>CAJZCY010000008.1:3000000-3600000 GCA_914969975.1 Anopheles atroparvus | reverse complement strand
TTGGCATGGTCTTATTAAATTTGTACCAAGTTTGCAAGTCTTTTGGCATGGTTTTATTAAATTTGTACCAAGTTTGCAAGTGTTTGGCATGGTCTTATTAAATTTGTACCAAGTTTGCAAGTGTTTTGGCATGGTCTTAGTAAGTTTGTTCCAAGTTTGCAAGTGTTTGGCATGGTCTTATTAAATTTGTACCAAGTTTGCAAGTGTTTTGGCATGGTCTTATTAAATTTGTACCAAGTTTGCAAGTGATTTGGCATGGTCTTAGGAAGTTTGTTCCAAGTTTGCAAGTGTTTGGCATGGTCTTATTTAATTTGTACCAAGTTTGCAAGTGTTTTGGCATGGTCTTATTAAATTTGTACCAAGCTTGCAAGTGTTTTGGCATGGTCTTATTAAATTTGTTCCAAGTTTGCAAGTGTTTTGGCTTGGTCTTATTAAATTTGTACCAAGTTTGCAAGTGTTTTGGCATGGTCTTAGGAAGTTTGTTCCAAGTTTGCAAGTGTTTGGCATGGTCTTATTAAATTTGTACCAAGTTTGCAAGTGTTTGGCATGGTCTTATTAAATTTGTACCAAGTTTGCAAGTGTTTTGGCATGGTCTTATTAAATTTGTACCAAGTTTGCAAGTGTTTGGCAGGGTCTTATTAAATTTGTACCAAGTTTGCAAGTGTTTTGGCATGGTCTTATTAAATTTGTTCCAAGTTTGCAAGTGTTTTGGCATGGTCTTAGGAAGTTTGTTCCAAGTTTGCAAGTGTTTTGGCATGGTCTTATGAAAATTGTACCAAGTTTGCAAGTGTTTGGCATGGTCTTATTAAATTTGTACCAGGTTGGCAAGTGTTTTGGCATGGTTTTAGGCAGTTTGTTCCAAGTTTGCAAGTGTTTGGCATGGTCTTATTAAATTTGTACCAAGTTTGCAAGTGTTTGGCATGGTCTTATTAGATTTGTACCAAGTTTGCAAGAGTTTTGGCATGGTCTTATTAAATTTGTACCAAGTTTGCAAGTCTTTTGGCATGGTCTTATTAAATTTGTACCAAGTTTGCAAGTGTTTTGGCATGGTCTTATTAAATTTGTACCAAGTTTGCAAGTGTTTTGGCATGGTCTTAGTAAGTTTGTTCCAAGTTTGCAAGTGTTTGGCATGGTCTTATCAAATTTGTACCAAGTTTGCAAGTGTTTGGCATGGTCTTATTAGATTTGTACCAAGTTTGCCAGTGTTTTGGCATGGTCTTATTAAATTTGTACCAGGTTAGCAAGTGTTTTGGCATGGTTTTAGGAAGTTTGTTCCAAGTTTGCAAGTGTTTGGCATGTTCTTATTAAATTTGTACCAAGTTTGCAAGTGTTTGGCATGGTCTTATTAGATTTGTACCAAGTTTGCAAGTGTTTTGGCATGGTCTTATTAAATTTGTACCAAGTTTGCAAGTGTTTTGGCATGGTCTTAGGAAGTTTGTTCCAAGTTTGCAAGTGTTTTGGCAAGGTCTTATTAAATTTGTACCAAGTTTGCAAGTGTTTTAGCATGATCATATTAAATTTGTACCAAGTTTGCAAGTGTTTTGGCATGGTCTTAGGAAGTTTGTTCCAAGTTTGCAAGTGTTTGGCATGGTCTTATTAAATTTGTACCAAGTTTGCAAGTGTTTGGCATGGTCTTATTAAATTTGTACCAAGTTTTTAAGTGTTTTGGCATGGTCTTATTAAAATTGTACCAAGTTTGCAAGTGTTTTGGCATGGTCTTAGGAAGTTTGTTCCAAGTTTGCAAGTGTTTGGCATGGTCTTATTAAATTTGTACCAAGTTTGCAAGTGTTTTGCATGGTCTTATTAAATTTGTACCAAGTTTGCAAGTGTTTTGGCATGGTCTTATTAAATTTGTACCAAGTTTGCAAGTGTTTTGGCATGGTCTTAGGAAGTTTGTTCCAAGTTTGCAAGTTATTTGGCATGGTCTTATTAAAATTGTACCAAGTTTGCAAGTGTTTGGCATGGTCTTATTAAATTTGTACCAGGTTAGCAAGTGTTTTGGCATGGTTTTAGGAAGTTTGTTCCAAGTTTGCAAGTGTTTGGCATGGTCTTATTAAATTTGTACCAAGTTTGCAAGTATTTGGCATGGTCTTATTAGATTAGTACCAAGTTTGCAAGTGTTTTGGCATGGTCTTATTAAATTTGTACCAAGTTTGCAAGTCTTTTGGCATGGTCTTATTAAATTTGTACCAAGTTTGCAAGTGTTTTGGCATGGTCTTATTAAATTTGTACCAAGTTTGCAAGTGTTTTGGCATGGTCTTAGTAAGTTTGTTCCAAGTTTGCAAGTGTTTGGCATGGTCTTATTAAATTTGTTCCAAGTTTGCAAGTGTTTGGCATGGTCTTATTAAATTTGTACCAAGTTTGCAAGTGTTTGGCATGGTCTTATTAGATTTGTACCAAGTTTGCAAGTGTTTTGGCATGGTCTTATTAAATTTGTACCAGGTTAGCAAGTGTTTTGGCATGGTTTTAGGAAGTTTGTTCCAAGTTTGCAAGTGTTTGGCATGGTCTTATTAAATTTGTACCAAGTTTGCAAGTGTTTGGCATGGTCTTATTAGATTTGTACCAAGTTTGCAAGTGTTTTGGCATGGTCTTATTAAATTTGTACCAAGTTTGCAAGTCTTTTGGCATGGTCTTATTAAATTTTTACCAAGTTTGCAAGTGTTTTGGCAAGGTCTTATTAAATTTGTACCAAGTTTGCAAGTGTTTTAGCATGATCTTATTAAATTTGTACCAAGTTTGCGAGTGTTTTGGCATGGTCTTAGGAAGTTTGTTACAAGTTTGCAAGTGTTAGGCATGGTCTTATTAAATTTGTACCAAGTTTGCAAGTGTTTGGCATGGTCTTTTTAAATTTGTACCAAGTTTGCAAGTGTTTTGGCATGGTCTTATTAAATTTGTACCAAGTTTGCAAGTGTTTTGGCATGGTCTTATTACATTTGTACCAAGTTTGCAAGTGTTTTGGCATGGTCTTAGGAAGTTTGTTCCAAGTTTGCAAGTGTTTTGGCATGGTCTTATTAAATTTGTACCAAGTTTGCTAGTGTTTTGGCATGGTCTTATTAAATTTGTACCAAGTTTGCAAGTGTTTTGGCATGGTCTTATTAACTTTGTACCAAGTTTGCAAGTGTTTTGGCATGGTCTTAGTAAGTTTGTTCCAAGTTTGCAAGTGTTTGGCATGGTCTTATTAAATTTGTTCCAAGTTTGCAAGTGTTTGGCATGGTCTTATCAAATTTGTACCAAGTTTGCAAGTGTTTGGCATGGTCTTATTAGAATTGTACCAAGTTTGCAAGTGTTTTGGCATGGTCTTATTAAATTTGTACCAGGTTAGCAAGTGTTTTGGCATGGTCTTAGGAAGTTTGTTCCAAGTTTGCAAGTGTTTGGCATGTTCTTATTAAATTTGTAACAAGTTTGCAAGTGTTTTGGCATGGTCTTATTAAATTTATTCCAAGTTTGCAAGTGTTTTGGCATGGTCTTATTAAATTTGTACCAAGTTTGCAAGTGTTTTGGCATGGTCTTAGGAAGTTTGTTCCAAGTTTGCAAGTGTTTTGGAAAGGTCTTATTAAATTTGTACCAAGTTTGCAAGTGTTTTAGCATGATCAAATTAAATTTGTACCAAGTTTGCAAGTGTTTTGGCATGGTCTTAGGAAGTTTGTTCCAAGTTTGCAAGTGTTTGGCATGGTCTTATTAAATTTGTACCAAGTTTGCAAGTGTTTGGCATGGTCTTATTAAATTTGTACCAAGTTTGTAAGTGTTTTGGCATGGTCTTATTAAATTTATACCAAGTTTGCAAGTGTTTTGGCATGGTCTTAGGAAGTTTGTTCCAAGTTTGCAAGTGTTTGGCATGGTCTTATTAAATTTGTACCAAGTTTGCAAGTGTTTGGCATGGTCTTATTAAATTTGTACCAAGTTTGCAAGTGTTTTGGCATGGTCTTATTAAATTTGTACCAAGTTTGCAAGTGTTTTGGCATGGTCTTAGGAAGTTTGTTCCAAGTTTGCAAGTGTTTTGGCATGGTCTTATTAAATTTGTACCAAGTTTGCAAGTGTTTGGCATGGTCTTATTAAATTTGTACCAGGTTAGCAAGTGTTTTGGCATGGTTTTAGGAAGTTTGTTCCAAGTTTGCAAGTGTTTGGCATGGTCGTTTTAAATTTGTACCAAGTTTGCAAGTGTTTGGCATGGTCTTATTAGATTTGTACCAAGTTTGCAAGTGTTTTGGCATGGTCTTATTAAATTTGTACCAGGTTAGCAAGTGTTTTGGCATGGTTTTAGGAAGTTTGTTCCAAGTTTGCAAGTGTTTGGCATGGTCGTTTTAAATTTGTACCAAGTTTGCAAGTGTTTGGCATGGTCTTATTAGATTTGTACCAAGTTTGCAAGTGTTTTGGCATGGTCTTATTAAATTTGTACCAAGTTTACAAGTCTTTTGGCATGGTCTTATTAAATTTGTACCAAGTTTGCAAGTGTTTGGCATGGTCTTATTAGATTTGTACCAAGTTTGCAAGTGTTTTGGCAAGGTCTTAGTAAGTTTGTTCCAAGTTTGCAAGTGTTTGGCATGGTCTTATTAAATGTTTTCCAAGTTTGCAAGTGTTTGGCATGGTCTTATTAAATTTGTACCAAGTTTGCAAGTGTTTGGCATGGTCTTATTAGATTTGTACCAAGTTTGCAAGTGTTTTGGCATGGTCTTATTAAATTTGTACCAGGTTAGCAAGTGTTTTGGCATGGTTTTAGGAAGTTTGTTCCAAGTTTGCAAGTGTTTGGCATGGTCTTATTAAATTTGTACCAAGTTTGCAAGTGTTTGGCATGGTCTTATTAGATTTCTACCAAGTTTGCAAGTGTTTTGGCATGGTCTTATTAAACTTGTACCAAGTTTGCAAGCCTTTTGGCATGGTCTTATTAAATTTTTACCAAGTTTGCAAGTGTTTTGGCAAGGTCTTATTAAATTTGTACCAAGTTTGCAAGTGTTTTAGCATGATCTTATTAAATTTGTACCAAGTTTGCGAGTGTTTTGGCATGGTCTTAGGAAGTTTGTTACAAGTTTGCAAGTGTTTGGCATGGTCTTATTAAATTTGTACCAAGTTTGCAAGTGTTTGGCATGGTCTTATTAAATTTGTACCAAGTTTGCAAGTGTTTTGGCATGATCTTATTAAATTTATACCAAGTTTGCAAGTGTTTTGGCATGGTCCGATTAAATTTGTACCAAGTTTGCAATTGTTTTGGCATGGTCTTAGGAAGTTTGTTCCAAGTTTGCAAGTGTTTTGGCAAGGTCTTATTAAATTTGTACCAAGTTTGCAAGTGTTTTAGCATGATCATATTAAATTTGTACCAAGTTTGCAAGTGTTTTGGCATGGTCTTAGGAAGTTTGTTCCAAGTTTGCAAGTGTTTGGCATGGTCTTATTAAATTTTTACCAAGTTTGCAAGTGTTTGGCATAGTCTTATTAAATTTGTACCAAGTTTGCAAGTGTTTTGGCATGGTCTTACTAAATTTATACTAAGTTTGCAAGTGTTTTGGCATGGTCTTAGGAAGTTTGTTCCAAGTTTGCAAGTGTTTGGCATGGTCTTATTAAATTTGTACCAAGTTTGCAAGTGTTTGGCATGGTCTTATTAAATTTGTACCAAGTTTGCAAGTGTTTTGGCATGGTCTTAATAAATTTATACCAAGTTTGCAAGTGTTTTGGCATGGTCTTATTAAATTGGTACCAAGTTTGCAAGTGTTTTGGCAAGGTCTTAGGAAGTTTGTTTCAAGTTTGCAAGTGTTTTGGCAAGGTCTTATTAAATTTGTACCAAGTTTGCAAGTGTTTTAGCATGATCATATTAAATTTGTACCAAGTTTGCAAGTGTTTTGGCATGGTCTTAGGAAGTTTGTTCCAAGTTTGCAAGTGTTTGGCATGGTCTTATTAAATTTGTACCAAGTTTGCAAGTGTTTGGCATGGTCTTATTAAATGTGTACCAAGTTTGGAAGTGTCTTGGCATGGTCTTATTAAATTTATACCAAGTTTGCAAGTGTTTTGGCATGGTCTTAGGAAGTTTGTTCCAAGTTTGCAAGTGTTTTGGCATGGTCTTATTAAAATTGTACCAAGTTTGCAAGTGTTTGGCATGGTCTTATTAAATTTGTACCAGGTTAGCAAGTGTTTTGGCATGGTTTTAGGAAGTTTGTTCCAAGTTTGCAAGTTTTTGGCATGGTCTTATTAAATGTGTACCAAGTTTGCAAGTGTTTGGCATGGTCTTATTAAATTTGTACCAAGTTGGCAAGTGTTTTGGCATGGTCTTATTAAATTTATACCAAGTTTGCAAGTGTTTTGGCATGGTCTTATTTAATTTGTACCAAGTTTGCAAGTGTTTTGGCATGGTCTTAGAAAGTTTGTTCCAAGTTTGCAAGTGTTTTGGCAAGGTCTTATTAAATTTGTACCAAGTTTGCAAGTGTTTTAGCATGATCATATTAAATTTGTACCAAGTTTGCAAGTGTTTTGGCATGGTCTTAGGAAGTTTGTTCCAAGTTTGCAAGTGTTTTGGCATGGTCTTATTAAAATTGTACCAAGTTTGCAAGTGTTTGGCATGGTCTTATTAAATTTGTACCAGGTTAGCAAGTGTTTTTTTGCATGGTTTTAGGAAGTTTGTTCCAAGTTTGCAAGTGTTTGGCATGGTCTTATTAAATTTGTACCAAGTTTGCAAGTGTTTGGCATGGTCTTATTAAATTTTTACCAAGTTTGCAAGTGTTTTGGCATGGTCTTATTAAATTTATATCAAGTTTGCAAGTGTTTTGGCATGGTCTTATTAAATTTGTACCAAGTTTGCAAGTGTCTTGGCATGGTCTTAGGAAGTTTGTTCCAAGTTTGCAAGTGTTTTGGCATGGTCTTATTAAATTTGTACCAAGTTTGCAAGTGTTTTGGCATGGTCTTATTAAATTTGTACCAAGTTTGCAAGTGTTTTGGCATGGTCTTATTAATTTTGTACCAAGTTTGCAAGTGTTTTGGCATGGTCTTAGGAAGTTTGTTCCGAGTTTGCAAGTGTTTTGGCATGGTCTTATTAAAATTGTACCAAGTTTGCCAGTGTTTGGCATGGTCTTATTAAATTTGTACCAGGTTAGCAAGTGTTTTGGCATGGTTTTAGGAAGTTTGTTCCAAGTTTGCAAGTGTTTGGCATGGTCTTATTAAATTTGTACCAAGTTTGCAAGTGTTTGGCATGGTCTTATTAGATTTGTACCAAGTTTGCAAGTGTTTTGGCATGGTCTTATTAAATTTGTACCAAGTTTGCAAGTGTTTTGGCATGGTCTTAGTAAGTTTGTTCCAAGTTTGCAAGTGTTTGGCATGGTCTTATTAAATTTGTTCCAAGTTTGCAAGTGTTTGGCATGGTCTTATTAAATTTGTACCAAGTTTGCAAGTGTTTGGCTTGGTCTTATTAGATTTGTACCAAGCTTGCAAGTGTTTTGGCATGGTCTTAATAAATTTGTACCAAGTTTGCAAGTCTTTTGGCATGGTCTTATTTAATTTGTACCAAGTTTGCAAGTCTTTGCCATGGTCTTATTAAATTTGTACCAAGTTTGCAAGTGTTTTGGCATGGTCTTAGTAAGTTTGTTCCAAGTTTGCAAGTGTTTGGCATGGTCTTATTAAATTTGTACCAAGTTTGCAAGTGTTTTGGCATGGTCTTATTAAATTTGTACCAAGTTTGCAAGTGTTTTGCCATGGTCTTATTAAATTTGTACCAAGTTTGCAAGTGTTTTGGCATGGTCTAAGGAAGTTTGTTCCAAGTTTGCAAGTGTTTTGGCATGTTCTTATTAAAATTGTACCAAGTTTGCAAGTGTTTGGCATGGTCTTATTAAATTTGTACCAGGTTAGCAAGTGTTTTGGCATGGTTTGAGGAAGTTTATTCCAAGTTTGCAAGTGTTTGGCATGGTCTTATTAAATTTGTACCAAGTTTGCAAGTGTTTGGCATGGTCTTATTAAATTTGTACCAAGTTTGCAAGTGTTTTGGCATGGTCTTAGGAAGTTTGTTCCAAGTTTGCAAGTGTTTGGCATGGTCTTATTAAATTTGTACCAAGTTTGCAAGTGTTTGGCATGGTCTTATTAAATTTGTACCAAGTTTGCAAGTGTTTTGGCATGGTCTTATTAAATTTATACCAAGTTTGCAAGTGTTTTGGCATGGTCTTAGGAAGTTTGTTCCAAGTTTGCAAGTGTTTGGCATGGTTTTATTAAATTTGTACCAAGTTTGCAAGTGTTTGGCATGGTCTTATTAAATTTGTACCAAGTTTGCAAGTGTTTTGGCATGGTCTTAATAAATTTATACCAAGTTTGCAAGTGTTTTGGCATGGTCTTATTAAATTTGTACCAAGTTTGCAAGTGTTTTGGCATGGTCTTAGGAAGTTTGTTCCAAGTTTGCAAGTGTTTTGGCAAGGTCTTATTAAATTTGTACCAAGTTTGCAAGTGTTTTAGCATGATCATATTATATTTGTATCAAGTTTGCAAGTGTTTTGGCATGGTCTTAGGAAGTTTGTTCCAAGTTTGCAAGTGTTTGGCATGGTCTTATTAAATTTGTACCAAGTTTGCAAGTGTTTGGCATGGTCTTATTAAATTTGTACCAAGTTTGCAAGTGTTTTGGCATGGTCTTATTAAATTTATACCAAGTTTGCAAGTGTTTTGACATGGTCTTAGGAAGTTTGTTCCAAGTTTGCAAGTGTTTTGGCATGGTCTTATTAAAATTGTACCAAGTTTGCAAGTGTTTGGCATGGTCTTATTAAATTTGTACCAGGTTAGCAAGTGTTTTGGCATGGTTTTAGGAAGTTTGTTCCAAGTTTGCAAGTCTTTTGGCATGGTCTTATTAAAATTGTACCAAGTTTGCAAGTGTTTCGGCATGGTCTTATTAAATTTATACCAAGTTTGCAAGTGTTTTGGCAAGGTCTTATTAAATTTCTACCAAGTTTGCAAGTGTTTTAGCATGATCATATCAAATTTGTACCAAGTTTGCAAGTGTTTTGGCATGGTCTTAGGAAGTTTGTTCCAAGTTTGCAAGTGTTTTGGCATGGTCTTATTAAAATTGTACCAAGTTTGCAAGTGTTTGGCATGGTCTTATTAATTTTTTACCAGGTTTGCAAGTGTTTTGGCATGGTTTTAGGAAGTTTGTTCCAAGTTTGCAAGTGTTTGGCATGGTCTTATTAAATTTGTACCAAGTTTGCAAGTGTTTGGCATGGTCTTATTAAATTTGTAACAAGTTTGCAAGTGTTTTGGCATGGTCTTATTAAATTTATACCAAGTTTGCAAGTGTTTTGGCATGGTCTTATTAAATTTGTACCAAGTTTGCAAGTGTTTTGGCATGGTCTTATTAAATTTGTACCAAGTTTGCAAGTGTTTTGGCATGGTCTTATTAAATTGGTATCAAGTTTGCAAGTGTTTTGGCATGGTCATAGGAAGTTTGTTCCAAGTTTGCAAGTCTTTTGGCATGGTCTTATTAAAATTGTACCAAGTTTGCAAGTGTTTCGGCATGGTCTTATTAAATTTATACCAAGTTTGCAAGTGTTTTGGCAAGGTCTTATTAAATTTCTACCAAGTTTGCAAGTGTTTTAGCATGATCATATTAAATTTGTACCAAGTTTGCAAGTGTTTTGGCATGGTCTTAGGAAGTTTGTTACAAGTTTGCAAGTGTTTTGGCATGGTCTTATTAAAATTGTACCAAGTTTGCAAGTGTTTGGGCATGGTCTTATTAAATTTGTACCAAGTTTGCAAGTGTTTTGGCATGGTCTTAGTAAGTTTGTTCCAAGTTTGCAAGTGTTTGGCATGGTCTTATTAAATTTGTACCAAGTTTGCAAGTGTTTGGCATGGTCTTATTAAATTTGTACCAAGTTTGCAAGTGTTTTGGCATGGTCTTATTAAACTTATACCAAGTTTGCAAGTGTTTTGGCATGGTCTTAGGAAGTTTGTTCCAAGTTTGCAAGTGTTTGGCATGGTCTTATTAAATTTGTACCAAGTTTGCAAGTGTTTGGCATGGTCTTATTAAATTTGTACCAAGTTTGCAAGTGTTTTGGCATGGTCTTATTAAATTTGTACCAAGTTTGCAAGTGTTTTGGCATGGTCTTAGGAAGTTTGTTCCAAGTTTGCAAGTGTTTTGGCATGGTCTTATTAAAATTGTACCAAGTTTGCAAGTGTTTGGCATGGTCTTATTAAATTTGTACCAGGTTAGCAAGTGTTTTGGCATTGTTTTAGGAAGTTTGTTCCAAGTTTGCAAGTGTTTGGCATGGTCTTATTAAATTTGTACCAAGTTTGCAAGTGTTTGGCATGGTCTTATTAGATTTGTACCAAGTTTGCAAGTGTTTTGGCATGGTCTTATTAAATTTGTACCAATTTTGCAAGTCTTTTGGCATGGTCTTATTAAATTTGTACCAAGTTTGCAAGTGTTTTGGCATGGTCTTAGTAAGTTTGTTCCAAGTTTGCAAGTGTTTGGCATGGTTTTTGTAAGTTTGTTCCAAGTTTGCAAGTGTTTGGCATGGTCTTATTAAATTTGTTCCAAGTTTGCAAGTGTTTGGCATGGTCTTATTAAATTTGTACCAAGTTTGCAAGTGTTTGGCATGGTCTTATTAGATTTGTACCAAGTTTGCAAGTGTTTTGGCATGGTCTTAGGAAGTTTGTTCCAAGTTTGCAAGTGTTTTGGCATGGTCTTATTAAAATTGTACCAAGTTTGCAAGTGTTTGGCATGGTCTTATTAAATTTGTACCAGGTTAGCAAGTGTTTTGGCATGGTTTTAGGAAGTTTGTTCCAAGTTTGCAAGTGTTTGGCATGGTCTTATTAAATTTGTACCAAGTTTGCAAGTGTTTGGCATGGTCTTATTAGATTTGTACCAAGTTTGCAAGTGTTTTGGCATGGTCTTATTAAATTTGTACCAAGTTTGCAAGTGTTTTGGCATGGTCTTAGTAAGTTTGTTCCAAGTTTGCAAGTGTTTGGCATGGTCTTATTAAATTTGTTCCAAGTTTGCAAGTGTTTGGCATGGTCTTATTAAATTTGTACCAAGTTTGCAAGTGTTTGGCTTGGTCTTATTAGATTTGTACCAAGTTTGCAAGTGTTTTGGCATGGTCTTATTAAATTTGTACCAAGTTTGCAAGTCTTTTGGCATGGTCTTATTTAATTTGTACCAAGTTTGCAAGTCTTTGCCATGGTCTTATTAAATTTGTACCAAGTTTGCAAGTGTTTTGGCATGGTCTTAGTAAGTTTGTTCCAAGTTTGCAAGTGTTTGGCATGGTCTTATTAAATTTGTACCAAGTTTGCAAGTGTTTTGCCCTGGTATTATTAAATTTGTACCAAGTTTGCAAGTGTTTTGGCATGGTCTAAGGAAGTTTGTTCCAAGTTTGCAAGTGTTTTGGCATGTTCTTATTAAAATTGTACCAAGTTTGCAAGTGTTTGGCATGGTCTTATTAAATTTGTACCAGGTTAGCAAGTGTTTTGGCATGGTTTGAGGAAGTTTATTCCAAGTTTGCAAGTGTTTGGCATGGTCGTATTAAATTTGTACCAAGTTTGCAAGTGTTTGGCATGGTCTTATTAAATTTGTACCAAGTTTGCAAGTGTTTTGGCATGGTCTTAGGAAGTTTGTTCCAAGTTTGCAAGTGTTTGGCATGGTCTTATTAAATTTGTACCAAGTTTGCAAGTGTTTGGCATGGTCTTATTAAATTTGTACCAAGTTTGCAAGTGTTTTGGCATGGTCTTATTAAATTTATACCAAGTTTGCAAGTGTTTTGGCATGGTCTTAGGAAGTTTGTTCCAAGTTTGCAAGTGTTTGGCATGGTCTTATTAAATTTGTACCAAGTTTGCAAGTGTTTGGCATGGTCTTATTAAATTTGTACCAAGGTTGCAAGTGTTTTGGCATGGTCTTAATAAATTTATACCAAGTTTGCAAGTGTTTTGGCATGGTCTTATTAAATTTGTACCAAGTTTGCAAGTGTTTTGGCATGGTCTTAGGAAGTTTGTTCCAAGTTTGCAAGTGTTTTGGCAAGGTCTTATTAAATTTGTACCAAGTTTGCAAGTGTTTTAGCATGATCATATTATATTTGTATCAAGTTTGCAAGTGTTTTGGCATGGTCTTAGGAAGTTTGTTCCAAGTTTGCAAGTGTTTGGCATGGTCTTATTAAATTTGTACCAAGTTTGCAAGTGTTTGGCATGGTCTTATTAAATTTGTACCAAGTTTGCAAGTGTTTTGGCATGGTCTTATTAAATTTATACCAAGTTTGCAAGTGTTTTGGCATGGTCTTAGGAAGTTTGTTCCAAGTTTGCAAGTGTTTTGGCATGGTCTTATTAAAATTGTACCAAGTTTGCAAGTGTTTGGCATGGTCTTATTAAATTTGTACCAGGTTAGCAAGTGTTTTGGCATGGTTTTAGGAAGTTTGTTCCAAGTTTGCAAGTCTTTTGGCATGGTCTTATTAAAATTGTACCAAGTTTGCAAGTGTTTTGGCATGGTCTTATTAAATTTATACCAAGTTTGCAAGTGTTTTGGCAAGGTCTTATTAAATTTCTACCAAGTTTGCAAGTGTTTTAGCATGATCATATTAAATTTGTACCAAGTTTGCAAGTGTTTTGGCATGGTCTTAGGAAGTTTGTTCCAAGTTTGCAAGTGTTTTGGCATGGTCTTATTAAAATTGTACCAAGTTTGCAAGTGTTTGGCATGGTCTTATTAATTTTTTACCAGGTTAGCAAGTGTTTTGGCATGGTTTTAGGAAGTTTGTTCCAAGTTTGCAAGTGTTTGGCATGGTCTTATTAAATTTGTACCAAGTTTGCAAGTGTTTGGCATGGTCTTATTAAATTTGTAACAAGTTTGCAAGTGTTTTGGCATGGTCTTATTAAATTTATACCAAGTTTGCAAGTGTTTTGGCATGGTCTTATTAAATTTGTACCAAGTTTGCAAGTGTTTTGGCATGGTCTTATTAAATTTGTACCAAGTTTGCAAGTGTTTTGGCATGGTCTTATTAAATTGGTATCAAGTTTGCAAGTGTTTTGGCATGGTCTTAGGAAGTTTGTTCCAAGTTTGCAAGTGTTTTGGCATGGTCTTATTAAAATTGTACCAAGTTTGCAAGTGTTTGGCATGGTCTTATTAAATTTGTACCAGGTTAGCAAGTGTTTTGGCATGGTTTTAGGAAGTTTGTTCCAAGTTTGCAAGTGTTTGGCATGGTCTTATTAAATTTGTACCAAGTTTGCAAGTGTTTGGCATGGTCTTATTAGATTTGTATCAAGTTTGCAAGTGTTTGGGCATGGTCTTATTAAATTTGTACCAAGTTTGCAAGTGTTTTGGCATGGTCTTAGTAAGTTTGTTCCAAATTTGCAAGTGTTTGGCATGGTCTTATTAAATTTGTACCAAGTTTGCAAGTGTTTGGCATGGTCTTATTAAATTTGTACCAAGTTTGCAAGTGTTTTGGCATGGTCTTATTAAATTTGTACCAAGTTTGCAAGTGTTTTGCCATGGTCTTATTAAATTTGTACCAAGTTTGCAAGTGTTTTGGCATGGTGTTATTAAATTTGTACCAAGTTTGCAAGTGTTTGGCATGGTCTTATTAAATTTGTACCAAGTTTGCAAGTGTTTTGGCATGGTCTTATTAAATTTGTACCAAGTTTGCAAGTGTTTTGGCATGGTCTTAGGAAGTTTGTTCCAAGTTTGCAAGTGTTTTGGCATGGTCTTATTAAAATTGTACCAAGTTTGCAAGTGTTTGGCATGGTCTTATTAAATTTGTACCAGGTTAGCAAGTGTTTTGGCATTGTTTTAGGAAGTTTGTTCCAAGTTTGCAAGTGTTTGGCATGGTCTTATTAAATTTGTACCAAGTTTGCAAGTGTTTGGCATGGTCTTATTAGATTTGTACCAAGTTTGCAAGTGTTTTGGCATGGTCTTATTAAATTTGTACCAATTTTGCAAGTCTTTTGGCATGGTCTTATTAAATTTGTACCAAGTTTGCAAGTGTTTTGGCATGGTCTTAGTAAGTTTGTTCCAAGTTTGCAAGTGTTTGGCATGGTTTTAGTAAGTTTGTTCCAAGTTTGCAAGTGTTTGGCATGGTCTTATTAAATTTGTTCCAAGTTTGCAAGTGTTTGGCATGGTCTTATTAAATTTGTACCAAGTTTGCAAGTGTTTGGCATGGTCTTATTAGATTTGTACCAAGTTTGCAAGTGTTTTGGCATGGTCTTATTAAATTTGTACCAAGTTTGCAAGTCTTTTGGCCTGGTCTTATTAAATTTGTACCAAGTTTGCAAGTGTTTGGCATTGTCTTATTAAATTTGTACCAAGTTTGCAAGTGTTTGGCATTGTTTTAGGAAGTTTGTTCCAAGCTTGCAAGTGTTTGGCATGGTCTTATTAAATTTGTACCAAGTTTGCAAGTATTTGGCATGGTCTTATTAGATTTGTACCAAGTTTGCAAGTGTTTTGGCATGGTCTTATTAAATTTGTACCAATTTTGCAAGTCTTTTGGCATGGTCTTATTAAATTTGTACCAAGTTTGCAAGTGTTTTGGCATGGTCTTAGTAAGTTTGTTCCAAGTTTGCAAGTGTTTGGCATGGTTTTAGTAAGTTTGTTCCAAGTTTGCAAGTGTTTGGCATGGTCTTATTAAATTTGTTCCAAGTTTGCAAGTGTTTGGCATGGTCTTATTAAATTTGTACCAAGTTTGCAAGTGTTTGGCATGGTCTTATTAGATTTGTACCAAGTTTGCAAGTGTTTTGGCATGGTCTTATTAAATTTGTACCAAGTTTGCAAGTGTTTGGCATGGTCTTATTAGATTTGTACCAAGTTTGCAAGTGTTTTGGCATGGTCTTATTAAATTTGTACCAGGTTAGCAAGTGTTTTGGCATGGTTTTAGGAAGTTTGTTCCAAGCTTGCAAGTGTTTGGCATGGTCTTATTAAATTTGTACCAAGTTTGCAAGTGTTTGGCATGGTCTTATTAGATTTGTACCAAGTTTGCAAGTGTTTTGGCATGGTCTTATTAAATTTGTACCAAGTTTGCAAGTCTTTTGGCATGGTCTTATTAAATTTGTACCAAGTTTGCAAGTGTTTGGCATTGTCTTATTAAATTTGTACCAAGTTTGCAAGTGTTTGGCATGGTCTTATTAAATTTGTACCAAGTTTGCAAGTGTTTTGGCATGGTCTTATTAAATTTATACCAAGTTTGCAAGTGTTTTGGCATGGTCTTATTAAATTTGTACCAAGTTTGCAAATGTTTTGGCATGGTCTTAGGAAGTTTGTTCTAAGTTTGCAAGTGTTTTGGCAAGGTCTTATTAAATTTGTACCAAGTTTGCAAGTTTTTTAGCATGATCATATTAAATTTGTACCAAGTTTGAAAGTGTTTTGGCATGGTCTTAGGAAGTTTGTTCCAAGTTTGCAAGTGTTTTGGCATGGTCTTATTAAAATTGTACCAAGTTTGCAAGTGTTTGGCATGGTCTTATTAAATTTGTACCAGGTTAGCAAGTGTTTTGGCATGGTTTTAGGAAGTTTGTTCCAAGTTTGCAAGTGTTTGGCATGGTCTTATTAAATTTGTACCAAGTTTGCAAGTGTTCGGCATGGTCTTATGAAATTTGTACCAAGTTTGCAAGTGTTTTGGCATGGTCTTATTAAATTTATACCAAGTTTGCAAGTGTTTTGGCATGGTCTTATTAAATTTGTACCAAGTTTGCAAGTGTTTTGGCATGGTCTTAGGAAGTTTGTTCCAAGTTTGCAAGTGTTTTGGCATGGTCTTATTAAATTTGTACCAAGTTTGCAAGTGTTTTGGCATGGTCTTATTAAATTTGTACCAAGTTTGCAAGTGTTTTGCCATGGTCTTATTAAATTTGTACCAAGTTTGCAAGTGTTTTGGCATGGTCTTAGGAAGTTTGTTCCAAGTTTGCAAGTGTTTGGCATGGTCTTATTAAAATTGTACCAAGTTTGCAAGTGTTATGCATGGTCTTATTAAATTTGTGCCAGGTTAGCAAGTGTTTTGGCATGGTTTAAGGAAGTTTGTTCCAAGTTTGCAAGTGTTTGGCATGGTCTTATTAAATTTGTACCTAGTTTGCAAGTGTTTGGCATGGTCTTATTAGATTTGTACCAAGTTTGCAAGTGTTTTGGCATGGTCTTATTAAATTTGTACCCAGTTTGCAAGTCTTTTTGCATGGTCTTATTAAATTTGTACCAAGTTTGCAAGTGTTTTGGCAAGGTCTTATTAAATTTGTACCAAGTTTGCAAGTGTTTTAGCATGATCTTATTAAATTTGTACCAAGTTTGCAAGTGTTTTGGCATGGTCTTAGGGAGTTTGTACCAAGTTTGCAAGTGTTTTGGCATGGTCTTATTAAATTTGTACCCAGTTTGCAAGTCTTTTTGCATGGTCTTATTAAATTTGTACCAAGTTTGCAAGTGTTTTGGCAAGGTCTTATTAAATTTGTACCAAGTTTGCAAGTGTTTTAGCATGATCTTATTAAATTTGTACCAAGTTTGCAAGTGTTTGGCATGGTCTTATTAAATTTGTACCAAGTTTGCAAGTGTTTTGGCATGGTCTTATTAAATTTGTACCAAGTTTGCAAGTGTTTTGGCATGGTCTTAGGAAGTTTGTTCCAAGTTTGCAAGTGTTTTGGCATGGTGTTATTAAAATTGTACCAAGTTTGCAAGTGTTTTGGCATGGTCTTATTAGATTTGTACCAAGTTTGCAAGTGTTTTGGCATGGTCTTATTAAATTTGTACCCAGTTTGCAAGTCTTTTTGCATGGTCTTATTAAATTTGTACCAAGTTTGCAAGTGTTTTGGCAAGGTCTTATTAAATTTGTACCAAGTTTGCAAGTGTTTTAGCATGATCTTATTAAATTTGTACCAAGTTTGCAAGTGTTTTGGCATGGTCTTAGGGAGTTTGTTCCAAGTTTGCAAGTGTTTGGCATGGTCTTATTAAATTTGTACCAAGTTTGCAAGTGTTTGGCATGGTCTTATTAAATTTGTACCAAGTTTGCAAGTGTTTTGGCATGGTCTTAGTAAGTTTGTTCCAAGTTTGCAAGTGTTTGGCATGGTCTTATTAAATTTGTACCAAGTTTGCAAGTGTTTGGCATGGTCTTATTAGATTTGTACCAAGTTTGCAAGTGTTTTGGCATGGTCTTAGGAAGTTTGTTCCAAGTTTGCAAGTGTTTTGGCATGGTCTTATTAAAATGGTACCAAGTTTGCAAGTTTGCAAGTGTTTGGCATGGTCTTATTAAAATTGTACCAAGTTTGCAAGTGTTATGCATGGTCTTATTAAAATTGTGCCAGGTTAGCAAGTGTTTTGGCATGGTTTAAGGAAGTTTGTTCCAAGTTTGCAAGTGTTTGGCATGGTCTTATTAAATTTGTTCCAAGTTTGCAAGTGTTTTGGCATGGTCTTATTAAATTTGTACCAAATTTGCAAGTGTTTTGGCATGGTCTTATTAAATTTGTACCAAGTTTGCAAGTGTTTTGGCATGGTCTTATTAAATTTGTACCATGTTTGCAAGTGTTTTGGCATGGTCTTAGGAAGTTTGTTCCAAGTTTGCAAGTGTTTTGGCATGGTCTTATTAAAATTGTACCAAGTTTGCAAGTGTTTGGCATGGTCTTATTAAATTTGTACCAGGTTAGCAAGTGTTTTGGCATGGTTTTAGGAAGTTTGTTCCAAGTTTGCAAGTGTTTGGCATGGTCTTATCAAATTTGTTCCAAGTTTGCAAGTGTTTGGCATGGTCTTATTAAATTTGTACCAAGTTTGCAAGTGTTTGGCATGGTCTTATTAGATTTGTACCAAGTTTGCAAGTGTTTTGGCATGGTCTTATTAAATTTGTACCAAGTTTGCAAGTCTTTTGGCATGGTTTTATTAAATTTGTACCAAGTTTGCAAGTGTTTGGCATGGTCTTATTAAATTTGTACCAAGTTTGCAAGTGTTTTGGCATGGTCTTAGTAAGTTTGTTCCAAGTTTGCAAGTGTTTGGCATGGTCTTATTAAATTTGTACCAAGTTTGCAAGTGTTTTGGCATGGTCTTATTAAATTTGTACCAAGTTTGCAAGTGATTTGGCATGGTCTTAGGAAGTTTGTTCCAAGTTTGCAAGTGTTTGGCATGGTCTTATTTAATTTGTACCAAGTTTGCAAGTGTTTTGGCATGGTCTTATTAAATTTGTACCAAGCTTGCAAGTGTTTTGGCATGGTCTTATTAAATTTGTTCCAAGTTTGCAAGTGTTTTGGCTTGGTCTTATTAAATTTGTACCAAGTTTGCAAGTGTTTTGGCATGGTCTTAGGAAGTTTGTTCCAAGTTTGCAAGTGTTTGGCATGGTCTTATTAAATTTGTACCAAGTTTGCAAGTGTTTGGCATGGTCTTATTAAATTTGTACCAAGTTTGCAAGTGTTTTGGCATGGTCTTATTAAATTTGTACCAAGTTTGCAAGTGTTTGGCAGGGTCTTATTAAATTTGTACCAAGTTTGCAAGTGTTTTGGCATGGTCTTATTAAATTTGTTCCAAGTTTGCAAGTGTTTTGGCATGGTCTTAGGAAGTTTGTTCCAAGTTTGCAAGTGTTTTGGCATGGTCTTATGAAAATTGTACCAAGTTTGCAAGTGTTTGGCATGGTCTTATTAAATTTGTACCAGGTTGGCAAGTGTTTTGGCATGGTTTTAGGCAGTTTGTTCCAAGTTTGCAAGTGTTTGGCATGGTCTTATTAAATTTGTACCAAGTTTGCAAGTGTTTGGCATGGTCTTATTAGATTTGTACCAAGTTTGCAAGAGTTTTGGCATGGTCTTATTAAATTTGTACCAAGTTTGCAAGTCTTTTGGCATGGTCTTATTAAATTTGTACCAAGTTTGCAAGTGTTTTGGCATGGTCTTATTAAATTTGTACCAAGTTTGCAAGTGTTTTGGCATGGTCTTAGTAAGTTTGTTCCAAGTTTGCAAGTGTTTGGCATGGTCTTATCAAATTTGTACCAAGTTTGCAAGTGTTTGGCATGGTCTTATTAGATTTGTACCAAGTTTGCCAGTGTTTTGGCATGGTCTTATTAAATTTGTACCAGGTTAGCAAGTGTTTTGGCATGGTTTTAGGAAGTTTGTTCCAAGTTTGCAAGTGTTTGGCATGTTCTTATTAAATTTGTACCAAGTTTGCAAGTGTTTGGCATGGTCTTATTAGATTTGTACCAAGTTTGCAAGTGTTTTGGCATGGTCTTATTAAATTTGTACCAAGTTTGCAAGTCTTTTGGCATGGTCTTATTAAATTTTTACCAAGTTTGCAAGTGTTTTGGCAAGGTCTTATTAAATTTGTACCAAGTTTGCAAGTGTTTTAGCATGATCTTATTAAATTTGTACCAAGTTTGCGAGTGTTTTGGCATGGTCTTAGGAAGTTTGTTCCAAGTTTGCAAGTGTTTGGCATGGTCTTATTAAATTTGTACCAAGTTTGCAAATGTTTGGCATGGTCTTATTAAATTTGTACCAAGTTTGCAAGTGTTTTGGCATGGTCTTATTAAATTTATACCAAGTTTGCAAGTGTTTTGGCATGGTCTTATTAAATTTGTACCAAGTTTGCAAGTGTTTTGGCATGGTCTTAGGAAGTTTGTTCCAAGTTTGCAAGTGTTTTGGCAAGGTCTTATTAAATTTGTACCAAGTTTGCAAGTGTTTTAGCATGATCATATTAAATTTGTACCAAGTTTGCAAGTGTTTTGGCATGGTCTTAGGAAGTTTGTTCCAAGTTTGCAAGTGTTTGGCATGGTCTTATTAAATTTGTACCAAGTTTGCAAGTGTTTGGCATGGTCTTATTAAATTTGTACCAAGTTTTTAAGTGTTTTGGCATGGTCTTATTAAAATTGTACCAAGTTTGCAAGTGTTTTGGCATGGTCTTAGGAAGTTTGTTCCAAGTTTGCAAGTGTTTGGCATGGTCTTATTAAATTTGTACCAAGTTTGCAAGTGTTTTGCATGGTCTTATTAAATTTGTACCAAGTTTGCAAGTGTTTTGGCATGGTCTTATTAAATTTGTACCAAGTTTGCAAGTGTTTTGGCATGGTCTTAGGAAGTTTGTTCCAAGTTTGCAAGTTATTTGGCATGGTCTTATTAAAATTGTACCAAGTTTGCAAGTGTTTGGCATGGTCTTATTAAATTTGTACCAGGTTAGCAAGTGTTTTGGCATGGTTTTAGGAAGTTTGTTCCAAGTTTGCAAGTGTTTGGCATGGTCTTATTAAATTTGTACCAAGTTTGCAAGTATTTGGCATGGTCTTATTAGATTAGTACCAAGTTTGCAAGTGTTTTGGCATGGTCTTATTAAATTTGTACCAAGTTTGCAAGTCTTTTGGCATGGTCTTATTAAATTTGTACCAAGTTTGCAAGTGTTTTGGCATGGTCTTATTAAATTTGTACCAAGTTTGCAAGTGTTTTGGCATGGTCTTAGTAAGTTTGTTCCAAGTTTGCAAGTGTTTGGCATGGTCTTATTAAATTTGTTCCAAGTTTGCAAGTGTTTGGCATGGTCTTATTAAATTTGTACCAAGTTTGCAAGTGTTTGGCATGGTCTTATTAGATTTGTACCAAGTTTGCAAGTGTTTTGGCATGGTCTTATTAAATTTGTACCAGGTTAGCAAGTGTTTTGGCATGGTTTTAGGAAGTTTGTTCCAAGTTTGCAAGTGTTTGGCATGGTCTTATTAAATTTGTACCAAGTTTGCAAGTGTTTGGCATGGTCTTATTAGATTTGTACCAAGTTTGCAAGTGTTTTGGCATGGTCTTATTAAATTTGTACCAAGTTTGCAAGTCTTTTGGCATGGTCTTATTAAATTTTTACCAAGTTTGCAAGTGTTTTGGCAAGGTCTTATTAAATTTGTACCAAGTTTGCAAGTGTTTTAGCATGATCTTATTAAATTTGTACCAAGTTTGCGAGTGTTTTGGCATGGTCTTAGGAAGTTTGTTACAAGTTTGCAAGTGTTAGGCATGGTCTTATTAAATTTGTACCAAGTTTGCAAGTGTTTGGCATGGTCTTTTTAAATTTGTACCAAGTTTGCAAGTGTTTTGGCATGGTCTTATTAAATTTGTACCAAGTTTGCAAGTGTTTTGGCATGGTCTTATTACATTTGTACCAAGTTTGCAAGTGTTTTGGCATGGTCTTAGGAAGTTTGTTCCAAGTTTGCAAGTGTTTTGGCATGGTCTTATTAAATTTGTACCAAGTTTGCTAGTGTTTTGGCATGGTCTTATTAAATTTGTACCAAGTTTGCAAGTGTTTTGGCATGGTCCTATTAAATTTGTACCAAGTTTGCAAGTGTTTTGGCATGTTTTTATTAAATTTGTACCAAGTTTGCAAGTGTTTTGGCATGGTCTTAGGAAGTTTGTTCCAAGCTTGCAAGTGTTTGGCATGGTATCATTTAATTTGTACCAAGTTTGCAAGTGTTTTGGCATGGTCTTATTAAATTTGTACCAAGTTTGCAAGTGTTTTGGCATGGTCTTATTAAATTTTTACCAAGTTTGCAAGTGTTTTGGCATGGTCTTATTAAATTTGTACCTAGTTTGCAAGTGTTTTGGAATGGTCTTATTAAATTTGAACCAAATTTGCCAGTGTTTTGGCATGGTCTTATTAAATTTGTACCAAGTTTGCTAGTGGTTTGGCATGGGCTTATTAAATTTGTACCAAGTTTGCAAGTGTTTTGGCATGGTCTTATTAAATTTGTTCCAAGTTTTCAAGTGTTTTGGCATGGTCTTATTAAATTTGTACCAAGTTTGCAAGTGTTTTGGCATGGTCTTATAAAATTTGAACCAAATTTGCCAGTGGTTTGGCATGGTCTTATTAAATTTGTACCAAGTTTGCTAGTGGTTTGGCATGGGCTTATTAAATTTGTACCAAGTTTGCAAGTGTTTTGGCATGGTCTTATTAAATTTGTACCAAGTTTGCAAGTGTTTTGGCATGGTCTTAGGAAGTTTGTTCCAAGTTTGCAAGTGTTTTGGTATGGTTTTATTATATTTGTACCAAGTTTGCAAGTGTTTTGGCATGGTCTTAGGAAGTTTGTTCCAAGTTTGCAAGTGTTTGGCATGATCTTATTAAATTTGTACCAAGTTTGCAAGTGTTTGGCATGGTCTTATTCAATTTGTACCAAGTTTGCAATAGTTTTGGCATGGTCTTAATAAATTTGTACCAAGTTTGCAAGTGTTTTGGCATGGTCTTATTAAATTTGTACCAAGTTTAAAAGTGTTTTGGCATGGTCTTATTAAATTTGTACCAAGTTTGCAAGTGGTTTGGCATGGTCTTAGGAAGTTTGTTCCAAATTTGCAAGTGTTTGGCATGGTCTTATTAAATATGTACCAAGTTTGCAAGTGTTTTGGCATGGTCTTAGGAAGTTTGTGCCAAGTTTGCAAGTGTTTTGGCATGGTCTTATTAAATTTGTCCCAAGTTTGCAAGTGCTTTGGCATGGTCTTATTCAATTGGTACCAAGTTTGCAAGTGTTTTGGCATGGTCTTATTAAATTTGTACCAAGTTTGCAAGTGTTTTGGCATGGTCTTATAAAATTTGAACCAAATTTGCAAGTGTTTTGGCATGGTCATATTAAATTTGTACCAAGTTTGCAGGTGTTTTGGCATGGTCTTATTAAATTTGTACCAAGTTTGCAAGTGTTTTGGCATGGTCTTATTAAATATGTTCCAAGTTTGCAAGTGTTTTGGCATGGTGTTATTAAAATTGTACCAAGTTTGCAAGTGTTTTGGCATGGTCTTATTAGATTTGTACCAAGTTTGCAAGTGTTTTGGCATGGTCTTATTAAATTTGTACCCAGTTTGCAAGTCTTTTTGCATGGTCTTATTAAATTTGTACCAAGTTTGCAAGTGTTTTGGCAAGGTCTTATTAAATTTGTACCAAGTTTGCAAGTGTTTTAGCATGATCTTATTAAATTTGTACCAAGTTTGCAAGTGTTTTGGCATGGTCTTAGGGAGTTTGTTCCAAGTTTGCAAGTGTTTGGCATGGTCTTATTAAATTTGTACCAAGTTTGCAAGTGTTTGGCATGGTCTTATTAAATTTGTACCAAGTTTGCAAGTGTTTTGGCATGGTCTTAGTAAGTTTGTTCCAAGTTTGCAAGTGTTTGGCATGGTCTTATTAAATTTGTACCAAGTTTGCAAGTGTTTGGCATGGTCTTATTAGATTTGTACCAAGTTTGCAAGTGTTTTGGCATGGTCTTAGGAAGTTTGTTCCAAGTTTGCAAGTGTTTTGGCATGGTCTTATTAAAAATGTACCAAGTTTGCAAGTTTGCAAGTGTTTGGCATGGTCTTATTAAAATTGTACCAAGTTTGCAAGTGTTATGCATGGTCTTATTAAATTTGTGCCAGGTTAGCAAGTGTTTTGGCATGGTTTAAGGAAGTTTGTTCCAAGTTTGCAAGTGTTTGGCATGGTCTTATTAAATTTGTTCCAAGTTTGCAAGTGTTTTGGCATGGTCTTATTAAATTTGTACCAAATTTGCAAGTGTTTTGGCATGGTCTTATTAAATTTGTACCAAGTTTGCAAGTGTTTTGGCATGGTCTTATTAAATTTGTACCATGTTTGCAAGTGTTTTGGCATGGTCTTAGGAAGTTTGTTCCAAGTTTGCAAGTGTTTTGGCATGGTCTTATTAAAATTGTACCAAGTTTGCAAGTGTTTGGCATGGTCTTATTAAATTTGTACCAGGTTAGCAAGTGTTTTGGCATGGTTTTAGGAAGTTTGTTCCAAGTTTGCAAGTGTTTGGCATGGTCTTATCAAATTTGTTCCAAGTTTGCAAGTGTTTGGCATGGTCTTATTAAATTTGTACCAAGTTTGCAAGTGTTTGGCATGGTCTTATTAGATTTGTACCAAGTTTGCAAGTGTTTTGGCATGGTCTTATTAAATTTGTACCAAGTTTGCAAGTCTTTTGGCATGGTTTTATTAAATTTGTACCAAGTTTGCAAGTGTTTGGCATGGTCTTATTAAATTTGTACCAAGTTTGCAAGTGTTTTGGCATGGTCTTAGTAAGTTTGTTCCAAGTTTGCAAGTGTTTGGCATGGTCTTATTAAATTTGTACCAAGTTTGCAAGTGTTTTGGCATGGTCTTATTAAATTTGTACCAAGTTTGCAAGTGATTTGGCATGGTCTTAGGAAGTTTGTTCCAAGTTTGCAAGTGTTTGGCATGGTCTTATTTAATTTGTACCAAGTTTGCAAGTGTTTTGGCATGGTCTTATTAAATTTGTACCAAGCTTGCAAGTGTTTTGGCATGGTCTTATTAAATTTGTTCCAAGTTTGCAAGTGTTTTGGCTTGGTCTTATTAAATTTGTACCAAGTTTGCAAGTGTTTTGGCATGGTCTTAGGAAGTTTGTTCCAAGTTTGCAAGTGTTTGGCATGGTCTTATTAAATTTGTACCAAGTTTGCAAGTGTTTGGCATGGTCTTATTAAATTTGTACCAAGTTTGCAAGTGTTTTGGCATGGTCTTATTAAATTTGTACCAAGTTTGCAAGTGTTTGGCAGGGTCTTATTAAATTTGTACCAAGTTTGCAAGTGTTTTGGCATGGTCTTATTAAATTTGTTCCAAGTTTGCAAGTGTTTTGGCATGGTCTTAGGAAGTTTGTTCCAAGTTTGCAAGTGTTTTGGCATGGTCTTATGAAAATTGTACCAAGTTTGCAAGTGTTTGGCATGGTCTTATTAAATTTGTACCAGGTTGGCAAGTGTTTTGGCATGGTTTTAGGAAGTTTGTTCCAAGTTTGCAAGTGTTTGGCATGGTCTTATTAAATTTGTACCAAGTTTGCAAGTGTTTGGCATGGTCTTATTAGATTTGTACCAAGTTTGCAAGAGTTTTGGCATGGTCTTATTAAATTTGTACCAAGTTTGCAAGTCTTTTGGCATGGTCTTATTAAATTTGTACCAAGTTTGCAAGTGTTTTGGCATGGTCTTATTAAATTTGTACCAAGTTTGCAAGTGTTTTGGCATGGTCTTAGTAAGTTTGTTCCAAGTTTGCAAGTGTTTGGCATGGTCTTATCAAATTTGTACCAAGTTTGCAAGTGTTTGGCATGGTCTTATTAGATTTGTACCAAGTTTGCCAGTGTTTTGGCATGGTCTTATTAAATTTGTACCAGGTTAGCAAGTGTTTTGGCATGGTTTTAGGAAGTTTGTTCCAAGTTTGCAAGTGTTTGGCATGTTCTTATTAAATTTGTACCAAGTTTGCAAGTGTTTGGCATGGTCTTATTAGATTTGTACCAAGTTTGCAAGTGTTTTGGCATGGTCTTATTAAATTTGAACCAAGTTTGCAAGTCTTTTGGCATGGTCTTATTAAATTTTTACCAAGTTTGCAAGTGTTTTGGCAAGGTCTTATTAAATTTGTACCAAGTTTGCAAGTGTTTTAGCATGATCTTATTAAATTTGTACCAAGTTTGCGAGTGTTTTGGCATGGTCTTAGGAAGTTTGTTCCAAGTTTGCAAGTGTTTGGCATGGTCTTATTAAATTTGTACCAAGTTTGCAAATGTTTGGCATGGTCTTATTAAATTTGTACCAAGTTTGCAAGTGTTTTGGCATGGTCTTATTAAATTTATACCAAGTTTGCAAGTGTTTTGGCATGGTCTTATTAAATTTGTACCAAGTTTGCAAGTGTTTTGGCATGGTCTTAGGAAGTTTGTTCCAAGTTTGCAAGTGTTTTGGCAAGGTCTTATTAAATTTGTACCAAGTTTGCAAGTGTTTTAGCATGATCATATTAAATTTGTACCAAGTTTGCAAGTGTTTTGGCATGGTCTTAGGAAGTTTGTTCCAAGTTTGCAAGTGTTTGGCATGGTCTTATTAAATTTGTACCAAGTTTGCAAGTGTTTGGCATGGTCTTATTAAATTTGTACCAAGTTTTTAAGTGTTTTGGCATGGTCTTATTAAAATTGTACCAAGTTTGCAAGTGTTTTGGCATGGTCTTAGGAAGTTTGTTCCAAGTTTGCAAGTGTTTGGCATGGTCTTATTAAATTTGTACCAAGTTTGCAAGTGTTTTGCATGGTCTTATTAAATTTGTAACAAGTTTGCAAGTGTTTTGGCATGGTCTTATTAAATTTGTACCAAGTTTGCAAGTGTTTTGGCATGGTCTTAGGAAGTTTGTTCCAAGTTTGCAAGTTATTTGGCATGGTCTTATTAAAATTGTACCAAGTTTGCAAGTGTTTGGCATGGTCTTATTAAATTTGTACCAGGTTAGCAAGTGTTTTGGCATGGTTTTAGGAAGTTTGTTCCAAGTTTGCAAGTGTTTGGCATGGTCTTATTAAATTTGTACCAAGTTTGCAAGTATTTGGCATGGTCTTATTAGATTAGTACCAAGTTTGCAAGTGTTTTGGCATGGTCTTATTAAATTTGTACCAAGTTTGCAAGTCTTTTGGCATGGTCTTATTAAATTTGTACCAAGTTTGCAAGTGTTTTGGCATGGTCTTATTAAATTTGTACCAAGTTTGCAAGTGTTTTGGCATGGTCTTAGTAAGTTTGTTCCAAGTTTGCAAGTGTTTGGCATGGTCTTATTAAATTTGTTCCAAGTTTGCAAGTGTTTGGCATGGTCCTATTAAATTTGTACCAAGTTTGCAAGTGTTTGGCATGGTCTTATTAAATTTGTACCAAGTTTGCAAGTGTTTTGGCATGGTCTTATTAAATTTGTACCAGGTTAGCAAGTGTTTTGGCATGGTTTTAGGAAGTTTGTTCCAAGTTTGCAAGTGTTTGGCATGGTCTTATTAAATTTGTACCAAGTTTGCAAGTGTTTGGCATGGTCTTATTAGATTTGTACCAAGTTTGCAAGTGTTTTGGCATGGTCTTATTAAATTTGTACCAAGTTTGCAAGTCTTTTGGCATGGTCTTATTAAATTTTTACCAAGTTTGCAAGTGTTTTGGCAAGGTCTTATTAAATTTGTACCAAGTTTGCAAGTGTTTTAGCATGATCTTATTAAATTTGTACCAAGTTTGCGAGTGTTTTGGCATGGTCTTAGGAAGTTTGTTACAAGTTTTCAAGTGTTAGGCATGGTCTTATTAAATTTGTACCAAGTTTGCAAGTGTTTGGCATGGTCTTTTTAAATTTGTACCAAGTTTGCAAGTGTTTTGGCATGGTCTTATTAAATTTGTACCAAGTTTGCAAGTGTTTTGGCATGGTCTTATTTCATTTGTACCAAGTTTGCAAGTGTTTTGGCATGGTCTTAGGAAGTTTGTTCCAAGTTTGCAAGTGTTTTGGCATGGTCTTATTAAATTTGTACCAAGTTTGCTAGTGTTTTGGCATGGTCTTATTAAATTTGTACCAAGTTTGCAAGTGTTTTGGCATGGTCCTATTAAATTTGTACCAAGTTTGCAAGTGTTTTGGCATGTTTTTATTAAATTTGTACCAAGTTTGCAAGTGTTTTGGCATGGTCTTAGGAAGTTTGTTCCAAGCTTGCAAGTGTTTGGCATGGTATCATTTAATTTGTACCAAGTTTGCAAGTGTTTTGGCATGGTCTTATTAAATTTGTACCAAGTTTGCAAGTGTTTTGGCATGGTCTTATTAAATTTTTACCAAGTTTGCAAGTGTTTTGGCATGGTCTTATTAAATTTGTACCTAGTTTGCAAGTGTTTTGGAATGGTCTTATTAAATTTGAACCAAATTTGCCAGTGTTTTGGCATGGTCTTATTAAATTTGTACCAAGTTTGCTAGTGGTTTGGCATGGGCTTATTAAATTTGTACCAAGTTTGCAAGTGTTTTGGCATGGTCTTATTAAATTTGTTCCAAGTTTTCAAGTGTTTTGGCATGGTCTTATTAAATTTGTACCAAGTTTGCAAGTGTTTTGGCATGGTCTTATAAAATTTGAACCAAATTTGCCAGTGGTTTGGCATGGTCTTATTAAATTTGTACCAAGTTTGCTAGTGGTTTGGCATGGGCTTATTAAATTTGTACCAAGTTTGCAAGTGTTTTGGCATGGTCTTATTAAATTTGTACCAAGTTTGCAAGTGTTTTGGCATGGTCTTAGGAAGTTTGTTCCAAGTTTGCAAGTGTTTTGGTATGGTTTTATTATATTTGTACCAAGTTTGCAAGTGTTTTGGCATGGTCTTAGGAAGTTTGTTCCAAGTTTGCAAGTGTTTGGCATGATCTTATTAAATTTGTACCAAGTTTGCAAGTGTTTGGCATGGTCTTATTCAATTCGTACCAAGTTTGCAATAGTTTTGGCATGGTCTTAATAAATTTGTACCAAGTTTGCAAGTGTTTTGGCATGGTCTTATTAAATTTGTACCAAGTTTAAAAGTGTTTTGGCATGGTCTTATTAAATTTGTACCAAGTTTGCAAGTGGTTTGGCATGGTCTTAGGAAGTTTGTTCCAAATTTGCAAGTGTTTGGCATGGTCTTATTAAATATGTACCAAGTTTGCAAGTGTTTTGGCATGGTCTTAGGAAGTTTGTGCCAAGTTTGCAAGTGTTTTGGCATGGTCTTATTAAATTTGTCCCAAGTTTGCAAGTGCTTTGGCATGGTCTTATTCAATTGGTACCAAGTTTGCAAGTGTTTTGGCATGGTCTTATTAAATTTGTACCAAGTTTGCAAGTGTTTTGGCATGGTCTTATAAAATTTGAACCAAATTTGCAAGTGTTTTGGCATGGTCATATTAAATTTGTACCAAGTTTGCAGGTGTTTTGGCATGGTCTTATTAAATTTGTACCAAGTTTGCAAGTGTTTTGGCATGGTCTTATTAAATATGTTCCAAGTTTGCAAGTGTTTTGGCATGGTCTTATTAAATTTGTTCCAAGTTTGCAAGTGTTTTGGCATGGTCTTATTAAATTTGTCCCAAGTTTGCAAGTGCTTTGGCATGGTCTTATTCAATTGGTACCAAGTTTGCAAGTGTTTTGGCATGGTCTTATTAAATTTGTACCAAGTTTGCAAGTGTTTTGGCATGGTCTTATAAAATTTGAACCAAATTTGCAAGTGTTTTGGCATGGTCTTATTAAATTTGTACCAAGTTTGCAGGTGTTTTGGCATGGTCTTATTAAATTTGTACCATGTTTGCAAGTGTTTTGGCATTGTCTTATTAAATATGTTCCAAGTTTGCAAGTGTTTTGGCATGGTCTTATTAAATTTGTTCCAAGTTTGCAAGTGTTTTGGCATGGTCTTAGGAAGTTTTTTCCAAGTTTGCAAGTGTTTTGGCATGGTCTTAGTAAGTTTGTTCCAAGTTTGCAAGTGTTTTGGCACGGTCTTAGGAAGTTTTTTCCAAGTTTGCAAGTGTTTTGGCATGGTCTTAGTAAGTTTGTTCCAAGTTTGCAAGTGTTTGGCATGGTCTTTTTAAATTTGTACCAAGTTTGCAAGTGTTTGGCATGGTCTTATTAAATTTGTACCAAGTTTGCAAGTGTTTTGGCATGGTCTTATTAAATTTGTACCAAGTTTGCAAGTGTTTTGAAATGGTCTTATTAAATTTGTTCCAAGTTTGCAAGTGTTTTGGCATGGTCTTATTAAATTTGTACCAAGTTTGCAAGTGTTTGGCATGGTCTTATTAAATTTGTACCAAGTTTGCAAGTGTTTTGGCATGGTCTTATTAAATATGTTCCAAGTTTGCAAGTGTTTTGGCATGGTCTTATTAAATTTGTTCCAAGTTTGCAAGTGTTTTGGCATGGTCTTATTAATTGTGTACCAAGTTTGCAAGTGTTTGGCATGGTCTTATTAAATTTGTACCAAGTTTGCAAGTGTTTGGCATGGTCTTATTAAATATGTTCCAAGTTTGCAAGTGTTTTGGCATGGTCTTAGGAAGTTTGTCCCAAGTTTGCAAGTGTTTTGGCATGGTCTTATTAAATATGTTCCAAGTTTGCAAGTGTTTTGGCATGGTCTTATTAATTGTGTACCAAGTTTGCAAGTGCTTGGCATGGTCTTATTAATTGTGTACCAAGTTTGCAAGTGTTTGGCATGGTCTTATTAAATTTGTACCAAGTTTGCAAGTGTTTGGCATGGTCTTATTAAATTTGTACCAAGTTTGCAAGTGTTTTGGCATGGTCTTATTAAATATGTTCCAAGTTTGCAAGTGTTTTGGCATGGTCTTATTAAATTTGTTCCAAGTTTGCAAGTGTTTTGGCATGGTCTTAGGAAGTTTGTCCCAAGTTTGCAAGTGTTTGGCATGGTCTTATTAATTGTGTACCAAGTTTGCAAGTGTTTGGCATGGTCTTATTAGATTAGTACCAAGTTTGCGAGTGTTTTGGCATGGTTTTAGGAAGTTTGTTCCAAGTTTGCAAGTGTTTGGCATGGTCTTATTAAATTTGTACCAAGTTTGCAAGTGTTTGGCATGGTCTTATTAGATTTGTACCAAGTTTGCAAGTGTTTTGGCATGGTCTTATTAAATTTGTACCAAGTTTGCAAGTCTTTTGGCATGGTCTTATTAAATTTGTACCAAGTTTGCAAGTGTTTTGGCATGGTCTTATTAAATATGTTCCAAGTTTGCAAGTGTTTTGGCATGGTCTTATTAAATTTGTTCCAAGTTTGCAAGTGTTTTGGCATGGTCTTAGGAAGTTTGTCCCAAGTTTGCAAGTGTTTGGCATGGTCTTATTAATTGTGTACCAAGTTTGCAAGTGTTTGGCATGGTCTTAGGAAGTTTGTCCCAAGTTTGCAAGTGTTTGGCATGGTCTTATTAAATTTGTACCAAGTTTGCAAGTGTTTTGGCATGGTCTTATTAAATTTGTACCAAGTTTGCAAGTATTTGGCATGGTCTTATTAGATTAGTACCAAGTTTGCAAGTGTTTTGGCATGGTCTTATTAAATTTGTACCAAGTTTGCAAGTCTTTTGGCATGGTCTTATTAAATTTGTACCAAGTTTGCAAGTGTTTTGGCATGGTCTTATTAAATTTGTACCAAGTTTGCAAGTGTTTTGGCATGGTCTTAGTAAGTTTGTTCCAAGTTTGCAAGTGTTTGGCATGGTCTTATTAAATTTGTTCCAAGTTTGCAAGTGTTTGGCATGGTCTTATTAAATTTGTACCAAGTTTGCAAGTGTTTGGCATGGTCTTATTAGATTTGTACCAAGTTTGCAAGTGTTTTGGCATGGTCTTATTAAATTTGTACCAGGTTAGCAAGTGTTTTGGCATGGTTTTAGGAAGTTTGTTCCAAGTTTGCAAGTGTTTGGCATGGTCTTATTAAATTTGTACCAAGTTTGCAAGTGTTTGGCATGGTCTTATTAGATTTGTACCAAGTTTGCAAGTGTTTTGGCATGGTCTTATTAAATTTGTACCAAGTTTGCAAGTCTTTTGGCATGGTCTTATTAAATTTTTACCAAGTTTGCAAGTGTTTTGGCAAGGTCTTATTAAATTTGTACCAAGTTTGCAAGTGTTTTAGCATGATCTTATTAAATTTGTACCAAGTTTGCGAGTGTTTTGGCATGGTCTTAGGAAGTTTGTTACAAGTTTGCAAGTGTTAGGCATGGTCTTATTAAATTTGTACCAAGTTTGCAAGTGTTTGGCATGGTCTTTTTAAATTTGTACCAAGTTTGCAAGTGTTTTGGCATGGTCTTATTAAATTTGTACCAAGTTTGCAAGTGTTTTGGCATGGTCTTATTACATTTGTACCAAGTTTGCAAGTGTTTTGGCATGGTCTTAGGAAGTTTGTTCCAAGTTTGCAAGTGTTTTGGCATGGTCTTATTAAATTTGTACCAAGTTTGCTAGTGTTTTGGCATGGTCTTATTAAATTTGTACCAAGTTTGCAAGTGTTTGGCATGGTCTTATTAAATTTGTACCAAGTTTGCAAGTGTTTGGCATGGTCTTATAAGATTTGTACCAAGTTTGCAAGTGTTTTGGCATGGTCTTATTAAATTTGTACCAAGTTTGCAAGTCTTTTGGCATGGTTTTATTAAATTTGTACCAAGTTTGCAAGTGTTTGGCATGGTCTTATTAAATTTGTACCAAGTTTGCAAGTGTTTTGGCATGGTCTTAGTAAGTTTGTTCCAAGTTTGCAAGTGTTTGGCATGGTCTTATTAAATTTGTACCAAGTTTGCAAGTGTTTTGGCATGGTCTCATTAAATTTGTACCAAGTTTGCAAGTGATTTGGCATGGTCTTAGGAAGTTTGTTCCAAGTTTGCAAGTGTTTGGCATGGTCTTATTTAATTTGTACCAAGTTTGCAAGTGTTTTGGCATGGTCTTATTAAATTTGTACCAAGCTTGCAAGTGTTTTGGCATGGTCTTATTAAATTTGTTCCAAGTTTGCAAGTGTTTTGGCTTGGTCTTATTAAATTTGTACCAAGTTTGCAAGTGTTTTGGCATGGTCTTAGGAAGTTTGTTCCAAGTTTGCAAGTGTTTGGCATGGTCTTATTAAATTTGTACCAAGTTTGCAAGTGTTTGGCATGGTCTTATAAAATTTGTACCAAGTTTGCAAGTGTTTTGGCATGGTCTTATTAAATTTGTACCAAGTTTGCAAGTGTTTGGCAGGGTCTTATTAAATTTGTACCAAGTTTGCAAGTGTTTTGGCATGGTCTTATTAAATTTGTTCCAAGTTTGCAAGTGTTTTGGCATGGTCTTAGGAAGTTTGTTCCAAGTTTGCAAGTGTTTTGGCATGGTCTTATGAAAATTGTACCAAGTTTGCAAGTGTTTGGCATGGTCTTATTAAATTTGTACCAGGTTGGCAAGTGTTTTGGCATGGTTTTAGGAAGTTTGTTCCAAGTTTGCAAGTGTTTGGCATGGTCTTATTAAATTTGTACCAAGTTTGCAAGTGTTTGGCATGGTCTTATTAGATTTGTACCAAGTTTGCAAGAGTTTTGGCATGGTCTTATTAAATTTGTACCAAGTTTGCAAGTCTTTTGGCATGGTCTTATTAAATTTGTACCAAGTTTGCAAGTGTTTTGGCATGGTCTTATTAAATTTGTACCAAGTTTGCAAGTGTTTTGGCATGGTCTTAGTAAGTTTGTTCCAAGTTTGCAAGTGTTTGGCATGGTCTTATCAAATTTGTACCAAGTTTGCAAGTGTTTGGCATGGTCTTATTAGATTTGTACCAAGTTTGCCAGTGTTTTGGCATGGTCTTATTAAATTTGTACCAGGTTAGCAAGTGTTTTGGCATGGTTTTAGGAAGTTTGTTCCAAGTTTGCAAGTGTTTGGCATGTTCTTATTAAATTTGTACCAAGTTTGCAAGTGTTTGGCATGGTCTTATTAGATTTGTACCAAGTTTGCAAGTGTTTTGGCATGGTCTTATTAAATTTGTACCAAGTTTGCAAGTCTTTTGGCATGGTCTTATTAAATTTTTACCAAGTTTGCAAGTGTTTTGGCAAGGTCTTATTAAATTTGTACCAAGTTTGCAAGTGTTTTAGCATGATCTTATTAAATTTGTACCAAGTTTGCGAGTGTTTTGGCATGGTCTTAGGAAGTTTGTTCCAAGTTTGCAAGTGTTTGGCATGGTCTTATTAAATTTGTACCAAGTTTGCAAATGTTTGGCATGGTCTTATTAAATTTGTACCAAGTTTGCAAGTGTTTTGGCATGGTCTTATTAAATTTATACTAAGTTTGCAAGTGTTTTGGCATGGTCTTATTAAATTTGTACCAAGTTTGCAAGTGTTTTGGCATGGTCTTAGGAAGTTTGTTCCAAGTTTGCAAGTGTTTTGGCAAGGTCTTATTAAATTTGTACCAAGTTTGCAAGTGTTTTAGCATGATCATATTAAATTTGTACCAAGTTTGCAAGTGTTTTGGCATGGTCTTAGGCAGTTTGTTCCAAGTTTGCAAGTGTTTGGCATGGTCTTATTAAATTTGTACCAAGTTTGCAAGTGTTTGGCATGGTCTTATTAAATTTGTACCAAGTTTTTAAGTGTTTTGGCATGGTCTTATTAAAATTGTACCAAGTTTGCAAGTGTTTTGGCATGGTCTTAGGAAGTTTGTTCCAAGTTTGCAAGTGTTTGGCATGGTCTTATTAAATTTGTACCAAGTTTGCAAGTGTTTTGCATGGTCTTATTAAATTTGTACCAAGTTTGCAAGTGTTTTGGCATGGTCTTATTAAATTTGTACCAAGTTTGCAAGTGTTTTGGCATGGTCTTAGGAAGTTTGTTCCAAGTTTGCAAGTTATTTGGCATGGTCTTATTAAAATTGTACCAAGTTTGCAAGTGTTTGGCATGGTCTTATTAAATTTGTACCAGGTTAGCAAGTGTTTTGGCATGGTTTTAGGAAGTTTGTTCCAAGTTTGCAAGTGTTTGGCATGGTCTTATTAAATTTGTACCAAGTTTGCAAGTATTTGGCATGGTCTTATTAGATTAGTACCAAGTTTGCAAGTGTTTTGGCATGGTCTTATTAAATTTGTACCAAGTTTGCAAGTCTTTTGGCATGGTCTTATTAAATTTGTACCAAGTTTGCAAGTGTTTTGGCATGGTCTTATTAAATTTGTACCAAGTTTGCAAGTGTTTTGGCATGGTCTTAGTAAGTTTGTTCCAAGTTTGCAAGTGTTTGGCATGGTCTTATTAAATTTGTTCCAAGTTTGCAAGTGTTTGGCATGGTCTTATTAAATTTGTACCAAGTTTGCAAGTGTTTGGCATGGTCTTATTAGATTTGTACCAAGTTTGCAAGTGTTTTGGCATGGTCTTATTAAATTTGTACCAGGTTAGCAAGTGTTTTGGCATGGTTTTAGGAAGTTTGTTCCAAGTTTGCAAGTGTTTGGCATGGTCTTATTAAATTTGTACCAAGTTTGCAAGTGTTTGGCATGGTCTTATTAGATTTGTACCAAGTTTGCAAGTGTTTTGGCATGGTCTTATTAAATTTGTACCAAGTTTGCAAGTCTTTTGGCATGGTCTTATTAAATTTTTACCAAGTTTGCAAGTGTTTTGGCAAGGTCTTATTAAATTTGTACCAAGTTTGCAAGTGTTTTAGCATGATCTTATTAAATTTGTACCAAGTTTGCGAGTGTTTTGGCATGGTCTTAGGAAGTTTGTTACAAGTTTGCAAGTGTTAGGCATGGTCTTATTAAATTTGTACCAAGTTTGCAAGTGTTTGGCATGGTCTTTTTAAATTTGTACCAAGTTTGCAAGTGTTTTGGCATGGTCTTATTAAATTTGTACCAAGTTTGCAAGTGTTTTGGCATGGTCTTATTACATTTGTACCAAGTTTGCAAGTGTTTTGGCATGGTCTTAGGAAGTTTGTTCCAAGTTTGCAAGTGTTTTGGCATGGTCTTATTAAATTTGTACCAAGTTTGCTAGTGTTTTGGCATGGTCTTATTAAATTTGTACCAAGTTTGCAAGTGTTTTGGCATGGTCCTATTAAATTTGTACCAAGTTTGCAAGTGTTTTGGCATGTTTTTATTAAATTTGTACCAAGTTTGCAAGTGTTTTGGCATGGTCTTAGGAAGTTTGTTCCAAGCTTGCAAGTGTTTGGCATGGTATCATTTAATTTGTACCAAGTTTGCAAGTGTTTTGGCATGGTCTTATTAAATTTGTACCAAGTTTGCAAGTGTTTTGGCATGGTCTTATTAAATTTTTACCAAGTTTGCAAGTGTTTTGGCATGGTCTTATTAAATTTGTACCTAGTTTGCAAGTGTTTTGGAATGGTCTTATTAAATTTGAACCAAATTTGCCAGTGTTTTGGCATGGTCTTATTAAATTTGTACCAAGTTTGCTAGTGGTTTGGCATGGGCTTATTAAATTTGTACCAAGTTTGCAAGTGTTTTGGCATGGTCTTATTAAATTTGTTCCAAGTTTTCAAGTGTTTTGGCATGGTCTTATTAAATTTGTACCAAGTTTGCAAGTGTTTTGGCATGGTCTTATAAAATTTGAACCAAATTTGCCAGTGGTTTGGCATGGTCTTATTAAATTTGTACCAAGTTTGCTAGTGGTTTGGCATGGGCTTATTAAATTTGTACCAAGTTTGCAAGTGTTTTGGCATGGTCTTATTAAATTTTTACCAAGTTTGCAAGTGTTTTGGCATGGTCTTAGGAAGTTTGTTCCAAGTTTGCAAGTGTTTTGGTATGGTTTTATTATATTTGTACCAAGTTTGCAAGTGTTTTGGCATGGTCTTAGGAAGTTTGTTCCAAGTTTGCAAGTGTTTGGCATGATCTTATTAAATTTGTACCAAGTTTGCAAGTGTTTGGCATGGTCTTATTCAATTTGTACCAAGTTTGCAATAGTTTTGGCATGGTCTTTATAAATTTGTACCAAGTTTGCAAGTGTTTTGGCATGGTCTTATTAAATTTGTACCAAGTTTAAAAGTGTTTTGGCATGGTCTTATTAAATTTGTACCAAGTTTGCAAGTGGTTTGGCATGGTCTTAGGAAGTTTGTTCCAAATTTGCAAGTGTTTGGCATGGTCTTATTAAATATGTACCAAGTTTGCAAGTGTTTTGGCATGGTCTTAGGAAGTTTGTGCCAAGTTTGCAAGTGTTTTGGCATGGTCTTATTAAATTTGTCCCAAGTTTGCAAGTGCTTTGGCATGGTCTTATTCAATTGGTACCAAGTTTGCAAGTGTTTTGGCATGGTCTTATTAAATTTGTACCAAGTTTGCAAGTGTTTTGGCATGGTCTTATAAAATTTGAACCAAATTTGCAAGTGTTTTGGCATGGTCATATTAAATTTGTACCAAGTTTGCAGGTGTTTTGGCATGGTCTTATTAAATTTGTACCAAGTTTGCAAGTGTTTTGGCATGGTCTTATTAAATATGTTCCAAGTTTGCAAGTGTTTTGGCATGGTCTTATTAAATTTGTTCCAAGTTTGCAAGTGTTTTGGCATGGTCTTATTAAATTTGTCCCAAGTTTGCAAGTGCTTTGGCATGGTCTTATTCAATTGGTACCAAGTTTGCAAGTGTTTTGGCATGGTCTTATTAAATTTGTACCAAGTTTGCAAGTGTTTTGGCATGGTCTTATAAAATTTGAACCAAATTTGCAAGTGTTTTGGCATGGTCTTATTAAATTTGTACCAAGTTTGCAGGTGTTTTGGCATGGTCTTATTAAATTTGTACCATGTTTGCAAGTGTTTTGGCATTGTCTTATTAAATATGTTCCAAGTTTGCAAGTGTTTTGGCATGGTCTTATTAAATTTGTTCCAAGTTTGCAAGTGTTTTGGCATGGTCTTAGGAAGTTTTTTCCAAGTTTGCAAGTGTTTTGGCATGGTCTTAGTAAGTTTGTTCCAAGTTTGCAAGTGTTTTGGCATGGTCTTAGGAAGTTTTTTCCAAGTTTGCAAGTGTTTTGGCATGGTCTTAGTAAGTTTGTTCCAAGTTTGCAAGTGTTTGGCATGGTCTTTTTAAATTTGTACCAAGTTTGCAAGTGTTTGGCATGGTCTTATTAAATTTGTACCAAGTTTGCAAGTGTTTTGGCATGGTCTTATTAAATTTGTACCAAGTTTGCAAGTGTTTTGAAATGGTCTTATTAAATTTGTACCAAGTTTGCAAGTGTTTTGGCATGGTCTTATTAAATTTGTACCAAGTTTGCAAGTGTTTGGCATGGTCTTATTAAATTTGTACCAAGTTTGCAAGTGTTTGGCATGGTCTTATTAAATATGTTCCAAGTTTGCAAGTGTTTTGGCATGGTCTTATTAAATTTGTTCCAAGTTTGCAAGTGTTTTGGCATGGTCTTATTAATTGTGTACCAAGTTTGCAAGTGTTTGGCATGGTCTTATTAAATTTGTACCAAGTTTGCAAGTGTTTGGCATGGTCTTATTAAATATGTTCCAAGTTTGCAAGTGTTTTGGCATGGTCTTAGGAAGTTTGTCCCAAGTTTGCAAGTGCTTGGCATGGTCTTATTAATTGTGTACCAAGTTTGCAAGTGTTTGGCATGGTCTTATTAAATTTGTACCAAGTTTGCAAGTGTTTGGCATGGTCTTATTAAATTTGTACCAAGTTTGCAAGTGTTTTGGCATGGTCTTATTAAATATGTTCCAAGTTTGCAAGTGTTTTGGCATGGTCTTATTAAATTTGTTCCAAGTTTGCAAGTGTTTTGGCATGGTCTTAGGAAGTTTGTCCCAAGTTTGCAAGTGTTTGGCATGGTCTTATTAATTGTGTACCAAGTTTGCAAGTGTTTGGCATGGTCTTATTAAATTTGTACCAAGTTTGCAAGTGTTTGGCATTGTCTTATTAAATTTGTACCAAGTTTGCAAGTGTTTTGGCATGGTGTTATTAAATATGTTCCAAGTTTGCAAGTGTTTTGGCATGGTCTTATTAAATTTGAACCAAGTTTGCAAGTGTTTTGGCATGGTCTTATGAAATTTGTACCAAGTTTGCAAGTGTTTTGACATGGTCTTATTAAATTTGTACAAAATTTTCAAGTGTTTTGGCATGGTCTTATTAAATTTGTAACAAGTTTGCAAGTGTTCGGCATGGTCTTATTAAACTTGTACCAATTTTGCAAGTGTTTTGGCATGGTCTTATTAAATTTGTTCCAAGTTTGCAAGTGTTTTGGCATGGTCTTTTTAAATTTGTACCAAGTTTGCAAGTGTTTTGGCATGGTCTTATAAAATTTGAACCAAATTTGCCAGTGTTTTGGCATGGTCTTATTAAATTTGTACCAAGTTTGCTAGTGGTTTGGCATGGTCTTAGGAAGCTTGTTCCAAGTTTGCAAGTGTTTGGCATGGTCTTATTAAATTTGTACCAAGTTTGCAAGTGTTTTGGCATGGTCTTATTAAATTTGTACCAAGTTTGCAAGTGTTTTGGCATGGTCTTATTAAATTTTTACCAAGTTTGCAAGTGTTTTGGCATGGTTTTATTAAATTTGTACCAAGTTTGCAAGTGTTTTGGCATGGTCTTAGGAAGTTGGTTCCAAGCTTGCAAGTGTTTGGCATGGTCTCATTTAATTTGTACCAAGTTTGCAAGTGTTTTGGTATGGTCTTTTAAATTTGTTCCAAGTTTGCAAGTGTTTTGGCATGGTCTTATTAAATTTGTACCAAGTTTGCAAGTGTTTTGGCATGGTCTTATTAAATTTGTACCAAGTTTGCAAGTGTTTTGGCATGGTCTTATTGAATTTGTACCTAGTTTGCAAGTGTTTTGGCATGGTCTTATTAAATTTTTATCAAGTTTGCAAGTGTTTTGGCATGGTCTTAATAAATTTGTACCAAGTTTGCAAGTGTTTTGGCATGGTCTTATTAAATTTGTACCAAGTTTGCAAGTGTTTTGGTATGGTCTTTTGAAATTTACCAAGTTTGCAAGTGTTTTGGCATGGTATTATTACATTTGTACCAAGTTTGCAAGTGTTTTGGCATGGTCTTATTACATTTGTACCAAGTTTGCAAGTGTTTTGGCATGGTCTTATTAAATTTGTACTAAATTTGCAAGTGTTTTGGCATGGTCTTATTAAATTTGTACCAAGTTTGCAAGTGTTTTGGCATGGTCTTAGGAAGTTTGTTCCAAATTTGCAAGTGTAGGCATGGTTTTATTAATTCTGTACCAAGGTTGCAATTGTTTTGGCATGGTCATAGGAAGTTTGTTCCAAGTTTGCAAGTGTTAGGCATGGTCTTATTAAATTTGTACCAAGTTTGCAAGTGTTTTGGTATGGTCTTTTAAATTTGTTCCAAGTTTGCAAGTGTTGTGGCATGGTCTTATTAAATTTGTACCAAGTTTGCAAGTGTTTTGGCATGGTCTTATTACATTTGTACCAAGTTTGCAAGTGTTTTGGCATGGTCTTTTTAAATTTGTACCAAGTTTGCAAGTGTTTTGGCATGGTCTTATTAAATTTGTACCAAGTTTGCAAGTGTTTTGGCATGGTCTAATTACATTTGTACCAAGTTTGCAAGTGTTTTGGCATGGTCTTAGGAAGTTTGTTCCAAATTTGCAAGTGTTTGGCATGGTCTTATTTAATTTGTACCAAGTTTGCAAGTGTTTTGGCATGGTCTTATTAAATTTGTACCAAGTTTGCAAGTGTTTTGGCATGGTCTTGTTAAATTTGTACCAAGTTTGCAAGTGTTTTGGCATGGTTTGATTAAATTTGTACCAAGTTTGCAAGTGTTTTGGCATGGTCTTAGGAAGTTTGTTCCAAATTTGCAAGTGTTTGGCATGGTCTTATTTAATTTGTACCAAGTTTGCAAGTGTTTTGGTATGGTCTTTTAAATTTGTTCCAAGTTTGCAAGTGTTGTGGCATGGTCTTATTAAATTTGTACCAAGTTTGCAAGTGTTTTGGCATGGTCTTATTACATTTGTACCAAGTTTGCAAGTGTTTTGGCATGGTCTTAGGAAGTTTGTTCCAAGTTTGCAAGTGTTTGGCATGGTCTTATTAAATTTGTACCAAGTTTGCAAGTGTTTTGGCATGGTCTTATTAAATTTGTACCAAGTTTGCAAGTGTTTTGGCATGGTCTTAGGAAGTTTGTTCCAAGTTTGCAAGTGTTTTGGCATGGTATTATTAAATTTGTACCAAGTTTGCAAGTGTTTTGGCATGGTCTTAGGAAGTTTTTTCCAAGTTTGCAAGTGTTTTGGCATGGTCTTATTAAATTTGTTCCAAGTGTGCAAGTGTTTTGGCATGGTCTTATTAAATTTGTACCAAGTTTGCAAGTGTTTTGGCATGGTCTTATTAAATTTGTACCAAGTTTGCAAGTGTTTTGGCATGGTCAAAGGAAGTTTGTTCCAAGTTTGCAAGTGTTTGGCATGGTCTTATTAAATTTGTACCAAGTTTGCAAGTGTTTGGCATGGTCTTTTTATATTTGTACCAAGTTTGCAAGTGTTTTGGCATGGTCTTATTAAATTTGTACCAAGTTTGCAAGTGTTTTGGCATGGTCTAATTACATTTGTACCAAGTTTGCAAGTGTTTTGGCATGGTCTTAGGAAGTTTTTTCCAAGTTTGCAAGTGTTTTGGCATGGTCTTATTAAATTTGTTCCAAGTGTGCAAGTGTTTTGGCATGGTCTTATTAAATTTGTACCAAGTTTGCAAGTGTTTTGGCATGGTCTTATTAAATTTGTACCAAGTTTGCAAGTGTTTTGGCATGGTCAAAGGAAGTTTGTTCCAAGTTTGCAAGTGTTTGGCATGGTCTTATTAAATTTGTACCAAGTTTGCAAGTGTTTGGCATGGTCTTTTTATATTTGTACCAAGTTTGCAAGTGTTTTGGCATGGTCTTATTAAATTTGTACCAAGTTTGCAAGTGTTTTGGCATGGTCTAATTACATTTGTACCAAGTTTGCAAGTGTTTTGGCATGGGCTTAGGAAGTTTGTTCCAAGTTTGCAAGTGTTTGGCATGGTCTTATTAAATTTGTACCAAGTTTGCAAGTGTTTTGGCATGGTCTTATTACATTTGTACCAAGTTTGCAAGTGTTTTGGCATGGTCTTAGGAAGTTTGTTCCAAGTTTGCAAGTGTTTGGCATGGTCTTATTAAATTTGTACCAAGTTTGCAAGTGTTTTGGCATGGTCTTATTAAATTTGTACCAAGTTTGCAAGTGTTTTGGCATGGTCTTAGGAAGTTTGTTCCAAGTTTGCAAGTGTTTTGGCAAGGTCTTATTAAATTTGTACCAAGTTTGCAAGTGTTTTGGCATGGTCAAAGGAAGTTTGTTCCAAGTTTGCAAGTGTTTGGCATGGTCTTATTAAATTTGTACCAAGTTTGCAAGTGTTTGGCATGGTCTTTTTATATTTGTACCAAGTTTGCAAGTGTTTTGGCATGGTCTTATTAAATTTGTACCAAGTTTGCAAGTGTTTTGGCATGGTCTAATTACATTTGTACCAAGTTTGCAAGTGTTTTGGCATGGGCTTAGGAAGTTTGTTCCAAGTTTGCAAGTGTTTTGGCATGGTCTTATTAAATTTGCACCAAGTTTGCAAGTGTTTTGGCATGGTCTTAGGAAGTTTGTTCCAAGTTTGCAAGCGTTTTGGCATGGTCTTTTTAAATTTGTACCAAGTTTGCAAGTGTTTTGGCATGGTCTAATAAAGTTTGTTCCAAGTTTGCAAGTGTTTTGGCATGGTCTTAGGAAGTTTGTTCCAAGTTTGCAAGTGTTTTGGCATGGTCTTAATAAATTTGTACCAAGTTTGCAAGTGTTTTGGCATGGTCTTATAAAATTTGTACTAAATTTGCAAGTGTTTTGGCATGGTCTTATTAAATTTGTACCAAGTTTGCAAGTGTTTTGGCATGGTCTTAGGAAGTTTGTTCCAAATTTGCAAGTGTAGGCATGGTCTTATTAATTCTGTACCAAGGTTGCAATTGTTTTGGCATGGTCATAGGAAGTTTGTTCCAAGTTTGCAAGTGTTAGGCATGGTCTTATTAAATTTGTACCAAGTTTGCAAGTGTTTGGCATGGTCTTTTTAAATTTGTACCAAGTTTGCAAGTGTTTTGGCATGGTCTTATTAAATTTGTACCAAGTTTGCAAGTGTTTTGGCATGGTCTAATTACATTTGTACCAAGTTTGCAAGTGTTTTGGCATGGGCTTAGGAAGTTTGTTCCAAATTTGCAAGTGTTTGGCATGGTCTTATTTAATTTGTACCAAGTTTGCAAGTGTTTTGGCATGGTCTTATTAAATTTGTACCAAGTTTGCAAGTGTTTTGGCATGGTCTTGTTAAATTTGTACCAAGTTTGCAAGTGTTTTGGCATGGTTTGATTAAATTTGTACCAAGTTTGCAAGTGTTTTGGCATGGTCTTAGGAAGTTTGTTCCAAATTTGCAAGTGTTTGGCATGGTCTTATTTAATTTGTACCAAGTTTGCAAATGTTTTGGTATGGTCTTTTAAATTTGTTCCAAGTTTGCAAGTGTTGTGGCATGGTCTTAGGAAGTTGGTTCCAAGCTTGCAAGTGTTTGGCATGGTCTCATTTAATTTGTACCAAGTTTGCAAGTGTTTTGGCATGGTCTTAGGAAGTTTGTTCCAAGTTTGCAAGTGTTTTGGCATGGTCTTATTAAATTTGTACCAAGTTTGCAAGTGTTTTGGCATGGTCTTATTAAATTTGTACCAAGTTTGCAAGTGTTTTGGCATGGTCTTATTAAATTTGTCTCAAGTTTGCAAGTGCTTTGGCAAGGTCTTATTAAATTTGTACCAAGTTTGCAAGTGTTTTGGCATGGTCAAAGGAAGTTTGTTCCAAGTTTGCAAGTGTTTGGCATGGTCTTATTAAATTTGTACCAAGTTTGAAAGTGTTTGGCATGGTCTTTTTATATTTGTACCAAGTTTGCAAGTGTTTTGGCATGGTCTTATTAAATTTGTACCAAGTTTGCAAGTGTTTTGGCATGGTCTTATTAAATTTGTACCAAGTTTGCAAGTGTTTTGGCATGGTCTTAGGAAGTTTGTTCCAAGTTTGCAAGCGTTTTGGCATGGTCTTTTTAAATTTGTACCAAGTTTGCAAGTGTTTTGGCATGGTCTAATAAAATTTGTACCAAGTTTGCAAGTGTTTTGGCATGGTCTTAGGAAGTTTGTTCCAAGTTTGCAAGTGTTTTGGCATGGTCTTAATAAATTTGTACCAAGTTTGCAAGTGTTTTGGCATGGTCTTATAAAATTTGTACCAAGTTTGCAAGTGTTTTGGCATGGTCTTTTGAAATTTACCAAGTTTGCAAGTGTTTTGGCATGGTATTATTACATGTGTACCAAGTTTGCAAGTGTTTTGGCATGGTCTTATTACATTTGTACCAAGTTTGCAAGTGTTTTGGCATGGTCTTATTAAATTTGTACCAAGTTTGCAAGTGTTTTGGCATGGTCTTATTAAATTTGTACCAAGTTTGCAAGTGTTTTGGCATGGTCTTATTAAATTTGTCCCAAGTTTGCAAGTGCTTTGGCATGGTCTTATTAAATTTGTACCAAGTTTGCAAGGGTTTTGGCATGGTCATAGGAAGTTAGTTCCAAGTTTGCAAGTGTTAGGCATGGTCTTATTAAATTTGTACCAAGTTTGCAAGTCTTTGGCATGGTCTTTTTAAATTTGTACCAAGTTTGCAAGTGTTTTGGCATGGTCTTATTAAATTTGTACCAAGTTTGCAAGTGTTTTGGCATGGTCTTATTACATTTGTACCAAGTTTGCAAGTGTTTTGGCATGGTCTTAGGAAGTTTGTTCCAAGTTTGCAAGTGTTTGGCATGGTCTTATTAAATTTATACCAAGTTTGCAAGTGTTTTGGCATGGTCTTATTAAATTTGTCCCAAGTTTGCAAGTGCTTTGGCATGGTCTTATTAAATTTGTACCAAGTTTGCAAGGGTTTTGGCATGGTCATAGGAAGTTTGTTCCAAGTTTGCAAGTGTTAGGCATGGTCTTATTAAATTTGTACCAAGTTTGCAAGTGTTTGGCATGGTCTTTTTAAATTTGTACCAAGTTTGCAAGTGTTTTGGCATGGTCTTATTAAATTTGTACCAAGTTTGCAAGTGTTTTGGCATGGTCTTATTACATTTGTACCAAGTTTGCAAGTGTTTTGGCATGGTCTTAGGAAGTTTGTTCCAAGTTTGCAAGTGTTTGGCATGGTCTTATTAAATTTGTACCAAGTTTTCAAGTGTTTTGGCATGGTCTTATTAAATTTGTACCAAGTTTGCAAGTGTTTTGGCATGGTCTTATTAAATTTGTACCAAGTTTGCAAGTGTTTTGGCATGGTTTTATTAAATTTGTACCAAGTTTGCAAGTGTTTTGGCATGGTCTTAAGAAGTTTGTTCCAAGCTTGCAAGTGTTTGGCATGGTCTCATTTAATTTGTACCAAGTTTGCAAGTGTTTTGGCATGGTCTTAGGAAGTTTGTTCCAAGTTTGCAAGTGTTTTGGCATGGTCTTATTAAATTTGTACCAAGTTTGCAAGTGTTTTGGCTTGGTCTTATTAAAATTGTTCCAAGTTTGCAAGTGTTTTGGCATGGTCTTATTAAATTTGTACCAAGTTTGCAAGTGTTTTGGCATGGTCTTATTAAATTTGTCTCAAGTTTGCAAGTGCTTTGGCATGGTCTTATTAAATTTGTACCAAGCATGCAAGTGTTTTGGCATGGTCATAGGAAGTTTCTTCCAAGTTTGCAAGTGTTTGGCATGGTCTTATTAAATTTGTACCAAGTTTGCAAGTGTTTGGCATGGTCTTTTTATATTTGTACCAAGTTTGCAAGTGTTTTGGCATGGTCTTATTAAATTTGACTAAGTTTGCAAGTGTTTTGGCATGGTCTTATTACATTTGTACCAAGTTTGCAAGTGTTTTGGCATGGTCTTAGGAAGTTTGTTCCAAGTTTGCAAGCGTTTTGGCATGGTCTTATTAAATTTGACTAAGTTTGCAAGTGTTTTGGGCATGGTCTTATTACATTTGTACCAAGTTTGCAAGTGTTTTGGCATGGTCTTAGGAAGTTTGTTCCAAGTTTGCAAGTGTTTTGGCATGGTCTTATTACATTTGTACCAAGTTTGCAAGTGTTTTGGCATGGTCTTAGGAAGTTTGTTCCAAGTTTGCAAGTGTTTTGGCATGGTCTTATTACATTTGTACCAAGTTTGCAAGTGTTTTGGCATGATCTTAGGAAGTTTGTTCCAAGTTTGCAAGTGTTTTGGCATGGTCTTATTAAATTTGTACCAAGTTTGCAAGTGTTTTGGCATGGTCTTAGGAAGTTTGTTCCAAGTTTGCAAGCGTTTTGGCATGGTCTTATTAAATTTGACTAAGTTTGCAAGTGTTTTGGCATGGTCTTATTACATTTGTACCAAGTTTGCAAGTGTTTTGGCATGGTCTTAGGAAGTTTGTTCCAAGTTTGCAAGTGTTTGGCATGGTCTTATTAAATTTATACCAAGTTTGCAAGTGTTTTGGCATGGTCTTATTAAATTTGTCCCAAGTTTGCAAGTGCTTTGGCATGGTCTTATTAAATTTGTACCAAGTTTGCAAGGGTTTTGGCATGGTCATAGGAAGTTTGTTCCAAGTTTGCAAGTGTTAGGCATGGTCTTATTAAATTTGTACCAAGTTTGCAAGTGTTTGGCATGGTCTTTTTAAATTTGTACCAAGTTTGCAAGTGTTTTGGCATGGTCATATTAAATTTGTACCAAGTTTGCAAGTGTTTTGGCATGGTCTTATTAAATTTGTACCAAGTTTGCAAGTGTTTTGGCATGGTTTTATTAAATTTGTACCAAGTTTGCAAGTGTTTTGGCATGGTCTTAAGAAGTTTGTTCCAAGCTTGCAAGTGTTTGGCATGGTCTCATTTAATTTGTACCAAGTTTGCAAGTGTTTTGGCATGGTCTTAATAAATTTGTACCAAGTTTGCAAGTGTTTTGGCATGGTCTTATTAAATTTGTACCAAGTTTGCAAGTGTTTTGGCATGGTCTTTTCAAATTTACCAAGTTTGCAAGTGTTTTGGCATGGTATTATTACATTTGTACCAAGTTTGCAAGTGTTTTGGCATGGTCTTATTAAATTTGTACCAAGTTTGCAAGTGTTTTGGCATGGTCTTATTAAATTTGTACTAAATTTGCAAGTGTTTTGGCATGGTCTTATTAAATTTGTACCAAGTTTGCAAGTGTTTTGGCATGGTCTTAGGAAGTTTGTTCCAAGTTTGCAAGTGTAGGCATGGTCTTATTAATTTTGTACCAAGTTTGCAATTGTTTTGGCATGGTCTTAGGAAGTTTGTTCCAAGTTTGCAAGTGTTTGGCATGGTCTTATTAAATTTGTACAAAGTTTGCAAGTGTTTTGGCATGGTCTTATTAAATTTGTACCAAGTTTGCAATTCTTTTGGCATGGTCTTATTAAATTTGTACCAAGTTTGCAAGTGTTAGGCATGGTCTTATTAAATTTGTACCAAGTTTGCAAGTGTTTGGCATGGTCTTTTTAAATTTGTACCAAGTTTGCAAGTGTTTTGGCATGGTCTTATTAAATTTGTACCCAGTTTGCAAGTGTTTTGGCATGGTCTTATTACATTTGTGCCAAGTTTGCAAGTGTTTTGGCATGGTCTTAGGAAGTTTGTTCCAAGTTTGCAAGTGTTTGGCATGGTCTTATTAAACTTGTACCAAGTTTGCAAGTGTTTTGGCATGGTCTTATTAAATTTGTACCAAGTTTGCAAGTGTTTTGGCATGGTCTTATTAAATTTGTACCAAGCTTGCAAGTGTTTTGGCATGGTTTTATTAAATTTGTACCAAGTTTGCAAGTGTTTTGGCATGGTCTTAGGAAGTTTGTTCCAAATTTGCAAGTGTTTGGCATGGTCTTATTAAATTTGTACCAAGTTTGCAAGTGTTTTGGCATGGTCTTATTAAAATTGTTCCAAGTTTGCAAGTGTTTTGGCATGGTCTTATTAAATTTGTACCAAGTTTGCAAGTGTTTTGGCATGGTCTTATTAAATTTGTCTCAAGTTTGCAAGTGCTTTGGCATGGTCTTATTAAATTTGTACCAAGCATGCAAGTGTTTTGGCATGGTCATAGGAAGTTTCTTCCAAGTTTGCAAGTGTTTGGCATGGTCTTATTAAATTTGTACCAAGTTTGCAAGTGTTTGGCATGGTTTTTTTTTATATTTGTACCAAGTTTGCAAGTGTTTTGGCATGGTCTTATTAAATTTGACTAAGTTTGCAAGTGTTTTGGCATGGTCTTATTACATTTGTACCAAGTTTGCAAGTGTTTTGGCATGGTTTTAGGAAGTTTGTTCCAAGTTTGCAAGCGTTTTTGCATGGTCTTATTAAATTTGACTAAGTTTGCAAGTGTTTTGGCATGGTCTTATTACATTTGTACCAAGTTTGCAAGTGTTTTAGCATGGTCTTAGGAAGTTTGTTCTAAGTTTGCAAGTGTTTTGGCATGGTCTTATTACATTTGTACCAAGTTTGCAAGTGTTTTGGCATGGTCTTAGGAAGTTTGTTCCAAGTTTGCAAGTGTTTTGGCATGGTCTTATTAAATTTGTTCCAAGTGTGCAAGTGTTTTGGCATGGTCTTATTAAATTTGTACCAAGTTTGCAAGTGTTTTGGCATGGTCTTATTAAATTTGTACCAAGTTTGCAAGTGTTTTGGCATGGTCTTATTAAATTTGTCTCAAGTTTGCAAGTGCTTTGGCATGGTCTTATTAAATTTGTACCAAGTTTGCAAGTGTTTTGGCATGGTCATAGGAAGTTTGTTCCAAGTTTGCAAGTGTTTGGCATGGTCTTATTAAATTTGTCCCAAGTTTGCAAGTGTTTGGCATGGTCTTTTTATATTTGTACCAAGTTTGCAAGTGTTTTGGCATGGTCTTATTAAATTTGACTAAGTTTGCAAGTGTTTTGGCATGGTCTTATTACATTTGTTCCAAGTTTGCAAGTGTTTTGGCATGGTCTTAGGAAGTTTGTTCCAAGTTTGCAAGCGTTTTGGCATGGTCTTTTTAAATTTGTACCAAGTTTGCAAGTGTTTTGGCATGGTCTTATAAAATTTGTACCAAGTTTGCAAGTGTTTTGGCATGGTCTTAGGAAGTTTGTTCCAAGTTTGCAAGTGTTTGGCATTGTCTTATTAAATTTGTACCAAGTTTGCAAGTGTTTGGCATGGTCTAATTAAATTTGTACCAAGTTTGCAAGTGTTTTGGCATGGTCTTAGGAAGTTTGTTCCAAGTTTGCAAGTGTTTTTGCATGATCTTATTAAATTTGTACCATGTTTGCAAGTGTTTTGGCATGGTCTTATTAAATTTGTACCAAGTTTGCAAGTGTTTTGGCATGGTCTTAACAAGTTTGTTCCAAGTTTGCAAATGTTTGGCATGGTCTTATTAAATTTGTACCAAGTTTGCAAGTGTTTTGGCATGGTCTTATAAAATTTGTACCAAGTTTGCAAGTGTTTTGGCATGGTCTTAGGAAGTTTGTTCCAAGTTGGCAAGTGTTTGGCATTGTCTTATTAAATTTGTACCAAGTTTGCAAGTGTTGGGCATGGTCTAATTAAATTTGTACCAAGTTTGCAAGTGTTTTGGCATGGTCTTAGGAAGTTTGTTCCAAGTTTGCAAGTGTTTTGGCATGGTCTTATTAAATTTGTACCAAGTTTGCAAGTGTTTTGGCATGGTCTTATTAAATTTGTACCAAGTTTGCAAGTGTTTTGGCATGGTCTTAGCAAGTTTGTTCCAAGTTTGCAAATGTTTGGCATGGTCTTATTAAATTTGTACCAAGTTTGCAAGTGTTTTGGCATGGTCTTATTAAATTTGTACCAAGTTTGCAAGTGTTTTGGCATGGTCTTAGGAAGTTTGTTCCAAGTTTGCAAGTGTTTCGCATTGTCTTATTAAATTTGTACCAAGTTTGCAAGTGTTTGGCATGGTCTTATTAAATTTGTACCAAGTTTGCAAGTGTTTTGGCATGGTCTTATTAAATTTGTACCAAGTTTGCAAGTGTTTTGGCATGGTCTTATTAAATTTGTTCCAAGTTTGCAAGTGTTTCGGCATGGTCTCATTAAATTTGTACCAAGTTGCAAGTGTTTTGGCATGGTCTTATTAAATTTGTACCAAGTTTGCAAGTGTTTTGGCATGGTCTTATTAAATTTGTACCAAGTTTGCAAATGTTTTGGCATGGTCTTAGGAAGTTTTTTCCAAGTTTGCAAGTGTTTGGCATGGTCTTATTAAATTTGTACCAAGTTTGCAAGTGTTTGGCATGTTCTTATTAAATTTGTACCAAGTTTGCAAGTGTTTTGGCATGGTCTTATTAAATTTGTCCCAAGTTTGCAAGTGCTTTGGCATGGTCTTATTAAATGTGTACCAAGTGAAGTTACCGCCCTTTGGCTGACGGCCTCAGTTCCTAGAATTAGAGTTTATACCTACTGTCACCTTGTCAGAAATGTCTTCCTTATCGTGGCCAAACACGATTCTATCCTGTCGATGGCGGATAATTGTCAGCGGACGGCTCTTCCCAGGACGGACGACTCGAAGAAAACACGGACACGATGTTGTTCCTTTGAGTGTAGCAAACAGATCACACCTGGTTTATTACAACCAAGTAATATTTATAGCTAACTTAGTCTAGGTTAGTTCGCGTTTACCCTTCTCCCCCCCAGCCTGACCATTCCCTCGCCTCTACTGTCGCTGTGCCGTTCTCGCATTGATCGATGCTTCGTTGCCGGGCGCCTTTTTCCCGGGGCGATTCATGATCGATCTCGTTCACTCCTGTTGGTTTGCGACACTAGTTTTCGCAACTCGCTTTCGATCGTGATCGCTTTTCGGTCATTAGCTTTGTCGGTTGGCGCGTTCTCCTGGGCGGATGTTTACGACTTAAGTCCAAATCGTCGTCATTATCGGTTATTGCTGATATCGAACGATCGTCCGGTGTTTTTCCATGCTGCGTTGTTCTTTCTTCATGGCGGATGTTTGTGACTTAAGTCACGTACGATATTTTCCCCGATGTCGATGCCCCCATGTCGTCATCATGTTATTTGTCCAACCTGTGCCAAGGGTTTTGCACCCTGCGTGTTGGTGTACCGAGGATGGCGTTGACTGGTCGGCTTGGTGTTGGTGTTGTTGCTCGGGCGAGCCCGTACGGGCGTACGGGGCGGTCGCGCATGAAGTGTCGTCTTGCACCGTAAGTGGGTCAGCCTGGTGAATGTAGGTCAGTTCTGGCTTATAGCTGACTCTGCGCTTTTCGTCGTTGAGTCGACATTTGAAGCGCCGTCCTATGTCTGCGATGCGCTGTTCCTGTTGCGGCGATTCAGGCGTTGTCTTCTGGGTTTGTATGCGAATTGCGGTAATTCAGGCGTAGGATTATGGGGTGTAGGCGAAATGGGTGAATGGTGGGCTGAGGCACGCCGGAGGGACGCTTCATCCCCCCCCCCCCCCCCCACCTTACTTGAGCTCTAGATCCGTCTTGAAGAGGCGAATCTGGAGCTGGTTAGTATGCTGGTAATAATGGAACGTTGTACCGTTCTCGCGATGAACCTGGGGTACCTTTCTCTGCTTTGATTCCGATGCTAGTTGTCATCTGCTGCATCGGGGTCATCCTTCAAGCTGCCTGTAGTTTGGTCTTCCTGTCTATCGTTGTTGCGGTCGACTTCATCATCGCACATCGTGTGTCGTCTCCCCACTCGTGTTTACCTCAGGCGTGGCCACACCTTAGGTTAACGTTAGCGTTGTCGTGTCGTCTCGTTGTATCCCACATTGAAGCGTCATGGGATGGTCGTCGTTGGGCTTTCGGCTGATCCTGCCCTTGTGGTTGCTGCTGAAGATCGTCGCTGGATGCTGCGGCGTTGTTGCTGAGGTACCCCTGGCTCTGTTCGTCGCTGTTCTAAACCTAATGCGCATATTTGATAAGTGGAGCTTACTCCGTTGGTTAGTGTCCCCATGGTTAGTATTATTTTCCCTAACGCAATTTTCTGACTGTAGGAGCAACCGTTGCTCTTTCGTTTTTAGTTAGCAGTAACAATTTTCTTTCATAAAAGTGGGTGGCTATTGGTTTGCCCACACCATTAATACATTTCCTATGCCCGTCGGCATCTTCGCTTTCCTTTCAGCGGCAGTTTCTCATCTGAGGGTGTCTTCTGGTTTTCCCTATCAGTGTTCCTAATGATCTAAGCCCTGTGGCTCTTTGCTGCATGGTGTACTTCGTTAGAGCGGGGCTTGAACCCGGTTAGCTGGCTTGAGTTTCTCTTACTGCCGTATACCATGTCCCTAACCGTGCATACATATGCATTGAGCACCCTGGCTCCTTCGCTTTTCCTTAGCGGAATTTTCAATATAAGGGCTTTCCCTGTTGATATGTTGCGCTATATATCTCGAGCATCCTTGTTTCCTTCGTTCCATGACGTATTTGGTTAGAGCGGGGCTTGAACCCGGATAGCTGGCTTGAGTTTTCTCTTCTACCGTTTACCATGTCCCTAACAGTGCCTACATGCGCATTGAGCATCTTTGCTCCTTCGCTATTCGTAGCGGAATTTTCCTATAGGTGGGTGTCTCGGTTTTCTCCCTAGTTTAATACCTTCTGATCACCTTTTCGGTCCTATGGGGGTACTTCCTATTGCACGAAATGGGACCGGTTATGACAGAGTCGCGTTCAAATTCTACATCCGACAAGACGTGTTTCTCAATACGACCATCTTCCCTAGTTCTACTTATGGCTTTGAAGAGTATTGGGTCCCTAACTGTGCAACGCGTTTGCATCCTATTTTGATTAAAACATGTTTCCTTTCAATTTCATTTACTATACTTTTCTTTGTGGCATTTTGCCTCGCGGTATCCTATCTTTCATCATAACTTCTCTTTTGACCGTCATCGTTACGAACGGGTGAATGGCTACTGGGAATTGAACCCAGCCCTAGGTCAATCTATGGTCCTAGGAATCCGAGGAATACAAGTATTCGCACGGCCACAACACATCCCTCGTCGTCTTCTACATAATACGTTTTCTACGTTTTCTTCTTCTTCGCGGCATTTGCCCTATCTTTACGAATTCTTTTTGTTCGCTATCTCTTTTTTTTTTCTTCTCGCGGTATAATTCCTCGCGGTTAAATTTTCTTTGCGTAGTTTCCCTTATATTCTTCCCGTATTCTCATCTGTGCCGCATGCACGGGCTGGTTTTCTTTTCATTCTAATCTTTTTATTTTCGCATTGTCATGCATTTTTGGAGCCTATTACCCCTTTCAAAATCTTGTCCGCGCAGCGATTTTGCTTCAATATGTTCTGTTTCGTTTCTCGTTCTCGCTGCTGCGGGTAATAAATTGCGCGTGAGCGGCTGCTATATACTCTTTGTCTTTTCGCGCGGTTTTTTTTTTGGGCCACATATCGGCCGTCCCCAATTTCTGTGTAATATGGTCGAATAAGTGCAGGGTTTCTTAACTTTTGAAACCCGTCGTTCACCTTCCCGTGTTAATTTTGTTTAATTGCTCCCTCCTGCCGTCCTCGAGGAGAACCGCTCTGGGACCTCTGGGTGGAATCCTCTATTCGGAAGACGCACTTGTCGCTCCGTTATTGATCAATGAACGTCAATTCTGCTGGAGAAAAAAAAACCGTACTCCTCTTCCCCCTTCTTTATTACCGGAAAGAAGCTAACTGTTTAGAATGAACGAAACATGAATAAATGAATGGGGGATGATGAAGGGAGAGACATAGCCTTCTTTTTTTTCGCGTCTGCCTTATTGTGATATTTCTTCAACCTATTACTACCAATCGCTAGTACCTTTGTCGTATGTCCCCTTGCGTTTTTCTTTCGATATCAATTCATTTTATTTTCTCTGGCTACTTCGTGCTAATGATTCGACAACTTTCTCATATCCAACGCGTAATCATGGTAATTGGATTCGGCCAATGTACCTTTATAAATGAATGCCGGGATTCGTGGCTCCATCACTTCTGAAAGGCGGTGGAGGGTTTGGTCGCCAATAATCCGGCCAGTATGGTAAATTCATGTCATCGTACGGCCCTTCTCCATGCCAACCGTTGTTTCCTCCGCTCCCTTGGCCGAACCAGTGTTCACCGTCATAATTTCCGTAGCGTGGCGGCAGAGCTTGACCAGCGCGCAAGCGTCTTGTGGCCTCGGTTACCCGATCAGCGTTATCGTGCACCTGCTCCAGGTGCTCCAAAAGTGGCTCAAGTTCCATGGTGTTTTGCATTAGTAACACCCTCAGATTTGGATCATTCAATCCTGTTACAAAATGATGTTTTATATGCCTGCTGGCATAATCTATCAACCCCTCATTGTCGCTAGCGTGCGTTCTGACGAGCTCTACTATATGTCTCGCCCTATCCGCATATCTCCTAAACGTCTCATTCGGCCTTTGCGCCAGTGTTTCAGTTCGGTGAAAAATGCTTTCCACACTACAATTTTCCCCACACTCCTTTCGCAACAGCTCTTTCATTTCCTCCCAGCTCTTTGCTTTAATGCGCTGGTAGTGGCTTACTGCATCACCTTTCAATTTGGCTAGAACTATGTCCAATAGTTCTTCTTCATTTACCATTTCTCGCCTGGCGACGCGATCGACCTGGCGTACAAACAATCCTAACTCTTCGACCCCTCCACGGTACTCGGGAATAAGAGCCATGGCATTCTCTATCGAATACTCCTTCGTTTCCGTCATTTTCATTTCAATAAAAGTTTTGTCGAGCGAACAGATGTCTCGGACAAAATCGTTCTTCACTCTTAGTAGATTTTTCGGGATAGTGCTTCGACTAGGGGCCGCGGTGGTTTGTTCCAGGGGCGAAGCGTTGCTGTCAACACTAGCTGGGGTAAATCTAAGCTCGGGTGCGATGGTGCCGTCGGAAAGGCAAACCTCCCTCGAATTTGTCGGCCCTTCACTTCCGTATTCTTGGCTCTTTCCGGCGTTGCTGCGTAGTTGTCTATCCGTCATTTGAGATTTTACTACGCTTTTGCACACGGCTTCTTTCCGAATTTCCGTGTTTAAAAATGAATTTCTGTCGCGTTCACAAACAAAAACTTAGAGTCTCAAAAAAAAAAAGTGTACCCGACACACGCAAATGTATTTAAATTAAACTGTGCTCTTACCACAGGGTGAATCCTGCCACTTTCATCTCAAAGGGATCCGTTTTCCAGCGTAATCGTCTTTCACGTCCTTCTTACAGGGGTGCTCTGCAGGTCCGCTGATGTTCCGCTGCTGTTCTGCTGATGTCACGATAAATGTCTTTCCGTTGCACAATTTGTCACTTTTTCGCGGTACTGCACTACTTTTCACTAGACTGCACTACTTTTCACTTCACTATTGCACTGCTTCAAAACCCACCGGGTTGCTATCGTTGTACAAGGGATGTCTTATCCCACCGCTGTCACCAGATGAAGTTACCGCCCTTTGGCTGACGGCCTCAGTTCCTAGAATTAGAGTTTATACCTACTGTCACCTTGTCAGAAATGGCTTCCTTATCGTGGCCAAACACGATTCTATCCTGTCGATGGCGGATAATTGTCAGCGGACGGCTCTTCCCAGGACGGACGACTCGAAGAAAACACGGACACGATGTTGTTCCTTTGAGTGTAGCAAACAGATCACACCTGGTTTATTACAACCAAGTAATATTTATAGCTAACTTAGTCTTAGGTTAGTTCGCGTATACCCTTCTCCCCCCCAGCCTGACCATTCCCTCGCCTCTGCTGTCGCTGTGCCGTTCTCGCATTGATCGATGCTTCGTTGCCGGGCGCCTTTTTCCCGGGGCGATTCATGATCGATCTCGTTCACTCCTGTTGGTTTGCGACACTTGTTTTCGCAACTCGCTTTCGATCGTGATCGCTTCTCGGTCATTAGCTTTGTCGGTTGGCGCGTTCTCCTGGGCGGATGTTTACGACTTAAGTCCAAATCGTCCTCATTATCGGTTATTGCTGATATCGAACGATCGTCCGGTGTTTTTCCATGCTGCGTTGTTCTTTCTTCATGGCGGATGTTTGTGACTTAAGTCACGTACGATATTTTCCCCGATGTCGATGCCCCCATGTCGTCATCATGTTATTTGTCCAACCTGTGCCAAGGGTTTTGCACCCTGCGTGTTGGTGTACCGAGGATGGCGTTGACTGGTCGGCTTGGTGTTGGTGTTGTTGCTCGGGCGAGCCCGTACGGGCGTACGGGGCGGTCGCGCATGAAGTGTCGTCTTGCACCGTAAGTGGGTCAGCCTGGTGAATGTAGGTCAGTTCTGGCTTATAGCTGACTCTGCGCTTTTCGTCGTTGAGTCGACATTTGAAGCGCCGTCCTATGTCTGCGATGCGCTGTTCCTGTTGCGGCGATTCAGGCGTTGTCTTCTGGGTTTGTATGCGAATTGCGGCAATTCAGGCGTAGGATTATGGGGTGTAGGCGAAATGGGTGAATGGTGGGCTGAGGGACGCCGGAGGGTATCTTCACAAGTTTGCAAGTGTTTTGGCATGGTCTTAGGAAGTTTGTCCCAAGTTTGCAAGTGTTTGGCATGGTCTTATTAATTGTGTACCAAGTTTGCAAGTGTTTGGCATGGTCTTATTAAATTTGTACCAAGTTTGCAAGTGTTTTGGCATGGTCTTATTAAATTTGTACCAAGTTTGCAAGTGTTTTGGCATGGTCTTATTAAATATGTTCCAAGTTTGCAAGTGTTTTGGCATGGTCTTATTATAATTGTACCAAGTTTGCAAGTGTTTTGGCATGGTCTTATTAAATATGTTCCAAGTTTGCAAGTGTTTTGGCATGGTCTTATTAAATTTGTTCCAAGTTTGCAAGTGTTTTGGCATGGTCTTAGGAAGTTTGTCCCAAGTTTGCAAGTGCTTGGCATGGTCTTATTAATTGTGTCCCAAGTTTGCAAGTGTTTGGCATGGTCTTATTAAATTTGTACCAAGTTTGCAAGTGTTTGGCATGGTCTTATTAAATTTGCACCTAGTTTGCAAGTGTTTTGGCATGGTCTTATTAAATTTGTTCCAAGTTTGCAAGTGTTTTGGCATGGTCTTAGGAAGTTTGTCCCAAGTTTGCAAGTGTTTGGCATGGTCTTATTAATTGTGTACCAAGTTTGCAAGTGTTTGGCATGGTCTTATTAAATTTGTACCAAGTTTGCAAGTGTTTGGCATTGTCTTATTAAATTTGTACCAAGTTTGCAAGTATTTTGGCATGGTCTTATTAAATATGTTCCAAGTTTTGCAAGTGTTTTGGCATGGTCTTATTACATTTGTACCAAGTTGGTAAGTGTTTTGGCATGGTCTTATTAAATTTGTACCAAGTTTGCAAGTGTTTGGCATGGTCTTTTTATATTTGTACCAAGTTTGCAAGTGTTTTGGCATGGTCTTATTAAATTTGACTAAGTTTGCAAGTGTTTTGGCATGGTCTTATTACATTTGTACCAAGTTTGCAAGTGTTTTGGCATGGTCTTAGGAAGTTTGTTCCAAGTTTGCAAGCGTTTTGGCATGGTCTTATTAAATTTGACTAAGTTTGCAAGTGTTTTGGCATGGTCTTATTACATTTGTACCAAGTTTGCAAGTGTTTTGGCATGGTCTTATTAAATTTGTACCAAGTTTGCAAGTGCTTTGGCATGGTCTTATTAAATTTGTACCAAGCATGCAAGTGTTTTGGCATGGTCATAGGAAGTTTCTTCCAAGTTTGCAAGTGTTTGGCATGGTCTTATTAAATTTGTACCAAGTTTGCAAGTGTTTGGCATGGTCTTTTTATATTTGTACCAAGTTTGCAAGTGTTTTGGCATGGTCTTATTAAATTTGACTAAGTTTGCAAGTGTTTTGGCATGGTCTTATTACATTTGTACCAAGTTTGCAAGTGTTTTGGCATGGTCTTAGGAAGTTTGTTCCAAGTTTGCAAGCGTTTTGGCATGGTCTTATTAAATTTGACTAAGTTTGCAAGTGTTTTGGCATGGTCTTATTACATTTGTACCAAGTTTGCAAGTGTTTTGGCATGGTCTTAGGAAGTTTGTTCCAAGTTTGCAAGTGTTTTGGCATGGTCTTATTACATTTGTACCAAGTTTGCAAGTGTTTTGGCATGGTCTTAGGAAGTTTGTTCCAAGTTTGCAAGTGTTTTGGCATGGTCTTATTACATTTGTACCAAGTTTGCAAGTGTTTTGGCATGGTCTTAGGAAGTTTGTTCCAAGTTTGCAAGTGTTTTGGCATGGTCTTATTAAATTTGTTCCAAGTGTGCAAGTGTTTTGGCATGGTCTTATTAAATTTGTACCAAGTTTGCAAGTGTTTTGGCATGGTCTTATTAAATTTGTACCAAGTTTGCAAGTGTTTTTGCATGGTCTTATTAAATTTGTCTCAAGTTTGCAAGTGCTTTGGCATGGTCTTATTAAATTTGTACCAAGTTTGCAAGTGTTTTGGCATGGTCATAGGAAGTTTGTTCCAAGTTTGCAAGTGTTTGGCATGGTCTTATTAAATTTGTCCCAAGTTTGCAAGTGTTTGGCATGGTCTTTTTATATTTGTACCAAGTTTGCAAGTGTTTTGGCATGGTCTTATTAAATTTGACTAAGTTTGCAAGTGTTTTGGCATGGTCTTATTACATTTGTTCCAAGTTTGCAAGTGTTTTGGCATGGTCTTAGGAAGTTTGTTCCAAGTTTGCAAGCGTTTTGGCATGGTCTTTTTAAATTTGTACCAAGTTTGCAAGTGTTTTGGCATGGTCTTATAAAATTTGTACCAAGTTTGCAAGTGTTTTGGCATGGTCTTAGGAAGTTTGTTCCAAGTTTGCAAGTGTTTGGCATTGTCTTATTAAATTTGTACCAAGTTTGCAGGTGTTTGGCATGGTCTAATTAAATTTGTACCAAGTTTGCAAGTGTTTTGGCATGGTCTTAGGAAGTTTGTTCCAAGTTTGCAAGTGTTTTGGCATGGTCTTATTAAATTTGTACCAAGTTTGCAAGTGTTTTGGCATGGTCTTATTAAATTTGTACCAAGTTTGCAAGTGTTTTGGCATGGTCTAAGCAAGTTTGTTCCAAGTTTGCAAATGTTTGGCATGGTCTTATTAAATTTGTACCAAGTTTGCAAGTGTTTTGGCATGGTCTTATAAAATTTGTACCAAGTTTGCAAGTGTTTTGGCATGGTCTTAGGAAGTTTGTTCCAAGTTGGCAAGTGTTTGGCATTGTCTTATTAAATTTGTACCAAGTTTGCAAGTGTTGGGCATGGTCTAATTAAATTTGTACCAAGTTTGCAAGTGTTTTGGCATGGTCTTAGGAAGTTTGTTCCAAGTTTGCAAGTGTTTTGGCATGGTCTTATTAAATTTGTACCAAGTTTGCAAGTGTTTTGGCATGGTCTTATTAAATTTGAACCAAGTTTGCAAGTGTTTTGGCATGGTCTTAGCAAGTTTGTTCCAAGTTTGCAAATGTTTGGCATGGTCTTATTAAATTTGTACCAAGTTTGCAAGTGTTTTTTGGCATGGTCTTATTAAATTTGTACCAAGTTTGCAAGTGTTTTGGCATGGTCTTAGGAAGTTTGTTCCAAGTTTGCAAGTGTTTCGCATTGTCTTATTAAATTTGTACCAAGTTTGCAAGTGTTTGGCATGGTCTCATTAAATTTGTACCAAGTTTGCAAGTGTTTTGGCATGGTCTTATTAAATTTGTACCAAGTTTGCAAGTGTTTTGGCATGGTCTTATTAAATTTGTTCCAAGTTTGCAAGTGTTTCGGCATGGTCTCATTAAATTTGTACCAAGTTGCAAGTGTTTTGGCATGGTCTTATTAAATTTGTACCAAGTTTGCAAATGTTTTGGCATGGTCTTAGGAAGTTTTTTCCAAGTTTGCAAGTGTTTGGCATGGTCTTATTAAATTTGTACCAAGTTTGCAAGTGTTTGGCATGTTCTTATTAAATTTGTACCAAGTTTGCAAGTGTTTTGGCATGGTCTTATTAAATTTGTCCCAAGTTTGCAAGTGCTTTGGCATGGTCTTATTAAATGTGTACCAAGTGAAGTTTCCGCCCTTTGGCTGACTGCCTCAGTTCCTAGAATTAGAGTTTATACCTACTGTCACCTTGTCAGAAATGTCTTCCTTATCGTGGCCAAACACGATTCTATCCTGTCGATGGCGGATAATTGTCAGCGGACGGCTCTTCCCAGGTCGGACGACTCGAAGAAAACACGGACACGATGTTGTTCCTTTGAGTGTAGCAAACAGATCACACCTGGTTTATTACAACCAAGTAATATTTATAGCTAACTTAGTCTAGGTTAGTTCGCGTTTACCCTTCTCCCCCCCAGCCTGACCATTCCCTCGCCTCTACTGTCGCTGTGCCGTTCTCGCATTGATCGATGCTTCGTTGCCGGGCGCCTTTTTCCCGGGGCGATTCATGATCGATCTCGTTCACTCCTGTTGGTTTGCGACACTAGTTTTCGCAACTCGCTTTCGATCGTGATCGCTTTTCGGTCATAAGCTTTGTCGGTTGGCGCGTTCTCCTGGGCGGATGTTTACGACTTAAGTCCAAATCGTCGTCATTATCGGTTATTGCTGATATCGAACGATCGTCCGGTGTTTTTCCATGCTGCGTTGTTCTTTCTTCATGGCGGATGTTTGTGACTTAAGTCACGTACGATATTTTCCCCGATGTCGATGCCCCCATGTCGTCATCATGTTATTTGTCCAACCTGTGCCAAGGGTTTTGCACCCTGCGTGTTGGTGTACCGAGGATGGCGTTGACTGGTCGGCTTGGTGTTGGTGTTGTTGCTCGGGCGAGCCCGTACGGGCGTACGGGGCGGTCGCGCATGAAGTGTCGTCTTGCACCGTAAGTGGGTCAGCCTGGTGAATGTAGGTCAGTTCTGGCTTATAGCTGACTCTGCGCTTTTCGTCGTTGAGTCGACATTTGAAGCGCCGTCCTATGTCTGCGATGCGCTGTTCCTGTTGCGGCGATTCAGGCGTTGTCTTCTGGGTTTGTATGCGAATTGCGGCAATTCAGGCGTAGGATTATGGGGTGTAGGCGAAATGGGTGAATGGTGGGCTGAGGCACGCCGGAGGGACGCTTCATCCCCCCCCCCCCCCCCCCCACTTACTTGAGCTCTAGATCCGTCTTGAAGAGGCGAATCTGGAGCTGGTTAGTATGCTGGTAATAATGGAGCGTTGTACCGTTCTCGCGATGAACCTGGGGTACCTTTCTCTGCTTTGATTCCGATGCTAGTTGTCATCTGCTGCATCGGGGTCATCCTTCAAGCTGCCTGTAGTTTGGTCTTCCTGTCTATCGTTGTTGCGGTCGACTTCATCATCGCACATCGTGTGTCGTCTCCCCACTCGTGTTTACCTCAGGCGTGGCCACACCTTAGGTTAACGTTAGCGTTGTCGTGTCGTCTCGTTGTATCCCACATTGAAGCGTCATGGGATGGTCGTCGTTGGGCTTTCGGCTGATCCTGCCCTTGTGGTTGCTGCTGAAGATCGTCGCTGGATGCTGCGGCGTTGTTGCTGAGGTACCCCTGGCTCTGTTCGTCGCTGTTCTAAACCTAATGCGCATATTTGATAAGTGGAGCTTACTCCGTTGGTTAGTGTCCCCATGGTTAGTATTATTTTCCCTAAAGCAATTTTCTGACTGTAGGAGCAACCGTTGCTCTTTCGTTTTTAGTTAGCAGTAACAATTTTCTTTCATAAAAGTGGGTGGCTATTGGTTTGCCCACACCATTAATACATTTCCTATGCCCGTCGGCATCTTCGCTTTCCTTTCAGCGGCAGTTTCTCATCTGAGGGTGTCTTCTGGTTTTCCCTATCAGTGTTCCTAATGATCTAAGCCCTGTGGCTCTTTGCTGCATGGTGTACTTCGTTAGAGCGGGGCTTGAACCCGGTTAGCTGGCTTGAGTTTCTCTTACTGCCGTATACCATGTCCCTAACCGTGCATACATATGCATTGAGCACCCTGGCTCCTTCGCTTTTCCTTAGCGGAATATTCAATATAAGGGCTTTCCCTGTTGATATGTTGCGCTATATATCTCGAGCATCCTTGTTTCCTTCGTTCCATGACGTATTTGGTTAGAGCGGGGCTTGAACCCGGATAGCTGGCTTGAGTTTTCTCTTCTACCGTTTACCATGTCCCTAACAGTGCCTACATGCGCATTGAGCATCTTTGCTCCTTCGCTATTCGTAGCGGAATTTTCCTATAGGTGGGTGTCTCGGTTTTCTCCCTAGTTTAATACCTTCTGATCACCTTTTCGGTCCTATGGGGGTACTTCCTATTGCACGAAATGGGACCGGTTATGACAGAGTCGCGTTCAAATTCTACATCCGACAAGACGTGTTTCTCAATACGACCATCTTCCCTAGTTCTACTAATGGCTTTGAAGAGTATTGGGTCCCTAACTGTGCAACGCGTTTGCATCCTATTTTGATTAAAACATGTTTCCTTTCAATTTCATTTAGTATACTTTTCTTTGTGGCATTTTGCCTCGCGGTATCCTATCTTTCATCATAACTTCTCTTTTGACCGTCATCGTTACGAACGGGTGAATGGCTACTGGGAATTGAACCCAGCCCTAGGTCAATCTATGGTCCTAGGAATCCGAGGAATACAAGTATTCGCACGGCCACAACACATCCCTCGTCGTCTTCTACATAATACGTTTTCTACGTTTTCTTCTTCTTCGCGGCATTTGCCCTATCTTTACGAATTCTTTTTGTTCGCTATCTCTTTTTTTTTCTTCTCGCGGTATAATTCCTCGCGGTTAAATTTTCTTTGCGTAGTTTCCCTTATATTCTTCCCGTATTCTCATCTGTGCCGCATGCACGGGCTGGTTTTCTTTTCATTCTAATCTTTTTATTTTCGCATTGTCATGCATTTTTGGAGCCTATTACCCCTTTCAAAATCTTGTCCGCGCAGCGATTTTGCTTCGATATGTTCTGTTTCGTTTCTCGTTCTCGCTGCTGCGGGTAATAAATTGCGCGTGAGCGGCTGCTATATACTCTTTGTCTTTTCGCGCGGTTTTTTTTTTGGGCCACATATCGGCCGTCCCCAATTTCTGTGTAATATGGTCGAATAAGTGCAGGGTTTCTTAACTTTTGAAACCCGTCGTTCACCTTCCCGTGTTAATTTTGTTTAATTGCTCCCTCCTGCCGTCCTCGAGGAGAACCGCTCTGGGACCTCTGGGTGGAATCCTCTATTCGGAAGACGCACTTGTCGCTCCGTTATTGATCAATGAACGTCAATTCTGCTGGAGAAAAAAAAACCGTACTCCTCTTCCCCCTTCTTTATTACCGGAAAGAAGCTAACTGTTTAGAATGAACGAAACATGAATAAATGAATGGGGGATGATGAAGGGAGAGACATAGCCTTCTTTTTTTTCGCGTCTGCCTTATTGTGATATTTCTTCAACCTTTTACTACCAATCGCTAGTACCTTTGTCGTATGTCCCCTTGCGTTTTTCTTTCGATATCAATTCATTTTATTTTCTCTGGCTACTTCGTGCTAATGATTCGACAACTTTCTCATATCCAACGCGTAATCATGGTAATTGGATTCGGCCAATGTACCTTTATAAATGAATGCCGGGATTCGTGGCTCCATCACTTCTGAAAGGCGGTGGAGGGTTTGGTCGCCAATAATCCGGCCAGTATGGTAAATTCATGTCATCGTACGGCCCTTCTCCGTGCCAACCGTTGTTTCCTCCGCTCCCTTGGCCGAACCAGTGTTCACCGTCATAATTTCCGTAGCGTGGCGGCAGAGCTTGACCAGCGCGCAAGCGTCTTGTGGCCTCGGTTACCCGATCAGCGTTATCGTGCACCTGCTCCAGGTGCTCCAAAAGTGGCTCAAGTTCCATGGTGTTTTGCATTAGTAACACCCTCAGATTTGGATCATTCAATCCTGTTACAAAATGATGTTTTATATGCCTGCTGGCATAATCTATCAACCCCTCATTGTCGCTAGCGTGCGTTCTGACGAGCTCTACTATATGTCTCGCCCTATCCGCATATCTCCTAAACGTCTCATTCGGCCTTTGCGCCAGTGTTTCAGTTCGGTGAAAAATGCTTTCCACACTACAATTTTCCCCAAACTCCTTTCGCAACAGCTCTTTCATTTCCTCCCAGCTCTTTGCTTTAATGCGCTGGTAGTGGCTTACTGCATCACCTTTCAATTTGGCTAGAACTATGTCCAATAGTTCTTCTTCATTTACCATTTCTCGCCTGGCGACGCGATCGACCTGGCGTACAAACAATCCTAACTCTTCGACCCCTCCACGGTACTCGGGAATAAGAGCCATGGCATTCTCTATCGAATACTCCTTCGTTTCCGTCATTTTCATTTCAATAAAAGTTGTGTCGAGCGAACAGATGTCTCGGACAAAATCGTTCTTCACTCTTAGTAGATTTTTCGGGATAGTGCTTCGACTAGGGGCCGCGGTGGTTTGTTCCAGGGGCGAAGCGTTGCTGTCAACACTAGCTGGGGTAAATCTAAGCTCGGGTGCGATGGTGCCGTCGGAAAGGCAAACCTCCCTCGAATTTGTCGGCCCTTCACTTCCGTATTCTTGGCTCTTTCCGGCGTTGCTGCGTAGTTGTCTATCCGTCATTTGAGATTTTACTACGCTTTTGCACACGGCTTCTTTCCGAATTTCCGTGTTTAAAAATGAATTTCTGTCGCGTTCACAAACAAAAACTTAGAGTCTCAAAAAAAAAAAGTGTACCCGACACACGCAAATGTATTTAAATTAAACTGTGCTCTTACCACAGGGTGAATTCTGCCACTTTCATCTCAAAGGGATCCGTTTTCCAGCGTAATCGTCTTTCACGTCCTTCTTACAGGGGTGCTCTGCTGGTCCGCTGATGTTCCGCTGCTGTTCTGCTGATGTCACGATAAATGTCTTTCCGTTGCACAATTTGTCACTTTTTCGCGGTACTGCACTACTTTTCACTAGACTGCACTACTTTTCACTTCACTATTGCACTGCTTCAAAACCCACCGGGTTGCTATCGTTGTACAAGGGATGTCTTATCCCACCGCTGTCACCAGATGAAGTTACCGCCCTTTGGCTGACGGCCTCAGTTCCTAGAATTAGAGTTTATACCTACTGTCACCTTGTCAGAAATGGCTTCCTTATCGTGGCCAAACACGATTCTATCCTGTCGATGGCGGATAATTGTCAGCGGACGGCTCTTCCCAGGACGGACGACTCGAAGAAAACACGGACACGATGTTGTTCCTTTGAGTGTAGCAAACAGATCACACCTGGTTTATTACAACCAAGTAATATTTATAGCTAACTTAGTCTAGGTTAGTTCGCGTATACCCTTCTCCCCCCCAGCCTGACCATTCCCTCGCCTCTGCTGTCGCTGTGCCGTTCTCGCATTGATCGATGCTTCGTTGCCGGGCGCCTTTTTCCCGGGGCGATTCATGATCGATCTCGTTCACTCCTGTTGGTTTGCGACACTTGTTTTCGCAACTCGCTTTCGATCGTGATCGCTTTTCGGTCATTAGCTTTGTCGGTTGGCGCGTTCTCCTGGGCGGATGTTTACGACTTAAGTCCAAATCGTCCTCATTATCGGTTATTGCTGATATCGAACGATCGTCCGGTGTTTTTCCATGCTGCGTTGTTCTTTCTTCATGGCGGATGTTTGTGACTTAAGTCACGTACGATATTTTCCCCGATGTCGATGCCCCCATGTCGTCATCATGTTATTTGTCCAACCTGTGCCAAGGGTTTTGCACCCTGCGTGTTGGTGTACCGAGGATGGCGTTGACTGGTCGGCTTGGTGTTGGTGTTGTTGCTCGGGCGAGCCCGTACGGGCGTACGGGGCGGTCGCGCATGAAGTGTCGTCTTGCACCGTAAGTGGGTCAGCCTGGTGAATGTAGGTCAGTTCTGGCTTATAGCTGACTCTGCGCTTTTCGTCGTTGAGTCGACATTTGAAGCGCCGTCCTATGTCTGCGATGCGCTGTTCCTGTTGCGGCGATTCAGGCGTTGTCTTCTGGGTTTGTATGCGAATTGCGGCAATTCAGGCGTAGGATTATGGGGTGTAGGCGAAATGGGTGAATGGTGGGCTGAGGGACGCCGGAGGGTATCTTCACAAGTTTGCAAGTGTTTTGCATGGTCTTAGGAAGTTTGTCCCAAGTTTGCAAGTGTTTGGCATGGTCTTATTAATTGTGTACCAAGTTTGCAAGTGTTTGGCATGGTCTTATTAAATTTGTACCAAGTTTGCAAGTGTTTTGGCATGGTCTTATTAAATTTGTACCAAGTTTGCAAGTGTTTTGGCATGGTCTTATTAAATATGTTCCAAGTTTGCAAGTGTTTTGGCATGGTCTTATTAAATTTGTACCAAGTTTGCAAGTGTTTTGGCATGGTCTTATTAAATATGTTCCAAGTTTGCAAGTGTTTTGGCATGGTCTTATTAAATTTGTTCCAAGTTTGCAAGTGTTTTGGCATGGTCTTAGGAAGTTTGTCCCAAGTTTGCAAGTGCTTGGCATGGTCTTATTAATTGTGTCCCAAGTTTGCAAGTGTTTGGCATGGTCTTATTAAATTTGTACCAAGTTTGCAAGTGTTTGGCATGGTCTTATTAAATTTGTACCAAGTTTGCAAGTGTTTTGGCATGGTCTTATTAAATTTGTTCCAAGTTTGCAAGTGTTTTGGCATGGTCTTAGGAAGTTTGTCCCAAGTTTGCAAGTGTTTGGCATGGTCTTATTAATTGTGTACCAAGTTTGCAAGTGTTTGGCATGGTCTTATTAAATTTGTACCAAGTTTGCAAGTGTTTGGCATGGTCTTATTAAATTTGTACCAAGTTTTTTTTTTTTTATAAAACATAACTATTTATTTAATAAATAGCGAACATAAATAACAAACTTTTTCTTAATGTCTAGAGTTAAACAAACAGGGCACATTTAAGGACTTCTAAATCGATCGCAGCATCGTTGTTGCCAACGATGTGGATGATATAGTTTGAAAAAAGACGCAGGACATTTATCCGCTTGGTGGCGCTGATTTCGCTTAGCATCGGTAAGCGGAGACATTGAAACGAAGGTTGACACCCTGGAGCTTCCTTCCTGATGTATTGCTGCAGCACGTTCCAGGCCGCAATCACGCGAGTGCATGAGGTGAATTTGTGCTCCAAGGTGTCAGCGTTGGTGCAGTGTGAACAGGATGCATCGGGTAACCGGCTCATCCGAGAAAGAAGCTCACCGTGTGAGTTTGCAAGTATTTTGGCATGGTCTTATTAAATATGTTCCAAGTTTTGCAAGTGTTTTGGCATGGTCTTATTACATTTGTACCAAGTTGGTAAGTGTTTTGGCATGGTCTTATTAAATTTGTACCAAGTTTGGAAGTGTTTGGCATGGTCTTATTAAATTTGTACCAAGTTTGCAAGTGTTTTGGCATGGTCTTATTAAATTTGAACCAAGTTTGCAAGTGTTTTGGCATGGTCTTATGAAATTTGTACCAAGTTTGCAAGTGTTTTGACATTGTCTTATTAAATTTGTACAAAATTTGCAAGTGTTTTGGCATGGTCTTATTAAATTTGTAACAAGTTTGCAAGTGTTCGGCATGGTCTTATTAAACTTGTACCAATTTTGCAAGTGTTTTGGCATGGTCTTATTAAATTTGTTCCAATATTGCAAGTGTTTTAGCATAGTCTTATTAAATTTTGTACCAAGTTTGCAAGTGTTTTGGCATGGTCTTATAAAATTTGAACCAAATTTGCCAGTGTTTTGGCATGGTCTTATTAAATTTGTACCAAGTTTGCTAGTGGTTTGGCATGGGCTTATTAAATTTGTACCAAGTTTGCAAGTGTTTTGGCATGGTCTTATTAAATTTGTACCAAGTTTGCAAGTGTTTTGGCATGGTCTTAGGAAGTTTGTTCCAAGTTTGCAAGTGTTTTGGCATGGTTTTATTATATTTGTACCAAGTTTGCAAGTGTTTTGGCATGGTCTTAGGAAGTTTGTTCCAAGTTTGCAAGTGTTTGGCATGATCTTATTAAATTTGTACCAAGTTTGCAAGTGTTTGGCATGGTCTTATTCAATTTGTACCAAGTTTGCAATTGTTTTGGCATGGTCTTATTAAATTTGTACCAAGTTTGCAAGTGTTTTGGCATGGTCTTATTAAATTTGTACCAAGTTTGCAAGTGTTTTGGCATGGTCTTAGGAAGTTGGTTCCAAGTTTGCAAATGTTTTGGCATGGTCTTATTAAATTTGTACCAAGTTTGCAAGTGTTTTGGCATGGTGTTATTAAATTTGTACCAAGTTTGCAAGTGTTTTGGCATGGTCTTATTAAATATGTTTCAAGTTTGCAAGTGTTTTGGCATGGTCTTATTAAATTTGCACCAAGTTTGCAAGTGGTTTGGCATGGTCTTAGGAAGTTTGTTCCAAATTTGCAAGTGTTTGGCATGGTCTTATTAAATATGTACCAAGTTTGCAAGTGTTTTGGCATGGTCTTAGGAAGTTTGTACCAAGTTTGCAAGTGTTTTGGCATGGTCTTATTAAATTTGTCCCAAGTTTGTAAGTGCTTTGGCATGGTCTTATTCAATTGGTACCAAGTTTGCAAGTGTTTTGGCATGGTCTTATTAAATTTTGTACCAAGTTTGCAAGTGTTTTGGCATGGTCTTATAAAATTTGAACCAAATTTGCAAGTGTTTTGGCATGGTCTTAATAAATTTGTACCAAGTTTGCAGGTGTTTTGGCATTGTCTTAGGAAGTTTGTTCCAAGTTTGCAAGTGTTTTGGCATGGTCTTAGTAAATTTGTTCCAAGTTTGCAAGTGATTGGCATGGTCTTTTTAAATTTGTACCAAGTTTGCAAGTGTTTGGCATGGTCTTATTAAATTTGTACCAAGTTTGCAAGTGTTTTGGCATGGTCTTATTAAATTTGTACCAAGTTTGCAAGTGTTTTGAAATGGTCTTATTAAATTTGTACCAAGTTTGCAAGTGTTTTGGCATGGTCTTATTAAATTTGTACCAAGTTTGCAAGTGTTTTGGCATGGTCTTAGGAAGTTTGTCCCAAGTTTGCAAGTGCTTGGCATGGTCTTATTAATTGTGTACCAAGTTTGCAAGTGTTTGGCATGGTCTTATTAAATTTGTACCAAGTTTGCAAGTGTTTGGCATGGTCTTATTAAATTTGTACCAAGTTTGCAAGTGTTTGGCATGGTCTTATTAAATTTGTACCAAGTTTGCAAGTGTTTGGCATGGTCTTATTAAATTTGTCCCAAGTTTGCAAGTGTTTTGGCATGGTCTTATTAAATATGTTCCAAGTTTGCAAGTGTTTTGGCATGGTCTTATTACATTTGTACCAAGTTGGTAAGTGTTTTCGCATGGTCTTATTAAATTTGTACCAAGTTTGGAAGTGTTTGGCATGGTCTTATTAAATTTGTACCAAGTTTGCAAGTGTTTTGGCATGATCTTATTAAATTTGAACCAAGTTTGCAAAAGTTTTGGCATGGTCTTATGAAATTTGTACCAAGTTTCCAAGTGTTTTCACATGGTCTTATTAAATTTGTACAAAATTTGCAAGTCTTTTGGCATGGTCTTATTAAATTTGTAACAAGTTTGCAAGTGTTCGGCATGGTCTTATTAAACTTGTACCAATTTTGCAAGTGTTTTGGCATGGTCTTATTAAATTTGTTCCAAGTTTGCAAGTGTTTTGGCATGGTCTTATTAAATTTGTACCAAGTTTGCAAGTGTTTTGGCATGGTCTTATAAAATTTGAACCAAATTTGCCAGTGTTTTGGCTTGGTCTTATTAAATTTGTACCAAGTTTGCTAGTGGTTTGGCATGGGCTTATTAAATTTGTACCAAGTTTGCAAGTGTTTTGGCATGGTCTTATTAAATTTGTACCAAGTTTGCAAGTGTTTTGTCATGGTCTTAGGAAGTTTGTTCCAAGTTTGCAAGTGTTTTGACATGGTTTTATTATATTTGTACCAAGTTTGCAAGTGTTTTGGCATGGTCGTAGGAAGTTTGTTCCAAGTTTGCAAGTGTTTGGCATGATCTTATTAAATTTGTACCAAGTTTGCAAGTGTTTGGCATGGTCTTATTCAATTTGTACCAAGTTTGCAATTGTTTTGGCATGGTCTTATTAAATTTGTACCAAGTTTGCAAGTGTTTTGGCATGGTCTTATTAAATTTGTACCAAGTTTGCAAGTGTTTTGGCATGGTCTTAGGAAGTTGGTTCCAAGTTTGCAAGTGTTTTGGCATGGTGTTATTAAATTTGTACCAAGTTTGCAAGTGTTTTGGCATGGTCTTATTAAATATGTTTTAAGTTTGCAAGTGTTTTGGCATGGTTTTATTAAATTTGTACCAAGTTTGCAAGTGTTTTGGCATGGTCTTAGGAAGTTGGTTCCAAGTTTGCAAGTGTTTTGGCATGGTCTTATTAAATTTGTACCAAGTTTGCAAGTGTTTTGGCATGGTCTTATTAAATTTGTCCCAAGTTTGCAAGTGCTTTGGCATGGTCTTACTCAATTGGTACCAAGTTTGCAAGTGTTTTGGCATGGTCTTATTAAATTTGTACCAAGTTTGCAAGTGTTTTGGCATGGTCTTAGGAAGTTTGTTCCAAGTTTGCAAGTGTTTTGGCATGGTCTTATTAAATTTGTACCAAGTTTGCAGGTGTTTTGGCATTGTCGTTGGAAGTTTGTTCCAAGTTTGCAAGTGTTTTGGCATGGTCTTAGTAAGTTTGTACCAAGTTTGCAAGTGTTTTGGCATGGTCTTATTAAATTTGTACCAAGTTTGCAAGTGTTTTGGCATGGTCTTATTAAATTTGTACCAAGTTTGCAAGTGTTTTGGCATGGTGTTATTAAATTTGTACCAAGTTTGCAAGTGTTTTGGCATGGACTTATTAAATTTGTTCCAAGTTTGCAAGTGTTTTGGCATGGTTTTATTATATTTGTACCAAGTTTGCAAGTGTTTTGGCATGGTCTTAGGAAGTTTGTTCCAAGTTTGCAAGTGTTTGGCATGATCTTATTAAATTTGTACCAAGTTTGCAAGTGTTTGGCATGGTCTTATTCAATTTGTACCAAGTTTGCAATTGTTTTGGCATGGTCTTATTAAATTTGTACCAAGTTTGCAAGTGTTTTGGCATGGTCTCATTAAATTTGTACCAAGTTTGCAAGTGTTTTGGCATGGTCTTAGGAAGTTGGTTCCAAGTTTGCAAGTGTTTTGGCATGGTCCTATTAAATTTGTACCAAGTTTGCAAGTGTTTTGGCATGGTCTTATTAAATTTGTACCAAGTTTGCAAGTGTTTTGGCATGGTCTTATTAAATTTGTACCAAGTTTGCAAGTGTTTTGGCATGGTCTTATTAAATTTGTACCAAGTTTGCAAGTGTTTTGGCATGGTTTTATTATATTTCTACCAAGTTTGCAAGTGTTTTGGCATGGTCTTAGGAAGTTGGTTCCAAGTTTGCAAGTGTTTTGGCATGGTGTTATTAAATTTGTACCAAGTTTGCAAGTGTTTTGGCATGGTCTTATTAAATATGTTTTAAGTTTGCAAGTGTTTTGGCATGGTTTTATTAAATTTGTACCAAGTTTGCAAGTGTTTTGGCATGGTCGTAGGAAGTTTGTTCCAAGTTTGCAAGTGTTTGGCATGATCTTATTAAATTTGTACCAAGTTTGCAAGTGTTTGGCATGGTCTTATTCAATTTGTACCAAGTTTGCAATTGTTTTGGCATGGTCTTATTAAATTTGTACCAAGTTTGCAAGTGTTTTGGCATGGTCTTATTAAATTTGTACCAAGTTTGCAAGTGTTTTGGCATGGTCTTAGGAAGTTGGTTCCAAGTTTGCAAGTGTTTTGGCATGGTGTTATTAAATTTGTACCAAGTTTGCAAGTGTTTTGGCATGGTCTTATTAAATATGTTTTAAGTTTGCAAGTGTTTTGGCATGGTTTTATTAAATTTGTACCAAGTTTGCAAGTGTTTTGGCATGGTCTTAGGAAGTTGGTTCCAAGTTTGCAAGTGTTTTGGCATGGTCTTATTAAATTTGTACCAAGTTTGCAAGTGTTTTGGCATGGTCTTATTAAATTTGTCCCAAGTTTGCAAGTGCTTTGGCATGGTCTTACTCAATTGGTACCAAGTTTGCAAGTGTTTTGGCATGGTCTTATTAAATTTGTACCAAGTTTGCAAGTGTTTTGGCATGGTCTTAGGAAGTTTGTTCCATGTTTGCAAGTGTTTTGGCATGGTCTTATTAAATTTGTACCAAGTTTGCAGGTGTTTTGGCATTGTCGTTGGAAGTTTGTTCCAAGTTTGCAAGTGTTTTGGCATGGTCTTAGTAAGTTTGTACCAAGTTTGCAAGTGTTTTGGCATGGTCTTATTAAATTTGTACCAAGTTTGCAAGTGTTTTGGCATGGTCTTATTAAATGTGTACCAAGTTTGCAAGTGTTTTGGCATGGTCTTATTAAATTTGTTCCAAGTTTGCAAGTGTTTTGGCATGGTTTTATTATATTTCTACCAAGTTTGCAAGTGTTTTGGCATGGTCTTAGGAAGTTTGTTCCAAATTTGCAAGTGTTTGGCATGGTCTTATTTAATTTGTACCATGTTTGCAAGTGTTTTGGCATGGTCTTATTAAATTTGTACCAAGTTTGCAAGTGTTTTGGCATGGTGTTATTAAATTTGTACCAAGTTTGCAAGTGTTTTGGCATGGACTTATTAAATTTGTTCCAAGTTTGCAAGTGTTTTGGCATGGTTTTATTATATTTGTACCAAGTTTGCAAGTGTTTTGGCATGGTCTTAGGAAGTTTGTTCCAAGTTTGCAAGTGTTTGGCATGATCTTATTAAATTTGTACCAAGTTTGCAAGTGTTTGGCATGGTCTTATTCAATTTGTACCAAGTTTGCAATTGTTTTGGCATGGTCTTATTAAATTTGTACCAAGTTTGCAAGTGTTTTGGCATGGTCTTATTAAATTTGTACCAAGTTTGCAAGTGTTTTGGCATGGTCTTAGGAAGTTGGTTCCAAGTTTGCAAGTGTTTTGGCATGGTCCTATTAAATTTGTACCAAGTTTGCAAGTGTTTTGGCATGGTCTTATTAAATTTGTACCAAGTTTGCAAGTGTTTTGGCATGGTCTTATTAAATTTGTCCCAAGTTTGCAAGTGCTTTGGCATGGTCTTATTAAATTAGTTCCAAGTTTGCAAGGGTTTTGGCATGGTCATAGGAAGTTTGTTCCAAGTTTGCAAGTGTTAGGCATGGTCTTATTAAATTTGTACCAAGTTTGCAAGTGTTTGGCATGGTCTTTTTAAATTTGTACCAAGTTTGCAAGTGTTTTGGCATGGTCTTATTAAATTTGTACCAAGTTTGCAAGTGTTTTGGCATGGTCTTATTACATTTGTACCAAGTTTGCAAGTGTTTTGGCATGGTCTTAGGAAGTTTGTTCCAAGTTTGCAAGTGTTTGGCATGGTCTTATTAAATTTGTACCAAGTTTGCAAGTGTTTTGGCATGGTCTTATTAAATTTGTCCCAAGTTTGCAAGTGCTTTGGCATGGTCTTATTAAATTTGTACCAAGTTTGCAAGGGTTTTGGCATGGTCATAGGAAGTTTGTTCCAAGTTTGCAAGTGTTAGGCATGGTCTTATTAAATTTGTACCAAGTTTGCAAGTGTTTGGCATGGTCTTTTTAAATTTGTACCTAGTTTGCAAGTGTTTTGGCATGGTCTTATTAAATTTGTACCAAGTTTGCAAGTGTTTTGGCATGGTCTTATTACATTTGTACCAAGTTTGCAAGTGTTTTGGCATGGTCTTAGGAAGTTTGTTCCAAGTTTGCAAGTGTTTGGCATGGTCTTATTAAATTTGTACCAAGTTTGCTAGTGTTTTGGCATGGTCTTATTAAATTTGTACCAAGTTTGCAAGTGTTTTGGCATGGTGTTATTAAATTTGTACCAAGTTTGCAAGTGTTTTGGCATGGACTTATTAAATTTGTTCCAAGTTTGCAAGTGTTTTGGCATGGTCTTATTAAATTTGTACCAAGTTTGCAAGTGTTTTGGCATGGTCTTATTAAATTTGTACCAAGTTTGCAAGTGTTTTGGCATGGTCTTATTAAATTTGTACCAAGTTTGCAAGTGTTTTTGCATGGTTTTATTAAATTTGTACCAAGTTTGCAAGTGTTTTGGCATGGTCTTATTAAATTTGTACCAAGTTTGCAAGGGTTTTGGCATGGTCATAGGAAGTTTGTTCCAAGTTTGCAAGTGTTAGGCATGGTCTTATTAAATTTGTACCAAGTTTGCAAGTGTTTGGCATGGTCTTTTTAAATTTGTACCTAGTTTGCAAGTGTTTTGGCATGGTCTTATTAAATTTGTACCAAGTTTGCAAGTGTTTTGGCATGGTCTTATTACATTTGTACCAAGTTTGCAAGTGTTTTGGCATGGTCTTAGGAAGTTTGTTCCAAGTTTGCAAGTGTTTGGCATGGTCTTATTAAATTTGTACCAAGTTTGCTAGTTTTTTGGCATGGTCTTATTAAATTTGTACCAAGTTTGCAAGTGTTTTGGCATGGTCCTATTAAAATTGTACCAAGTTTGCAAGTGTTTTGGCATGGTCTTATTTAATTTGTACCAAGTTTGCAAGTGTTTGGCATGGTCTTATTAAATTTGTTCCAAGTTTGCAAGTGTTTTGGCATGGTCTTATTAAATTTGTACCAAGTTTGCAAGTGTTTTGGCATGGTTTTATTATATTTGTACCAAGTTTGCAAGTGTTTTGGCATGGTCTTAGGAAGTTTGTTCCAAATTTGCAAGTGTTTGGCATGGTCTTATTTATTTTGTACCATGTTTGCAAGTGTTTTGGCATGGTCTTATTAAATTTGTACCAAGTTTGCAAGTGTTTTGGCATGGTGTTATTAAATTTGTACCAAGTTTGCAAGTGTTTTGGCATGAACTTATTAAATTTGTTCCAAGTTTGCAAGTGTTTTGGCATGGTCTTATTAAATTTGTACCAAGTTTGCAAGTGTTTTGGCATGGTCTTATTAAATTTGTACCAAGTTTGCAAGTGTTTTGGCATGGTCTTATTAAATTTGTACCAAGTTTGCAAGTGTTTTTGCATGGTTTTATTAAATTTGTACCAAGTTTGCAAGTGTTTTGGCATGGTCTTAGGAAGTTAGTTCCAAATTTGCAACTGTTTGGCATGGTCTTATTGAATTTGTACCAAGTTTGCAAGTGTTTTGGCATGGTCTTATTAAATTTGTCCCAAGTTTGCAAGTGCTTTGGCATGGTCTTATTAAATTTGTACCAAGTTTGCAAGGGTTTTGGCATGGTCATAGGAAGTTTGTTCCAAGTTTGCAAGTGTTAGGCATGGTCTTATTAAATTTGTACCAAGTTTGCAAGTGTTTGGCATGGTCTTTTTAAATTTGTACCTAGTTTGCAAGTGTTTTGGCATGGTCTTATTAAATTTGTACCAAGTTTGCAAGTGTTTTGGCATGGTCTTATTACATTTGTACCAAGTTTGCAAGTGTTTTGGCATGGTCTTAGGAAGTTTGTTCCAAGTTTGCAAGTGTTTGGCATGGTCTTATTGAATTTGTACCAAGTTTGCTAGTGTTTTGGCATGGTCTTATTAAATTTGTACCAAGTTTGCAAGTGTTTTGGCATGGTCCTATTAAATTTGTACCAAGTTTGCAAGTGTTTTGGCATGGTCTTATTAAATTTGTACCAAGTTTGCAAGTGTTTTGGCATGGTCTTAGGAAGTTTGTTCCAAGTTTGCAAGTGTTTTGGCATGGTCTTATTAAATTTGTACCAAGTTTGCAAGTGTTTTGGCATGGTTTTATTATATTTGTACCAAGTTTGCAAGTGTTTTGGCATGGTCTTAGGAAGTTTGTTCCAAATTTGCAAGTGTTTGGCATGGTCTTATTAAATTTGTACCATGTTTGCAAGTGTTTTGGCATGGTCTTATTAAATTTGTACCAAGTTTGCAAGTGTTTTGGCATGGTGTTATTAAATTTGTACCAAGTTTGCAAGTGTTTTCGCATGGACTTATTAAATTTGTTCCAAGTTTGCAAGTGTTTTGGCATGGTCTTATTAAATTTGTACCAAGTTTGCAAGTGTTTTGGCATGGTCTTATTAAATTTGTACCAAGTTTGCAAGTGTTTTGGCATGGTCTTATTAAATTTGTACCAAGTTTGCAAGTGTTTTTGCATGGTTTTATTAAATTTGTACCAAGTTTGCAAGTGTTTTGGCATGGTCTTAGGAAGTTAGTTCCAAATTTGCAAGTGTTTGGCATGGTCTTATTGAATTTGTACCAAGTTTGCAAGTGTTTTGGCATGGTCTTATTAAATTTGTCCCAAGTTTGCAAGTGCTTTGGCATGGTCTTATTAAATTTGTACAAAGTTTGCAAGGGTTTTGGCATGGTCATAGGAAGTTTGTTCCAAGTTTGCAAGTGTTTGGCATGGTCTTATTAAATTTGTACCAAGTTTGAAAGTGTTTGGCATGGTCTTTTTATATTTGTACCAAGTTTGCAAGTGTTTTGGCATGGTCTTATAAAATTTGAACCAAGTTTGCAAGTGTTTTGGCATGGTCTTATTACATTTGTACCAAGTTTGCAAGTGTTTTGGCATGGTCTTAGGAAGTTTGTTCCAAGTTTGCAAGTGTTTGGCATGGTCTTATTAAATTTGTTCCAAGTTTGCAAGTGTTTTGGCATGGTCTTATTAAATTTGTACCAAGTTTGCAAGTGTTTTGGCATGGTTTTAGGAAGTTTGTTCCAAGTTTGCAAGTGTTTGGCATGGTCTTATTAAATTTGTTCCAAGTTTGCAAGTGTTTTGGCATGGTCTTATTAAATTTGTACCAAGTTTGCAAGTGTTTTGGCATGGTCTTATTAAATTTGTACCAAGTTTGCAAGTGTTTTGGCATGGTCTTATTACATTTGTACCAAGTTTGCAAGTGTTTTGGCATGGTCTTAGGAAGTTTGTTCCAAGTTTGCAAGTGTTTTGACATGGTCTCATTAAATTTGTACCAAGTTTGCAAGTGTTTTGGCATGGTCTTAGGAAGTTTGTTCCAAGTTTGCAAGTGTTTTGACATGGTCTCATTAAATTTGTACCAAGTTTGCAAGTGTTTTGGCATGGTTTTAGGAAGTTTGTTCCAAGTTTGCAAGTGTTTGGCATGGTCTTATTAAATTTGTTCCAAGTTTGCAAGTGTTTTGGCATGGTCTTATTAAATTTTTACCAAGTTTGCAAGTGTTTTGGCATGGTTTTATTATATTTGTACCAAGTTTGCAAGTGTTTTGGCATGGTCTTAGGAAGTTTGTTCCAAATTTGCAAGTGTTTGGCATGGTCTTATTTAATTTGTACCATGTTTGCAAGTGTTTTGGCATGGTCTTATTAAATTTGTTCCAAGTTTGCAAGTGTTTTGGCATGGTCTTATTACATTTGTACAAAGTTTGCAAGTGTTTTGGCATGGTCTTAGGAAGTTTGTTCCAAGTTTGCAAGTGTTTTGACATGGTCTCATTAAATTTGTACCAAGTTTGCAAGTGTTTTGGCATGGTCTTAGGAAGTTTGTTCCAAATTTGCAAGTGTTTGGCATGGTCTTATTTAATTTGTACCATGTTTGCAAGTGTTTTGGCATGGTCTTAGGAAGTTTGTTCCAAGTTTGCAAGTGTTTTGACTTGGTCTCATTAAATTTGTACCAAGTTTGCAAGTGTTTTGGCATGGTCTTAGGAAGTTTGTTCCAAGTTTGCAAGTGTTTTGACATGGTCTCATTAAATTTGTACCAAGTTTGCAAGTGTTTTGGCATGGTCTTATTAAATTTGTACCAAGTTTGCAAGTGTTTTGGCATGGTCTTAGGAAGTTTGTTCCAAGTTTGCAAGTGTTTTGACATGGTCTCATTAAATTTGTACCAAGTTTGCAAGTGTTTTGGCATGGTCTTATTAAGTTTGTTCCAAATTTGCAAGTGTTTGGCATGGTCTTATTTAATTTGTACCATGTTTGCAAGTGTTTTGGCATGGTCTTAGGAAGTTTGTTCCAAGTTTGCAAGTGTTTTGACATGGTTTCATTAAATTTGTACCAAGTTTGCAAGTGTTTTGGCATGGTCTTATTAAATTTGTTCCAAGTTTGCAAGTGTTTTGGCATGGTCTTATTAAATTTGTACCAAGTTTGCAAGTGTTTTGGCATGGTCTTATTAAATTTGTACCAAGTTTGCAAGTGTTTTGGCATGGTCTTATTACATTTGTACCAAGTTTGCAAGTGTTTTGGCATGGTCTTAGGAAGTTTGTTCCAAGTTTGCAAGTGTTTTGACATGGTCTCATTAAATTTGTACCAAGTTTGCAAGTGTTTTGGCATGGTCTTAGGAAGTTTGTTCCAAGTTTGCAAGTGTTTTGGCATGGTCTTAGGAAGTTTGTTCCAAATTTGCAAGTGTTTGGCATGGTCTTATTTAATTTGTACCATGTTTGCAAGTGTTTTGGCATGGTCTTATTAAATTTGTACCAAGTTTGCAAGTGTTTTGGCATGGTGTTATTAAATTTGTACCAAGTTTGCAAGTGTTTTGGCACGGACTTATTAAATTTGTTCCAAGTTTGCAAGTGTTTTGGCATAGTCTTATTAAATTTGTACCAAGTTTGCAAGTGTTTTGGCATGGTCTTATTAAATTTGTACCAAGTTTGCAAGTGTTTTGGCATGGTCTTATTAAATTTGTACCAAGTTTGCAAGTGTTTTGGCATGGTTTTATTAAATTTGTACCAAGTTTGCAAGTGTTTGGCATGGTCTTAGGAAGTTTGTTCCAAATTTGCAAGTGTTTGGCATGGGGTTATTTAATTTGTACCAAGTTTGCAAGTGTTTTGGTATGGTCTTATTAAATTTGTCATAAGTTTGCAAGTGCTTTGGCATGGTCTTATTCAATTTGTACCAAGTTTGCAAGGGTTTTGGCATGGTCATAGGAAGTTTTTTCCATGTTTGCAAGTGTTTGGCATGGTCTTATTAAATTTGTACCAAGTTTGCAAGTGTTTGGCATGGTCTTTTTATATTTGTACCAAGTTTGCAAGTGTTTTGGCATGGTCTTATTAAATTTGTACCAAGTTTGCAAGTGTTTTGGCATGGTCTTATTAAATTTGTACCAAGTTTGCAAGTGTTTGGCATGGTCTTATTAAATTTGTACCAAGTTTGCAAGTGGTTTGGCATGGTCTTATTACATTTGTACCAAGTTTGCAAGTGTTTTGGCATGGTCTTAGGAAGTTTGTTCCAAGTTTGCAAGTGTTTTGGCATGGTCTTATTACATTTGTACCAAGTTTGCAAGTGTTTTGGCATGGTCTTAGGAAGTTTGTTCCAAGTTTGCAAGTGTTTGGCATGGTCTTATTAAATTTGTTCCAAGTTTGCAAGTGTTTTGGCATGGTCTTATTAAATTTGTACCAAGTTTGCAAGTGTTTTGGCATGGTCTTAGGAAGTTTGTTCCAAGTTTGCAAGTGTTTGGCATGGTCTTATTAAATTTGTTCCAAGTTTGCAAGTGTTTTGGCATGGTCTTATTAAATTTGTACCAAGTTTGCAAGTGTTTGGCATGGTCTTATTAAATTTGTACCAAGTTTGCAAGTGGTTTGGCATGGTCTTATTACATTTGTACCAAGTTTGCAAGTGTTTTGGCATGGTCTTAGGAAGTTTGTTCCAAGTTTGCAAGTGTTTTGGCATGGTCTTATTAAATTTGTACCAAGTTTGCAAGTGTTTTGGCATGGTCTTAGGAAGTTTGTTCCAAATTTGCAAGTGTTTGGCATGGTCTTATTTAATTTGTACCATGTTTGCAAGTGTTTTGGCATGGTCTTATTAAATTTGTACCAAGTTTGCAAGTGTTTTGGCATGGTGTTATTAAATTTGTACCAAGTTTGCAAGTGTTTTGGCACGGACTTATTAAATTTTTTCCAAGTTTGCAAGTGTTTTGGCATGGTCTTATTAAATTTGTACCAAGTTTGCAAGTGTTTTGGCATGGTCTTATTAAATTTGTACCAAGTTTGCAAGTGTTTTGGCATGGTCTTATTAAATTTGTACCAAGTTTGCAAGTGTTTTTGCATGGTTTTATTAAATTTGTACCAAGTTTGCAAGTGTTTGGCATGGTCTTAGGAAGTTTGTTCCAAATTTGCAAGTGTTTGGCATGGTCTTATTTAATTTGTACCAAGTTTGCAAGTGTTTTGGCATGGTCTTATTAAATTTGTCATAAGTTTGCAAGTGCTTTGGCATGGTCTTATTCAATTGGTACCAAGTTTGCAAGGGTTTTGGCATGGTCATAGGAAGTTTTTTCCAAGTTTGCAAGTGTTTGGCATGGTCTTAATAAATTTGTACCAAGTTTGCAAGTGTTTGGCATGGTCTTTTTATATTTGTACCAAGTTTGCAAGTGTTTTGGCATGGTCTTATTAAATTTGTACCAAGTTTGCAAGTGTTTTGGCATGGTCTTATTACATTTGTACCAAGTTTGCAAGTGTTTTGGCATGGTCTTAGGAAGTTTGTTCCAAGTTTGCAAGTGTTTGGCATGGTCTTATAAAATTTGTTCCAAGTTTGCAAGTGTTTTGGCATGGTCTTATTAAATTTGTACCAAGTTTGCAAGTGTTTTGGCATGGTCTTAGGAAGTTTGTTCCAAGTTTGCAAGTGTTTTGGCATGGTCTTAGGAAGTTAGTTCCAAATTTGCAAGTGTTTGGCATGGTCTTATTGAATTTGTACCAAGTTTGCAAGTGTTTTGGCATGGTCTTATTAAATTTGTCCGAAGTTTGCAAGTGCTTTGGCATGGTCTTATTAAATTTGTACCAAGTTTGCTAGGGTTTTGGCATGGTCATAGGAAGTTTGTTCCAAGTTTGCAAGTGTTTGGCATGGTCTTATTAAATTTGTACCAAGTTTGAAAGTGTTTGGCATGGTCTTTTTATATTTGTACCAAGTTTGCAAGTGTTTTGGCATGATCTTATTAAATTTGTACCAAGTTTGCAAGTGTTTTGGCATGGTCTTATTACATTTGTACCAAGTTTGCAAGTGTTTTGGCATGGTCTTAGGAAGTTTATTCCAAGTTTGCAAGTGTTTGGCATGGTCTTATTAAATTTGTTCCAAGTTTGCAAGTGTTTTGGCATGGTCTTATGAAATTTGTACCAAGTTTGCAAGTGTTTTGGCATGGTCTTAGGAAGTTTGTTTCAAGTTTGCAAGTGTTTGGTATGGTCTTATTAAATTTGTTCCAAGTTTGCAAGTGTTTTGGCATGGTCTTATTAAATTTGTACCAAGTTTGCAAGTGTTTTGGCATGGTCTTATTAAATTTGTACCAAGTTTGCAAGTGTTTTGGCATGGTCTTATTACATTTGAACCAAGTTTGCAAGTGTTTTGGCATGGTCTTAGGAAGTTTGTTCCAAGTTTGCAAGTGTTTTGACATGGTCTCATTAAATTTGTACCAAGTTTGCAAGTGTTTTGGCATGGTCTTAGGAAGTTTGTTCCAAGTTTGCAAGTGTTTTGACATGGTCTCATTAAATTTGTACCAAATTTGCAAGTGTTTTGGCATGGTCTTATTAAATTTGTTCCAAGTTTGCAAGTGTTTTGGCATGGTCTTATTAAATTTGTACCAAGTTTGCAAGTGTTTTGGCATGGTTTCATTATATTTGTACCAAGTTTGCAAGTGTTTTGGCATGGTCTTAGGAAGTTTGTTCCAAATTTGCAAGTGTTTGGCATGGTCTTATTTAATTTGTACCATGTTTGCAAGTGTTTTGGCATGGTCTTATTAAATTTGTACCAAGTTTGCAAGTGTTTTGGCATGGTGTTATTAAATTTGTACCAAGTTTGCAAGTGTTTTGGCACGGACTTATTAAATTTGTTCCAAGTTTGCAAGTGTTTTGGCATGGTCTTATTAAATTTGTACCAAGTTTGCAAGTGTTTTGGCATGGTATTATTAAATTTGTACCAAGTTTGCAAGTGTTTTGGCATGGTCTTAGGAAGTTTGTTCCAAATTTGCAAGTGTTTGGCATGGTCTTTTTTAATTTGTACCAAGTTTGCAAGTGTTTTGGCATGGTCTTATTAAATTTGTCATAAGTTTGCAAGTGCTTTGGCATGGTCTTATTAAATTTGTACCAAGTTTGCAAGTGTTTTGGCATGGTCTTATTAAATGTGTACCAAGTTTGCAAGTGTTTTGGCATGGTATTATTAAATTTGTACCAAGTTTGCAAGTGTTTTGGCATGGTCTTAGGAAGTTTGTTCCAAGTTTGCAAGTGTTTTGACATGGTCTTATTAAATTTGTACCAAGTTTGCAAGTGTTTTGGCATGGTTTTATTAAATTTGTACCAAGTTTGCAAGTGTTTTGGCATGGTCTTAGGAAGTTTGTTCCAAGTTTGCAAGTGTTTTGGCATGGTATTATTAAATTTGTTCCAAGTTTGCAAGTGTTTTGGCATGGTCTTATTAAATTTGTACCAAGTTTGCAAGTGTTTTGGCATGGTCTTATTAAATTTGTACCAAGTTTGCAAGTGTTTTGGCATGGTCTTATTACATTTGTACCAAGTTTGCAAGTGTTTTGGCATGGTCTTAGGAAGTTTGTTCCAAGTTTGCAAGTGTTTTGACATGGTCTCATTAAATTTGTACCAAGTTTGCAAGTGTTTTGGCATGGTCTTAGGAAGTTTGTTCCAAGTTTGCAAGTGTTTTGACATGGTCTCATTAAATTTGTACCAAGTTTGCAAGTGTTTGGCATGTTCTTATTAAATTTGTACCAAGTTTGCAAGTGTTTTGGCATGGTCTTATTAAATTTGTACCAAGTTTGCAAGTGTTTTGGCATGGACTTATTAAATTTGTTCCAAGTTTGCAAGTGTTTTGGCATGGTCTTATTAAATTTGTACCAAGTTTGCAAGTGTTTTGGCATGGTCTTATTAAATTTGTCCCAAGTTTGCAAGTGCTTTGGCATGGTCTTATTAAATTTGTACCAAGTTTGCAAGGGTTTGGGCATGGTCATAGGAAGTTTGTTCCAAGTTTGCAAGTGTTTGGCATGGTCTTATTAAATTTGTACCAAGTTTGAAAGTGTTTGGCATGGTCTTTTTATATTTGTACCAAGTTTGCAAGTGTTTTGGCATGGTCTTATTAAATTTGTACCAAGTTTGCAAGTGTTTTGGCATTGTCTTATTAAATTTGTACCAAGTTTGCAAGTGTTTTTGCATGGTTTTATTAAATTTGTACCAAGTTTGCAAGTGTTTTGGCATGGTCTTAGGAAGTTAGTTCCAAATTTGCAAGTGTTTGGCATGGTCTTATTGAATTTGTACCAAGTTTGCAAGTGTTTTGGCATGGTCTTATTAAATTTGTCCCAAGTTTGCAAGTGCTTTGGCATGGTCTTATTAAATTTGTACCAAGTTTGCAAGGGTTTTGGCATGGTCATAGGAAGTTTGTTCCAAATTTGCAAGTGTTAGGCATGGTCTTATTAAATTTGTACCAAGTTTGCAAGTGTTTGGCATGGTCTTTTTAAATTTGTACCTAGTTTGCAAGTGTTTTGGCATGGTCTTATTAAATTTGTACCAAGTTTGCAAGTGTTTTGGCATGGTCTTATTACATTTGTACCAAGTTTGCAAGTGTTTTGGCATGGTCTTAGGAAGTTTGTTCCAAGTTTGCAAGTGTTTGGCATGGTCTTATTAAATTTGTACCAAGTTTGCTAGTGTTTTGGCATGGTCTTATTAAATTTGTACCAAGTTTGCAAGTGTTTTGGCATGGTCCTATTAAATTTGTACCAAGTTTGCAAGTGTTTTGGCATGGTCTTATTAAATTTGTACCAAGTTTGCAAGTGTTTTGGCATGGTCTTAGGAAGTTTGTTCCAAGTTTGCAAGTGTTTTGGCATGGTCTTATTAAATTTGTACCAAGTTTGCAAGTGTTTTGGCATGGTTTTATTATATTTGTACCAAGTTTGCAAGTGTTTTGGCATGGTCTTAGGAAGTTTGTTCCAAATTTGCAAGTGTTTGGCATGGTCTTATTTAATTTGTACCATGTTTGCAAGTGTTTTGGCATGGTCTTATTAAATTTGTACCAAGTTTGCAAGTGTTTTGGCATAGTGTTATTAAATTTGTACCAAGTTTGCAAGTGTTTTGGCATGGACTTATTAAATTTGTTCCAAGTTTGCAAGTGTGTTGGCATGGTCTTATTAAATTTGTACCAAGTTTGCAAGTGTTTTGGCATGGTCTTATTAAATTTGTACCAAGTTTGCAAGTGTTTTGGCATGGTCTTATTAAATTTGTACCAAGTTTGCAAGTGTTTTTGCATGGTTTTATTAAATTTGTACCAAGTTTGCAAGTGTTTTGGCATGGTCTTAGGAAGTTAGTTCCAAATTTGCAAGTGTTTGGCATGGTCTTATTGAATTTGTACCAAGTTTGCAAGTGTTTTGGCATGGTCTTATTAAATTTGTCCCAAGTTTGCAAGTGCTTTGGCATGGTCTTATTAAATTTGTACCAAGTTTGCAAGGGTTTTGGCATGGTCATAGGAAGTTTGTTCCAAGTTTGCAAGTGTTTGGCATGGTCTTATTAAATTTGTACCAAGTTTGAAAGTGTTTGGCATGGTCTTTTTATATTTGTACCAAGTTTGCAAGTGTTTTGACATGGTCTTATAAAATTTGAACCAAGTTTGCAAGTATTTTGGCATGGTCTTATTACATTTGTACCAAGTTTGCAAGTGTTTTGGCATGGTCTTAGGAAGTTTGTTCCAAGTTTGCAAGTGTTTGGCATGGTCTTATTAAATTTGTTCCAAGTTTGCAAGTGTTTTGGCATGGTCTTATTAAATTTGTACCAAGTTTGCAAGTGTTTTGGCATGGTTTTAGGAAGTTTGTTCCAAGTTTGCAAGTGTTTGGCATGGTCTTATTAAATTTGTTCCAAGTTTGCAAGTGTTTTGGCATGGTCTTATTAAATTTGTACCAAGTTTGCAAGTGTTTTGGCATGGTCTTATTAAATTTGTACCAAGTTTGCAAGTGTTTTGGCATGGTCTTATTACATTTGTACCAAGTTTGCAAGTGTTTTGGCATGGTCTTAGGAAGTTTGTTCCAAGTTTGCAAGTGTTTTGACATGGTCTCATTAAATTTGTACCAAGTTTGCAAGTGTTTTGGCATGGTCTTAGGAAGTTTGTTCCAAGTTTGCAAGTGTTTTGACATGGTCTCATTAAATTTGTACCAAGTTTGCAAGTGTTTTGGCATGGTCTTATTAAATTTGTTCCAAGTTTGCAAGTGTTTTGGCATGGTCTTATTAAATTTTTACCAAGTTTGCAAGTGTTTTGGCATGGTTTTATTATATTTGTACCAAGTTTGCAAGTGTTTTGGCATGGTCTTAGGAAGTTTGTTCCAAATTTGCAAGTGTTTGGCATGGTCTTATTTAATTTGTACCATGTTTGCAAGTGTTTTGGCATGGTCTTATTAAATTTGTTCCAAGTTTGCAAGTGTTTTGGCATGGTCATATTACATTTGTACCAAGTTTGCAAGTGTTTTGGCATGGTCTTAGGAAGTTTGTTCCAAGTTTGCAAGTGTTTTGACATGGTCTCATTAAATTTGTACCAAGTTTGCAAGTGTTTTGGCATGGTCTTAGGAAGTTTGTTCCAAATTTGCAAGTGTTTGGCATGGTCTTATTTAATTTGTACCATGTTTGCAAGTGTTTTGGCATGGTCTTAGGAAGTTTGTTCCAAGTTTGCAAGTGTTTTGACATGGTCTCATTAAATTTGTACCAAGTTTGCAAGTGTTTTGGCATGGTCTTAGGAAGTTTGTTCCAAGTTTGCAAGTGTTTTGACATGGTCTCATTAAATTTGTACCAAGTTTGCAAGTGTTTTGGCATGGTCTTATTAAATTTGTACCAAGTTTGCAAGTGTTTTGGCATGGTCTTAGGAAGTTTGTTCCAAGTTTGCAAGTGTTTTGACATGGTCTCATTAAATTTGTACCAAGTTTGCAAGTGTTTTGGCATGGTCTTAGGAAGTTTGTTCCAAATTTGCAAGTGTTTGGCATGGTCTTATTTAATTTGTACCATGTTTGCAAGTGTTTTGGCATGGTCTTAGGAAGTTTGTTCCAAGTTTGCAAGTGTTTTGACATGGTCTCATTAAATTTGTACCAAGTTTGCAAGTGTTTTGGCATGGTCTTATTAAATTTGTTCCAAGTTTGCAAGTGTTTTGGCATGGTCTTATTAAATTTGTACCAAGTTTGCAAGTGTTTTGGCATGGTCTTATTAAATTTGTACCAAGTTTGCAAGTGTTTTGGCATGGTCTTATTACATTTGTACCAAGTTTGCAAGTGTTTTGGCATGGTCTTAGGAAGTTTGTTCCAAGTTTGCAAGTGTTTTGACATGGTCTCATTAAATTTGTACCAAGTTTGCAAGTGTTTTGGCATGGTCTTAGGAAGTTTGTTCCAAGTTTGCAAGTGTTTTGGCATGGTCTTAGGAAGTTTGTTCCAAATTTGCAAGTGTTTGGCATGGTCTTATTTAATTTGTACCATGTTTGCAAGTGTTTTGGCATGGTCTTATTAAATTTGTACCAAGTTTGCAAGTGTTTTGGCATGGTGTTATTAAATTTGTACCAAGTTTGCAAGTGTTTTGGCACGGACTTATTAAATTTGTTCCAAGGTTGCAAGTGTTTTGGCATGGTCTTATTAAATTTGTACCAAGTTTGCAAGTGTTTTGGCATGGTCTTATTAAATTTGTACCAAGTTTGCAAGTGTTTTGGCATGGTCTTATTAAATCTGTACCAAGTTTGCAAGTGTTTTGGCATGGTTTTATTAAATTTGTACCAAGTTTGCAAGTGTTTGGCATGGTCTTAGGAAGTTTGTTCCAAATTTGCAAGTGTTTGGCATGGTCTTATTTAATTTGTACCAAGTTTGCAAGTGTTTTGGTATGGTCTTATTAAATTTGTCATAAGTTTGCAAGTGCTTTGGCATGGTCTTATTCAATTTGTACCAAGTTTGCAAGGGTTTTGGCATGGTCATAGGAAGTTTTTTCCAAGTTTGCAAGTGTTTGGCATGGTCTTATTAAATTTGTACCAAGTTTGCAAGTGTTTGGCATGGTCTTTTTATATTTGTACCAAGTTTGCAAGTGTTTTGGCATGGTCTTATTAAATTTGTACCAAGTTTGCAAGTGTTTTGGCATGGTCTTATTACATTTGTACCAAGTTTGCAAGTGTTTTGGCATGGTCTTAGGAAGTTTGTTCCAAGTTTGCAAGTGTTTGGCATGGTCTTATTAAATTTGTTCCAAGTTTGCAAGTGTTTTGGCATGGTCTTATTAAATTTGTACCAAGTTTGCAAGTGTTTTGGCATGGTCTTATTAAATTTGTACCAAGTTTGCAAGTGGTTTGGCATGGTCTTATTACATTTGTACCAAGTTTGCAAGTGTTTTGGCATGGTCTTAGGAAGTTTGTTCCAAGTTTGCAAGTGTTTTGGCATGGTCTTATTAAATTTGTACCAAGTTTGCAAGTGTTTTGGCATGGTCTTAGGAAGTTTGTTCCAAATTTGCAAGTGTTTGGCATGGTCTTATTTAATTTGTACCATGTTTGCAAGTGTTTTGGCATGGTCTTATTAAATTTGTACCAAGTTTGCAAGTGTTTTGGCATGGTGTTATTAAATTTGTACCAAGTTTGCAAGTGTTTTGGCACGGACTTATTAAATTTTTTCCAAGTTTGCAAGTGTTTTGGCATGGTCTTATTAAATTTGTACCAAGTTTGCAAGTGTTTTGGCATGGTCTTATTAAATTTGTACCAAGTTTGCAAGTGTTTTGGCATGGTCTTATTAAATTTGTACCAAGTTTGCAAGTGTTTTTGCATGGTTTTATTAAATTTGTACCAAGTTTGCAAGTGTTTGGCATGGTCTTAGGAAGTTTGTTCCAAATTTGCAAGTGTTTGGCATGGTCTTATTTAATTTGTACCAAGTTTGCAAGTGTTTTGGCATGGTCTTATTAAATTTGTCATAAGTTTGCAAGTGCTTTGGCATGGTCTTATTCAATTTGTACCAAGTTTGCAAGGGTTTTGGCATGGTCATAGGAAGTTTTTTCCAAGTTTGCAAGTGTTTGGCATGGTCTTATTAAATTTGTACCAAGTTTGCAAGTGTTTGGCATGGTCTTTTTATATTTGTACCAAGTTTGCAAGTGTTTTGGCATGGTCTTATTAAATTTGTACCAAGTTTGCAAGTGTTTTGGCATGGTCTTATTACATTTGTACCAAGTTTGCAAGTGTTTTGGCATGGTCTTAGGAAGTTTGTTCCAAGTTTGCAAGTGTTTGGCATGGTCTTATTAAATTTGTTCCAAGTTTGCAAGTGTTTTGGCATGGTCTTATTAAATTTGTACCAAGTTTGCAAGTGTTTTGGCATGGTCTTAGGAAGTTTGTTCCAAGTTTGCAAGTGTTTTGGCATGGTCTTAGGAAGTTAGTTCCAAATTTGCAAGTGTTTGGCATGGTCTTATTGAATTTGTACCAAGTTTGCAAGTGTTTTGGCATGGTCTTATTAAATTTGTCCGAAGTTTGCAAGTGCTTTGGCATGGTCTTATTAAATTTGTACCAAGTTTGCTAGGGTTTTGGCATGGTCATAGGAAGTTTGTTCCAAGTTTGCAAGTGTTTGGCATGGTCTTATTAAATTAGTACCAAGTTTGAAAGTGTTTGGCATGGTCTTTTTATATTTGTACCAAGTTTGCAAGTGTTTTGGCATGATCTTATTAAATTTGTACCAAGTTTGCAAGTGTTTTGGCATGGTCTTATTACATTTGTACCAAGTTTGCAAGTGTTTTGGCATGGTCTTAGGAAGTTTATTCCAAGTTTGCAAGTGTTTGGCATGGTCTTATTAAATTTGTTCCAAGTTTGCAAGTGTTTTGGCATGGTCTTATTAAATTTGTACCAAGTTTGCAAGTGTTTTGGCATGGTTTTATTATATTTGTACCAAGTTTGCAAGTGTTTTGGCATGGTCTTAGGAAGTTTGTTCCAAATTTGCAAGTGTTTGGCATGGTCTTATTAAATTTGTACCATGTTTGCAAGTGTTTTGGCATGGTCTTATTAAATTTGTACCAAGTTTGCAAGTGTTTTGGCATGGTGTTATTAAATTTGTACCAAGTTTGCAAGTGTTTTGGCACGGACTTATTAAATTTGTTCCAAGTTTGCAAGTGTTTTGGCATGGTCTTATTAAATTTGTACCAAGTTTGCAAGTGTTTTGGCATGGTCTTATTAAATTTGTACCAAGTTTGCAAGTGTTTTGGCATGGTCTTATTAAATTTGTACCAAGTTTGCAAGTGTTTTGGCATGGTTTTATTAAATTTGTACCAAGTTTGCAAGTGTTTTGGCATGGTCTTAGGAAGTTTGTTCCAAATTTGCAAGTGTTTGGCATGGTCTTATTTAATTTGTACCAAGTTTGCAAGTGTTTTGGCATGGTCTTATTAAATTTGTCATAAGTTTGCAAGTGCTTTGGCATGGTCTTATTAAATTTGTACCAAGTTTGCAAGTGTTTTGGCATGGTCTTATTAAATGTGTACCAAGTTTGCAAGTGTTTTGGCATGGTATTATTAAATTTGTACCAAGTTTGCAAGTGTTTTGGCATGGTCTTAGGAAGTTTGTTCCAAGTTTGCAAGTGTTTTGACATGGTCTTATTAAATTTGTACCAAGTTTGCAAGTGTTTTGGCATGGTTTTATTAAATTTGTACCAAGTTTGCAAGTACTTTGGCATGGTCTTAGGAAGTTTGTTCCAAGTTTGCAAGTGTTTTGGCATGGTATTATTAAATTTGTTCCAAGTTTGCAAGTGTTTTGGCATGGTCTTATTAAATTTGTACCAAGTTTGCAAGTGTTTTGGCATGGTCTTATTAAATTTGTACCAAGTTTGCAAGTGTTTTGGCATGGTCTTATTTCATTTGTACCAAGTTTGCAAGTGTTTTGGCATGGTCTTAGGAAGTTTGTTCCAAGTTTGCAAGTGTTTTGACATGGTCTCATTAAATTTGTACCAAGTTTGCAAGTGTTTTGGCATGGTCTTAGGAAGTTTGTTCCAAGTTTGCAAGTGTTTTGACATGGTCTCATTAAATTTGTACCAAGTTTGCAAGTGTTTGGCATGGTCTTATTAAATTTGTACCAAGTTTGCAAGTGTTTTGGCATGGTCTTATTAAATTTGTACCAAGTTTGCAAGTGTTTTGGCATGGTCTTATTAAATGTGTACCAAGTTTGCAAGTGTTTTGGCATGGTATTATTAAATTTGTACCAAGTTTGCAAGTGTTTTGGCATGGTCTTAGGAAGTTTGTTCCAAGTTTGCAAGTGTTTTGACATGGTCTTATTAAATTTGTACCAAGTTTGCAAGTGTTTTGGCATGGTCTTATTAAATTTGTTCCAAGTTTGCAAGTGTTTTGGCATGGTCTTATTAAATTTGTACCAAGTTTGCAAGTGTTTTGGCATGGTTTTATTATATTTGTACCAAGTTTGCAAGTGTTTTGGCATGGTCTTAGGAAGTTTGTTCCAAATTTGCAAGTGTTTGGCATGGTCTTATTTAATTTGTACCATGTTTGCAAGTGTTTTGGCATGGTCTTATTAAATTTGTACCAAGTTTGCAAGTGTTTTGGCATGGTGTTATTAAATTTGTACCAAGTTTGCAAGTGTTTTGGCATGGACTTATTAAATTTGTTCCAAGTTGCAAGTGTTTTGGCATGGTCTTATTAAATTTGTACCAAGTTTGCAAGTGTTTTGGCATGGTCTTATTACATTTGTACCAAGTTTGCAAGTGTTTTGGCATGGTCTTAGGAAGTTTGTTCCAAGTTTGCAAGTGTTTTGACATGGTCTTATTAAATTTGTACCAAGTTTGCAAGTGTTTTGGCATGGTCTTATTAAATTTGTTCCAAGTTTGCAAGTGTTTTGGCATGGTCTTATTAAATTTGTACCAAGTTTGCAAGTGTTTTTGCATGGTTTAATTAAATTTGTACCAAGTTTGCAAGTGTTTTGGCATGGTCATAGGAAGTTTGTTCCAAGTTTGCAAGTGTTTGGCATGGTCTTATTAAATTTGTACCAAGTTTGAAAGTGTTTGGCATGGTCTTTTTATATTTGTACCAAGTTTGCAAGTGTTTTGGCATGGTCTTATTACATTTGTACCAAGTTTGCAAGTGTTTTGGCATGGTCTTAGGAAGTTTGTTCCAAGTTTGCAAGTGTTTGGCATGGTCTTATTAAATTTGTTCCAAGTTTGCAAGTGTTTTGGCATGGTCTTATTAAATTTGTACCAAGTTTGCAAGTGTTTTGGCATGGTCTTAGGAAGTTTGTTCCAAGTTTGCAAGTGTTTGGCATGGTCTTATTAAATTTGTTCCAAGTTTGCAAGTGTTTTGGCATGGTCTTATTAAATTTGTACCAAGTTTGCAAGTGTTTTGGCATGGTCTTATTACATTTGTACCAAGTTTGCAAGTGTTTTGGCATGGTCTTAGGAAGTTTGTTCCAAGTTTGCAAGTGTTTGGCATGGTCTTATTAAATTTGTTCCAAGTTTGCAAGTGTTTTGGCATGGTCTTATTAAATTTGTACCAAGTTTGCAAGTGTTTTGGCATGGTCTTAGGAAGTTTGTTCCAAGTTTGCAAGTGTTTGGCATGGTCTTATTAAATTTGTTCCAAGTTTGCAAGTGTTTTGGCATGGTCTTATTAAATTTGTACCAAGTTTGCAAGTGTTTTGGCATGGTCTTATTAAATTTGTACCAAGTTTGCAAGTGTTTTGGCATGGTCTTATTACATTTGTACCAAGTTTGCAAGTGTTTTGGCATGGTCTTAGGAAGTTTGTTCCAAGTTTGCAAGTGTTTTGACATGGTCTCATTAAATTTGTACCAAGTTTGCAAGTGTTTTGGCATGGTCTTAGGAAGTTTGTTCCAAGTTTGCAAGTGTTTTGACATGGTCTTATTAAATTTGTACCAAGTTTGCAAGTGTTTTGGCATGGTCTTATTAAATTTGTTCCAAGTTTGCAAGTGTTTTGGCATGGTCTTATTAAATTTGTACCAAGTTTGCAAGTGTTTTGGCATGGTTTTATTATATTTGTACCAAGTTTGCAAGTGTTTTGGCATGGTCTTAGGAAGTTTGTTCCAAATTTGCAAGTGTTTGGCATGGTCTTATTTAATTTGTACCATGTTTGCAATTGTTTTGGCATGGTCTTATTACATTTGTACCAAGTTTGCAAGTGTTTTGGCATGGTGTTATTAAATTTGTACCAAGTTTGCAAGTGTTTTGGCACGGACTTATTAAATTTGTTCCAAGTTTGCAAGTGTTTTGGCATGGTCTTATTAAATTTGTACCAAGTTTGCAAGTGTTTTGGCATGGTCTTATTAAATTTGTACCAAGTTTGCAAGTGTTTTGGCATGGTCTTATTAAATTTGTACCAAGTTTGCAAGTGTTTTGGCATGGTTTTATTAAATTTGTACCAAGTTTGCAAGTGTTTTGGCATGGTCTTAGGAAGTTTGTTCCAAATTTGCAAGTGTTTGGCATGGTCTTATTTAATTTGTACCAAGTTTGCAAGTGTTTTGGCATGGTCTTATTAAATTTGTCATAAGTTTGCAAGTGCTTTGGCATGGTCTTATTCAATTTGTACCAAGTTTGCAAGGGTTTTGGCATGGTCATAGGAAGTTTTTTCCAAGTTTGCAAGTGTTTGGCATGGTCTTATTAAATTTGTACCAAGTTTGCAAGTGTTTGGCATGGTCTTTTTATATTTGTACCAAGTTTGCAAGTGTTTTGGCATGGTCTTATTAAATTTGTACCAAGTTTGCAAGTGTTTTGGCATGGTCTTATTACATTTGTACCAAGTTTGCAAGTGTTTTGGCATGGTCTTAGGAATTTTGTTCCAAGTTTGCAAGTGTTTGGCATGGTCTTATTAAATTTGTTCCAAGTTTGCAAGTGTTTTGGCATGGTCTTATTAAATTTGTACCAAGTTTGCAAGTGTTTTGGCATGGTCTTAGGATGTTTGTTCCAAGTTTGCAAGTGTTTTGGCATGGTCTTATTAAATTTGTTCCAAGTTTGCAAGTGTTTTGGCATGGCCTTATTAAATTTGCACCAAGTTTGCAAGTGTTTTGGCATGGTCTTATTAAACTTGTACCAAGTTTGCAAGTGTTTTGGCATGGTCTTATTACATTTGTACCAAGTTTGCAAGTGCTTTGGCATGGTCTTAGGAAGTTTGTACCAAGTTTGCAAGTGTTTTGGCATGGTCTTATTATATTTGTACCAAGTTTGCAAGTGTTTTGGCATGGTCTTAGGAAGTTTGTTCCAAATTTGCAAGTGTTTTGACATGGTCTTATTAAATTTGTACCAAGTTTGCAAGTGTTTTGGCATGGTCTTATTAAATTTGTTCCAAGTTTGCAAGTGTTTTGGCATGGTCTTATTAAATTTGTACCAAGTTTGCAAGTGTTTAAGCATGGTCTAATTAAATTTGTACCAAGTTTGCAAGTGTTTTTGCATGGTTTTATTAAATTTGTACCAAGTTTGCAAGTGTTTTGGCATGGTCTTAGGAAGTTAGTTCCAAATTTGCAAGTGTTTGGCATGGTCTTATTGAATTTGTACCAAGTTTGCAAGTGTTTTGGCATGGTCTTATTAAATTTGTCCCAAGTTTGCAAGTGCTTTGGCATGGTCTTATTAAATTTGTACCAAGTTTGCAAGGGTTTTGGCATGGTCATAGGAAGTTTGTTCCAAGTTTGCAAGTGTTTGGCATGGTCTTATTAAATTTGTACCAAGTTTGAAAGTGTTTGGCATGGTCTTTTTATATTTGTACCAAGTTTGCAAGTGTTTTGGCATGGTTTTATTATATTTGTACCAAGTTTGCAAGTGTTTTGGCATGGTCTTAGGAAGTTTGTTCCAAATTTGCAAGTGTTTGGCATGGTCTTATTAAATTTGTACCATGTTTGCAAGTGTTTTGGCATGGTCTTATTAAATTTGTACCAAGTTTGCAAGTGTTTTGGCATGGACTTATTAAATTTGTTCCAAGTTTGCAAGTGTTTTGGCATGGTCTTATTAAATTTGTACCAAGTTTGCAAGTGTTTGGCATGGTCTTATTAAATATGTTCCAAGTTTGCAAGTGTTTTGGTATGGTCTTATTACATTTGTACCATGTTTGCAAGTGTTTTGGCATGGTCTTATTAAATTTGTACCAAGTTTGGAAGTGTTTGGCATGGTCTTATTAAATTTGTACCAAGTTTGCAAGTGTTTTGGCATGGTCTTATTAAATTTGTACCAAGTTTGCAAGTGTTTTGGCATGGTCTTAGGAAGTTTGTTCCAAATTTGCAAGTGTTTGGCATGGTCTTATTAAATTTGTACCATGTTTGCAAGTGTTTTGACATGGTCTTATTAAATTTGTACCAAGTTTGCAAGTGTTTTGGCATGGTCTTATTAAATTTGTTCCAAGTTTGCAAGTGTTTTGGCATGGTCTTATTAAATTTGTACCAAGTTTGCAAGTGTTTAAGCATGGTCTAATTAAATTTGTACCAAGTTTGCAAGTGTTTTTGCATGGTTTTATTAAATTTGTACCAAGTTTGCAAGTGTTTTGGCATGGTCTTAGGAAGTTAGTTCCAAATTTGCAAGTGTTTGGCATGGTCTTATTGAATTTGTACCAAGTTTGCAAGTGTTTTGGCATGGTCTTATTAAATTTGTCCCAAGTTTGCAAGTGCTTTGGCATGGTCTTATTAAATTTGTACCAAGTTTGCAAGGGTTTTGGCATGGTCATAGGAAGTTTGTTCCAAGTTTGCAAGTGTTTGGCATGGTCTTATTAAATTTGTACCAAGTTTGAAAGTGTTTGGCATGGTCTTTTTATATTTGTACCAAGTTTGCAAGTGTTTTGGCATGGTCTTATTAAATTTGTACCAAGTTTGCAAGTGTTTTGGCATGGTTCAATTAAATTTGTACCAAGTTTGCAAGTGTTTTTGCATGGTTTTATTAAATTTGTACCAAGTTTGCAAGTGTTTTGGCATGGTCTTAGGAAGTTAGTTCCAAATTTGCAAGTGTTTGGCATGCTCTTATTGAATTTGTACCAAGTTTGCAAGTGTTTTGGCATGGTCTTATTAAATTTGTCCCAAGTTTGCAAGTGCTTTGGCATGGTCTTATTACATTTGTACCAAGTTTGCAAGTGTTTTGGCATGGTCTTAGGAATTTTGTTCCAAGTTTGCAAGTGTTTGGCATGGTCTTATTAAATTTGTTCCAAGTTTGCAAGTGTTTTGGCATGGTCTTATTAAATTTGTACCAAGTTTGCAAGTGTTTTGGCATGGTCTTAGCAAGTTTGTTCCAAGTTTGCAAGTGTTTTGGCATGGTCTTATTAAATTTGTTCCAAGTTTGCAAGTGTTTTGGCATGGTCTTATTAAATTTGTACCAAGTTTGCAAGTGTTTTGGCATGGTCTTATTAAATTTGTACCAAGTTTGCAAGTGTTTTGGCATGGTCTTATTACATTTGTACCAAGTTTGCAAGTGTTTTGGCATGGTCTTAGGAAGTTTGTTCCAAGTTTGCAAGTGTTTTGACATGGTCTCATTAAATTTGTACCAAGTTTGCAAGTGTTTTGGCATGGTCTTATTAAATTTGTTCCAAGTTTTCAAGTGTTTTGGCATGGTCTTATTAAATTTGTACCAAGTGTGCAAGTGTTTGGCATGGTCTTATTAAATTTGTACCAAGTTTGCAAGTGTTTTGGCATGGTTTTATTAAATTTGTACCATGTTTGCAAGTGTTTTGGCATGGTCTTATTAAATTTGTACCAAGTTTGCAAGTGTTTTGGCATGGTCTTATTACATTTGTACCAAGTTTGCAAGTGTTTTGGCATGGTCTTTTTAAATTTGTACTAAGTTTGCAAGTGTTTTGGCATGGTCTTATTAAATTTGCACCAAGTTTGCAAGTGTTTTGGCATAGTGTTAGGAAGTTTGTTCCAAGTTTGCAAGTGTTTGGCATGGTCTTTTTAAATTTGTACCAAGTTTGCAAGTGTTTTGGCATGGTCTTAGGAAGTTTGTTCCAAGTTTGCAAGTGTTTGGCATTGTCTTAATAAATTTGTACCAAGTTTTTTTTTTTTTATAAAACATAACTATTTATTTAATAAATAGCGAACATAAATAACAAACTTTTTCTTAATGTCTAGAGTTAAACAAACAGGGCACATTTAAGGACTTCTAAATCGATCGCAGCATCGTTGTTGCCAACGATGTGGATGATATAGTTTGAAAAAAGACGCAGGACATTTATCCGCTTGGTGGCGCTGATTTCGCTTAGCATCGGTAAGCGGAGACATTGAAACGAAGGTTGACACCCTGGAGCTTCCTTCCTGATGTATTGCTGCAGCACGTTCCAGGCCGCAATCACGCGAGTGCATGAGGTGAATTTGTGCTCCAAGGTGTCAGCGTTGGTGCAGTGTGAACAGGATGCATCGGGTAACCGGCTCATCCGAGAAAGAAGCTCACCGTGTGCTATCTTGCCGTTCGCCAGTAAATAAAGCGTCGAACGCTGCTCAGATGAGAGTTTGCCGCTATTGATGTTCCCCCAAACTCTTCTCCAGTTGATCCCCCGGTATGACGTCTCCACTTTGGGTGCGGGGAGGCGGTCCACCAGTAGACGTCGAAGGGCTCGGGTGGAAGGATTTTTCCCAAATGAGGGAGGAATGTACGCCATCTGCAGTATGACGCTTCTCAGACATGGGTATGAGGTCGGAATAGAAGCAATATCGGGGGGGTTTCCAGCACACGAAATGTGTTGGGCACCGACCCGGAGGCTCCCTTGCTCCGCCACATACCGGTTGGTCAGCAATGCTGTTGTGTTGATGGAGGTAATATGGAGGTTGAGTCCTCCACGGTTGCGAGGTAACGCTAGCTGCAGGATCGGGATGCGTATGCCTCCGGAGCCGTTCCAGAGGAGAGAACCGATGATGCTCTTGACCTTAGCTATGTCCTTTGACCGGGCGCCACATACCGACGCAATGAACCATAGCTTTGGCAGTAAAAATGTGTTGAGCAGAACTATCTTCTGCATAAGGTTCAGATCTCTCACTCTGTGGAGCCACACCAGCTGCCGGAAGTGCTGAATCACCGTGTCCCAGTTGTGACTGGCCGCCTCTCGAACGTTGTTGGTGAACAGGATCCCAAGAAGCCGGAGACGTTCCACGGTGTGCAGCCAAGGTACGGAAATCCTGTTTTCCAGCGTTATCTTGCCAATGTCCAAAGCCGTGGTCTTTTCAACATTCAACCTAGCACCAGAGCAGACGCCATAAGCCTCAATGGCCGCCCTAACTCGCTCGATTGTGGATGGGGAAGTACTCACCACTGAGACGTCGTCAGCATTAGCATTGATCAGGTCATCCGGATCGCAGCAGATGCCTTCAAGTCTAGTGATGAGGGGATGGAGGTAAAGGATGAACAAGTGCATTGACAAGGGGTCTCCTTGTCGCACGGAACGTTGGATGGGAAAGGCGTGGGATAGGGAGCCGTTTACAAGCACACGGGACGAGGATTTTCCACCAATTGTCCTCAAAAGTCGTACTAGATCGGGATTGAACCCCAATGAACCCATCGTTTCAAACAGAAAACCCCTGTCGACGCGGTCAAACGCCTGAGAGAGATCGAAGGAAACGAGCTTACCACACTTCTTCCTCCGTTTAAGATCGATGATTCTCTCCTTAACAGACAGAACAGCTTGAAAAATATTGCCTGGTTTATTGGAGCACTTTTGTGCATTCGAGATGATTTGCCACTTGTCGATTATGGTTTCAAGCCGTCGTTTAATTATCCTCGAAAGTAGTTTGTAGTCCGTGTTAAGGAGAGAGATCGGACGGTAGGAAGAGAGTGTGCACCCATCCCCCTTCTTCCTCACAAGCACTATGACCCCGTCGACGAACTTTTCCGGAAATTGACCGTTGAGGGCCTCGTTGAGAATCAGTATGATTTCTCTCCAGATTATCTCAAACGTTCTCTGATAAAATTCGATTGGAATTCCATCCGGTCCAGGAGACTTCCGAGGTGCCGATTTTCCAACTGCATGAAGGACATCTCCATAGGTAATCTCATCCATGCAGCTGTTGTTGGTTTCGCAATACTCGGGGATTACACGGTGACAGGCAAAGGAATCGTCCTTGTCTATTGTCTCGTTGGCGTACAACTCCCTGTAGTACGTATGTATGTATTCCTCCAATTGATTTGGAGAGTCAAGAACAATGTCATTTTCTGTTTTCAGGCTGGTGATCAGGGTGCGTTCCTGCCTTCGTTTTCCAAGCTGAAATGTGGAAATTTTTTCACCACTTACAATTGTTTCGTTAATACGAGTAAAGTCCTCGGAGAAGTGCCTCTGAAGGAGGAGCATTTCTCCTTTTATACGATTGATATTGACCAATTCGATCGGATTGGAAAGATACCGCTCGTATGAGGACTTTAACTCCGCGTAGAGGATATTATGTTGCAAGCGGAAGTTGGAGTATTTTTGGTTCGTTTTCCTTCGGAAGAACGATTTTATTTTTGGTTTGGCAAACTGTATCCACCATTCCATCCATGAACCAAAGTTCTTTCGCTGTCTTGTCCAATAATTCCACCTGCAACCGAATTCCTCTATGTTTTCGGCTGTCAAAATATGTGGCCGTAGTTGCCAGTAGCCATTTCGTCGCGCGTCAGGTATGTTCGGAAGGCAGAGACGCACCGTGAGCGCCTTGTGATCAGAAAAGGACACTAAATGCATGTCAGTTGCACGTAGCTGGTCTTTCATGGTCTTGGAGATGTAGCAACGATCGATGCGAGAGCCCGAACCACGTGCGACGTGGGAAAACTCTACAGAGTTACCTCTAAGAGCTTCCCAGCTGTCACACAGGCGCATGCTGTCAACTAGGCTTTGCCAAGCGGAGCTCACATTTCTCACACCCGTAGCGTCTTGGGACTTCAAAATGTAGTTGAAGTCCCCTGCAAGAATCACCGGTCCCGGTGCATTCCGCAGGTAGTACGCCAACGAATGGTTGAAAAAGAGCTCTCGCTCTGCTCTGTTATGGCTTCCCGAAGGAGCGTAAATATTGCACAGTGTGGATGAATTCTCAAGCCGAACGCAGATGAGGCGTGAATCCAAGCTACGCTCGACGTGAGAAAATTTTAGGTGCACCCGCAAGGCGATCGCAGTACCTCTGCTGGTGTGATCAATATTTGTTAATACATTGTACCCAGGGAGCGAAAAATCTCCAACAGAAACTTCTTGTAGGAAGATTATGTCTGCGTCAGTTGTCTTTATAAAGGTCCTTAGAGCATCTAACTTGGTAGGATTAGATATCGCATTGATGTTGATCGATGCGATCGTCACTGATCTCATCAACTTATCCATTTCTACCAAGTTACTGCTTCTCATCTTCGGTCACCCCGGTAGGTCTCGCTGCGTTAGCGTTTGTCTTTCGGGCAGGACGGCCTACTTTACGCTTGGCCGGTTCCTCCGTAGACTTGTGCGACGTGTCGCTGTCCGTCAGTTCGTCCGTCTTTCTCTTACTTGTCCCCGTGTGGATAGAATTTGAGGAAGGGGTAGGGGAAGGGACACGAGGAGCTTTAAACTTTAATTCGGCATCGGCGTTCGAACGATACTCACCTATGTCCATTTTGGTGCTGGTCGATCTTGCCGGGATGTTTAACGCACTTGCCCTGATCAAAGACACAACAAGTGAAGCATTCGCCGGTACGCTTGGTGCTGGTGATCGGCCGTTCGGTGTGTCGGTCAAGACAATAGGTGCACCAGTCCGGGCGCTCGGGGGTATTGTCTGTACGGCCGGGACGGTCGGTGCGCTAGCCGGGACGGTCGGTGCGCTAGCCGGGACGGTCGGTGCGCTAGCCGGGACGGTCGGTGCGCTAGCCGGGACGGTCGGTGCGCTTGTCGGGACGGTCGGTGCGCTTGTCGGGACGGTCGGTGCGCTTGTCGCAACGATCGTTGTGCTTGGCGGGGCGGTCGGTGCACTTGCCGGGACCGTCGGTGCGCTTGTGGATACGATCGTTTTGCTTGCCGGGACGGTCTTTGTGCTAGCCGGGACGGCTGGCGCTAGTGCTGGGGCAGTTTGCGTATTTACGCCGTGTTTGCCTTGCACCGCTGATGCGTAGGTCAACCGCTCGTTGACGCTCGTTTTTTGTGCCACGAGTTTTCTGCCCTGGGTGCAGGTTATTCCGTGGTGCACAGACAGTCCGCATGTACGGCACGTTTGCTGTTGGCCCCGGTAGGTGACCAACGTCTCTTCTCCTCCTATCGTCACAAAGGAAGGCACCGGCTTCGAAATAACCGCCGTTACATACCGGAATCCGTCCGAAACTCCGGCACATGGGAATCCCTTTGTCCATACGCCGGTACGGACCGCGCGAACCTCTCCGTAGCGCGAGAAGAAGTCGCAGATTGTCTTGTCCGTAATGTCATCGGACAAGTCGTGGATCTTTACGACCACGGAGTTGTCGACCATGCTGATCGGGATCGGGAAAAGCTTCCCGTCGCATTCTATCGAATGCTTTCCGTCGTGTTGCTCGACGGTTTTCAGGGCGAGGCTCTGCTCCTTCGTACGAATGAAGATCGCGGATGATGTTGGCTTCAAACGCAAGGAGCTGATGTTGTTGTTGCTTAGACCCAGCTTGGTCATGGCGAAGGTGGTGGCCTCCATCGCTGGTGGCCTTCTGGGTAGCTTTGAGAAGTCCACCCGAAGGGTGCTTCTCAAAGCTTCCATGCTGTGGCTTGCTCTATAGCACTAAATATATTTGTTCTGCTTCGTGAAAAGAACGTCCGATCGTTGCGAGTCTCGGAGAGGAACTTCCAAGTTTGCAAGTGGTTTGGCATAGTGTTAGGAAGTTTGTTCCAAGTTTGCAAGTGTTTTGGCATGGTCTTATTAAATTTGTACCAAGTTTGCAAGTGTTTTGGCATGGTCTTAGGAAGATTGTTCCAAGTTTGCAAGTGTTTGGCATGGTCTTATTAAATTTATACCAAGTTTGCAAGTGTTTTGGCATGGTCTTAGGAAGTTTGTTCCAAGTTTGCAAGTGTTTTGGCATGGTCTTATTAAATTCGCACCAAGTTTGCAAGTGTTTTGGCATGGTCTTATTAAATTTGTACCAAGTTTGCAAGTGTTTTGGCATCGTCTTAGGAAGTTTGTTCCAAGTTTGCAAATGTTTGGCATGGTCTTATTAAATTTGTACCAAGTTTGCAAGTGTTTTGGCATGGTCTTATTAAATTTGTACCAAGTTTGCAAGTGTTTTGGCATGGTCTTAGGAAGGTTGTTCCAAGTTTGCAAGTGTTGGTGCATGGTCTTTTTAAATTTGTACCAAGTTTGCAAGTGTTTGGCATGGTCTTATTAAATTTGTACCAAGTTTGCAAGTGTTTTGGCATGGTCTTATTAAATTTGTACCAAGTTTGCAAGTGTTTTGGCATGGTCTTATTAAATTTGTTCCAAGTTTGCAAGTGTTTTGGCATGGTCTTACTAAATTTGTTCCAAGTTTGCAAGTGTTTGGCATGGTCTTATTAAATTTGTACCAAGTTTACAAGTGTTTGGCATGGTCTTATTAAATTTGTACCAAGTTTGCAAGTGTTTTGGCATGGTCTTATTAAATATGTTCCAAGTTTGCAAGTGTTTTGGTATGGTCTTATTACATTTGTACCATGTTTGCAAGTGTTTTGGCATGGTCTCATTAAATTTGTACCAAGTTTGGAAGTGTTTGGCATGGTCTTATTAAATTTGTACCAAGTTTGCAAGTGTTTTGGCATGGTCTTATTAAATTTGTACCAAGTTTGCAAGTGTTTTGGCATGGTCTTAGGAAGTTTGTTCCAAATTTTGCAAGTGTTTGGCATGGTCTTATTTAATTTGTACCATGTTTGCAAGTGTTTTGACATGGTCTTATTAAATTTGTACCAAGTTTGCAAGTGTTTTGGCATGGTCTTATTAAATTTGTTCCAAGTTTGCAAGTGTTTTGGCATGGTCTTATTAAATTTGTACCAAGTTTGCAAGTGTTTTGGCATGGTCTTATTAAATTTTGTACCAAGTTTGCAAGTGTTTTGGCATGGTATTATTAAATTTGTACCAAGTTTGCAAGTGTTTTGGCATGGTCTTAGGAAGTTTGTTCCAAGTTTGCAAGTGTTTTGAAATGGTCTTATTAAATTTATACCAAGTTTGCAAGTGTTTTGGCATGGTCTTATTAAATTGGTTCCAAGTTTGCAAGTGTTTTGGCATGGTCTTATTAAATTTGTACCAAGTTTGCAAGTGTTTTGGCATGGTTTTATTATATTTGTACCAAGTTTGCAAGTGTTTTTGCATGGTCTTAGGAAGTTTGTTCCAAATTTGCTAGTGTTTGGCATGGTCTTATTTAATTTGTACCATGTTTGAAAGTGTTTTGGCATGGTCTTATTAAATTTGTACCAAGTTTGCAAGTGTTTTGGCATGGTGTTATTAAATTTGTACCAAGTTTGCAAGTGTTTTGGCATGGACTTATTAAATTTGTTCCAAGTTTGCAAGTGTTTTGGCATGGTCTTATTAAATTTGTACCAAGTTTGCAAGTGTTTTGGCATGGTCTTATTAAATTTGTACCAAGTTTGCAAGTGTTTTGGCATGGTCTAATTAAATTTGTACCAAGTTTGCAAGTGTTTTTGCATGGTTTTATTAAATTTGTACCAAGTTTGCAAGTGTTTTGGCATGGTCTTAGGAAGTTAGTTCCAAATTTGCAAGTGTTTGGCATGGTCTTATTGAATTTGTACCAAGTTTGCAAGTGTTTTGGCATGGTCTTATTAAATTTGTCCCAAGTTTGCAAGTGCTTTGGCATGGTCTTATTAAATTTGTACCAAGTTTGCAAGGGTTTTGGCATGGTCATAGGAAGTTTGTTCCAAGTTTGCAAGTGTTTGGCATGGTCTTTTTAAATTTGTACCAAGTTTGAAAGTGTTTGGCATGGTCTTTTTATATTTGTACCAAGTTTGCAAGTGTTTTGGCATGGTCTTAGGAAGTTTGTTCCAAGTTTGCAAGTGTTTGGCATGGTCTTATTAAATTTGTACCAAGTTTGCAAGTGTTTTGGCATGGTCTTAGGAAGTTTGTTCCAAGTTTGCAAGTGTTTGGCATGGTCTTATTAAATTTGTTCCAAGTTTGCAAGTGTTTTGGCATGGTCTTATTAAATTTGTACCAAGTTTGCAAGTGTTTTGGCATGGTCTTATTAAATTTGTACCAAGTTTGCAAGTGTTTTGGCATGGTCTTATTACATTTGTACCAAGTTTGCAAGTGTTTTGGCATGGTCTTAGGAAGTTTGTTCCAAGTTTGCAAGTGTTTTGACATGGTCTCATTAAATTTGTACCAAGTTTGCAAGTGTTTTGGCATGGTCTTAGGAAGTTTGTTCCAAATTTGCAAGTGTTTGGCATGGTCTTATTAAATTTGTTCCATGTTTGCAAGTGTTTTGGCATGGTCTTAGGAAGTTTGTTCCAAGTTTGCAAGTGTTTTGACATGGTCTCATTAAATTTGTACCAAGTTTGCAAGTGTTTTGGCATGGTCTTATTACATTTGTACCAAGTTTGCAAGTGTTTTGGCATGGTTTTAGGAAGTTTGTTCCAAGTTTGCAAGTGTTTTGACATGGTCTCATTAAATTTGTACCAAGTTTGCAAGTGTTTTGGCATGGTCTTAGGAAGTTTGTTCCAAGTTTGCAAGTGTTTTGGCATGGTCTTAGGAAGTTTGTTCCAAATTTCCAAGTGTTTGGCATGGTCTTATTTAATTTGTACCATGTTTGCAAGTGTTTTGGCATGGTCTTATTAAATTTGTACCAAGTTTGCAAGTGTTTTGGCATGGTGTTATTAAATTTGTACCAAGTTTGCAAGTGTTTTGGCACGGACTTATTAAATTTGTTCCAAGTTTGCAAGTGTTTTGGCATGGTCTTATTAAATTTGTACCAAGTTTGCAAGTGTTTTGGCATGGTCTTATTAAATTTGTACCAAGTTTGCAAGTGTTTTGGCATGGTCTTATTAAATTTGTTCCAAGTTTGCAAGTGTTTTGGCATGGTCTTATTAAATTTGTACCAAGTTTGCAAGTGTTTTGGCATGGTCTTATTAAATTTGTACCAAGTTTGCAAGCGTTTTGGCATGGTCTTATTACATTTGTACCAAGTTTGCAAGTGTTTTGGCATGGTCTTAGGAAGTTTGTTCCAAGTTTGCAAGTGTTTTGACATGGTCTCATTAATTTTGTACCAAGTTTTCAAGTGTTTTGGCATGGTCTTAGGAAGTTTGTTCCAAGTTTGCAAGTGTTTTGGCATGGTCTTAGGAAGTTTGTTCCAAATTTGCAAGTGTTTTGGCATGGTCTTATTAAATTTGTACCAAGTTTGCAAGTGTTTTGGCATGGTGTTATTAAATTTGTACCAAGTTTGCAAGTGTTTTGGCATGGTCTTATTAAATTTGTACCAAGTTTGCAAGTGTTTTGGCATGGTCTTATTAAATTTGTACCAAGTTTGCAAGTGTTTTGGCATGGTCTCATTAAATTTGTTCCAAGTTTGCAAGTGTTTTGGCATGGTCTTATTAAATTTGTACCAAGTTTGCAAGTGTTTTGGCATGGTCTTATTAAATTTGTACCAAGTTTGCAAGTGTTTTGGCATGGTCTTATTAAATTTGTACCAAGTTTGCAAGTGTTTTGGCATGGTTTTATTAAATTTGTACCAAGTTTGCAAGTGTTTGGCATGGTCTTAGGAAGTTTGTTCCAAATTTGCAAGTGTTTGGCATGGTCTTATTTAATTTGTACCAAGTTTGCAAGTGTTTTGGCATGGTCTTATTAAATTTGTCATAAGTTTGCAAGTGCTTTGGCATGGTCTTATTCAATTTGTACCAAGTTTGCAAGGGTTTTGGCATGGTCATAGGAAGTTTTTTCCAAGTTTGCAAGTGTTTGGCATGGTCTTATTAAATTTGTACCAAGTTTGCAAGTGTTTGGCATGGTCTTTTTATATTTGTACCAAGTTTGCAAGTGTTTTGGCATGGTCTTATTAAATTTGTACCAAGTTTGCAAGTGTTTTGGCATGGTCTTATTACATTTGTACCAAGTTTGCAAGTGTTTTGGCATGGTCTTAGGAAGTTTGTTCCAAGTTTGCAAGTGTTTGGCATGGTCTTATTAAATTTGTTCCAAGTTTGCAAGTGTTTTGGCATGGTCTTATTAAATTTGTACCAAGTTTGCAAGTGTTTTGGCATGGTCTTAGGAAGTTTGTTCCAAGTTTGCAAGTGTTTGGCATGGTCTTATTAAATTTGTTCCAAGTTTGCAAGTGTTTTGGCATGGTCTTATTAAATTTGTACCAAGTTTGCAAGTGTTTTGGCATGGTCTTATTAAATTTGTACCAAGTTTGCAAGTGGTTTGGCATGGTCTTATTACATTTGTACCAAGTTTGCAAGTGTTTTGGCATGGTCTTAGGAAGTTTGTTCCAAGTTTGCAAGTGTTTTGGCATGGTCTTATTAAATTTGTACCAAGTTTGCAAGTGTTTTGGCATGGTCTTAGGAAGTTTGTTCCAAATTTGCAAGTGATTGGCATGGTCTTTGTTAAGTATTGAACTAAGCGTACGATAAACCGAACTTTGTAGTAACACGCACGGGTATGGGTAGCAGCTAAGCAGATGAGACAATTGAAATAAAGATAAAGAGTTAGTAGCAATTCAGAATCGGAACGGAGCACAAGTTATATTTTCGATTAACGCAGTTGATTTTCTCGCAGACATAAAATTTGGTCCTTCGAACCGGATCTTTGCGTATACTGGTAATTTGTATCCGTTTTAAGTCAAACAAACAAGTTTAAAGGTGAAATGTCGAATCCGGAAATTTCTACATTTACCGGCATGCAAGCAACATCGAGTCCAAAAGAATCGACTCCGATGATCGGTGCAGTGAAACGGTGTCAGTCTCATTTAATGCGTAGATTAGATTCGCTGCTGAACGCTATCCGAGCCGCTGATACTGATTATTCGTACGTGCAAGAGTGTACAGAGCAGCTAAAGATCATAGTGTCCACTTACGAGACAAAGCACGCATCGTTATTGGAGACGTTGGATGCTGTGCAATGGGAGGAAGAAGAGAAGCAGTACGAAGAGTTTGACCAGCGTCGCTTCGAAGTATCGGTGGTGTTAAAAAGGCGCGAAGCAGAGCTGTGTGCGGGTAGCCCAAAAACGCAGGAATCAGGTGTGTCGAACCCTAGCTCGAAAGTGCGTTTACCGGAGATTCCACTTCCTCATTTCACCGGCGCTTGGGAAACATGGCCTACGTTTCGGGACGCGTTTATCAGTATGATCGACGGACATCCGAAATTATCCGATGTGGATAAATTAATTTATCTGAAACGCGTGGTATCCAAGGAAGCAGCGCAGTTGATCGATGCAGTGGAAACGACAGCGGCTAATTATAGTGTGGCGTGGGCGTTGCTGAAAAATCGCTACGAGAACAAGAAGGTGTTAGTACGGCGTTATCTAGACGACTTATTCGCCATTTTGCCGGCAAAACGGGAAAGTTACGAGACGCTCACCATCTTGATCGATGGATTCGAGCGGACCATCAAAATGGTGGAAAAGCTGGACATTTCTACAAAGGGCTGGAGCGTGCTGTTAGCGCACATGTTATGCGATAAATTAGATCCCGCTACACGAAAGGAATGGGAAACTCATCATAGAAGCATCGAAGTAGCGAGATATGACGAACTGGTGAAATTTCTAAGAGAGCACGCTTTGGTGCTACAGGCATTGCCACGTGGCTCATCAAAGGAGATCCCGTCTCACGCACACACTAGCAATGGTCGACCTAAATGGAAGCCAACGTGTGCATCAGTGAACGTAATCGAAAAGAAATGCCTGTTCTGCAAACAAGAAATCCACTCTGCCTTTAAGTGTCACACGTTTCGAAACCTGCCAGTAAATCAACGATACGATATGGTAAAGGAGAAAGGACTCTGCATAAACTGCTTGGCGTCAGACCACCGCGTGAGGGATTGTACTTCCAGTGCGTGCCGTGTGTGCAAGTTGAAGCATCACACTATGCTGCACAGATCGCCGAGTGAACACCAGCCATCTCCTGACGCCAGGGTTCCAGAAACAACTACGCCAAGTGATGCAACGAGATCGTCGGTGGCACCCAATATCGAACCTGCCAACAACGTCATGCTTACACCGTTTGAGAACCGTCCAGAGCCTTTAACGACTGTATTGCTCCCAACCGTTCTGGTGACCATCATCACCTCGAATGGCAACAAGATGATAGCACGAGCATTACTGGATGGCGGGGCGCAAATTAACCTCATAACTGAACGAGTAGTGCAAGGATTACGAGCACCAAGGCAACGGGATCACCTGTCGATTGGAGCAGTGGGAAAAAGCAACCAGACCTCATCACATTCGGTAAATATAATGATTCAGTCCCAGTGCACTAATGTTCAATTTCCTTTAAGGTTGCACGTACTGCCGGAGATAATGTGGAACCTTCCGGCCTCTAAGGTTGACAAGCAACAATGGGAATTACCACCGAATATTAGGCTGGCCGACCCGACATGTGGAGAGGTGGGAGCGATCGATATGCTACTCGGTAGGGAAGTGTATAACGAAATATTGTTAGATGGTTTAGTCAGACTGCGTTCGGGAGATAGTAGCTTGATGTTACAAAAAGCATTACTAGGTTGGGTAGTGTCTGGAAAGGCTTTAATAGAAAGAAGTGGCGTACCAAGAAGTCTTGTCAATATTACGTGCATAGCAGAATCGTTAGACGAGCAACTTGGCAAATTTTGGGAACTTGAAGCGTGTCAGTCATCGAACATATTTTCCCCCGAAGAATCTCAATGCGAAGCGATCTTCGAAAGTACAACTACCCGCGGATTGGATGGAAAGTTTGTAGTAGCATTACCAAAGCAAGAAGAAGAGATAAAGAAGTTAGGCAGCTCGTACGAAATAGCGAAGCGACGACTCCATTCGATGAATCGTCGCCTGAAAGCCAATCCGGAATTACAAATGCAATATAAAGAGTTTTTAGATGAATACTTAAGGCTAGGTCATATGGAGGAAATCGACACCGAACCGTTACACGACTTGCCTACGTATTATATGCCACATCATTGCATTGTTAAACCAGACAGCCTTACGACCAAGCTAAGGGTTGTTTTTGATGCCTCTTGTGCGACAGATTCTGGAGTTTCGTTAAACGAGACTTTATTAGTTGGCCCTGTCATTCAAGATGACCTGATCAGCATCGTAATGCGTTTTCGCTTCCCGAGATACGCATTGACGGCGGATATTGAGAAGATGTATAGACAAATATGGATAAGAGATGCCGACCGCCCTCTCCAACGCATTCTTTGGGGAGACGAAGCAAGTGGAATTCGGGCATTGCAACTAAAGACAGTGACATATGGAACCTCGTCTGCTCCATACCTAGCGACAAAATGTCTTCAGGCACTTGCCAACGAGGCCAGTCTATCGCATCCGGTAGCTTCAAAGATTTTGTCTTCGGATTTTTACATGGATGATTTGATAAGCGGTGTGGACACGGTGAATCAAGGAAGACTTCTGTGCAGAGAATTATCTGATCTACTGCATGCTGCTGGGTTCCATCTGAGAAAGTGGGCTTCTAATTCGGCGCAGATACTGAACACACTTCCGCCTGACCTTCGGGAAATGGGCTCGGAACTTTTGATCGATCCCCACAAGTCTATTAAAACACTTGGACTTAAATGGACTCCTGCGCAAGACATACTTACCTTCAGTATTCCCAACTGGAATAAGGATGATCAAATCACTAAGCGAACTGTGGTATCAGATGCAGCTCGTTTATATGATCCTTTGGGACTGATTGGTCCAATAATCATTATAGCTAAATGTTTCTGGCAAGTTCTTTGGGAAAGAGGTGTCAACTGGGATGAACCACTTGAGGCGGAGCTACGAGAGAAATGGATGCTCTTTAAGCGAAGCTTAATAGACATAAAGGATATCGCTGTACCACGTCGAGTAGTGGCGGAAGAAGCGGATATCGTAGAAGTGCATGGCTTTAGCGACGCATCTGAAAAGGCATACGGTGCTTGTATTTATATACGTACTATCACCGCAGACGGACGAATCTCAGTAGAGCTACTATGTGCAAAGTCGAGAGTTGCACCAATAGAAAACGGAAAAAAGCAAAAGAGAGTGACTTTACCAAGACTAGAGCTGTCAGGAGCTTTATTACTATGTCATCTGTGGCAGAAGGTAAAGTTAAGCACCAAACGCGAAATGAAGAGTGTATTCTGGGTAGATTCGACAATTGTATTGCACTGGATCGCTGGTAATCCTTCCCAATGGAAACCCTTCGTGGCAAACAGGGTTTCGGAAATCCAACACATTACCGATAAAACGCAGTGGCATCATGTGCCAGGAGAAGAAAATCCAGCAGATATCATATCTCGAGGGATGTCACCTAGCGAACTCAAGAGCAGTTAGATGTGGTGGCATGGGCCAAAATGGTTGAGTCAGCAAATTCAATGGGCATCACGATCGGCAATCCCAAATGCAAGATTCACGGCGGAGCAATTGGAAGAACGGGTCGTAGTATCTGCTGTTAAATCTAAGGGCACAAGTTCTGTGTTCATGCTTCGATCGTCGTATCCAGCCTTAGTGCGATTAGTAGCGTATATGCTCCGTTTCCGTTATAACAGCCAAGGAACGAACCGATACCAAAGACGAAAGGGATTCCTGACGCTCTCTGAACTACATCAGGCAACCAAGGTACTGGTTCGGTTAGCACAATCGGAAACATTCGGAGAAGAAATAGAGAGTCTGAAAGATGGTCAAGTTAAGGTAAATACGAAGATGAAATCGCTTGCGCCCATATTAGTGGATGGTATCATATGTATCGGAGGTAGACTTCGGAACGCGCCAGTTTCGTATAATCGCAAACATCCAATCATATTGGATCCCAACCATCCTCTTACCTTACTCGTCATGAATGCATACCATCGACAATTTCTACACGCAGGTCCTCAACTGCTTCTAGCACTAGTTCGTGAAAAATTCTGGCCACTTCGGGCTCGCAATCTAGCTCGAAAGGTAGTACATAGCTGTGTAAAGTGCTACCGAAACAAACCTACGTGTATAGAACAGCTCATGGGGGACCTACCGCCAGAAAGGGTCACACCAACCTACCCCTTCTTGAATACTGGAGTCGATCTATGTGGACCATTCTGGTATCGTTTCGCGCCTCGCAAGTCTACCCCGATTAAAGGCTACGTTGCAGTCTTCATATGTCTGGTAACCAAGGCAGTGCACGTGGAGTTAGTAGCGGACTTATCTACCCAGGCGTTCCTTGCAGCCCTCAAGCGCTTCGTGGCTCGACGAGGAAGGCCAGCAGTAATAGAATGCGACAACGCCAAAAACTTTCGAGGAGCGGCTCGCGTGCTTAAAGAACTGTACGAACTCTTCAAAACACAACAAGCGCAAGATGCCATTACAAATCATTGTACTAACGAAGGAATTGAATTCAAATTCATTCCCCCACGCTCACCAAATTTTGGAGGATTATGGGAAGCGGCCATAAAAAGTCTAAAAAAGCATCTCAAGTGTACAATTGGAGCAACCATCCTTCTAAAGGAAGACCTCGAGACTTTGTTGATTCAAATCGAGGCCTGTTTGAATTCCCGGCCACTTACGCAGTTATCAACAGACCCTGAAGATCTGGAAGCTCTTACCCCGGGACATTTCCTAATCCACCGCAGTCTGGTGGCCACGCCGGAACCGTCCTATGAAAACATCAATCTTAATCGTCTGGATCGTTTTCAGAAAATCCAAGAGTTTGTCCGTCGAATCTGGAAACAGTGGAAAACAGACTACCTCTCTGGACTTCATCCTCGAACTAAATGGACGAGACAGACAAGTAACATCGATGTCGGAACGTTGGTGCTGCTTAAGGAAGACAATCTTCCACCTTTGAAATGGGCAGTTGGAAGAATAACCCAAATATTTAAAGGCAATGATGGCAATATACGTGTCGTAGAGGTTCGAACGAAGGAAGGAGTGTATCGTCGAGCCATATCCAAAATATGTATCTTACCGGTCCAAGAGGAAAAATAGCTAGGGTCATGCGTATCTCACAATTTCATAGGAGTAGAAAGGAAACTTTCCACGGGGGGCGGCATGTTAAGTATTGAACTAAGCGTACGATAAACCGAACTTTGTAGTAACACGCACGGGTATGGGTAGCAGCTAAGCAGATGAGACAATTGAAATAAAGATAAAGAGTTAGTAGCAATTCAGAATCGGAACGGAGCACAAGTTATATTTTCGATTAACGCAGTTGATTTTCTCGCAGACAGTCTTATTTAATTTGTACCATGTTTGCAAGTGTTTTGGCATGGTCTTATTAAATTTGTACCAAGTTTGCAAGTGTTTTGGCATGGTGTTATTAAATTTGTACCAAGTTTGCAAGTGTTTTGGCACGGACTTATTAAATTTTTTCCAAGTTGCAAGTGTTTTGGCATGGTCTTATTAAATTTGTACCAAGTTTGCAAGTGTTTTGGCATGGTCTTATTAAATTTGTACCAAGTTTGCAAGTGTTTTGGCATGGTCTTATTAAATTTGTACCAAGTTTGCAAGTGTTTTTGCATGGTTTTATTAAATTTGTACCAAGTTTGCAAGTGTTTGGCATGGTCTTAGGAAGTTTGTTCCAAATTTGCAAGTGTTTGGCATGGTCTTATTTAATTTGTACCAAGTTTGCAAGTGTTTTGCCATGGTCTTATTAAATTTGTCATAAGTTTGCAAGTGCTTTGGCATGGTCTTATTCAATTTGTACCAAGTTTGCAAGGGTTTTGGCATGGTCATAGGAAGTTTTTTCCAAGTTTGCAAGTGTTTGGCATGGTCTTATTAAATTTGTACCAAGTTTGCAAGTGTTTGGCATGGTCTTTTTATATTTGTACCAAGTTTGCAAGTGTTTTGGCATGGTCTTATTAAATTTGTACCAAGTTTGCAAGTGTTTTGGCATGGTCTTATTACCTTTGTACCAAGTTTGCAAGTGTTTTGGCATGGTCTTAGGAAGTTTGTACCAAGTTTGCAAGTGTTTTGGCATGGTCTTATTAAATTTGTACCAAGTTTGCAAGTGTTTTGGCATGGTCTTAGGAAGTTTGTTCCAAGTTTGCAAGTGTTTTGGCATGGTCTTAGGAAGATAGTTCCAAATTTGCAAGTGTTTGGCATGGTCTTATTGAATTTGTACCAAGTTTGCAAGTGTTTTGGCATGGTCTTATTAAATTTGTCCGAAGTTTGCAAGTGCTTTGGCATGGTCTTATTAAATTTGTACCAAGTTTGCTAGGGTTTTGGCATGGTCATAGGAAGTTTGTTCCAAGTTTGCAAGTGTTTGGCATGGTCTTATTAAATTTGTACCAAGTTTGAAAGTGTTTGGCAAGGTCTTTTTATATTTGTACCAAGTTTGCAAGTGTTTTGGCATGATCTTATTAAATTTGTACCAAGTTTGCAAGTGTTTTGGCATGGTCTTATTACATTTGTACCAAGTTTGCAAGTGTTTTGGCATGGTCTTAGGAAGTTTATTCCAAGTTTGCAAGTGTTTGGCATGGTCTTATTAAATTTGTTCCAAGTTTGCAAGTGTTTTGGCATGGTCTTATTAAATTTGTACCAAGTTTGCAAGTGTTTTGGCATGGTCTTAGGAAGTTTGTTTCAAGTTTGCAAGTGTTTGGTATGGTCTTATTAAATTTGTTCCAAGTTTGCAAGTGTTTTGGCATGGTCTTATTAAATTTGTACCAAGGTTGCAAGTGTTTTGGCATGGTCTTATTAAATTTGTACCAAGTTTGCAAGTGTTTTGGCATGGTCTTATTACATTTGTACCAAGTTTGCAAGTGTTTTGGCATGGTCTTAGGAAGTTTGTTCCAAGTTTGCAAGTGTTTTGACATGGTCTCATTAAATTTGTACCAAGTTTGCAAGTGTTTTGGCATGGTCTTAGGAAGTTTGTTCCAAGTTTGCAAGTGTTTTGACATGGTCTCATTAAATTTGTACCAAATTTGCAAGTGTTTTGGCATGGTCTTATTAAATTTGTTCCAAGTTTGCAAGTGTTTTGGCATGGTCTTATTAAATTTGTACCAAGTTTGCAAGTGTTTTGGCATGGTTTTATTATATTTGTACCAAGTTTGCAAGTGTTTTGGCATGGTCTTAGGAAGTTTGTTCCAAATTTGCAAGTGTATGGCATGGTCTTATTTAATTTGTACCATGTTTGCAAGTGTTTTGGCATGGTCTTATTAAATTTGTACCAAGTTTGCAAGTGTTTTGGCATGGTGTTATTAAATTTGTACCAAGTTTGCAAGTGTTTTGGCACGGACTTATTAAATTTGTTCCAAGTTTGCAAGTGTTTTGGCATGGTCTTATTAAATTTGTACCAAGTTTGCAAGTGTTTTGGCATGGTCTTATTAAATTTGTACCAAGTTTGCAAGTGTTTTGGCATGGTCTTATTAAATTTGTACCAAGTTTGCAAGTGTTTTGGCATGGTTTTATTAAATTTGTACCAAGTTTGCAAGTGTTTTGGCATGGTCTTAGGAAGTTTGTTCCAAATTTGCAAGTGTTTGGCATGGTCTTATTTAATTTGTACCAAGTTTGCAAGTGTTTTGACATGGTCTTATTAAATTTGTCATAAGTTTGCAAGTGCTTAGGCATGGTCTTATTAAATTTGTACCAAGTTTGCAAGTGTTTTGGCATGGTCTTATTAAATGTGTACCAAGTTTGCAAGTGTTTTGGCATGGTATTATTAAATTTGTACCAAGTTTGCAAGTGTTTTGGCATGGTCTTAGGAAGTTTGTTCCAAGTTTGCAAGTGTTTTGACATGGTCTTATTAAATTTGTACCAAGTTTGCAAGTGTTTTGGCATGGTTTTATTAAATTTGTACCAAGTTTGCAAGTGTTTTGGCATGGTCTTAGGAAGTTAGTTCCAAATTTGCAAGTGTTTGGCATGGTCTTATTGAATTTGTACCAAGTTTGCAAGTGTTTTGGCATGGTCTTATTAAATTTGTCCCAAGTTTGCAAGTGCTTTGTCATGGTCTTAATAAATTTGTACCAAGTTTGCAAGGGTTTTGGCATGGTCATAGGAAGTTTGTTCCAAGTTTGCAAGTGTTTGGCATGGTCTTATTAAATTTGTACCAAGTTTGAAAGTGTTTGGCATGGTCTTTTTATATTTGTACCAAGTTTGCAAGTGTTTTGGCATGGTCTTATTAAATTTGTACCAAGTTTGCAAGTGTTTTGGCATGGTCTTATTACATCTGTACCAAGTTTGCAAGTGTTTTGGCATGGTCTTAGGAAGTTTGTTCCAAGTTTGCAAGTGTTTGGCATGCTCTTATTAAATTTGTTCCAAGTTTGCAAGTGTTTTGGCATGGTCTTATTAAATTTGTACCAAGTTTGCAAGTGTTTTGGCATGGTCTTAGGAAGTTTGTTCCAAGTTTGCAAGTGTTTGGCATGGTCTTATTAAATTTGTTCCAAGTTTGCAAGTGTTTTGGCATGGTCTTATTAAATTTGTACCAAGTTTGCAAGTGTTTTGGCATGGTCTTATTAAATTTGTACCAAGTTTGCAAGTGTTTTGGCATGGTCTTATTACATTTGTACCAAGTTTGCAAGTGTTTTGGCATGGTCTTATTAAATTTGTCATAAGTTTGCAAGTGTTTTGGCATGGTTTTATTATATTTGTACCAAGTTTGCAAGTGTTTTGGCATGGTCTTAGGAAGTTTGTTCCAAATTTGCAAGTGTTTGGCATGGTCTTATTTAATTTGTACCATGTTTGCAAGTGTTTTGGCATGGTCTTATTAAATTTGTACCAAGTTTGCAAGTGTTTTGGCATGGTGTTATTAAATTTGTACCAAGTTTGCAAGTGTTTTGGCACGGACTTATTTAATTTGTTCCAAGTTTGCAAGTGTTTTGGCATGGTCTTATTAAATTTGTACCAAGTTTGCAAGTGTTTTGGCATGGTCTTATTAAATTTGTACCAAGTTTGCAAGTGTTTTGGCATGGTTTTATTAAATTTGTACCAAGTTTGCAAGTGTTTTGGCATGGTCTTAGGAAGTTTGTTCCAAATTTGCAAGTGTTTGGCATGGTCTTATTTAATTTGTACCAAGTTTGCAAGTGTTTTGGCATGGTCTTATTAAATTTGTCATAAGTTTGCAAGTGCTTTGGCATGGTCTTATTCAATTTGTACCAAGTTTGCAAGGGTTTTGGCATGGTCATAGGAAGTTTTTTCCAAGTTTGCAAGTGTTTGGCATGGTCTTATTAAATTTGTACCAAGTTTGCAAGTGTTTGGCATGGTCTTTTTATATTTGTACCAAGTTTGCAAGTGTTTTGGCATGGTCTTATTAAATTTGTACCAAGTTTGCAAGTGTTTTGGCATGGTCTTATTACATTTGTACCAAGTTTGCAAGTGTTTTGGCATGGTCTTAGGAATTTTGTTCCAAGTTTGCAAGTGTTTGGCATGGTCTTATTAAATTTGTTCCAAGTTTGCAAGTGTTTTGGCATGGTCTTATTAAATTTGTACCAAGTTTGCAAGTGTTTTGGCATGGTCTTAGGAAGTTTGTTCCAAGTTTGCAAGTGTTTTGGCATGGTCTTATTAAATTTGTTCCAAGTTTGCAAGTGTTTTGGCATGGTCTTATTAAATTTGTACCAAGTTTGCAAGTGTTTTGGCATGGTCTTATTAAATTTGTACCAAGTTTGCAAGTGTTTTGGCATGGTCTTATTACATTTGTACCAAGTTTGCAAGTGCTTTGGCATGGTCTTAGGAAGTTTGTACCAAGTTTGCAAGTGTTTTGGCATGGTTTTATTATATTTGTACCAAGTTTGCAAGTGTTTTGGCATGGTCTTAGGAAGTTTGTTCCAAATTTGCAAGTGTTTGGCATGGTCTTATTTAATTTGTACCATGTTTGCAAGTGTTTTGGCATGGTCTTATTAAATTTGTACCAAGTTTGCAAGTGTTTTGGCATGGTGTTATTAAATTTGTACCAAGTTTGCAAGTGTTTTGGCATGGACTTATTAAATTTGTTCCAAGTTTGCAAGTGTTTTGGCATGGTCTTATTGAATTTGTACCAAGTTTGCAAGTGTTTGGCATGGTCTTATTAAATATGTTCCAAGTTTGCAAGTGTTTTGGTATGGTCTTATTACATTTGTACCATGTTTGCAAGTGTTTTGGCATGGTCTTATTAAATTTGTACCAAGTTTGGAAGTGTTTGGCATGGTCTTATTAAATTTTTACCAAGTTTGCAAGTGTTTTGGCATGGTCTTATTAAATTTGTACCAAGTTTGCAAGTGTTTTGGCATGGTCTTAGGAAGTTTGTTCCAAATTTGCAAGTGTTTGGCATGGTCTTATTTAATTTGTACCATGTTTGCAAGTGTTTTGACATGGTCTTATTAAATTTGTACCAAGTTTGCAAGTGTTTTGGCATGGTCTTATTAAATTTGTTCCAAGTTTGCAAGTGTTTTGGCATGGTCTTATTAAATTTGTACCAAGTTTGCAAGTGTTTAAGCATGGTCTAATTAAATTTGTACCAAGTTTGCAAGTGTTTTTGCAGGGTTTTATTAAATTTGTACCAAGTTTGCAAGTGTTTTGGCATGGTCTTAGGAAGTTAGTTCCAAATTTGCAAGTGTTTGGCATGGTCTTATTGAATTTGTACCAAGTTTGCAAGTGTTTTGGCATGGTCTTATTAAATTTGTCCCAAGTTTGCAAGTGCTTTGGCATGGTCTTATTAAATTTGTACCAAGTTTGCAAGGGTTTTGGCATGGTCATAGGAAGTTTGTTCCAAGTTTGCAAGTGTTTGGCATGGTCTTATTAAATTTGTACCAAGTTTGAAAGTGTTTGGCATGGTCTTTTTATATTTGTACCAAGTTTGCAAGTGTTTTGGCATGGTCTTATTAAATTTGTACCAAGTTTGCAAGTGTTTTGGCATGGTTCAATTAAATTTGTACCAAGTTTGCAAGTGTTTTTGCATGGTTTTATTAAATTTGTACCAAGTTTGCAAGTGTTTTGGCATGGTCTTAGGAAGTTAGTTCCAAATTTGCAAGTGTTTGGCATGGTCTTATTGAATTTGTACCAAGTTTGCAAGTGTTTTGGCATGGTCTTATTAAATTTGTCCCAAGTTTGCAAGTGCTTTGGCATGGTCTTATTACATTTGTACCAAGTTTGCAAGTGTTTTGGCATGGTCTTAGGAATTTTGTTCCAAGTTTGCAAGTGTTTGGCATGGTCTTATTAAATTTGTTCCAAGTTTACAAGTGTTTTGGCATGGTCTTATTAAATTTTTACCAAGTTTGCAAGTGTTTTGGCATGGTCTTAGGAAGTTTGTTCCAAGTTTGCAAGTGTTTTGGCATGGTCTTATTAAATTTGTTCCAAGTTTGCAAGTGTTTTGGCATGGTCTTATTAAATTTGTACCAAGTTTGCAAGTGTTTTGGCATGGTCTTATTAAATTTGTACCAAGTTTGCAAGTGTTTTGGCATGGTCTTATTACATTTGTACCAAGTTTGCAAGTGTTTTGGCATGGTCTTAGGAAGTTTGTTCCAAGTTTGCAAGTGTTTTGACATGGTCTCATTAAATTTGTACCAAGTTTGCAAGTGTTTTGGCATGGTCTTATTAAATTTGTTCCAAGTTTTCAAGTGTTTTGGCATGGTCTTATTAAATTTGTACCAAGTGTGCAAGTGTTTGGCATGGTCTTATTAAATTTGTACCAAGTTTGCAAGTGTTTTGGCATGGTTTTATTAAATTTGTACCATGTTTGCAAGTGTTTTGGCATGGTCTTATTAAATTTGTACCAAGTTTGCAAGTGTTTTGGCATGGTCTTATTACATTTGTACCAAGTTTGCAAGTGTTTTGGCATGGTCTTTTTAAATTTGTACTAAGTTTGCAAGTGTTTTGGCATGGTCTTATTAAATTTGCACCAAGTTTGCAAGTGGTTTGGCATAGTGTTAGGAAGTTTGTTCCAAGTTTGCAAGTGTTTGGCATGGTCTTTTTATATTTGTACCAAGTTTGCAAGTGTTTTGGCATGGTCTTATTAAATTTGTACCAAGTTTGCAAGTGTTTTGGCATGGTCTTATTACATTTGTACCAAGTTTGCAAGTGTTTTGGCATGGTCTTAGGAAGTTTGTTCCAAGTTTGCAAGTGTTTGGCATGGTCTTATTAAATTTGTTCCAAGTTTGCAAGTGTTTTGGCATGGTCTTATTAAATTTGTACCAAGTTTGCAAGTGTTTTGGCATGGTCTTAGGAAGTTTGTTCCAAGTTTGCAAGTGTTTTGGCATGGTCTTAGGAAGTTAGTTCCAAATTTGCAAGTGTTTGGCATGGTCTTATTGAATTTGTACCAAGTTTGCAAGTGTTTTGGCATGGTCTTATTAAATTTGTCCGAAGTTTGCAAGTGCTTTGGCATGGTCTTATTAAATTTGTACCAAGTTTGCTAGGGTTTTGGCATGGTCTTATTAAATTTGTACCAAGTTTGCAAGTGTTTTGGCATGGTCTTATTAAATTTGTACCAGGTTTGCAAGTGTTTTGGCATGGTCTTATTAAATTTGTACCAAATTTGCAAGTGTTTTGGCATGGTCTTATTAAATTTGTACCAAGTTTGCAAGTGTTTTGGCATGGTCTAAGGAGGTTTGTTCCATTTTTGCAAGTGTTTGGCATGGTCTTATTAAATTTGTACCAAGTTTGCAAGTGTTTTGGCATGGTCTTAGGAAGTTTGTTCCAAGTTTGCAAGTGTTTGGCATGGTCTTATTAAATTTGTACCAAGTTTGCAAGTGTTTTGGCATGGTCTTATTAAATTTGTACCAAGTTTGCAAGTGTTTTGGCATGGTCTTGTTAAATTTGTACCAAGTTTGCAAGTGTTTTGGCATGGTCTTATTAAATTTGTACCAAGTTTGCAAGTGTTTTGGCATGGTCTTATGAAGTTTGTTCCAAGTTTGCAAGTGTTTGGCATGGTCTTATTAAATTTGTACCAAGTTTGCAAGTGTTTTGGCATGGTCTTATTAAATTTGTACCAAGTTTGTTACTGTTTTGGCATGGTCTTATTAAATTTGTACCAAGTTTGCAAGTGTTTTGGCATGGTCTTAGGAAGTTTGTTCCAAGTTTGCAAGTGTTTGGCATGGTCTTAGTAAATTTGTACCAAGTTTGCAAGTGTTTTGGCATGGTCTTATTAAATTTGTACCAAGTTTGCAAGTGTTTTGGCATGGTCTTATAAAATTTGTACCAAGTTTGCAAGTGTTTTGGCATGGTTTTATTAAATTTGTACCAAGTTTGCAAGTGTTTTGGCATGGTCTTATTAAATTTGTACCAAGTTTGCAAGTGTTTTGGCATGGTCTTAGGAAGTTTGTTCCAAGTTTGCAAGTGTTTGGCATGGTCTTATTAAATTTGTACCAAGTTTGCAAGTGTTTTGGCATGGTCTTATTAAATTTGTACCAAGTTTGCAAGTGTTTTGGCATGGTCTCATTAAATTTGTACCAAGTTTGCAAGTGTTTTGGCTTGGTCTTATTAAATTTGAACCAAGTTTGCAAGTGTTTTGGCAAGGTCTTAGGAAGTTTGTTCCAAGTTTGCAAGTGTTTTGGCATGGTCTTATTAAATTTGTACCAAGTTTGCAAGTGTTTTGGCATGGTCCTATTAAATTCGTACCAAGTTTGCAAGTGTTTTGGCATGGTCTTATTAAATTTGTACCAAGTTTGCAAGTGTTTTGGCATGGTCTTATTAAATTTGTTCCAAGTTTGCAAGTGTTTTGGCTTGGTCTTATTAAATTTTAACCAAGTTTGCAAGTGTTTTGGCATGGTCTTAGGATGTTTGTTCCAAGTTTGCAAGTGTTCGGCATGGTCTTATTAAATTTGTACCAAGTTTGCAAGTGTTTTGGCATAGTCTTATTTAATTTGTACCAAGTTTGCAAGTGTTTTGGCATGGTCTTATAAAATTTGTTCCAAGTTTGCAAGTGTTTGGCATGGTCTTATTAAATTTGTACCAAGTTTGCAAGTGTTTTGGCATGGTCTTATTAAATTTGTACCAAGTTTGCAAGTGTTTTGGCATGGTCTTAGGAAGTTTGTTCCAGGTTTGCAAGTGTTTTGGCATGGTCTTATTAAATTTGTACCAAGTTTGCAAGTGTTTTGGCATGGTCTTATTAAATTTGTACCAAGTTTGCAAGTGTTTTGGCTTGGTCTTATTAAATTTGAACCAAGTTTGCAAGTGTTTTGGCATGGTCTTAGGAAGTTTGTTCCAAGTTTGCAAGTGTTTTGGCATGGTCTTATTAAATTTGTACCAAGTTTGCAAGTGTTTTGGCATGGTCTTGTTAAATTTGTACCAAGTTTGCAAGTGTTTTGGCATGGTCTTATTAAATTTGTACCAAGTTTGCAAGTGTTTTGGCATGGTCTTAAGAAGTTTGTTTCAAGTTTGCAAGTGTTTGGCATGGTCTTATTAAATTTGTACCAAGTTTGCAAGTGTTTTGGCATGGTCTTATTAAATTTGTACCAAGTTTGCAAGTGTTTTGGCATGGTCTTAGGAAGTTTGTTCCAGGTTTGCAAGTGTTTTGGCATGGTCTTATTAAATTTTTACCAAGTTTGCAAGTGTTTTGGCATGGTCTTATTAAATTTGTACCAAGTTTGCAAGTGTTTTGGCTTGGTCTTATTAAATTTGAACCAAGTTTGCAAGTGTTTTGGCATGGTTTTATTAAATTTGTACCAAGTTTGCAAGTGTTTTGGCATGGTGTTATTAAATTTGTAGCAAGTTTGCAAGTGTTTTGGCATGGTCTTTTTAAATTTGTACCAAGTTTGCAAGTGTTTTGGCATGGTCTTAGGAAGTTTGTTCCAAGTTTGCAAGTGTTTGGCATGGTCTTATGAAATTTGTACCAAGTTTGCAAGTGTTTTGGCATGGTCTTATAAAATTTGTACCAAGTTTGCAAGTGTTTTGGTATGGTCTTATCAAATTTGTACCAAGTTTGCAAGAGTTTTTGCATGGTCTTATTAAAATTGTACCAAGTTTGCAAGTGTTTTGGCATGTTCTTAGGAAGTTTGTTCCAAGTTTGCAAGTGTTTGGCATGGTCTTATTAAATTTGTACCAAGTTTGCAAGTGTTTTGGCATGGTCTTATTAAATTTGTACCAAGTTTGCAAGTGTTTTGGTATGGTGTTAGGAAGTTTGTTCCAAGTTTGCAAGTGTTTGGCATGGTCTTATTAAATTTGTACCAAGTTTGCAAGTGTTTTTAAATGGTCTTAGGAAGTTTGTTACAAGTTTGCAAGTGTTTGGCATGGTCTTCTTAAATTTGTACCAAGTTTGCAAGAGTTTTTGCATGGTCTTATTGAATTTGTACCAAGTTTGCAAGTGTTTTGGCATGGTCTTAGGAAGTTTGTTCGAAGTTTGCAAGTGTTTGGCATCGTCTTATTAAATTTGTACCAAGTTTGCAAGTGTTTTGGCATAGTCTTATTAAATTTGTACCAAGTTTGCAAGTGTTTTGGCATGGTCTTAGGAAGTTTTTTCCAAGTTTGCAAGTGTTTTGGCATGGTCTTATTAAATTTGTACCAAGTTTGCAAGTGTTTTGGCATGGTCTAATTAAATTTGTACCACGTTTGCAAGTGTTTTGGCATGGTCTAATTAAACTTGTTCCAAGTTTGCATGTGTTTTGGCTTGGTCTTATACAATTTTTACCAAGTTTGCAAGTGTTTTGGCATGGTTTTATTAAATTTGTACCAAGTTTGCAAGTGTTTTGGCATGGTGTTATTAAATTTGTACCAAGTTTGCAAGTGTTTTGGTATGGTCTTATTAAATTTGTACCAAGTTTGCAAGTGTTTTGGCATGGTCTTATTAAATTTGTACCAAGTTTGCAAGTGTTTTGGCATGGTCTTATTAAATTTGTTCCAAATTTGCAAGTGTTTTGGCTTGGTCTTATTAAATTTGTACCAAGTTTGCAAGTGTTTTGGCATGGTTTTATTAAATTTGTACCAAGTTTGCAAGTGTTTTGGCATGATGTTTTTAAATTTGTAGCAAGTTTGCAAGTGTTTTGGCATGGTCTTTTTAAATTTGTACCAAGTTTGCAAGTGTTTTGGCATGGTCTTAGGAAGTTTGTTCCAAGTTTGCAAGTGTTTGGCATGGTCTTATGAAATTTGTACCAAGTTTGCAAGTGTTTTGGCATGGTCTTATAAAATTTGTACCAAGTTTGCAAGTGTTTTGGTATGGTCTTATTAAATTTGTAACAAGTTTGCAAGTGTTTTGGCATGGTCTTATTAAATTTGTACCAAGTTTGCAAGTGTTTTGGCATGGTCTTAGGAAGTTTGTTCCAAGTTTGCAAGTGTTTTGGCATGGTCTTATTAAATTTGTACCAAGTTTGCAAGTGTTTTTGCATGGTCTTATTAAAATTGTACCAAGTTTGCAAGTGTTTTGGCATGGTCTTAGGAAGTTTGTTCCACGTTTGCAAGTGTTTGGCATGGTCTTATTAAATTTGTTCCAAGTTTGCAAGTGTTTTGGCATGGTCTTATTAAATTTGTACCAAGTTTGCAAGTGTTTTGGTATGGTGTTAGGAAGTTTGTTCCAAGTTTGCAAGTGTTTGGCATGGTCTTATTGAATTTGTACCAAGTTTGCAAGTGTTTTTAAATGGTCTTAGGAAGTTTGTTACAAGTTTGCAAGTGTTTGGCATGGTCTTCTTAAATTTGTACCAAGTTTGCAAGAGTTTTTGCATGGTCTTATTGAATTTGTACCAAGTTTGCAAGTGTTTTGGCATGGTCTTAGGAAGTTTCTTCGAAGTTTGCAAGTGTTTGGCATCGTCTTATTAAATTTGTACCAAGTTTGCAAGTGTTTTGGCATGGTCTTATTAAATTTGTACCAAGTTTGCAGGTGTTTTGGCATGGTCTTAGGAAGTTTTTTCCAAGTTTGCAAGTGTTTTGGCATGGTCTTATTAAATTTGTACCAAGTTTGCAAGTGTTTTGGCATGGTCTTATTAAATTTGTACCACGTTTGCAAGTGTTTTGGCATGGTCTAATTAAACTTGTTCCAAGTTTGCATGTGTTTTGGCTTGGTCTTATAAAATTTTTACCAAGTTTGCAAGTGTTTTGGCATGGTTTTATTAAATTTGTTCCAAGTTTGCAAGTGTTTTGGCTTGGTCTTAATAAATTTGTACCAAGTTTGCAAGTGTTTTGGCATGGTTTTATTAAATTTGTGCCAAGTTTGCAAGTGTTTGGGCATGGTGTTATTAAATTTGTACCAAGTTTGCAAGTGTTCTGGCATGGTCTTAGGAAGTTTGTTCCAAGTTTGCAAGTGTTTGGCATCGTCTTATTAAATTTGTACCAAGTTTGCAAGTGTTTTGGCATGGTCTTATTAAATTTGTACCAAGTTTGCAAGTGTTTTGGCATGGTCTTAGGAAGTTTGTTCCAAGTTTGCAAGTGTTTGGCATGGTCTCATTAAATTTGTACCAAGTTTGCAAGTGTTTTGGCATGGTCTTATTAAATTTGTACCAAGTTTGCAAGTGTTTTGGCATGGTCTTATTAAATTTGTACCAAGTTTGCAAGTGTTTTGGTATGGTCTTATTAAATTTGTACCAAGTTTGCAAGTGTTTTGGCATGGTCTTATTAAATATGTACCAAGTTTGCAAGTGTTTTGGCATGGTCTTATTAATTTTGTACCAAGTTTGCAAGTGTTTTGGCATGGTCTTAGGAAGTTTGTTCCAAGTTTGCAAGTGTTTGGCATGGTCTTAATAATTTTGTACCAAATTTGCAAGTGTTTTGGCATGGTCTTATTAAATTTGTACCAAGTTTGCAAGTGTTTTGGCATTGTGTTATTAAATTTGTACCAAGTTTGCAAGTGTTTTGGCATGGTCTAAGGAGGTTTGTTCCATTTTTGCAAGTGTTTGGCATGGTCTTATTAAATTTGTACCAAGTTTGCAAGTGTTTTGGCATGGTCTTAGGAAGTTTGTTCCAAGTTTGCAAGTGTTTGGCATGGTCTTAGTAAATTTGTACCAAGTTTGCAAGTGTTTTGGCATGGTCTTGTTAAATTTGTACCAAGTTTGCAAGTGTTTTGGCATGGTCTTATTAAATTTGTACCAAGTTTGCAAGTGTTTTGGCATGGTCTTATGAAGTTTGTTCCAAGTTTGCAAGTGTTTTGGCATGGTCTTATTAAATTTGTACCAAGTTTGTTACTGTTTTGGCATGGTCTTATTAAATTTGTACCAAGTTTGCAAGTGTTTTGGCATGGTCTTATTAAATTTGTACCAAGTTTGTTACTGTTTTGGCATGGTCTTATTAAATTTGTACCAAGTTTGCAAGTGTTTTGGCATGGTCTTAGGAAGTTTGTTCCAAGTTTGCAAGTGTTTGGCATGGTCTTAGTAAATTTGTACCAAGTTTGCAAGTGTTTTGGCATGGTCTTATTAAATTTGTACCAAGTTTGCAAGTGTTTTGGCATGGTCTTATAAAATTTGTACCAAGTTTGCAAGTGTTTTGGCATGGTTTTATTAAATTTGTACCAAGTTTGCAAGTGTTTTGGCATGGTCTTATTAAATTTGTACCAAGTTTGCAAGTGTTTTGGCATGGTCTTAGGAAGTTTGTTCCAAGTTTGCAAGTGTTTGGCATGGTCTTATGAAATTTGTACCAAGTTTGCAAGTGTTTTGGCATGGTCTTATAAAATTTGTACCAAGTTTGCAAGTGTTTTGGTATGGTCTTATTAAATTTGTACCAAGTTTGCAAGTGTTTTGGCATGGTCTTAGGATGTTTGTTCCAAGTTTGCAAGTGTTTGGCATGGTCTTATTAAATTTGTACCAAGTTTGCAAGTGTTTTGGCATAGTCTTATTAAATTTGTACCAAGTTTGCAAGTGTTTTGGCATGGTCTTAGGAAGTATGTTCCATGTTTGCAAGTGTTTGGCATGGTCTTATTAAATTTGTACCAAGTTTGCAAGTGTTTTGGCATGGTCTTATTAAATTTGTACCAAGTTTGCAAGTGTTTTGGCATGGTCTTAGGAAGTTTGTTCCAGGTTTGCAAGTGTTTTGGCATGGTCTTATTAAATTTGTACCAAGTTTGCAAGTGTTTTGGCATGGTCTTATTAAATTTGTACCAAGTTTGCAAGTGTTTTGGCTTGGTCTTATTAAATTTGAACCAAGTTTGCAAGTGTTTTGGCATGGTCTTAGGAAGTTTGTTCCAAGTTTGCAAGTGTTTTGGCATGGTCTTATTAAATTTGTACCAAGTTTGCAAGTGTTTTGGCATGGTCTTGTTAAATTTGTACCAAGTTTGCAAGTGTTTTGGCATGGTCTTATTAAATTTGTACCAAGTTTGCAAGTGTTTTGGCATGGTCTTAAGAAGTTTGTTTCAAGTTTGCAAGTGTTTGGCATGGTCTTATTAAATTTGTACCAAGTTTGCAAGTGTTTTGGCATGGTCTTATTAAATTTGTACCAAGTTTGCAAGTGTTTTGGCATGGTCTTAGGAAGTTTGTTCCAGGTTTGCAAGTGTTTTGGCATGGTCTTATTAAATTTTTACCAAGTTTGCAAGTGTTTTGGCATGGTCTTATTAAATTTGTACCAAGTTTGCAAGTGTTTTGGCTTGGTCTTATTAAATTTGAACCAAGTTTGCAAGTGTTTTGGCATGGTCTTAGGAAGTTTGTTCCAAGTTTGCAAGTGTTTTGGCATGGTCTTATTAAATTTGTACCAAGTTTGCAAGTGTTTTGGCATGGTCTTATTAAATTTGTACCAAGTTTGCAAGTGTTTTGGCATGGTCTTATTAAATTTGTACCAAGTTTGCAAGTGTTTTGGCATGGTCTTATTAAATTTGTTCCAAGTTTGCAAGTGTTTTGGCTTGGTCTTATTAAATTTGTACCAAGTTTGCAAGTGTTTTGGCATGGTTTTATTAAATTTGTACCAAGTTTGCAAGTGTTTTGGCATGGTGTTATTAAATTTGTAGCAAGTTTGCAAGTGTTTTGGCATGGTCTTTTTAAATTTGTACCAAGTTTGCAAGTGTTTTGGCATGGTCTTAGGAAGTTTGTTCCAAGTTTGCAAGTGTTTGGCATGGTCTTATGAAATTTGTACCAAGTTTGCAAGTGTTTTGGCATGGTCTTATAAAATTTGTACCAAGTTTGCAAGTGTTTTGGTATGGTCTTATTAAATTTGTACCAAGTTTGCAAGTGTTTTGGCATGGTCTTATTAAATTTGTACCAAGTTTGCAAGTGTTTTGGCATGGTCTTAGGAAGTTTGTTCCAAGTTTGCAAGTGTTTTGGCATGGTCTTATTAAATTTGTACCAAGTTTGCAAGTGTTTTTGCATGGTCTTATTAAAATTGTACCAAGTTTGCAAGTGTTTTGGCATGGTCTTAGGAAGTTTGTTCCAAGTTTGCAAGTGTTTGGCATGGTCTTATTAAATTTGTACCAAGTTTGCAAGTGTTTTGGCATGGTCTTATTAAATTTGTACCAAGTTTGCAAGTGTTTTGGTATGGTGTTAGGAAGTTTGTTCCAAGTTTGCAAGTGTTTGGCATGGTCTTATTAAATTTGTACCAAGTTTGCAAGTGTTTTTAAATGGTCTTAGGAAGTTTGTTACAAGTTTGCAAGTGTTTGGCATGGTCTTCTTAAATTTGTACCAAGTTTGCAAGAGTTTTTGCATGGTCTTATTGAATTTGTACCAAGTTTGCAAGTGTTTTGGCATGGTCTTAGGAAGTTTGTTCAAAGTTTGCAAGTGTTTGGCATCGTCTTATTAAATTTGTACCAAGTTTGCAAGTGTTTTGGCATGGTCTTATTAAATTTGTACCAAGTTTGCAAGTGTTTTGGCATGGTCTTAGGAAGTTTTTTCCAAGTTTGCAAGTGTTTTGGAATGGTCTTATTAAATTTGTACCAAGTTTGCAAGTGTTTTGGCATGGTCTTATTAAATTTGTACCACGTTTGCAAGTGTTTTGGCATGGTCTTAGGAAGTTTGTTCCAAGTTTGCATGTGTTTTGGCTTGGTCTTATAAAATTTTTACCAAGTTTGCAAGTATTTTGGCATGGTTTTATTAAATTTGTACCAAGTTTGCAAGTGTTTTGGCATGGTGTTATTAAATTTGTACCAAGTTTGCAAGTGTTCTGGCATGGTCTTATTAAATTTGTACCAAGTTTGCAAGTGTTTTGGCATGGTCTTATTAAATTTGTACCAAGTTTGCAAGTGTTTTGGTATGGTCTTATTAAATTTGTACCAAGTTTGCAAGTGTTTTGGCATGGTCTTATTAAATATGTACCAAGTTTGCAAGTGTTTTGGCATGGTCTTATTAATTTTGTACCAAGTTTGCAAGTGTTTTGGCATGGTCTTAGGAAGTTTGTTCCAAGTTTGCAAGTGTTTTGGCATGGTCTTATTAAATTTGTACCAAGTTTGCAAGTGTTTTGGCATGGTCTTATTAAATTTGTACCAAGTTTGCAAGTGTTTTGGTATGGTCTTATTAAATTTGTACCAAGTTTGCAAGTGTTTGGCATGGTCTTATTAAATTTGTTCCAAGTTCGCAAGTGTTTTGGCATGGTCTTATTAATTTTGTACCAAGTTTGCAAGTGTTTTGGCATGGTCTTAGGAAGTTTGTTCCAAGTTTGCAAGTGTTTTGGCATGGTCTTATTAAATTTGTACCAAGTTTGCAAGTGTTTTGGCATGGTCTTATTAAATTTGTACCAAGTTTGCAAGTGTTTGGCATGGTCTTATTAAACTTATTCCAAGTTTGCAAGTGTTTTGGCTTGGTCTTAATAAATTTGTACCAAGTTTGCAAGTGTTTTGGCATGGTTTTATTAAATTTGTGCCAAGTTTGCAAGTGTTTGGGCATGGTGTTATTAAATTTGTACCAAGTTTGCAAGTGTTCTGGCATGGTCTTAGGAAGTTTGTTCCAAGTTTGCAAGTGTTTGGCATCGTCTTATTAAATTTGTACCAAGTTTGCAAGTGTTTTGGCATGGTCTTATTAAATTTGTACCAAGTTTGCAAGTGTTTTGGCATGGTCTTGGAAGTTTGTTCCAAGTTTGCAAGTGTTTGGCATGGTCTCATTAATTTTGTACCAAGTTTGCAAGTGTTTTGGCATGGTCTTATTAAATTTGTACCAAGTTTGCAAGTGTTTTGGCATGGTCTTATTAAATTTGTACCAAGTTTGCAAGTGTTTTGGTATGGTCTTATTAAATTTGTACCAAGTTTGCAAGTGTTTTGGCATGGTCTTATTAAATATGTACCAAGTTTGCAAGTGTTTTGGCATGGTCTTATTAATTTTGTTCCAAGTTTGCAAGTGTTTTGGCATGGTCTTAGGAAGTTTGTTCCAAGTTTGCAAGTGTTTGGCATGGTCTTAATAATTTTGTACCAAATTTGCAAGTGTTTTGGCATGGTCTTATTAAATTTGTACCAAGTTTGCAAGTGTTTTGGCTTGGTCTTATTAAATTTGTACCAAGTTTGCAAGTGTTTTGGCATGGTCTTATTAAATTTGTACCAAGTTTGCAAGTGTTTTGGCATGGTGTTATTAAATTTGTACCAAGTTTGCAAGTGTTTTGGCATGGTGTTATTAAATTTGTAGCAAGTTTGCAAGTGTTTTGGCATGGTCTTTTTAAATTTGTACCAAGTTTGCAAGTGTTTTGGCATGGTCTTATTAAATTTGTTCCAAGTTTGCAAGTGTTTTGGCTTGGTCTTATTAAATTTGTACCAAGTTTGCAAGTGTTTTGGCATGGTTTTATTAAATTTGTACCAAGTTTGCAAGTGTTTTGGCATGGTGTTATTAAATTTGTAGCAAGTTTGCAAGTGTTTTGGCATGGTCTTTTTAAATTTGTACCAAGTTTGCAAGTGTTTTGGCATGGTCTTAGGAAGTTTGTTCCAAGTTTGCAAGTGTTTGGCATGGTCTTATGAAATTTGTACCAAGTTTGCAAGTGTTTTGGCATGGTCTTTTAAAATTTGTACCAAGTTTGCAAGTGTTTTGGTATGGTCTTATTAAATTTGTACCAAGTTTGCAAGTGTTTTGGCATGGTCTTATTAAATTTGTACCAAGTTTGCAAGTGTTTTGGCATGGTCTTAGGAAGTTTGTTCCAAGTTTGCAAGTGTTTTGGCATGGTCTTATTAAATTTGTACCAAGTTTGCAAGTGTTTTTGCATGGTCTTATTAAAATTGTACCAAGTTTGCAAGTGTTTTGGCATGGTCTTAGGAAGTTTGTTCCAAGTTTGCAAGTGTTTGGCATGGTCTTATTAAATTTGTACCAAGTTTGCAAGTGTTTTGGCATGGTCTTATTAAATTTGTACCAAGTTTGCAAGTGTTTTGGTATGGTGTTAGGAAGTTTGTTCCAAGTTTGCAAGTGTTTGGCATGGTCTTATTAAATTTGTACCAAGTTTGCAAGTGTTTTTAAATGGTCTTAGGAAGTTTGTTACAAGTTTGCAAGTGTTTGGCATGGTCTTCTTAAATTTGTACCAAGTTTGCAAGAGTTTTTGCATGGTCTTATTGAATTTGTACCAAGTTTGCAAGTGTTTTGGCATGGTCTTAGGAAGTTTGTTCGAAGTTTGCAAGTGTTTGGCATCGTCTTATTAAATTTGTACCAAGTTTGCAAGTGTTTTGGCATGGTCTTATTAAATTTGTACCAAGTTTGCAAGTGTTTTGGCATGGTCTTAGGAAGTTTTTTCCAAGTTTGCAAGTGTTTTGGCATGGTCTTATTAAATTTGTACCAAGTTTGCAAGTGTTTTGGCATGGTCTTATTAAATTTGTACCACGTTTGCAAGTGTTTTGGCATGGTCTTAGGAAGTTTGTTCCAAGTTTGCATGTGTTTTGGCTTGGTCTTATAAAATTTTTACCAAGTTTGCAAGTATTTTGGCATGGTTTTATTAAATTTGTACCAAGTTTGCAAGTGTTTTGGCATGGTGTTATTAAATTTGTACCAAGTTTGCAAGTGTTCTGGCATGGTCTTATTAAATTTGTACCAAGTTTGCAAGTGTTTTGGCATGGTCTTATTAAATTTGTACCAAGTTTGCAAGTGTTTTGGTATGGTCTTATTAAATTTGTACCAAGTTTGCAAGTGTTTTGGCATGGTCTTATTAAATATGTACCAAGTTTGCAAGTGTTTTGGCATGGTCTTATTAATTTTGTACCAAGTTTGCAAGTGTTTTGGCATGGTCTTAGGAAGTTTGTTCCAAGTTTGCAAGTGTTTTGGCATGGTCTTATTAAATTTGTACCAAGTTTGCAAGTGTTTTGGCATGGTCTTATTAAATTTGTACCAAGTTTGCAAGTGTTTTGGTATGGTCTTATTAAATTTGTACCAAGTTTGCAAGTGTTTGGCATGGTCTTATTAAATTTGTTCCAAGTTCGCAAGTGTTTTGGCATGGTCTTATTAATTTTGTACCAAGTTTGCAAGTGTTTTGGCATGGTCTTAGGAAGTTTGTTCCAAGTTTGCAAGTGTTTTGGCATGGTCTTATTAAATTTGTACCAAGTTTGCAAGTGTTTTGGCATGGTCTTATTAAATTTGTACCAAGTTTGCAAGTGTTTGGCATGGTCTTATTAAACTTGTTCCAAGTTTGCAAGTGTTTTGGCTTGGTCTTAATAAATTTGTACCAAGTTTGCAAGTGTTTTGGCATGGTTTTATTAAATTTGTGCCAAGTTTGCAAGTGTTTGGGCATGGTGTTATTAAATTTGTACCAAGTTTAAAAGTGTTCTGGCATGGTCTTAGGAAGTTTGTTCCAAGTTTGCAAGTGTTTGGCATCGTCTTATTAAATTTGTACCAAGTTTGCAAGTGTTTTGGCATGGTCTTAATAAATTTGTACCAAGTTTGCAAGTGTTTTGGCATGGTCTTGGAAGTTTGTTCCAAGTTTGCAAGTGTTTGGCATGGTCTCATTAATTTTGTACCAAGTTTGCAAGTGTTTTGGCATGGTCTTATTAAATTTGTACCAAGTTTGCAAGTGTTTTGGCATGGTCTTATTAAATTTGTACCAAGTTTGCAAGTGTTTTGGTATGGTCTTATTAAATTTGTACCAAGTTTGCAAGTGTTTTGGCATGGTCTTATTAAATATGTACCAAGTTTGCAAGTGTTTTGGCATGGTCTTATTAATTTTGTTCCAAGTTTGCAAGTGTTTTGGCATGGTCTTAGGAAGTTTGTTCCAAGTTTGCAAGTGTTTGGCATGGTCTTAATAATTTTGTACCAAATTTGCAAGTGTTTTGGCATGGTCTTATTAAATTTGTACCAAGTTTGCAAGTGTTTTGGCATTGTGTTATTAAATTTGTACCAAGTTTGCAATTGTTTTGGCATGGTCTAAGGAGGTTCGTTCCATTTTTGCAAGTGTTTGGCATGGTCTTATTAAATTTGTACCAAGTTTGCAAGTGTTTTGGCATGGTCTTAGGAAGTTTGTTCCAAGTTTGCAAGTGTTTGGCATGGTCTTAGTAAATTTGTACCAAGTTTGCAAGTGTTTTGGCATGGTCTTGTTAAATTTGTACCAAGTTTGCAAGTGTTTTGGCATGGTCTTATTAAATTTGTACCAAGTTTGCAAGTGTTTTGGCATGGTCTTATGAAGTTTGTTCCAAGTTTGCAAGTGTTTGGCATGGTCTCATTAAATTTGTACCAAGTTTGCAAGTGTTTTGGCATGGTCTTATTAAATTTGTACCAAGTTTGTTACTGTTTTGGCATGGTCTTATTAAATTTGTACCAAGTTTGCAAGTGTTTTGGCATGGTCTTAGGAAGTTTGTTCCAAGTTTGCAAGTGTTTGGCATGGTCTTAGTAAATTTGTACCAAGTTTGCAAGTGTTTTGGCATGGTCTTATTAAATTTGTACCAAGTTTGCAAGTGTTTTGGCATGGTCTTATTAAATTTGTACCAAGTTTGCAAGTGTTTTGGCATGGTCTTATTAAATTTGTACCAAGTTTGCAAGTGTTTTGGCATGGTCTTATTAAATTTGTTCCAAGTTTGCAAGTGTTTTGGCTTGGTCTTATTAAATTTGTACCAAGTTTGCTAGTGTTTTGGCATGGTCTAAGGAAGTTTGTTCCATTTTTGCAAGTGTTTTGGCATGGTCTTATTAAATGTGTACCAAGTTTGCAAGTGTTTTGGCATGGTCTTAGGAAGTTTGTTCCAAGTTTGCAAGTGTTTGGCATGGTCTTATTAAATTTGTACCAAGTTTGCAAGTGTTTTGACATGGTCTTATTAAATTTATACCAAGTTTGCAAGTGTTTTGGCATGGTCTTATTAAATTTGTACCAAGTTTGCAAGTGTTTTGGCATGGTCTTAGGAAGTCTGTTCCAAGTTTGCAAGTGTTTTGGCATGGTCCTATAAAATGTGTACCAAGTTTGCAAGTGTTTGGCATGGTCTTAGGAAGTTTGTTCCAAGTTTGCAAGTGTTTGGCATGGTCTTATTAAATTTGTACCAAGTTTGCAAGTGTTTTGACATGGTCTTATTAAATTTATACCAAGTTTGCAAGTGTTTTGGCATGGTCTTATTAAATTTGTACCAAGTTTGCAAGTGTTTTGGCATGAACTTAGGAAGTTTGTTCCAAGTTTGCAAGTGTTTGGCATGGTCTTAGTAAATTTGTACCAAGTTTGCAAGTGTTTTGGCATTGTCTTATTAAATTTGTACCGAGTTTGCAAGTGTTTTGGCATGGCCTTAGGAAGTTTGTTCCAAGTTTGCAAGTGTTTGGCATGGTCTTAGTAAATTTGTACCAAGTTTGCAAGTGTTTTGGCATGGTCTTATTAAATTTGTACCAAGTTTGCAAGTGTTTTGGCATGGTCTTATTTAATTTGTACCAAGTTTGCAAGTGTTTTGGCATGGTCTTATTAAATTTGTACCAAGTTTGCAAGTGTTTTGGCATGGTTTTATTAAATTTGTACCAAGTTTGCAAGTGTTTTGGCATGGTCTTATTAAATTTGTACCAAGTTTGCAAGTGTTTTGGCATGGTCTTAGGAAGTTTGTTCCAAGTTTGCAAGTGTTTGGCATGGTCTTATTAAATTTGCACCAAGTTTGCAAGTGTTTTGGCATGGTCTTATTAAATTTGTACCAAGTTTGCAAGTGTTTTGGTATGATCTTATTAAATTTGTACCAAGTTTGCAAGTGTTTTGGCATGGTCTTAGGAAGTTTGTTCCAAGTTTGCAAGTGTTTTGGCATGGTCTTATTAAATGTGTACCAAGTTTGCAAGTGTTTTGGCATGGTCTTATGAAGTTTTTTCCAAGTTTGCAAGTGTTTGGCATGGTCTTATTAAATTTGTACCAAGTTTGCAAGTGTTTTGGCATGGTCTTATTAAATTTGTACCAAGTTTGTTACTGTTTTGGCATGGTCTTATAAAATTTGTACCAAGTTTGCAAGTGTTTTGGCATGGTCTTAGGAAGTTTGTTCCAAGTTTGCAAGTGTTTGGCATGGTCTTAGTAAATTTGTACCAAGTTTGCAAGTGTTTTGGCATGGTCTTATTAAATTTGTACCAAGTTTGCAAGTGTTTTGGCATGGTCTTATTAAATTTGTACCAAGTTTGCAAGTGTTTTGGCATGGTCTTATTAAATTTGTACCAAGTTTGCAAGTGTTTTGGCATGGTCTTATTAAATTTGTTCCAAGTTTGCAAGTGTTTTGGCTTGGTCTTATTAAATTTGTACCAAGTTTGCAAGTGTTTTGGCATGGTCTAAGGAAGTTTGTTCCATTTTTGCAAGTGTTTTGGCATGGTCTTATTAAATGTGTACCAAGTTTGCAAGTGTTTTGGCATGGTCTTAGGAAGTTTGTTCCAAGTTTGCAAGTGTTTGGCATGGTCTTATTAAATTTGTACCAAGTTTGCAAGTGTTTTGGCATGGTCTTAGGAAGTTTGTTCCAAGTTTGCAAGTGTTTGGCATGGTCTTATTAATTTTGTACCAAGTTTGCAAGTGTTTTGGCATGGTCTTATTAAATTTGTACCAAGTTTGCAAGTGTTTTGGCATGCTCTTATTAAATTTGTAACAAGTTTGCAAGTGTTTTGGCATGGTCTTATTAAATTTGTTCCAAGTTTGCAAGTGTTTTGGCTTGGTCTTATTAAATTTGTACCAAGTTTGCAAGTGTTTTGGCCTGGTCTTAGGAAGTTTGTTCCAAGTTTGCAAGTGTTTTGGCATGGTCCTATAAAATGTGTACCAAGTTTGCAAGTGTTTGGCATGGTCTTAGGAAGTTTGTTCCAAGTTTGCAAGTGTTTGGCATGGTCTTATTAAATTTGTACCAAGTTTGCAAGTGTTTTGGCATGGTCTTAGGAAGTTTGTTCCAAGTTTGCAAGTGTTTGGCATGGTCTTAATAATTTTGTACCAAATTTGCAAGTGTTTTGGCATGGTCTTATTAAATTTGTACCAAGTTTGCAAGTGTTTTGGCATTGTGTTATTAAATTTGTACCAAGTTTGCAAGTGTTTTGGAATGGTCTAAGGAGGTTTGTTCCATTTTTGCAAGTGTTTGGCATGGTCTTATTAAATTTGTACCAAGTTTGCAAGTGTTTTGGCATGGTCTTAGGAAGTTTGTTCCAAGTTTGCAAGTGTTTGGCATGGTCTTATTAAATTTGTACCAAGTTTGCAAGTGTTTTGGCATGGTCTTGTTAAATTTGTACCAAGTTTGCAAGTGTTTTGGCATGGTCTTATTAAATTTGTACCAAGTTTGCAAGTGTTTTGGCATGGTCTTATGAAGTTTGTTCCAAGTTTGCAAGTGTTTGGCATGGTCTTATTAAATTTGTACCAAGTTTGCAAGTGTTTTGGCATGGTCTTATTAAATTTGTACCAAGTTTGTTACTGTTTTGGCATGGTCTTATTAAATTTGTACCAAGTTTGCAAGTGTTTTGGCATGGTCTTAGGAAGTTTGTTCCAAGTTTGCAAGTGTTTGGCATGGTCTTAGTAAATTTGTACCAAGTTTGCAAGTGTTTTGGCATGGTCTTATTAAATGTGTACCAAGTTTGCAAGTGTTTTGGCATGGTCTTAGGAAGTTTGTTCCAAGTTTGCAAGTGTTTGGCATGGTCTTATTAAATTTGTACCAAGTTTGCAAGTGTTTTGGCATGGTCTTAGGAAGTTTGTTCCAAGTTTGCAAGTGTTTGGCATGTTCTTAGTAAATTTGTACCAAGTTTGCAAGTGTTTTGGCATGGTCTTATTAAATTTGTACCAAGTTTGCAAGTGTTTTGGCATGGTCTTATTTAATTTGTACCAAGTTTGCAAGTGTTTTGGCATGGTCTTATTAAATTTGTACCAAGTTTGCAAGTGTTTTGGCATGGTCTTATTAAATTTGTACCACGTTTGCAAGTGTTTTGGCATGGTCTTAGGAAGTTTGTTCCAAGTTTGCAAGTGTTTGGCATGGTCTTATTAAATTTGCACCAAGTTTGCAAGTGTTTTGGCATGGTCTTATTAAATTTGTACCAAGTTTGCAAGTGTTTTGGTATGATCTTATTAAATTTGTACCAAGTTTGCAAGTGTTTTGGCATGGTCTTAGGAAGTTTGTTCCAAGTTTGCAAGTGTTTTGGCATGGTCTTATTAAATGTGTACCAAGTTTGCAAGTGTTTTGGCATGGTCTTATGAAGTTTTTTCCAAGTTTGCAAGTGTTTGGCATGGTCTTATTAAATTTGTACCAAGTTTGCAAGTGTTTTGGCATGGTCTTATTAAATTTGTACCAAGTTTGCAAGTGTTTTGGCATGGTCTTATTTAATTTGTACCAAGTTTGCAAGTGTTTTGGCATGGTCTTATTAAATTTGTACCAAGTTTGCAAGTGTTTTGGCATGGTCTTATTAAATTTGTACCAAGTTTGCAAGTGTTTTGGCATGGTCTTATTAAATTTGTACCAAGTTTGCAAGTGTTTTGGTATAATCTTATTAAATTTGTACCAAGTTTGCAAGTGTTTTGGCATGGTCTTAGGAAGTTTGTTCCAAGTTTGCAAGTGTTTGGCATGGTCTTAGTAAATTTGTACCAAGTTTGCAAGTGTTTTGGCATGGTCTTATTAAATGTGTACCAAGTTTGCAAGTGTTTTGGCATGGTCTTAGGAAGTTTGTTCCAAGTTTGCAAGTGTTTGGCATGGTCTTATTAAATTTGTACCAAGTTTGCAAGTGTTTTGGCATGGTCTTAGGAAGTTTGTTCCAAGTTTGCAAGTGTTTGGCATGGTCTTAGTAAATTTGTACCAAGTTTGCAAGTGTTTTGGCATGGTCTTATTAAATTTGTACCAAGTTTGCAAGTGTTTTGGCATGGTCTTATTTAATTTGTACCAAGTTTGCAAGTGTTTTGGCATGGTCTTATTAAATTTGTACCAAGTTTGCAAGTGTTTTGGCATGGTCTTATTAAATTTGTACCAAGTTTGCAAGTGTTTTGGCATGGTCTTAGGAAGTTTGTTCCAAGATTGCAAGTGTTTGGCATGGTCTTATTAAATTTGCACCAAGTTTGCAAGTGTTTTGGCATGGTCTTATTAAATTTGTACCAAGTTTGCAAGTGTTTTGGTATGATCTTATAAAATTTGTACCAAGTTTGCAAGTGTTTTGGCATGGTCTAAGGAGGTTTGTTCCATTTTTCAAGTGTTTGGCATGGTCTTATTAAATTTGTACCAAGTTTGCAAGTGTTTTGGCATGGTCTTAGGAAGTTTGTTCCAAGTTTGCAAGTGTTTTGGCATGGTCTTATTAAATTTGTACCAAGTTTGCAAGTGTTTTGGCATGGTCTTAGGAAGTTTGTTCCAAGATTGCAAGTGTTTGGCATGGTCTTATTAAATTTGCACCAAGTTTGCAAGTGTTTTGGCATGGTCTTATTAAATTTGTACCAAGTTTGCAAGTGTTTTGGCATGGTCTTATTAAATTTGTACCAAGTTTGCAAGTGTTTTGGCATGGTCTTAGGAAGTTTGTTCCAAGTTTGCAAGTGTTTTGGCATGGTCTTATTAAATGTGTACCAAGTTTGCAAGTGTTTTGGCATGGTCTTATGAAGTTTTTTCCAAGTTTGCAAGTGTTTGGCATGGTCTTATTAAATTTGTACCAAGTTTGCAAGTGTTTTGGCATGGTCTTATTAAATTTGTACCAAGTTTGTTACTGTTTTGGCATGGTCTTATAAAATTTGTACCGAGTTTGCAAGTGTTTTGGCATGGTCTTAGGAAGTTTGTTCCAAGTTTGCAAGTGTTTGGCATGGTCTTAGTAAATTTGTACCAAGTTTGCAAGTGTTTTGGCATGGTCTTATTAAATTTGTACCAAGTTTGCAAGTGTTTTGGCATGGTCTTATTAAATTTGTACCAAGTTTGCAAGTGTTTTGGCATGGTCTAAGGAGGTTTGTTCCATTTTTCAAGTGTTTGGCATGGTCTTATTAAATTTGTACCAAGTTTGCAAGTGTTTTGGCATGGTCTTAGGAAGTTTGTTCCAAGTTTGCAAGTGTTTGGCATGGTCTTAATAATTTTGTACCAAATTTGCAAGTGTTTTGGCATGGTCTTATTAAATTTGTACCAAGTTTGCAAGTGTTTTGGCATTGTGTTATTAAATTTGTACCAAGTTTGCAAGTGTTTTGGCATGGTCTAAGGAGGTTTGTTCCATTTTTCAAGTGTTTGGCATGGTCTTATTAAATTTGTACCAAGTTTGCATGTGTTTTGGCATGGTCTTAGGAAGTTTGTTCCAAGTTTGCAAGTGTTTGGCATGGTCTTATTAAATTTGTACCAAGTTTGTAAGTGTTTTGGCATGGTCTTAGGAAGTTTGTTCCAAGTTTGCAAGTGTTTGGCATGGTCTTATAAAATTTGTACCAAGTTTGCAAGTGTTTTGGCATGGTCTTAGGAAGTTTGTTCCAAGTTTGCAAGTGTTTGGCATGGTCTTATTAAATTTGTACCAAGTTTGTAAGTGTTTTGGCATGGTCTTAGGAAGTTTGTTCCAAGTTTGCAAGTGTTTGGCATGGTCTTATTAATTTTGTACCAAGTTTGCAAGTGTTTTGGCATGGTCTCATTAAATTTGTACCAAGTTTGCAAGTGTTTTGGCGTGCTCTTATTAAATTTGTACCAAGTTTGCAAGTGTTTTGGCATGGTCTTATTAAATTTGTTCCAAGTTTGCAAGTGTTTTGGCTTGGTCTTAATAAATTTGTACCAAGTTTGCAAGTGTTTTGGCATGGTCTTAGGAAGTTTGTTCCAAGTTTGCAAGTGTTTTGGCATGGTCCTATAAAATGTGTACCAAGTTTGCAAGTGTTTGGCATGGTCTTAGGAAGTTTGTTCCAAGTTTGCAAGTGTTTGGCATGGTCTTATTAAATTTGTACCAAGTTTGCAAGTGTTTTGGCATGGTCTTAGGAAGTTTGTTCCAAGTTTGCAAGTGTTTGGCATGGTCTTAATAATTTTGTACCAAATTTGCAAGTGTTTTGGCATGGTCTTATTAAATTTGTACCAAGTTTGCAAGTGTTTTGGCATTGTGTTATTAAATTTGTACCAAGTTTGCAAGTGTTTTGGCATGGTCTAAGGAGGTTTGTTCCATTTTTCAAGTGTTTGGCATGGTCTTATTAAATTTGTACCAAGTTTGCAAGTGTTTTGGCATGGTCTTAGGAAGTTTGTTCCAAGTTTGCAAGTGTTTGGCATGGTCTTAGTAAATTTGTACCAAGTTTGCAAGTGTTTTGGCATGGTCTTGTTAAATTTGTACCAAGTTTGCAAGTGTTTTGGCATGGTCTTATTAAATTTGTACCAAGTTTGCAAGTGTTTTGGCATGGTCTTATGAAGTTTGTTCCAAGTTTGCAAGTGTTTGGCATGCTCTTATTAAATTTGTACCAAGTTTGCAAGTGTTTTGGCATGGTCTTATTAAATTTGTACCAAGTTTGTTACTGTTTTGGCATGGTCTTATTAAATTTGTACCAAGTTTGCAAGTGTTTTGGCATGGTCTTAGGAAGTTTGTTCCAAGTTTGCAAGTGTTTGGCATGGTCTTAGTAAATTTGTACCAAGTTTGCAAGTGTTTTGGCATGGTCTTATTAAATTTGTACCAAGTTTGCAAGTGTTTTGGCATGGTCTTATTAAATTTGTACCAAGTTTGCAAGTGTTTTGGCATGGTCTTATTAAATTTGTACCAAAATTGCAAGTGTTTTGGCATGGTCTTATTAAATTTGTTCCAAGTTTGCAAGTGTTTTGGCTTGGTCTTATTAAATTTGTACCAAGTTTGCAAGTGTTTCGGCATGGTCTAAGGAAGTTTGTTCCATTTTTGCAAGTGTTTTGGCATGGTCTTATTAAATGTGTACCAAGTTTGCAAGTGTTTTGGCATGGTCTTAGGAAGTTTGTTCCAAGGTTGCAAGTGTTTGGCATGGTCTTATTAAATTTGTACTAAGTTTGCAAGTGTTTTGGCATGGTCTTAGGAAGTTTGTTCCAAGTTTGCAAGTGTTTGGCATGGTCTTATTAATTTTGTACCAAGTTTGCAAGTGTTTTGGCATGGTCTTATTAAATTTGTACCAAGTTTGCAACTGTTTTGGCATGCTCTTATTAAATTTGTACCAAGTTTGCAAGTGTTTTGGCATGGTCTTATTAAATTTGTTCCACGTTTGCAAGTGTTTTGGCTTGGTCTTATTAAATTTGTACCAAGTTTGCAAGTGTTTTGGCATGGTCTTAGGAAGTTTGTTCCAAGTTTGCAAGTGTTTTGGCATGGTCCTATAAAATGTGTACCAAGTTTGCAAGTGTTTGGCATGGTCTTAGGAAGTTTGTTCCAAGTTTGCAAGTGTTTGGCATGGTCTTATTAAATTTGTACCAAGTTTGCAAGTGTTTTGGCATGGTCTTATTAAATTTATACCAAGTTTGCAAGTGTTTTGGCATGGTCTTATTAAATTTGTACCAAGTTTGCAAGTGTTTTGGCATGAACTTAGGAAAATTGTTCCAAGTTTGCAAGTGTTTGGCATGGTCTTAGTAAATTTGTACCAAGTTTGCAAGTGTTTTGGCATTGTCTTATTAAATTTGTACCAAGTTTGCAAGTGTTTTGGCATGGTCTTAGGAAGTTTGTTCCAAGTTTGCAAGTGTTTGGCATGGTCTTAGTAAATTTGTACCAAGTTTGCAAATGTTTTGGCATGGTCTTATTAAATTTGTACCAAGTTTGCAAGTGTTTTGGCATGGTCTTATTAAATTTGTACCAAGTTTGCAAGTGTTTTGGCATGGTCTTATTAAATTTGTACCAAGTTTGCAAGTGTTTTGGCATGGTTTTATTAAATTTGTACCAAGTTTGCAAGTGTTTTGGCATGGTCTTATTAAATTTGTACCAAGTTTGCAAGTGTTTTGGCATGGTCTTAGGAAGTTTGTTCCAAGTTTGCAAGTGTTTGGCATGGTCTTATTCCATTTGCACCAAGTTTGCAAGTGTTTTGGCATGGTCTTAATAATTTTGTACCAAGTTTGCAAGTGTTTTGGTATGATCTTATTAAATTTGTACCAAGTTTGCAAGTGTTTTGGCATGCTCTTATTAAATTTGTACCAAGTTTGCAAGTGTTTTGGCATGGTCTTATTAAATTTGTACCAAGTTTGCAAGTGTTTTGGCATGGTCTTAGGAAGTTTGTTCCAAGTTTGCAAGTGTTTGGCATGGTCTTATTAAATTTGCACCAAGTTTGCAAGTGTTTTGGCATGGTCTTATTAAATTTGTACCAAGTTTGCAAGTGTTTTGGCATGGTCTTATTTAATTTGTACCAAGTTTGCAAGTGTTTTGGCATGGTCTTATTAAATTTGTACCAAGTTTGCAAGTGTTTTGGCATGGTCTTATTAAATTTGTACCAAGTTTGCAAGTGTTTTGGCATGGTCTTAGGAAGTTTGTTCCAAGTTTGCAAGTGTTTGGCATGGTCTTATTAAATTTGCACCAAGTTTGCAAGTGTTTTGGCATGGTCTTAGGAAGTTTGTTCCAAGTTTGCAAGTGTTTGGCATGGTCTTATTAAATTTGTACCAAGTTTGTAAGTGTTTTGGCATGGTCTTAGGAAGTTTGTTCCAAGTTTGCAAGTGTTTGGCATGGTCTTATAAAATTTGTACCAAGTTTGCAAGTGCTTTGGCATGGTCTTAGGAAGTTTGTTCCAAGTTTGCAAGTGTTTGGCATGGTCTTATTAAATTTGTACCAAGTTTGTAAGTGTTTTGGCATGGTCTTAGGAAGTTTGTTCCAAGTTTGCAAGTGTTTGGCATGGTCTTATTAATTTTGTACCAAGTTTGCAAGTGTTTTGGCATGGTCTTATTAAATTTGTTCCAAGTTTGCAAGTGTTTGGCATGGTCTTATTAAATTTGTACCAAGTTTGTAAGTGTTTTGGCATGGTCTTAGGAAGTTTGTTCCAAGTTTGCAAGTGTTTGGCATGGTCTTATTAATTTTGTACCAAGTTTGCAAGTGTTTTGGCATGGTCTTATTAAATTTGTACCAAGTTTGCAAGTGTTTTGGCATGCTCTTATTAAATTTGTACCAAGTTTGCAAGTGTTGTGGCATGGTCTTATTAAATTTGTTCCAAGTTTGCAAGTGTTTTGGCTTGGTCTTAATAAATTTGTACCAAGTTTGCAAGTGTTTTGGCATGGTCTTAGGAAGTTTGTTCCAAGTTTGCAAGTGTTTTGGCATGGTCCTATAAAATGTGTACCAAGTTTGCAAGTGTTTGGCATGGTCTTAGGAAGTTTGTTCCAAGTTTGCAAGTGTTTGGCATGGTCTTATTAAATTTGTACCAAGTTTGCAAGTGTTTTGGCATGGTCTTAGGAAGTTTGTTCCAAGTTTGCAAGTGTTTGGCATGGTCTTAATAATTTTGTTCCAAATTTGCAAGTGTTTTGGCATGGTCTTATTAAATTTGTACCAAGTTTGCAAGTGTTTTGGCATTGTGTTATTAAATTTGTACCAAGTTTGCAAGTGTTTTGGCATGGTCTAAGGAGGTTTGTTCCATTTTTCAAGTGTTTGGCATGGTCTTATTAAATTTGTACCAAGTTTGCAAGTGTTTTGGCATGGTCTTAGGAAGTTTGTTCCAAGTTTGCAAGTGTTTGGCATGGTCTTAGTAAATTTGTACCAAGTTTGCAAGTGTTTTGGCATGGTCTTGTTAAATTTGTACCAAGTTTGCAAGTGTTTTGGCATGGTCTTATTAAATTTGTACCAAGTTTGCAAGTGTTTTGGCATGGTCTTATGAAGTTTGTTCCAAGTTTGCAAGTGTTTGGCATGCTCTTATTAAATTTGTACCAAGTTTGCAAGTGTTTTGGCATGGTCTTATTAAATTTGTACCAAGTTTGTTACTGTTTTGGCATGGTCTTATTAAATTTGTACCAAGTTTGCAAGTGTTTTGGCATGGTCTTAGGAAGTTTGTTCCAAGTTTGCAAGTGTTTGGCATGGTCTTAGTAAATTTGTACCAAGTTTGCAAGTGTTTTGGCATTGTCTAATTAAATTTGTACCAAGTTTGCAAGTGTTTTGGCATGGTCTTATTAAATTTGTACCAAGTTTGCAAGTGTTTTGGCATGGTCTTATTAAATTTGTACCAAGTTTGCAAGTGTTTTGGCATGGTCTTATTAAATTTGTTCCAAGTTTGCAAGTGTTTTGGCTTGGTCTTATTAAATTTGTACCAAGTTTGCAAGTGTTTTGGCATGGTCTAAGGAAGTTTGTTCCATTTTTGCAAGTGTTTTGGCATGGTCTTATTAAATGTGTACCAAGTTTGCAAGTGTTTGGCATGGTCTTAGGAAGTTTGTTCCAAGTTTGCAAGTGTTTGGCATGGTCTTATTAAATTTGTACCAAGTTTGCAAGTGTTTTGGCATGGTCTTATTAAATTTATACCAAGTTTGCAAGTGTTTTGGCATGGTCTTATTAAATTTGTACCAAGTTTGCAAGTGTTTTGGCATGAACTTAGGAAAATTGTTCCAAGTTTGCAAGTGTTTGGCATGGTCTTAGTAAATTTGTACCAAGTTTGCAAGTGTTTTGGCATTGTGTTATTAAATTTGTACCAAGTTTGCAAGTGTTTTGGCATGGTCTTAGGAAGTTTGTTCCAAGTTTGCAAGTGTTTGGCATGGTCTTATAAAATTTGTACCAAGTTTGCAAGTGTTTTGGCATGGTCTTAGGAAGTTTGTTCCAAGTTTGCAAGTGTTTTGGCATGGTCTTATTAAATTTGTACCAAGTTTGCAAGTGTTTTGGCATGGTCTTATTAAATTTGTACCAAGTTTGCAAGTGTTTGGCATGGTCTTAGTAAATTTGTACCAAGTTTGCAAGTGTTTTGGCATTGTCTTATTAAATTTGTACCAAGTTTGCAAGTGTTTTGGCATGGTCTTAGGAAGTTTGTTCCAAGTTTGCAAGTGTTTGGCATGGTCTTAGTAAATTTGTACCAAGTTTGCAAATGTTTTGGCATGGTCTTATTAAATTTGTACCAAGTTTGCAAGTGTTTTGGCATGGTCTTATTAAATTTGTACCAAGTTTGCAAGTGTTTTGGCATGGTCTTATTAAATTTGTACCAAGTTTGCAAGTGTTTTGGCATGGTTTTATTAAATTTGTACCAAGTTTGCAAGTGTTTTGGCATGGTCTTATTAAATTTGTACCAAGTTTGCAAGTGTTTTGGCATGGTCTTAGGAAGTTTGTTCCAAGTTTGCAAGTGTTTGGCATGGTCTTATTACATTTGCACCAAGTTTGCAAGTGTTTTGGCATGGTCTTAATAATTTTGTACCAAGTTTGCAAGTGTTTTGGTATGATCTTATTAAATTTGTACCAAGTTTGCAAGTGTTTTGGCATGCTCTTATTAAATTTGTACCAAGTTTGCAAGTGTTTTGGCATGGTCTTATTAAATTTGTACCAAGTTTGCAAGTGTTTTGGCATGGTCTTAGGAAGTTTGTTCCAAGTTTGCAAGTGTTTGGCATGGTCTTATTAAATTTGCACCAAGTTTGCAAGTGTTTTGGCATGGTCTTATTAAATTTGTACCAAGTTTGCAAGTGTTTTGGCATGGTCTTATTTAATTTGTACCAAGTTTGCAAGTGTTTTGGCATGGTCTTATTAAATTTGTACCAAGTTTGCAAGTGTTTTGGCATGGTCTTATTAAATTTGTACCAAGTTTGCAAGTGTTTTGGCATGGTCTTAGGAAGTTTGTTCCAAGTTTGCAAGTGTTTGGCATGGTCTTATTAAATTTGCACCAAGTTTGCAAGTGTTTTGGCATGGTCTTAGGAAGTTTGTTCCAAGTTTGCAAGTGTTTGGCATGGTCTTATTAAATTTGTACCAAGTTTGTAAGTGTTTTGGCATGGTCTTAGGAAGTTTGTTCCAAGTTTGCAAGTGTTTGGCATGGTCTTATAAAATTTGTACCAAGTTTGCAAGTGTTTTGGCATGGTCTTAGGAAGTTTGTTCCAAGTTTGCAAGTGTTTGGCATGGTCTTATTAAATTTGTACCAAGTTTGTAAGTGTTTTGGCATGGTCTTAGGAAGTTTGTTCCAAGTTTGCAAGTGTTTGGCATGGTCTTATTAATTTTGTACCAAGTTTGCAAGTGTTTTGGCATGGTCTTATTAAATTTGTTCCAAGTTTGCAAGTGTTTGGCATGGTCTTATTAAATTTGTACCAAGTTTGTAAGTGTTTTGGCATGGTCTTAGGAAGTTTGTTCCAAGTTTGCAAGTGTTTGGCATGGTCTTATTAATTTTGTACCAAGTTTGCAAGTGTTTTGGCATGGTCTTATTAAATTTGTACCAAGTTTGCAAGTGTTTTGGCATGCTCTTATTAAATTTGTACCAAGTTTGCAAGTGTTGTGGCATGGTCTTATTAAATTTGTTCCAAGTTTGCAAGTGTTTTGGCTTGGTCTTAATAAATTTGTACCAAGTTTGCAAGTGTTTTGGCATGGTCTTAGGAAGTTTGTTCCAAGTTTGCAAGTGTTTTGGCATGGTCCTATAAAATGTGTACCAAGTTTGCAAGTGTTTGGCATGGTCTTAGGAAGTTTGTTCCAAGTTTGCAAGTGTTTGGCATGGTCTTATTAAATTTGTACCAAGTTTGCAAGTGTTTTGGCATGGTCTTAGGAAGTTTGTTCCAAGTTTGCAAGTGTTTGGCATGGTCTTAATAATTTTGTTCCAAATTTGCAAGTGTTTTGGCATGGTCTTATTAAATTTGTACCAAGTTTGCAAGTGTTTTGGCATTGTGTTATTAAATTTGTACCAAGTTTGCAAGTGTTTTGGCATGGTCTAAGGAGGTTTGATCCATTTTTCAAGTGTTTGGCATGGTCTTATTAAATTTGTACCAAGTTTGCAAGTGTTTTGGCATGGTCTTAGGAAGTTTGTTCCAAGTTTGCAAGTGTTTGGCATGGTCTTAGTAAATTTGTACCAAGTTTGCAAGTGTTTTGGCATGGTCTTGTTAAATTTGTACCAAGTTTGCAAGTGTTTTGGCATGGTCTTATTAAATTTGTACCAAGTTTGCAAGTGTTTTGGCATGGTCTTATGAAGTTTGTTCCAAGTTTGCAAGTGTTTGGCATGCTCTTATTAAATTTGTACCAAGTTTGCAAGTGTTTTGGCATGGTCTTATTAAATTTGTACCAAGTTTGTTACTGTTTTGGCATGGTCTTATTAAATTTGTACCAAGTTTGCAAGTGTTTTGGCATGGTCTTAGGAAGTTTGTTCCAAGTTTGCAAGTGTTTGGCATGGTCTTAGTAAATTTGTACCAAGTTTGCAAGTGTTTTGGCATTGTCTTATTAAATTTGTACCAAGTTTGCAAGTGTTTTGGCATGGTCTTATTAAATTTGTACCAAGTTTGCAAGTGTTTTGGCATGGTCTTATTAAATTTGTACCAAGTTTGCAAGTGTTTTGGCATGGTCTTATTAAATTTGTTCCAAGTTTGCAAGTGTTTTGGCTTGGTCTTATTAAATTTGTACCAAGTTTGCAAGTGTTTTGGCATGGTCTAAGGAAGTTTGTTCCATTTTTGCAAGTGTTTTGGCATGGTCTTATTAAATGTGTACCAAGTTTGCAAGTGTTTTGGCATGGTCTTAGGAAGTTTGTTCCAAGTTTGCAAGTGTTTGGCATGGTCTTATTAAATTTGTACTAAGTTTGCAAGTGTTTTGGCATGGTCTTAGGAAGTTTGTTCCAAGTTTGCAAGTGTTTGGCATGGTCTTATTAATTTTGTACCAAGTTTGCAAGTGTTTTGGCATGGTCTTATTAAATTTGTACCAAGTTTGCAACTGTTTTGGCATGCTCTTATTAAATTTGTACCAAGTTTGCAAGTGTTTTGGCATGGTCTTATTACATTTGTTCCAAGTTTGCAAGTGTTTTGGCTTGGTCTTATTAAATTTGTACCAAGTTTGCAAGTGTTTTGGCATGGTCTTAGGAAGTTTGTTCCAAGTTTGCAAGTGTTTTGGCATGGTCCTATAAAATGTGTACCAAGTTTGCAAGTGTTTGGCATGGTCTTAGGAAGTTTGTTCCAAGTTTGCAAGTGTTTGGCATGGTCTTATTAAATTTGTACCAAGTTTGCAAGTGTTTTGGCATGGTCTTATTAAATTTATACCAAGTTTGCAAGTGTTTTGGCATGGTCTTATTAAATTTGTACCAAGTTTGCAAGTGTTTTGGCATGAACTTAGGAAGTTTGTTCCAAGTTTGCAAGTGTTTGGCATGGTCTTAGTAAATTTGTACCAAGTTTGCAAGTGTTTTGGCATTGTCTTATTAAATTTGTACCAAGTTTGCAAGTGTTTTGGCATGGTCTTAGGAAGTTTGTTCCAAGTTTGCAAGTGTTTGGCATGGTCTTAGTAAATTTGTACCAAGTTTGCAAATGTTTTGGCATGGTCTTATTAAATTTGTACCAAGTTTGCAAGTGTTTTGGCATGGTCTTATTAAATTTGTACCAAGTTTGCAAGTGTTTTGGCATGGTCTTATTAAATTTGTACCAAGTTTGCAAGTGTTTTGGCATGGTTTTATTAAATTTGTACCAAGTTTGCAAGTGTTTTGGCATGGTCTTATTAAATTTGTACCAAGTTTGCAAGTGTTTTGGCATGGTCTTAGGAAGTTTGTTCCAAGTTTGCAAGTGTTTGGCATGGTCTTATTAAATTTGCACCAAGTTTGCAAGTGTTTTGGCATGGTCTTAATAATTTTGTACCAAGTTTGCAAGTGTTTTGGTATGATCTTATTAAATTTGTACCAAGTTTGCAAGTGTTTTGGCATGGTCTTAGGAAGTTTGTTCCAAGTTTGCAAGTGTTTGGCATGGTCTTATTAAATTTGCACCAAGTTTGCAAGTGTTTTGGCATGGTCTTATTAAATTTGTACCAAGTTTGCAAGTGTTTTGGTATGATCTTATTAAATTTGTACCAAGTTTGCAAGTGTTTTGGCATGGTCTTAGGAAGCTTGTTCCAAGTTTACAAGTGTTTTGGCATGGTCTTATTAAATGTGTACCAAGTTTGCAAGTGCTTTGGCATGGTCTTATGAAGTTTGTTCCAAGTTTGCAAGTGTTTGGCATGGTCTTAGTAAATTTGTACCAAGTTTGCAAGTGTTTTGGCATGGTCTTATTAAATTTGTACCAAGTTTGCAAGTGTTTTGGCATGGTCTTAGGAAGTTTGTTCCAAGTTTGCAAGTGTTTTGGCATGGTCTTATTAAATTTGTACCAAGTTTGCAAGTGTTTTGGCATGGTCTTAGGAAGTTTGTTCCAAGTTTGCAAGTGTTTGGCATGGTCTTAGTAAATTTGTTTGTACCAAGTTTGCAAGTGTTTTGGTATGATCTTATTAAATTTGTACCAAGTTTGCAAGTGTTTTGGCATGGTCTTAGGAAGCTTGTTCCAAGTTTACAAGTGTTTTGGCATGGTCTTATTAAATGTGTACCAAGTTTGCAAGTGCTTTGGCATGGTCTTATGAAGTTTGTTCCAAGTTTGCAAGTGTTTTGGCATGGTCTTATTAAATTTGTACCAAGTTTACAAGTGTTTGGCATGGTCTTAGTAAATTTGTACCAAGTTTGCAAGTGTTTTGGCATGGTCTTATTAAATTTGTACCAAGTTTGCAAGTGTTTTGGCATGGTCTTAGGAAGTTTGTTCCAAGTTTGCAAGTGTTTTGGCATGGTCTTATTAAATTTGTACCAAGTTTGCAAGTGTTTTGGCATGGTCTTAGGAAGTTTGTTCCAAGTTTGCAAGTGTTTGGCATGGTCTTAGTAAATTTGTACCAAGTTTGCAAGTGTTTTGGCATGGTCTTATTAAATTTGTACCAAGTTTGCAAGTGTTTTGGCATGGTCTTATTAAATTTGTACCAAGTTTGCAAGTGTTTTGGCATGGTCTTATTAAATTTGTACCAAGTTTGCAAGTGTTTTGGCATGGTCTTATTAAATTTGTTCCAAGTTTGCAAGTGTTTTGGCTTGGTCTTATTAAATTTGTACCAAGTTTGCAAGTGTTTTGGCATGGTCTAAGGAAGTTTTTTCCATTTTTGCAAGTGTTTTGGCATGGTCTTATTAAATGTGTACCAAGTTTGCAAGTGTTTTGGCATGGTCTTAGGAAGTTTGTTCCAAGTTTGCAAGTGTTTGGCATGGTCTTATTAAATTTGTACCAAGTTTGCAAGTGTTTTGGCATGGTCTTAGGAAGTTTGTTCCAAGTTTGCAAGTGTTTGGCATGGTCTTATTAATTTTGTACCAAGTTTGCAAGTGTTTTGGCATGGTCTTATTAAATTTGTACCAAGTTTGCAAGTGTTTTGGCATGCTCTTATTAAATTTGTACCAAGTTTGCAAGTGTTTTGGCATGGTCTTATTAAATTTGTTCCAAGTTTGCAAGTGTTTTGGCTTGGTCTTATTAAATTTGTTCCAAGTTTGCAAGTGTTTTGGCATGGTCTTAGGAAGTTTGTTCCAAGTTTGCAAGTGTTTTGGCATGGTCCTATAAAATGTGTACCAAGTTTGCAAGTGTTTGGCATGGTCTTAGGAAGTTTGTTCCAAGTTTGCAAGTGTTTGGCATGGTCTTATTAAATTTGTACCAAGTTTGCAAGTGTTTTGGCATGGTCTTATTAAATTTATACCAAGTTTGCAAGTGTTTTGGCATGGTCTTATTAAATTTGTACCAAGTTTGCAAGTGTTTTGGTATGATCTTATTAAATTTGTACCAAGTTTGCAAGTGTTTTGGCATGTTCTTAGGAAGTTTGTTCCAAGTTTGCAAGTGTTTTGGCATGGTCTTATTAAATTTGTACCAAGTTTGCAGGTGTTTTGGCATGGTCTTATTAAATTTGTTCCAAGTTTGCCAGTGTTTTGGAATGGTCTCATAAAATTTGTACCAAGTTTGCAAGTGTTTTGGCATGGTCTTATTAAATTTGTACCAAGTTTGCAAGTGTTTTGGCATGGTCTTATTAAATTTGTACCAAGTTTGCAAGTGTTTTGGCATGGTCTTATTAAATTTGTACCAAGTTTGCAAGTGTTTTGGCATGGTCTTATTGAATTCGTACCAAGTTTGCAAATGTTTTGGCATGGTCTTATTAAATTTGTTCCAAGTTTGCAAGTGTGTTGGCATGGTCTTATTACATTTGTACCAAGTTTGCAAGTGTTTTGGCATGGTCATAGGAAGTTTGTTTAAAGTTTGCAAGTGTTTGGCATGGTCTTATTAAATTTGTACCAAGTTTGCTAGTGTTTGGCATGGTTTTATTAAATTTGTACCAAGTTTGCAAGTGTTTTGGCATGGTGTTTTTAAATTTGTACCAAGTTTGCAAGTGTTCTGGCATGGTCTAAGGAAGTTTGTTCCAAGTTCGCAAGTGTTTGGCATCGTCTTATTAAATTTGTACCAAGTTTGCAAGTGTTTTGGCATGGTCTTATTAAATTTGTACCAAGTTTACAAGTGTTTTGGCATGGTCTTAGGAAGTTTGTTCCAAGTTTGCAAGTGTTTGGCATGGTCTTATTAAATTTTTACCAAGTTTGCAAGTGTTTTGGCATGGTCTTAGGAAGTTTGTTCCAAGTTTGCAAGTGTTTGGCATGGTCTTATTAAATTTGTACCAAGTTTGCAAGTGTTTTGGCATGGTCTTAGGAAGTTTGTTCGAAGTTTGCAAGTGTTTGGCATCGTCTTAATAAATTTGTACCAAGTTTGCAAGTGTTTTGGCATCGTCTTATTAAATGTGTACCAAGTTTGCAAGTGTTTTGGCATGGTCTTAGGAAGTTTGTACCAAGTTTGCAAGTGTTTTGGCATGGTCTTATTAAATTTGTACCAAGTTTGCAAGTGTTTTGGCATGGTCTTATTGAATTCGTACCAAGTTTGCAAATGTTTTGGCATGGTCTTATTAAATTTGTTCCAAGTTTGCAAGTGTGTTGGCATGGTCTGATTACATTTGTACCAAGTTTGCTAGTGTTTGGCATGGTTTTATTAAATTTGTACCAAGTTTGCAAGTGTTTTGGCATGGTGTTTTTAAATTTGTACCAAGTTTGCAAGTGTTCTGGCATGGTCTAAGGAAGTTTGTTCCAAGTTCGCAAGTGTTTGGCATCGTCTTATTAAATTTGTACCAAGTTTGCAAGTGTTTTGGCATGGTCTTATTAAATTTGTACCAAGTTTACAAGTGTTTTGGCATGGTCTTAGGAAGTTTGTTCCAAGTTTGCAAGTGTTTGGCATGGTCTTATTAAATTTTTACCAAGTTTGCAAGTGTTTTGGCATGGTCTTAGGAAGTTTGTTCCAAGTTTGCAAGTGTTTGGCATGGTCTTATTTAATTTGTACCAAGTTTGCAAGTGTTTTGGCATGGTCTTAGGAAGTTTGTTCCAAGTTTGCAAGTGTTTGGCATGGTCTTATTAAATTTGTACCAAGTTTGCAAGTGTTTTGGCATGGTCTTATTAAATTTGTACCAAGTTTGCAAGTGTTTTGGCATGGTCTTATTAAACTTGTTCCAAGTTTGCAAGTGTTTTGGCATGGTCTTAGGAAGTTTGTTCCAAGTTTGCTAGTGTTTGGCATGGTCTTATTAAATTTGTACCAAGTTTGCAAGTGTTTTGGCATGGTCTTATTAAATTTGTACCAAGTTTGCAAGTGTTTTGGTATGGTCTTATTAAATTTGTACCAAGTTTGCAAGTGTTTTGGCATGGTCTTATTAAATTTGTACCAAGTTTGCAAGTGTTTTGGCATGGTCTTATGGAGTTTGTTCCAAGTTTGCAAGTGTTTGGCATGGTCTTTTTAAATTTGTACCAAGTTTGCAAGTGTTTTTGGCATGGTCTCAGGAAGTTTGTTCGAAGTTTGCAAGTGTTTGGCATCGTCTTATTAAATTTGTACCAAGTTTGCAAGTGTTTTGGCATGGTCTTATTAAATTTGTACCAAGTTTGCAAGTGTTTTGGCATGGTCTTAGGAAGTTTTTTCCAAGTTTGCAAGTGTTTTGGCATGGTCTTATTAAATTTGTACCAAGTTTGCAAGTGTTTTGGCATGGTCTTATTCAACTTGTTCCAAGTTTGCAAGTGTTTTGGCTTGGTCTTATTAAATTTGTACCAAGTTTGCAAGTGTTTTGGCATGGTTTTATTAAATTTGTACCAAGTTTGCAAGTGTTTTGTCATGGTGTTATTAAATTTGTACCAAGTTTGCAAGTGTTCTGGCATGGTCTTAGGAAGTTTGTTCCAAGTTTGCAAGTGTTTGGCATCGTCTTATTAAATTTGTACCAAGTTTGAAAGTGTTTTGGCATGGTTTTATTAAATTTGTACCAAGTTTGCAAGTGTTTTGGCATGTTCTTAGGAAGTTTGTTTCAAGTTTGCAAGTGTTTTGGCATGGTCTTATTAAATTTGTACCAAGTTTGCAAGTGTTTTGGCATGGTCTTATTAAATTTGTTCCAAGTTTGCCAGTGTTTTGGAATGGTCTCATTAAATTTGTACCAAGTTTGCAAGTGTTTTGGCTTGGTCTTATTAAATTTGTACCAAGTTTGCAAGTGTTTTGGCATGGTCTTATTAAATTTGTACCAAGTTTGCAAGTGTTTTGGCATGGTCTTAGGAAGTTTGTTCCAAGTTTCCAAGTGTTTGGCATGGTCTTATTAAATTTGTACCAAGTTTGCAAGTGTTTGGCATGGTCTTATTAAATTTGTACCAAGTTTGCAAGTGTTTTGGCATGGTCTTATTAAATTTGTACCAAGTTTGCAAGTGTTTTGGCATGGTCTTATTAAATTTGTACCACGTTTGCAAGTGTTTTGGCATGGTCTTAGGAAGTTTGTTCCAAGTTTGCAAGTGTTTTGGCATGGTCTTATTGAATTCGTACCAAGTTTGCAAATGTTTTGGCATGGTCTTATTAAATTTGTTCCAAGTTTGCAAGTGTGTTGGCATGGTCTTATTAAATTTGTACTAAGTTTGCAAGTGTTTTGGCATGGTCTTAGGAAGTTTGTTTCAAGTTTGCAAGTGTTTGGCATGGCCTTTTTAAATTTGTACCAAGTTTGCATGTGTTTTGGCGTGGTCTTAGGAAGTTTGTTCCAAGTTTGCAAGTGTTTTGGCATGGTGTTAGGAAGTTTGTTCCAAGTTTGCAAGTGTTTGGCATGGTCGTATTAAATTTGTACAAATTTGCAAGTGTTTTGGCATGGTCTCATTAAATTTGTACCAAGTTTGCAAGTGTTTTGGCATGGTCTTAGGAAGTTTGTTCCAAGTTTGCAAGTGTTTGGCATGGTCTTCTTAAATTCGTTCCAAGTTTGCAAGTGTTTGGCTTGGTCTTATTAAATTTGTACCAAGTTTGCAAGTGTTTTGGCATGGTCTCATTAAATTTGTACCAAGTTTGCAAGTGTTTTGGCATGGTCTTAGGAAGTTTGTTCCAAGTTTGCATGTGTTTGGCATGGTCTTATTAAATTTATACCAAGTTTGCATATGTTTTGGCATGGTCTTATTAAATTTGTTCCAAGTTTGCAAGTGTTTTGGCATGGTCTTATTAAATTTGTACCAAGTTTGCAAGTGTTTTGACATGGTCTTATTAAATTTGTACCAAGTTTGCAAGTGTTTTGGCATGGTCTTATTAATTTTGTACCAAGTTTGCAAGTGTTTTGGCATGGTCTTATTAAATTTGTACTAAGTTTGCAAGTGTTTTGGCATGGTCTTAGGAAGTTTGTTTCAAGTTTGCAAGTGTTTGGCATGGCCTTTTTAAATTTGTACCAAGTTTGCATGTGTTTTGGCGTGGTCTTAGGAAGTTTGTTCCAAGTTTGCAAGTGTTTTGGCATGGTGTTAGGAAGTTTGTTCCAAGTTTGCAAGTGTTTGGCATGGTCGTATTAAATTTGTACCAAGGTTGCAAGTGTTTTGGCATGGTCTTAGGAAGTTTGTTCCAAGTTTGCAAGTGTTTGGCATGGTCTTATTAAATTTGTGCTTAGTTTGCAAGTGTTTTGGCATGGTCTTAGGAAGTTTGTTCCAAGTTTGCAAGCGTTTTGGCATGGTCTTATTAAATTTGTACCAAGGTTGCAAGTGTATTGGCATGATCTTAGAAAGTTTGTTCCAAGTTTGCAAGTGTTTGGCATGGTCTTATTAAATTTGTACCAAGTTTTCAAGTGTTTTGGCATGGTCTTAGGAAGTTTGTTCCAAGTTTGCAAGTTTTTGGCAAGGTCTTATTAAATTTGTACCAAGTTTGCAAGTGTTTGGCATGGTCGTATTAAATTTGTACCAAGGTTGCTAGTGTTTTGGCATGGTCTTAGGAAATTTGTTCCAAGTTTGCAAGTGTTTGGCATGGTCTTATTAAATTTGTACCAAGTTTGCAAGTGTTTGGCATGGTCGTATTAAATTTGTACTAAGTTTGCAAGTGTTTTGGCATGGTCTTATTACATTTGTACCAAGTTTGCAAGTGTTTTGGCATGGTCTTATTAAATTTGTACCAAGTTTGCAAGTGTTTTGGCATGGTCTTATTAAATTTGTACCAAGTTTGCAAGTGTTTTGGCATGGTCTTATTGAATTCGTACCAAGTTTGCAAATGTTTTGGCATGGTCTTATTAAATTTGTTCCAAGTTTGCAAGTGTGTTGGCATGGTCTTATTACATTTGTACCAAGTTTGCAAGTGTTTTGGCATGGTCATAGGAAGTTTGTTTAAAGTTTACAAGTGTTTGGCATGGTCTTATTAAATTTGTACCAAGTTTGCTAGTGTTTGGCATGGTTTTATTAAATTTGTACCAAGTTTGCAAGTGTTTTGGCATGGTGTTTTTAAATTTGTACCAAGTTTGCAAGTGTTTTGGCATGGTCTTATTAAATTTGTACCAAGTTTGCAAGTGTTTTGGCATGGTCTTATTGAATTCGTACCAAGTTTGCAAATGTTTTGGCATGGTCTTATTAAATTTGTTCCAAGTTTGCAAGTGTGTTGGCATGGTCTTATTACATTTGTACCAAGTTTGCAAGTGTTTTGGCATGGTCATAGGAAGTTGGTTTAAAGTTTGCAAGTGTTTGGCATGGTCTTATTAAATTTGTACCAAGTTTGCTAGTGTTTGGCATGGTTTTATTAAATTTGTACCAAGTTTGCAAGTGTTTTGGCATGGTCTTATTAAATTTGTACCAAGTTTGCAAGTGTTTTGGCATGGTCTTATTAAATTTGTACCAAGTTTGCAAGTGTTTTGGCATGGTCTTAGGAAGTTTTTTCCAAGTTTGCAAGTGTTTTGGCATGGTCTTATTAAATTTGTACCAAGTTTGCAAGTGTTTTGGCATGGTCTTATTCAACTTGTTCCAAGTTTGCAAGTGTTTTGGCTTGGTCTTATTAAATTTGTACCAAGTTTGCAAGTGTTTTGGCATGGTCTTATTAAATTTGTTCCAAGTTTGCAAGTGTTTTGGCTTGGTCTTATTAAATTTGTACCAAGTTTGCAAGTGTTTTGGCATGGTCTAAGGAAGTTTGTTCCATTTTTGCAAGTGTTTTGGCATGGTTTTATTAAATGTGTACCAAGTTTGCAAGTGTTTTGGCATGGTCTTATTAAATTTGTACCAAGTTTGCAGGTGTTTTGGCATGGTCTTATTAAATTTGTTCCAAGTTTGCCAGTGTTTTGGAATGGTCTCATAAAATTTGTACCAAGTTTGCAAGTGTTTTGGCATGGTCTTATTAAATTTGTACCAAGTTTGCAAGTGTTTTGGCATGGTCTTATTAAATTTGTACCAAGTTTGCAAGTGTTTTGGCATGGTCTTTTTAAATTTGTACCAAGTTTGCAAGTGTTTTGGCATGGTCTTATTGAATTCGTACCAAGTTTGCAAATGTTTTGGCATGGTCTTATTAAATTTGTTCCAAGTTTGCAAGTGTGTTGGCATGGTCTTATTACATTTGTACCAAGTTTGCAAGTGTTTTGGCATGGTCTTATTAAATTTGTACCAAGTTTGCAAGTGTTTTGGCATGGTCTAAGGAAGTTTGTTCCATTTTTGCAAGTGTTTTGGCATGGTTTTATTAAATGTGTACCAAGTTTGCAAGTGTTTTGGCATGGTCTTATTAAATTTGTACCAAGTTTGCAGGTGTTTTGGCATGGTCTTATTAAATTTGTTCCAAGTTTGCCAGTGTTTTGGAATGGTCTCATAAAATTTGTACCAAGTTTGCAAGTGTTTTGGCATGGTCTTATTAAATTTGTACCAAGTTTGCAAGTGTTTTGGCATGGTCTTATTAAATTTGTACCAAGTTTGCAAGTGTTTTGGCATGGTCTTTTTAAATTTGTACCAAGTTTGCAAGTGTTTTGGCATGGTCTTATTGAATTCGTACCAAGTTTGCAAATGTTTTGGCATGGTCTTATTAAATTTGTTCCAAGTTTGCCAGTGTTTTGGAATGGTCTCATAAAATTTGTACCAAGTTTGCAAGTGTTTTGGCATGGTCTTATTAAATTTGTACCAAGTTTGCAAGTGTTTTGGCATGGTCTTATTAAATTTGTACCAAGTTTGCAAGTGTTTTGGCATGGTCTTTTTAAATTTGTACCAAGTTTGCAAGTGTTTTGGCATGGTCTTATTGAATTCGTACCAAGTTTGCAAATGTTTTGGCATGGTCTTATTAAATTTGTACCAAGTTTGCAAGTGTTTTGGCATGGTCTTATTAAATTTGTACCAAGTTTGCAAGTGTTTTGGCATGGTCTTTTTAAATTTGTACCAAGTTTGCAAGTGTTTTGGCTTGGTCTTATTAAATTTGTACCAAGTTTGCAAGTGTTTTGGCATGGTCTAAGGAAGTTTGTTCCATTTTTGCAAGTGTTTTGGCATGGTTTTATTAAATGTGTACCAAGTTTGCAAGTGTTTTGGCATGGTCTTATTAAATTTGTACCAAGTTTGCAAGTGTTTTGGCATGGTCTAAGGAAGTTTGTTCCATTTTTGCAAGTGTTTTGGCATGGTTTTATTAAATGTGTACCAAGTTTGCAAGTGTTTTGGCATGGTCTTATTAAATTTGTACCAAGTTTGCAGGTGTTTTGGCATGGTCTTATTAAATTTGTTCCAAGTTTGCCAGTGTTTTGGAATGGTCTCATAAAATTTGTACCAAGTTTGCAAGTGTTTTGGCATGGTCTTATTAAATTTGTACCAAGTTTGCAAGTGTTTTGGCATGGTCTTATTAAATTTGTACCAAGTTTGCAAGTGTTTTGGCATGGTCTTTTTAAATTTGTACCAAGTTTGCAAGTGTTTTGGCATGGTCTTATTGAATTCGTACCAAGTTTGCAAATGTTTTGGCATGGTCTTATTAAATTTGTTCCAAGTTTGCAAGTGTGTTGGCATGGTCTTATTACATTTGTACCAAGTTTGCAAGTGTTTTGGCATGGTCATAGGAAGTTTGTTTAAAGTTTGCAAGTGTTTGGCATGGTCTTATTAAATTTGTACCAAGTTTGCTAGTGTTTGGCATGGTTTTATTAAATTTGTACCAAGTTTGCAAGTGTTTTGGCATGGTGTTTTTAAATTTGTACCAAGTTTGCAAGTGTTCTGGCATGGTCTAAGGAAGTTTGTTCCAAGTTCGCAAGTGTTTGGCATCGTCTTATTAAATTTGTACCAAGTTTGCAAGTGTTTTGGCATGGTCTTATTAAATTTGTACCAAGTTTACAAGTGTTTTGGCATGGTCTTAGGAAGTTTGTTCCAAGTTTGCAAGTGTTTGGCATGGTCTTATTAAATTTTTACCAAGTTTGCAAGTGTTTTGGCATGGTCTTAGGAAGTTTGTTCCAAGTTTGCAAGTGTTTGGCATGGTCTTATTAAATTTGTACCAAGTTTGCAAGTGTTTTGGCATGGTCTTAGGAAGTTTGTTCGAAGTTTGCAAGTGTTTGGCATCGTCTTATTAAATTTGTACCAAGTTTGCAAGTGTTTTGGCATCGTCTTATTAAATTTGTACCAAGTTTGCAAGTGTTTTGGCATGGTCTTAGGAAGTTTGTACCAAGTTTGCAAGTGTTTTGGCATGGTCTTATTAAATTTGTACCAAGTTTGCAAGTGTTTTGGCATGGTCTTATTGAATTCGTACCAAGTTTGCAAATGTTTTGGCATGGTCTTATTAAATTTGTTCCAAGTTTGCAAGTGTGTTGGCATGGTCTTATTACATTTGTACCAAGTTTGCAAGTGTTTTGGCATGGTCATAGGAAGTTTGTTTAAAGTTTGCAAGTGTTTTGCATGGTCTTATTAAATTTGTACCAAGTTTGCTAGTGTTTGGCATGGTTTTATTAAATTTGTACCAAGTTTGCAAGTGTTTTGGCATGGTGTTTTTAAATTTGTACCAAGTTTGCAAGTGTTCTGGCATGGTCTAAGGAAGTTTGTTCCAAGTTCGCAAGTGTTTGGCATCGTCTTATTAAATTTGTACCAAGTTTGCAAGTGTTTTGGCATGGTCTTATTAAATTTGTACCAAGTTTACAAGTGTTTTGGCATGGTCTTAGGAAGTTTGTTCCAAGTTTGCAAGTGTTTGGCATGGTCTTATTAAATTTTTACCAAGTTTGCAAGTGTTTTGGCATGGTCTTAGGAAGTTTGTTCCAAGTTTGCAAGTGTTTGGCATGGTCTTATTTAATTTGTACCAAGTTTGCAAGTGTTTTGGCATGGTCTTAGGAAGTTTGTTCCAAGTTTGCAAGTGTTTGGCATGGTCTTATTAAATTTGTACCAAGTTTGCAAGTGTTTTGGCATGGTCTTATTAAATTTGTACCAAGTTTGCAAGTGTTTTGGCATGGTCTTATTAAACTTGTTCCAAGTTTGCAAGTGTTTTGGCATGGTCTTAGGAAGTTTGTTCCAAGTTTGCTAGTGTTTGGCATGGTCTTATTAAATTTGTACCAAGTTTGCAAGTGTTTTGGCATGGTCTTATTAAATTTGTACCAAGTTTGCAAGTGTTTTGGTATGGTCTTATTAAATTTGTACCAAGTTTGCAAGTGTTTTGGCATGGTCTTATTAAATTTGTACCAAGTTTGCAAGTGTTTTGGCATGGTCTTATGGAGTTTGTTCCAAGTTTGCAAGTGTTTGGCATGGTCTTTTTAAATTTGTACCAAGTTTGCAAGTGTTTTGGCATGGTCTCAGGAAGTTTGTTCGAAGTTTGCAAGTGTTTGGCATCGTCTTATTAAATTTGTACCAAGTTTGCAAGTGTTTTGGCATGGTCTTATTAAATTTGTACCAAGTTTGCAAGTGTTTTGGCATGGTCTTAGGAAGTTTTTTCCAAGTTTGCAAGTGTTTTGGCATGGTCTTATTAAATTTGTACCAAGTTTGCAAGTGTTTTGGCATGGTCTTATTCAACTTGTTCCAAGTTTGCAAGTGTTTTGGCTTGGTCTTATTAAATTTGTACCAAGTTTGCAAGTGTTTTGGCATGGTTTTATTAAATTTGTACCAAGTTTGCAAGTGTTTTGTCATGGTGTTATTAAATTTGTACCAAGTTTGCAAGTGTTCTGGCATGGTCTTAGGAAGTTTGTTCCAAGTTTGCAAGTGTTTGGCATCGTCTTATTAAATTTGTACCAAGTTTGAAAGTGTTTTGGCATGGTTTTATTAAATTTGTACCAAGTTTGCAAGTGTTTTGGCATGTTCTTAGGAAGTTTGTTTCAAGTTTGCAAGTGTTTTGGCATGGTCTTATTAAATTTGTACCAAGTTTGCAAGTGTTTTGGCATGGTCTTATTAAATTTGTTCCAAGTTTGCCAGTGTTTTGGAATGGTCTCATTAAATTTGTACCAAGTTTGCAAGTGTTTTGGCTTGGTCTTATTAAATTTGTACCAAGTTTGCAAGTGTTTTGGCATGGTCTTATTAAATTTGTACCAAGTTTGCAAGTGTTTTGGCATGGTCTTAGGAAGTTTGTTCCAAGTTTCCAAGTGTTTGGCATGGTCTTATTAAATTTGTACCAAGTTTGCAAGTGTTTGGCATGGTCTTATTAAATTTGTACCAAGTTTGCAAGTGTTTTGGCATGGTCTTATTAAATTTGTACCAAGTTTGCAAGTGTTTTGGCATGGTCTTATTAAATTTGTACCACGTTTGCAAGTGTTTTGGCATGGTCTTAGGAAGTTTGTTCCAAGTTTGCAAGTGTTTTGGCATGGTCTTATTGAATTCGTACCAAGTTTGCAAATGTTTTGGCATGGTCTTATTAAATTTGTTCCAAGTTTGCAAGTGTGTTGGCATGGTCTTATTACATTTGTACCAAGTTTGCAAGTGTTTTGGCATGGTCATAGGAAGTTTGTTTAAAGTTTGCAAGTGTTTGGCATGGTCTTATTAAATTTGTACCAAGTTTGCAAGTGTTTGGCATGGTTTTATTAAATTTGTACCAAGTTTGCAAGTGTTTTGGCATGGTCTTAGGAAGTTTGTTCCAAGTTTGCAAGTGTTTGGCATGGTCTTATTAAATTTGTACAAATTTGCAAGTGTTTTGGCATGGTCTCATTAAATTTGTACCAAGTTTGCAAGTGTTTTGGCATGGTCTTAGGAAGTTTGTTCCAAGTTTGCAAGTGTTTGGCATGGTCTTCTTAAATTCGTTCCAAGTTTGCAAGTGTTTGGCTTGGTCTTATTAAATTTGTACCAAGTTTGCAAGTGTTTTGGCATGGTCTCATTAAATTTGTACCAAGTTTGCAAGTGTTTTGGCATGGTCTTAGGAAGTTTGTTCCAAGTTTGCATGTGTTTGGCATGGTCTTATTAAATTTATACCAAGTTTGCATATGTTTTGGCATGGTCTTATTAAATTTGTTCCAAGTTTGCAAGTGTTTTGGCATGGTCTTATTAAATTTGTACCAAGTTTGCAAGTGTTTTGACATGGTCTTATTAAATTTGTACCAAGTTTGCAAGTGTTTTGGCATGGTCTTATTAAATTTGTACCAAGTTTGCAAGTGTTTTGGCATGGTCTTATTAAATTTGTACTAAGTTTGCAAGTGTTTTGGCATGGTCTTAGGAAGTTTGTTTCAAGTTTGCAAGTGTTTGGCATGGCCTTTTTAAATTTGTACCAAGTTTGCATGTGTTTTGGCGTGGTCTTAGGAAGTTTGTTCCAAGTTTGCAAGTGTTTTGGCATGGTGTTAGGAAGTTTGTTCCAAGTTTGCAAGTGTTTGGCATGGTCGTATTAAATTTGTACCAAGGTTGCAAGTGTTTTGGCATGGTCTTAGGAAGTTTGTTCCAAGTTTGCAAGTGTTTGGCATGGTCTTATTAAATTTGTGCTTAGTTTGCAAGTGTTTTGGCATGGTCTTAGGAAGTTTGTTCCAAGTTTGCAAGCGTTTTGGCATGGTCTTATTAAATTTGTACCAAGGTTGCAAGTGTATTGGCATGATCTTAGAAAGTTTGTTCCAAGTTTGCAAGTGTTTGGCATGGTCTTATTAAATTTGTACCAAGTTTTCAAGTGTTTTGGCATGGTCTTAGGAAGTTTGTTCCAAGTTTGCAAGTTTTTGGCAAGGTCTTATTAAATTTGTACCAAGTTTGCAAGTGTTTGGCATGGTCGAATTAAATTTGTACCAAGGTTGCTAGTGTTTTGGCATGGTCTTAGGAAATTTGTTCCAAGTTTGCAAGTGTTTGGCATGGTCTTATTAAATTTGTACCAAGTTTGCAAGTGTTTGGCATGGTCGTATTAAATTTGTACTAAGTTTGCAAGTGTTTTGGCATGGTCTTATTACATTTGTACCAAGTTTGCAAGTGTTTTGGCATGGTCTTATTAAATTTGTACCAAGTTTGCAAGTGTTTTGGCATGGTCTTAGGAAGTTTGTTCCAAGTTTGCAAGTGTTTGGCATGGTAGTATTAAATTTGTACCAAGTTTGCAAGTGTTTGACATGGTCGTATTAAATTTGTACCAAGTTTGCAAGTATTTTCGCATGGTCCTATTAAATTTGTACCAAGTTTGCAAATGTTTTGGCATGGTCTTATTAAATGTGTGCTAAGTTTGCAGTGTTTTGGCATGGTCTTAGGAAGTTTGTTCCAAGTTTGCAAGTGTTTTGGCATGGTCTTATTAAATTTGTACCAAGGTTGCAAGTGTTTTGGCATGGTCTTATTAAATTTGTTCCAAGTTTGCAAGTGTTTTGGCATGGTCTTAGGAAGTTTGTTCCAAGTTTGCAAGTGTTTAGCATGGTCTTATTAAATTTGTTCCAAGTTTGCAAGTGTTTAAGCATGGTCTTAGGAAGTTTGTTCCAAGTTTGCAAGTGTTTGGCTTGGTCTTATTAAATTTGTACCAAGTTTGCAAGTGTTTTGGCATGGTCTTATTAAATTTGTACCAAGTTTGCAAGTGTTTTGGCATGGTCTTATTAAATTTGTACCAAGTTTGCAAGTGTTTTGGCATGGTCTTATTAAATTTGTACCAAGTTTGCAAGTGTTTTGGCATGGTCTTAGGAAGTTTGTTCCAAGTTTCCAAGTGTTTGGCATGGTCTTATTAAATTTGTACCAAGTTTGCAAGTGTTTGGCATGGTCTTATTAAATTTGTACCAAGTTTGCAAGTGTTTTGGCATGGTCTTATTAAATTTGTACCAAGTTTGCAAGTGTTTTGGCATGGTCTTATTAAATTTGTACCAAGTTTGCAAGTGTTTTGGCATGGTCTAAGGAAGTTTGTTCCATTTTTGCAAGTGTTTGGCATGGTCTTATTAAATTTGTACCAAGTTTGCCAGTGTTTTGGCATGGTCTTAGGAAGTTTGTTCCAAGTTTGCAAGTGTTTTGGCATGGTCTTATTGAATTCGTACCAAGTTTGCAAATGTTTTGGCATGGTCTTATTAAATTTGTTCCAAGTTTGCAAGTGTGTTGGCATGGTCTTATTACATTGGTACCACGTTTGCAAGTGTTTTGGCATGGTCATAGGAAGTTTGTTTAAAGTTTGCAAGTGTTTGGCATGGTCTTATTAAATTTGTACAAAGTTTGCAAGTGTTTGGCATGGTTTTATTAAATTTGTACCAAGTTTGCAAGTGTTTTGGCATGGTGTTTTTAAATTTGTACCAAGGTTGCAAGTGTTCTGGCATGGTCTAAGGAATATTGTTCCAAGTTCGCAAGTGTTTGGCATCGTCTTATTAAATTTGTACCAAGTTTGCAAGTGTTTTGGCATGGTCTTATTAAATTTGTAACAAGTTTGCAAGTGTTTTGGCATGGTCTTAGGAAGTTTTATTCCAAGTTTGCAAGTGTTTGGCATGGGCTTATTAAATTTGTACCAAGTTTGCAAGTGTTTTGGCATGGTCTTAGGAAGTTTGTTCCAAGTTTGCAAGTGTTTGGCATGGTCTTATTAAATTTGTACCAAGTTTGCAAGTGTTTTGGCATGGTCTTAGGAAGTTTGTTCGAAGTTTGCAAGTGTTTTGGCATGGTCTTATTAAATTTGTACCAAGTTTGCAAGTGTTTTGGCATCGTCTTATTAAATTTGTACCAAGTTTGCAAGTGTTTTGGCATGGTCTTATTTAATTTGTACCAAGTTTGCAAGTGTTTTGGCATAATCTTAGGAAGTTTTTTCCAAGTGTGCAAGTGTTTTGGCATGGTCTTATTAAATGTGTACCAAGTTTGCAAGTGTTTTGGCATGGTCTTATTAAATTTGTACCAAGTTTGCAAGTGTTTTGGCATGGTCTTATTAAACTTGTTCCAAGTTTGCAAGTGTTTTGGCATGGTCTTATTAATTTTGTACCAAGTTTGCAAGTGTTTTGGCATGGTTTCATTAAATTTGTACCAAGTTTGCAAGTGTTTTGGCTTGGTGTTTTTAAATTTGTACCAAGTTTGCAAGTGTTCTGGCATGGTAAAAGGAAGTTTGTTCCAAGTTTGCTAGTGTTTGGCATGGTCTTATTAAATTTGTACCAAGTTTGCAAGTGTTTTGGCATGGTCTTATTAAATTTGTACCAAGTTTGCAAGTGTTTTGGTATGGTCTTATTAAATTTGTACCAAGTTTGCAAGTGTTTTGGCATGGTCTTATTAAATTTGTACCAAGTTTGCAAGTGTTTTGGCATGGTCTTATTAATTTTGTACCAAGTTTGCAAGTGTTTTGGCATGGTCTTATGGAGTTTGTTCCAAGTTTGCAAGTGTTTTGGCATGGTCTTATTAAATTTGTTCCAAGTTTGCAAGTGTTTTGGCATGGTCTAAGGAAGTTTGTTCCAAGTTTGCAAGTGTTTGGCATGGTCTTATTAAATTTGTTCCAAGTTTGCAAGTGTTTTGGCATGGTCTTAGGAAGTTTGTTCCAAGTTTGCAAGTGTTTGGCATGGTCTTCTTAAATTTGTACCAAGTTTGCAAGTGTTTTGGCATGGTCTTAGGAAGTTTGTTCGAAGTTTGCAAGTGTTTGGCATCGTCTTATTAAATTTGTACCAAGTTTGCAAGTGTTTTGGCATGGTCTTATTAAATTTGTACCAAGTTTGCAAGTGTTTTGGCATGGTCTTAGGAAGTTTTTTCCAAGTTTGCAAGTGTTTTGGCATGGTCTTATTAAATTTGTACCAAGTTTGCAAGTGTTTGGCATGGTCTTATTAAATTTGTATCAAGTTTGCAAGTGTTTTGGCATGGTCTTATAAAACTTGTTCCAAGTTTGCAAGTGTTTTGGCATGGTCTTAGGAAGTTTGTACCAAGTTTGCAAGTGTTTTGGCATGGTTTTATTAAATTTGTACCAAGTTTGCAAGTGTTTTGGCATGGTATTATTAAATTTGTACCAAGATTGCAAGTGTTCTGGCATGGTCTTAGGAAGTTTGTTCCAAGTTTGCAAGTGTTTGGCATCGTCTTATTAAATTTGTACCAAGTTTGAAAGTTTTTTGGCATGGTTTTATTAAATTTGTACCAAGTTTGCAAGTGTTTTGGCATGTTCTTAGGAAGTTTGTTCCAAGTTTGCAAGTGTTTTGGCATGGTCTTATTAAATTTGTACCAAGTTTGCAAGTGTTTTGGCATGGTCTTATTAAATTTGTTCCAAGTTTGCCAGTGTTTTGGAATGGTCTCATAAAATTTGTACCAAGTTTGCAAGTGTTTTGGCATGGTCTTATTAAATTTGTACCAAGTTTGCAAGTGTTTTGGCATGGTCTTATTAAATTTGTACCAAGTTTGCAAGTGTTTTGGCATGGTCTTATTAAATTTGTACCAAGTTTGCAAGTGTTTTGGCATGGTCTTAGGAAGTTTGTTCCAAGTTTCCAAGTGTTTGGCATGGTCCTATTAAATTTGTACCAAGTTTGGAAGTGTTTTGGCATAGTCTTATTAAATTTGTACCAAGTTTGCAGGTGTTTTGGCATGGTCTTATTAAATTTGTACCAAGTTTGCAAGTGTTTTGGCATGGTCTTATTAAATTTGTACCACGTTTGCCAGTGTTTTGGCATGGTCTTAGGAAGTTTGTTCCAAGTTTGCAAGTGTTTTGGCATGGTCTTATTGAATTCGTACCAAGTTTGCAAATGTTTTGGCATGGTCTTATTAAATTTGTTCCAAGTTTGCAAGTGTGTTGGCATGGTCTTATTACATTTGTACCAAGTTTGCAAGTGTTTTGGCATGGTCATAGGAAGTTTGTTTAAAGTTTGCAAGTGTTTGGCATGGTCTTATTAAATTTGTACCAAGTTTGCAAGTGTTTGGCATGGTTTTATTAAATTTGTACCAAGTTTGCAAGTGTTTTGGCATGGTGTTTTTAAATTAGTACCAAGTTTGCAAGTGTTCTGGCATGGTCTAAGGAAGTTTGTTCCAAGTTCGCAAGTGTTTTGGCATCGTCTTATTAAATTTGTACCAAGTTTGCAAGTGTTTTGGCATGGTCTTATTAAATTTGTACCCAGTTTGCAAGTGTTTTGGCATGGTCTTAGGAAGTTTGTTCCAAGTTTGCAAGTGTTTGGCATGGTCTTATTCAATTTGTACCAAGTTTGCAAGTGTTTTGGCATGGTCTTAGGAAGTTTGTTCCAAGTTTGCAAGTGTTTGGCATGGTCTTATTAAATTTGTACCAAGTTTGCAAGTGTTTTGGCATGGTCTTAGGAAGTTTGTTCGAAGTTTGCAAGTGTTTGGCATCGTCTTATTAAATTTGTACCAAGTTTGCAAGTGTTTTGGCATCGTCTTATTAAATTTGTACCAAGTTTGCAAGTGTTTTGGCATGGTCTTATTTAATTTGTACCAAGTTTGCAAGTGTTTTGGCATAATCTTAGGAAGTTTTTTCCAAGTTTGCAAGTGTTTTGGCATGGTCTTATTAAATTTGTACCAAGTTTGCAAGTGTTTTGGCATGGTCTTATTAAATTTGTACCAAGTTTGCAAGTGTTTTGGCATGGTCTTATTAAACTTGTTCCAAGTTTGCAAGTGTTTTGGCATGGTCTTATTAATTTTGTACCAAGTTTGCAAGTGTTTTGGCATGGTCTTAGGAAGTTTGTCCCAAGTTTGCAAGTGTTTTGTCATAGTCTTATTAATTTGTACAAGTTTGCAAGTGTTTTGGCATGGTCTTAGGAAGATTGTTCCAAGTTTGCAAGTGTTTGGCATGGTCTTATTAAATTTGTACCAAGTTTGCAAGTGTTTTGGCATGGTCTTAGGAGTTTGTTCCAAGTTTGCAAGTGTTTGGCATGGTCTTATTAAATTTGTGCCAAGTTTGCAAGTGTTTTGGCATGGTCTTAGGAAGTTTGTTCCAAGTTTGCAAGCGTTTTGGCATGGTCTTAATAAATTTTTACCAAGTTTGCAAGTGTTTTGGCATGGTCTTAGGAGTTTGTTCCAAGTTTGCAAGTGTTTGGCATGGTCTTATTAAATTTGTGCCAAGTTTGCAAGTGTTTTGGCATAATCTTAGGAAGTTTTTTCCAAGTTTGCAAGTGTTTTGGCATGGTCTTATTAAATTTGTACAAAGTTTGCAAGTGTTTGGCATCGTCTTATTAAATTTGTACCAAGTTTGCAAGTGTTTTGGCATGGTCTTATGAAATTTGTACCAAGTTTGCAAGTGTTTTGGCATGGTCTTAGGAAGTTTTTTCCAAGTTTGCAAGTGTTTTGGCATGGTCTTAATAAATTTTTACCAAGTTTTCAAGTGTTTTGGCACGGTCTTATTAAATTTGTACCAAGTTTGCAAGTGTTTTGGCATGGTCTTATTAAACTTGTTCCAAGTTTGCAAGTGTTTTGGCTTGGTCTTAATAAATTTGTACCAAGTTTGCAAGTGTTTTGGCATGGTTTTATTAAATTTGTGCCAAGTTTGCAAGTGTTTTGGCATGGTCTTATTAAATTTGTACCAAGTTTGCAAGTGTTCTGGCATGGTCTTAGGAAGTTTGTTCCAAGTTTGCAAGTGTTTGGCATCGTCTTATTAAATTTGTACCAAGTTTGCAAGTGTTTTGGCATGGTCTTATTAAATTTGTACCAAGTTTGCAAGTGTTTTGGCATGGTCTTAGGAAGTTTGTTCCAAGTTTGCAAGTGTTTGGCATGGTCTCATTAAATTTGTACCAAGTTTGCAAGTGTTTTGGCATGGTCTTAGGAAGTTTGTTCCAAGTTTGCAAGTGTTTGGCATGGTCTTCTTAAATTTGTACCAAGTTTGCAAGTGTTTTGGCATGGTCTTAGGAAGTTTGTTCGAAGTTTGCAAGTGTTTGGCATCGTCTTATTAAATTTGTACCAAGTTTGCAAGTGTTTTGGCATGGTCTTAGGAAGTTTTTTCCAAGTTTGCAAGTGTTTTGGCATGGTCTTATTAAATTTGTACCAAGTTTGCAAGTGTTTTGGCATGGTCTTATAAAATTTGTACCAAGTTTGCAAGTGTTTTGGCATGGTCTTATTTAACTTGTTCCAAGTTTGCAAGTGTTTTGGCTTGGTCTTATTAAATTTGTACCAAGTTTGCAAGTGTTTTGGCATGGTTTTATTAAATTTGTACCAAGTTTGCAAGTGTTTTGGCATGGTGTTATTAAATTTGTACCAAGTTTGCAAGGGTTTTGGCATGGACTTATTAAATTGGTACCAAGTTTGCAAGTGTTATGGCATGGTCTTAGGAAGTTTGTTCCAAGTTTGCAGGTGTTTGGCATGGTCTTATTAAATTTGCCTCAAGTTTGCAAGTGTTTTGGCATGGTCTTATTAAATTTGTACCAAGTTTGCAAGTGTTTTGGTACGGTCTTATTAAATTTGTACCAAGTTTGCAAGTGTTTTGGCATGGTCTTATTAATTTTGTACCAAGTTTGCAAGTGTTTTGGCATGGTCTTATTAATTTTGTACCAAGTTTGCAAGTGTTTTGGCATGGTCTTAGGAAGTTTTTTCCAAGTTTGCAAGTGTTTTGGCATGGTCTTATTAAATTTGTACCAAGTTTGCAAGTGTTTTGGCATGGTCTTAGGAAGTTTGTTCCAAGTTTGCAAGTGTCTGGCATGGTCTTATTAAATTTGTACCAAGTTTGCAAGTGTTTTGGCATGGTCTTAGGAAGTTTGTACCAAGTTTGCAAGTGTTTTGGCATGGTCTTATTAAATTTGTAACAAGTTTGCAAGTGTTTTGGCATGGTCTTATTCAATTTGTACCAAGTTTGCAAGTGTTTTGGCATGGTCTTATTAAATTTTTACCAAGTTTGCAAGTGTTTTGGCATGGTCTTATTAAACTTGTTCCAAGTTTGCAAGTGTTTTGGCTTGGTCTTATTAAATTTGTACCAAGTTTGCAAGTGTTTTGGCATGGTTTTATTAAATTTGTACCAAGTTTGCAAGTGTTCTGGCATGGTCTTAGGAAGTTTGTTCCAAGTTTGCAAGTGTTTGGCATCGTCTTATTAAATTTGTACCAAGTTTGCAATTGTTTTGGCATGGTCTTCTTAAATTTGTACCAAGTTTGCAAATGTTTTGGCATGGTCTTAGGAAGTTTGTTCAAAGTTTGCAAGTGTTTGGCATGGTCTTATTATATTTGTACCAAGTTTGCAAGTGTTTTGGCATGGTCTTGGGAAGTTTGTTTCAAGTTTGCAAGTGTTTGACATGGTCTTCTTAAATTTGTACCAAGTTTGCATGTGTTTTGGCATGGTCTTACTAAGTTTGTTCAAAGTTTGCAAGTGTTTGGCATGGTCTTATTAAATTTGTACCAAGTTTGCAAGTGTTTTGGCATGGTCTTGGGAAGTTTGTTTCAAGTTTGCAAGTGTTTGACATGGTCTTCTTAAATTTGTACCAAGTTTGCATGTGTTTTGGCATGGTCTTAGGAATTTTGTTCGAAGTTTGCAAGTGTTTGGCATGGTCTTATTAAATTTGTACCAAGTTTGCAAGTGTTTTGGCATGGTCTTAGGAAGTTTTTTCCAAGTTTGCAAGTGTTTTGGCATGGTCTTATAAAATTTGTACCAAGTTTGCAAGTGTTTTGGCATGGTCTTATTAAACATGTTCCAAGTTTGCAAGTGTTTTGGCTTGGTCTTATTAAATTTGTACCAAGTTTGCAAGTGTTTTGGCATGGTCTTAGGAAGTTTGTTCGAAGTTTGCAAGTGTTTGGCATCGTCTTATTAAATTTGTACCAAGTTTGCAAGTGTTTTGGCATGGTCTTATTAAATTTGTACCAAGTTTGCAAGTGTTTTGGCATGGTCTTAGGAAGTTTTTTCCAAGTTTGCAAGTGTTTTGGCATGGTCTTAATAAATTTGTACCAAGTTTTCAAGTGTTTTGGCATGGTCTTATTAAATTTGTACCAAGTTTGCAAGTGTTTTGGCATGGTCTTATTAAACATGTTCCAAGTTTGCAAGTGTTTTGGCTTGGTCTTAATAAATTTGTACCAAGTTTGCAAGTGTTTTGGCATGGTTTTATTAAATTTGTGCCAAGTTTGCAAGTGTTTGGGCATGGTGTTTTTAAATTTGTACCAAGTTTGCAAGTGTTCTGGCATGGTCTTAGGAAGTTTGTTCCAAGTTTGCAAGTGTTTGGCATCGTCTTATTAAATTTGTACCAAGTTTTTTTTTTTTATAAAAGACGTTTATTAAGGGTGTACAACATTTCTTACAAACTATTTAATCACATTTACATAGGTTTTGTTTCCTTCGCACGTGTTGGACGGGAAACAAAGGCAAGACTTTACAAACAGATTGATTTATAGAGAACAGGAAAGGACATCTACATCAATCGCAACATCATTGTTTCCAATGATGTGGATGATGTAGTTTGAAAATACGGAGAGTACTGCACTGCGTGTGCCCGCTCTTATCCTGTTTAGAGCGGGCCAGTGCAGGTCGACAAAACGAAGATGGGACCCTGGAGCAACTTGTTGCAGCCGCTGTTGTAGAGTGTCCCACGCCAGCGACACGCGAGGACATGCTGCAAACTTGTGCTCCAGGGTCTCGACAGCGGGACAAAACGTGCACGTTGGTGTGTCGGCTCTGCCGGTTTCGAAAAGATGCTCCGCGTGCGAGATCTTCCCGTTTGCCAGCAGGTAAAGGGCGGAACGTTGTGCAGACGTCAGCATCCTGGAGCTTATGTTTCCCCACACTCTTCTCCACAGCGTGTGTGGGGAAGCTCCAACCACCCTTGGGTCCGGTAGGGCGTTTGTTGCTGCGCGTCGCAGTCCTCGCGTTGATGGCGATCGTCGGAGGGTCTCTGGCACGTATGCCAAGTGCTGGATAACCTTGCGGAGGCAGGGGTAGGACGACGGGACGGAGTTGGTGTCGGGTGGGTTCCCAGCGTTGGCGATATACTGAGACCCGATCACCAAACATCCTTGCTCCGCAAGGTACCGGTTGGTGAGTAGCGATTGTGTGGTGATGATGGGGATGTGGAGATTAAGTCCACCGCGATCTCGTGGTAGCGCCAGCTGGAGTAGAGGAACGCGGATGCCACCAGAGCCGTTCCACAGCAGTGATCCAATCATGTGAGAGACCTTTGCAACGTCCCGCTGCCGAGCGCCACAGACAGACGCGACGAACCACAGCTTGGGGAGCAGGAAGGTGTTGAGAAGCAACACCTTCTGGGCCAGGTTCAGGTCTCTCACACGATGAAGCCAGACCAACTGCCGGAACTTCTGGATCACCACGTCCCAGTTGTGCGCCATGGCCTCGCGGATGTTGTTGGAGAACAATATCCCGAGAAGCCGGAGACGCTCCTCGGTGCGTAGCCATGGGACGTGGATCCTCGTTGCTGGAGTGACGTGTCCGATGTCGATCGCGATGGTCTTCCCCACGTTCAGCCTGGCCCCTGAGCAAAGGCCGAATGCCTCGAACGCCTCTCTGACCCGCTCGATTTTGGAAGGGGAGGAAGAAATCACTGAGACATCGTCGGCATATGCATTGATCAGGTCATCCTGATCGCAGCAAATACTTTCGAGCTCAGTAATAAGGGGATGAAGGTAAAGGACAAACAGATGCATGGAAAGAGGATCGCCCTGTCTGACGGAACGTTGGATGGGGAAGGGAGAGGACAGCTGTCCATTCACAGGCAGACGGGAAGAAGACCGCTCACCAATTGACCTGAGAAGCCCAACCAGCCGGGGACTGAATCCCAGGGAGGTCATGGTCGTCCACAGGAAGTCTCGGTCGACGCGGTCAAACGCCTGCGAGAGGTCGAAGGAAACGAGCTTGCCGCTTTTCTTCCTCCTCTTCAAATCCAGAATTCTCTCCTTAACCGAGAGAACAGCTTGAAAAATGTTCTGCGGCTTGTTGCTGCATTTTTGGGCCGGGGAAATTATCTGCCACTTGTCGATGATCCCATCGACCCGTAGCTTCAAAATTCTCGCCAGCAGCTTGTAATCTGTGTTAAGGAGAGAAATCGGACGGAAAGAGGGCATTGCACTCCCAGTTCCCTTCTTTCTCACAAGCACTATGACGCCGTCGACAAAGCTTCGAGGAAATTCCCCACGAAGGGCCTCGTTGAGGACGTACCCGAGCTCCCGTCCCACAATGTGGAACGCGCGGAGATAGAACTCCCTGGGAATCCCGTCCGGGCCAGGTGACTTCCGAGGTGCCGATTTTTTGACTGCATCAAAGATCTCATTAGGGGTGATTTCCGCCATGCAGTCATTGTTGGCTTCGCAGTCCTCCGGGATAACCCGTCTACTAGTAAAATTGTTATGCGTAACCGTGTTTTCGAACGAGTAGAGGGCCTTGTACTCAGTGTACAAATACTCGGCGATCTCCTCCTCCAAGGCGAGAGTTCGTCCATCGTTGGTTTGGAAGTTCTCAATGACAGTACTTCTCCTCCTCCGCTCTCCCAGCTGGAAGGTGGAAACTTTTTCACCGTCAACGAGGGTTTCGTTTATCCTGGTGAAATGCTGGGAAAAACGCCTCTGTAAGGAGAGTATTCTTCCCTTCACCAGGTTAATCGTCGCCAACTCATCTGGGTTACTTAGGTATCGATCATATGAGGCTCTCAGCTGAGCATGGAGTATACCCTGATGCAAGCGGAAGTCTTTGTACTTTTCGTTGGTCTTCCAACGAAAGAATGACTTTATCCTGGGCTTGGCGCATTCGACCCACCAAAGCATCCAGGAACCGTAGTTCCTCCGTTGTCGGACCCAACCACTCCACTTGCATTCGAGTTCCTCCAATACCTCATCAGATAAAATGTGTGGGCGAAGTTGCCAGTATCCGTTCCTCCGAGGGACCGGAAGAGACTGGAGACTGATCCGCACCGTCAGTGCCTTGTGGTCGGAGAAGGAGACCACGTGCATGTCGGTTGTCCGGAGACGATCCCGTATGCACGTCGACACGTAACAACGATCGATACGTGAGCCCGAACCACGTGTGATGTAGGAAAACTCAACATCGTTTCCTCTGAGAGCTTCCCAACTATCACACAGGCCTATGTTATCCACAGCGTGCTGCAGAGCAAGGCCGATACTCCCGGCACCCGTCGCGTCCTTCGATTTCAACACGCAGTTGAAATCTCCTGCCAAAATGACGGGTTCCCGTGCATTTCGCAGGTAGAACGGCAACGTGCGACCCAAGAACTCCTCCCGCTCTGCCCTTCGGTGACTCCCCGAAGGCGCGTAAACATTGCATAAGGTGGCAGTATTCTCAAGCCGGACGCATATCAGACGTGAGTCTAAGCTGCGTTCGACTTGAGAAAATTTTAGGCGCTCACGTAAAGCGATCGCCGTTCCTCTCCTGGTTTCGTTGACGTTTGAAAGTACAATGAAACCCGGGATAACCAGGTCAGGGGCATATACCTCTTGAAGAAATATGATGTCCAAGTCCATGGTCCTAGTGAAGGTGAGGAGAGCGTCTAATTTTGTTTGGTTTGAAATTGCATTCAAGTTAATTGAAGCAAAGTTATAGCTAACATTACTTAAATTATCCATCACGATGCTAATTTAAGATCAACAAAAGTTGACGTTGGAAATAGTGGGGAAGGGTTGGTGGAGGAGGAAACGGGAAGGAAAGGGTTTAAAGTACCTTTACCTGCTTGCAAGGACGGCCAACCTTTCGCTTGACCGTTCCGCCCGCGGACGTGGTGGAAGCGTCACTTTCGGACCCCACGTCAACAGGGCGCTTCACGGCAGGTGCGTTATCGCTGGCAGTGGAAGCGTCGCTTTCGGATCCCGCGTCAACAGGACGCTTCACTGCAGGCGTGTAGTCCACAGGAACAACAGGGACAACAAGGGAAGGGAGATCGAGCGGGGCTTTGAAGACGATATCATCGTCCTTCTTGCTGCTAGCGGGAGCTGGATGCGCTGCTTTCGCTCCCACAGTATTCACCGCGTTGCTCGCTTGCGCCATCCTCTCTCCCGGCTGCACACACTTCTCGCTCTCGCTAGTGCGTGTGCGCGTGGGTGCTGGTTTGCTCGCCGCAGCCGTTGCCGGTTCTCCTGCTGGCTTCGTTGCAGGCTTATCGCTCTCTCCACTTTTTGCGATGTCCTCCGGCGTCGTCGGCCCGTTTTGCGCCACTCGTGGCGCTTTCGGGCTTGACGGGTGAGAGAGCGTCGTGTCTCTCTCAGCGCGGCTCTTTGGCGTTATCTTCGGCGACGGCTTCGGCTGCGCCCGCGATGGTGTGCGTGTGTGCTGACTCATCAGCGCGCTAGCGTAAGAGGAAGGCTTTGCCTCTTGCCTGTTTTGGGCGCAGGTCACGCCGTGATGTGTTTTTAGCACGCAGTATCGGCAGGTTTTGATTTGTCCCTGATATGACACACGTGTGAGCTCGCCACCGATTTGGAGGTAAGAGACAATCGGCCTCTCTCGCACCATCCTTACGATACGCACACCGTTAAGCACACCAGCGAACGGCGATTTCTCCCCGTATACTTGTTCGGTGATGCTCAACACTTTGCCGTATTGGGACATTTCGCGTTCTAGGGTCTCGTCCGACACGTAATACGGCAGGTCAAGAATTTTGACCTCACTTGACCCGTCCAGAAGTTCGATTTTGTAAGTGTGGTACACACCATTGATAGTGGTACCGTGCTTGCCACGATGTTGCTCCACACATTCGCGGGCTTGCTCCTGCGTCTTCATCTGAATGTAGACGCTCCAGTCTACGGCGTTCAGATGAGCCCTTTTCACGTCAGCTGGGCCCACAATCCTGGCCAGGATGGCGTGAACCTCCGTTTCCGAGGGCTTGATCGGGAGCGAAGAAAAATCAATGCGGAGGGAGTTCTCCCATCTCCCTTGCGCATCCATGGTTTAAACTAGGCGGTTTTGTTTATTTGGCACTTTGTCCAGCGTAGCACGTCTGATTGCTCACAAAGCTGAGAGCGTACTGGGTTTGCAAGTGTTTTGGCATGGTCTTATTAAATTTGTACCAAGTTTGCAAGTGTTTTGGCATGGTCTTATTAAATTTGTACCAAGTTTGCAAGTGTTTTGGCATGGTCTTATTAAATTTTTACCAAGTTTGCAAGTGTTTTGGCATGGTCTTATTTAACTTGTTCCAGTTTGCAAGTGTTTTGGCTTGGTCTTAATAAATTTGTACCAAGTTTGCAAGTGTTTTGGCATGGTCTTATTAAATTTGTTCCAAGTTTGCAAGTGTATTGGCTTGGTCTTATTAAATTTGTACCAAGTTTGCAAGTGTTTTGGCATGGTCTTAGGAAGTTTGTTCCAAGTTTGCAAGTGTTTGGCATGGTCTTATTAAATTTGTACCAAGTTTGCAAGTGTTTTGGCATGGTCTTAGGAAGTTTGTTCCAAGTTTGCAAGTGTTTGGCATGGTCTTCTTAAATTTGTACCAAGTTTGCAAGTGTTTTGGCATGGTCTTATAAAATTTGTTCCAAGTTTGCAAGTGTTTTGGCATGGTCTTATTAAATTTGTACCAAGTTTGCAAGTGTTTGGCATGGTCTTATAAAATTTGTACCAAGTTTGCAAGTGTTTTGGCATGGTCTTATTTAACTTGTTCCAGTTTGCAAGTGTTTTGGCTTGGTCTTATTAAATTTGTACCAAGTTTGCAAGTGTTTTGGCATGGTCTTATTAAATTTGTTCCAAGTTTGCAAGTGTTTTGGCTTGGTCTTATTAAATTTGTACCAAATTTGCAAGTGTTTTGGCATGGTCTTAGGAAGTTTGTTCCATGTTTGCAAGTGTTTTGGCATGGTCTTAGGACGTTTGTTCCAAGTTTGCAAGTGTTTGGCATGGTCTTATTAAATTTGCACCAACTTTGCAAGTGTTTTGGCATGGTCTTATTAAATTTGTACCAAGTTTGCAAGTGTTTTGGTATGGTCTTATTAAATTTGTACCAAGTTTGCAAGTGTTTTGGCATGGTCTTATTAAATTTGTACCAAGTTTGCAAGTGTTTTGGCATGGTCTTAGGAAGTTTGTTCCAAGTTTGCAAGTGTTTTGGCATGGTCTTATTAAATTTGTACCAAGTTTGCAAGTGTTTTGGCATGGTCTTAGGAAGTTTGTTCCAAGTTTGCAAGTGTTTGGCATGGTCTTATTAAAGTTGTACCAAGTTTGCAAGTGTTTTGGCATGGTCTTAGGAAGTTTGTTCCAAGTTTGCAAGTGTTTTGGCATGGTCTTAGGAAGTTTGTTCGAAGTTTGCAAGTGTTTGGCATCGTCTTATTAAATTTGTACCAAGTTTGCAAGTGTTTTGGCATGGTCTTATTAAATTTGTACCAAGTTTGCAAGTGTTTGGCATCGTCTTATTAAATTTGTACCAAGTTTGCAAGTGTTTTGGCAAGGTGTAATTAAATTTGTACCAAGTTTGCAAGTGTTCTGGCATGGTCTTAGGAAGTTTGTTCCAAGTTTGCAAGTGTTTGGCATCATCTTATTAAATTTGTACCAAGTTTGCAAGTGTTTTGGCATGGTCTTATTAAATTTGTACCAAGTTTGCAAATGTTTTGGCATGGTCTTAGGAAGTTTGTTCAAAGTTTGAAAGTGTTTGGCATGGTCTTATTAAATTTGTACCAAGTTTGCAAGTGTTTTGGCATGGTCTTAGGAAGTTTGTTCCAAGTTTGCAAGTGTTTGGCATGGTCTTATTAAATTTGTACCAAGTTTGCAAGTGTTTGACATGGTCTTCTTAAATTTGTACCAAGTTTGCAAGTGTTTTGGCATGGTCTTAGGAATTTTGTTCGAAGTTTGCAAGTGTTTGGCATCGTCTTGTTAAATTTGTACCAAGTTTGCAAGTAATTGGCATGGTCTTATTAAATTTGTACCAAGTTTGCAAGTGTTTTGGCATGGGCTTAGGAAGTTTTTTCCAAGTGTGCAAGTGTTTTGGCATGGTCTTATTAAATTTGTACCAAGTTTGCAAGTGTTTTGGCATGGTCTCATTAAATTTGTACCAAGTTTGCAAGTGTTTTGGCATGGTCTTATTAAACATGTTCCAAGTTTGCAAGTGTTTTGGCTTGGTCTTATTAAATTTGTACCAAGTTTGCAAGTGTTTTGTCATGGTTTTATTCAATTTGTACCAAGTTTGCAAGTGTTTTGGCATGGTGTTAGGAAATTTGTACCATGTTTGCAAGTGTTTTGGCATGTCTTATTAAATTTGTACCAAGTTTGCAAGTGTTTTGGCATGGTGTTAGGAAGTTTGTTCCAAGTTTGCAAGTGTTTGGCATGGTCTTATTAAATTTGTTCCAAGTTTGCAAGTGTTTTGGCATGGTCTTATGAAATTTGTACCAAGTTTGCAAGTGTTTTGGCATGGTCTTATTAAATTTGTACCAAGTTTGCAAGTGTTTTGGCATGGTCTTATTAATTTTGTACCAAGTTTGCAAGTGTTTTGGCATGGTCTTAGGAAGTTTTTTCCAAGTTTGCAAGTGTTTTGGCATGGTCTTATTAAATGTGTACCAAGTTTGCAAGTGTTTTGGCATGGTCTTAGGAAGTTTGTTCCAAGTTTGCAAGTGTTTGGCATGGTCTTATTAAATTTGTACCAAGTTTGCAAGTGTTTTGGCATGGTCTTAGGAAGTTTGTTCCAAGTTTGCAAGTGTTTGGCATGGTCTTATTAAATTTGTACCAAGTTTGCAAGTGTTTTGGCATGGTCTTATTAAATTTGTACCAAGGTTGCAAGTGTTTTGGCATGGTCTTAGGAAGTTTGTTCCAAGTTTGCAAGTGTTTTGGCATGGTCTTATTAAATTTGTGCCAAGTTTGCAAGTGATTTGGCATGGTCTTAGGAAGTTTGTTCCAAGTATGCAAGTGTTTTGGCATGGTCTTAGGAAGTTTGTTCCAAGTTTGCAAGTGTTTTGGCATGGTCTTATTAAATTTGTACCAAGTTTGCAAGTGTTTTGGCATGGTCTCAGGAAGTTTGTTCCAAGTTTGCAAGTGTTTGGCATGGTCTTATTAAATATTTACCAAGTTTGCAAGTGTTTTGGCATGGTCTTATTAAATTTGTACCAAGTTTGCAAGTGTTTTGGCATGGTCTTGGGAAGTTTGTTCCAAGTTTGCAAGTGTTTGGCATGGTCTCATTAAATTTGTACCAAGTTTGCAAGTGTTTTGGCATGGTCTTAGGAAGTTTGTTCCAAGTTTGCAAGTGTTTGGCATGGTCTTATTAAATTTGTACCAAGTTTGCAAGTGTTTTGGCATGGTCTTAGGAAGTTTGTTCGAAGTTTGCAAGTGTTTGGCATCGTCTTATTAAATTTGTACCAAGTTTGCAAGTGTTTTGGCATGGTCTTATTAAATTTGTACCAAGTTTGCAAGTGTTTTGGCATGGTCTTAATATATTTGTACCAAGTTTGCAAGTGTTTTGGCATGGTCTTATTAAACTTGTTCCAAGTTTGCAAGTGTTTTGGCTTGGTCTTATTAAATTTGTACCAAGTTTGCAAGTGTTTTGGCATGGTCTTGGGAAGTTTGTTCCAAGTTTGCAAGTGTTTGGCATGGTCTCATTAAATTTGTACCAAGTTTGCAAGTGTTTTGGCATGGTCTTAGGAAGTTTGTTCCAAGTTTGCAAGTGTTTGGCATGGTCTTATTAAATTTGTACCAAGTTTGCAAGTGTTTTGGCATGGTCTTAGGAAGTTTGTTCGAAGTTTGCAAGTGTTTGGCATCGTCTTATTAAATTTGTACCAAGTTTGCAAGTGTTTTGGCATGGTCTTATTAAATTTGTACCAAGTTTGCAAGTGTTTTGGCATGGTCTTAATATATTTGTACCAAGTTTGCAAGTGTTTTAGCATGGTCTTATTAAACTTGTTCCAAGTTTGCAAGTGTTTTGGCTTGGTCTTATTAAATTTGTACCAAGTTTGCAAGTGTTTTGGCATGGTTTTATTAAATTTGTACCAAGTTTGCAAGTGTTTTGGCATGGTGTTATTAAATTTGTACCAAGTTTGCAAGTGTTTTGGCTTGGTCTTATTAAATTTGTACCAAGTTTGCAAGTGTTTTGGCATGGTCTTAGGAAGTTTGTTCGAAGTTTGCAAGTGTTTGGCATGGTCTTATTAAATTTGTACCAAGTTTGCAAGTGTTTTGGCATGGTCTTATAAAATTTGTACCAAGTTTGCAAGCGTTTTGGTATGGTCTTATTAAATTTGTACCAAGTTTGCAAGTGTTTTGGCATGGTCTTATTAAATTTGTACCAAGTTTGCAAGTGTTTTGGCATGGTCTTATTAATTTTGTACCAAGTTTGCAAGTGTTTTGGCATGGTCTTAGGAAGTTTGTTCCAAGTTTGCAAGTGTTTTGGCATGGTCTTATTAAATTTGTTCCAAGTTTGCAAGTGTTTTGGCATGGTCTCAGGAAGTTTGTTCCAAGTTTGCAAGTGTTTGGCATGGTCTTATAAAATTTGTACCAAGTTTGCAAGTGTTTTGGCATGGTCTTAGGAAGTTTGTTCCAAGTTTGCAATTGTTTGGCATGGTCTTCTTAAATTCATACCAAGTTTGCAAGTGTTTTGGCATGGTCTTAGGAAGTTTGTTCGAAGTTTGCAAGTGTTTGGCATCGTCTTATTAAATTTGTACCAAGTTTGCAAGTGTTTTGGCATGGTCTTATTAAATTTTTACCAAGTTTGCAAGTGTTTTGGCATGGTCTTATTAAATTTGTACCAAGTTTGCAAGTGTTTTGGCATGGTCTTAGGAAGTTTTTTCCATGTTTGCAAGTGTTTTGGCATGGTCTTATTAAATTTGTACCAGGTTTGCAAGTTTTTTGGCATGGTCTTATTAAATTTGTACCAAGTTTGCAAGTGTTTTGGCATGTTCTTAGGAAGTTTGTTCCAAGTTTGCAAGTGTTTTGGCATGGTCTTATTAAATTTGTACCAAGTTTGCAAGTGTTTTGGCATGGTCTTATTAAATTTGTTCCAAGTTTGCCAGTGTTTTGGAATGGTCTCATTAAATTTGTACCAAGTTTGCAAGTGTTTTGGCATGGTCTTATTAAATTTGTACCAAGTTTGCAAGTGTTTTGGCATGGTCTTATTAAATTTGTACCAAGTTTGCAAGTGTTTTGGCATGGTCTTATTAAATTTGTACCAAGTTTGGAAGTGTTTTGGCATGGTCTTAGGAAGTTTGTTCCAAGTTTCCAAGTGTTTGGCATGGTCTTATTAAATTTGTACCAAGTTTGCAAGTGTTTGGCATGGTCTTATTAAATTTTTACCAAGTTTGCAAGTGTTTTGGCATGGTCTTATTAAATTTGTACCGAGTTTGCAAGTGTTTTGGCATGGTCTTATTAAATTTGTACCAAGTTTGCAAGTGTTTTGGCATGGTCTTAGGTTGTTTGATCCAAGTTTGCAAGTGTTTTGGCATGGTCTTATTGAAATCGTACCAAGTTTGCAAATGTTTTGGCATGGTCTTATTAAATTTGTTCCAAGTTTGCAAGTGTTTTGGCATGGTCTTATTAAATTTGTACCAAGTTTGCAAGTGTTTTGGCATGGTCTTATTAAATTTGTACCAAGTTTGCAAGTGTTTTGGCATGGTCTTATTAAATTTGTACCAAGTTTGCAAGTGTTTTGACATGGTCTTATTAAATTTGTACCAAGTTTGCAAGTGTTTTGGCATGGTTTTATTAAATTTGTACCAAGTTTGCAAGTGTTTTGGCAGGGTGTTTTTAAATTTTTACCAAGTTTGCAAGTGTTTTGGCATGGTCTTATTAAATTTGTACCGAGTTTGCAAGTGTTTTGGCATGGTCTTATTAAATTTGTACCAAGTTTGCAAGTGTTTTGGCATGGTCTTAGGTTGTTTGATCCAAGTTTGCAAGTGTTTTGGCATGGTCTTATTGAAATCGTACCAAGTTTGCAAATGTTTTGGCATGGTCTTAGGAAGTTTGTTCCAAGTTTGCAAGTGTTTTGGCATGGTCTTAGGAAGTTTGTTCGAAGTTTGCAAGTGTTTGGCATCGTCTTATTAAATTTGTACCAAGTTTGCAAGTGTTTTGGCATGGTCTTATTAAATTTGTACCAAGTTTGCAAGTGTTTGGCATCGTCTTATTAAATTTGTACCAAGTTTGCAAGTGTTTTGGCAAGGTGTAATTAAATTTGTACCAAGTTTGCAAGTGTTCTGGCATGGTCTTAGGAAGTTTGTTCCAAGTTTGCAAGTGTTTGGCATCATCTTATTAAATTTGTACCAAGTTTGCAAGTGTTTTGGCATGGTCTTATTAAATTTGTACCAAGTTTGCAAATGTTTTGGCATGGTCTTAGGAAGTTTGTTCAAAGTTTGAAAGTGTTTGGCATGGTCTTATTAAATTTGTACCAAGTTTGCAAGTGTTTTGGCATGGTCTTATTAAACTTGTTCCAAGTTTGCAAGTGTGTTGGCTTGGTCTTATTAAATTTGTACCAAGTTTGCAAGTGTTTTGGCATGGTTTCATTAAATTTGTACCTAGTTTGCAAGTGTTTTGGCATGGTGTTTTTAAATTTGTACCAAGTTTGCAAGTGTTCTGGCATGGTCTTAGGAAGTTTGTTCCAAGTTCGCAAGTGTTTGGCATCGTCTTATTAAATTTGTACCAAGTTTGCAAGTGTTTTGGCATGGTCTTATTAAATTTGTACTAAGTTTGCAAGTGTTTTGGCATGGTCTTAGGAAGTTTGTTCCAAGTTTGCAAGTGTTTGGCATGGTCTTTTTAAATTTGTACCAAGTTTGCAAGTGTTTTGGCATGGTCTTAGGAAGTTTGTTCCAAGTTTGCAAGTGTTTGGCATGGTCTTATTAAATTTGTACCAAGTTTGCAAGTGTTTTGGCACGGTCTTAGGAAGTTTGTTCGAAGTTTGCAAGTGTTTGGCATCGTCTTATTAAATTTGTACCAAGTTTGTAAGTGTTTTGGCATCGTCTTATTAAATTTGTACCAAGTTTGCAAGTGTTTTGGCATGGTCTTAGGAAGTTTGTTCCAAGTTTGCAAGTGTTTGGCATGGTCTTATTAAATTTGTACCAAGTTTGCAAGTGTTTTGGCATGGTCTTAGGAAGTTTGTTCCAAGTTTGCAAGTGTTTGGCATGGTCTTCTTAAATTTGTACCAAGTTTGCAAGTGTTTTGGCATGGTCTTAGGAAGTTTGTTCGAAGTTTGCAAGTGTTTGGCATCGTCTTATTAAATTTGTACCAAGTTTGCAAGTGTTTTGGCATCGTCTTATTAAATTTGTACCAAGTTTGCAAGTGTTTTGGCATGGTCTTATTAAATTTGTACCAAGTTTGCAAGTGTTTTGGCATGGTCTTAGGAAGTTTGTTCCAAGTTTGCAAGTGTTTGGCATGGTCTTATTAAATTTGTACCAAGTTTCCAAGTGTTTGGCATGGTCTTATTCAATTGGTAACAAACTTGCAAGTGTTTTGGTATGGTCTTATTAAAGTTGTTCCAAGTTTGCAAGTGTTTGGCATGGTCTTATTAAATTTCTACCAAGTTTGCAAGTGTTTTGGCATAATCTTAGGAAGTTTTTTCCAAGTGTGCAAGTGTTTCGGCATGGTCTTATTAAATTTGTACCAAGTTTGCAAGTGTTTTGGCATGGTCTTATTAAATTTTTACCAAGTTTGCAAGTGTTTTGGCATGGTCTTATTAAATTTGTACCAAGTTTGCAAGTGTTTTGGCATGGTCTTAGGAAGTTTTTTCCATGTTTGCAAGTGTTTTGGCATGGTCTTATTAAATTTGTACCAAGTTTGCAAGTTTTTTGGCATGGTCTTATTAAATTTGTACCAAGTTTGCAAGTGTTTTGGCATGTTCTTAGGAAGTTTGTTCCAAGTTTGCAAGTGTTTTGGCATGGTCTTATTAAATTTGTACCAAGTTTGCAAGTGTTTTGGCATGGTCTTATTAAATTTGTTCCAAGTTTGCCAGTGTTTTGGAATGGTCTCATTAAATTTGTACCAAGTTTGCAAGTGTTTTGGCATGGTCTTATTAAATTTGTACCAAGTTTGCAAGTGTTTTGGCATGGTCTTATTAAATTTGTACCAAGTTTGCAAGTGTTTTGGCATGGTCTTATTAAATTTGTACCAAGTTTGGAAGTGTTTTGGCATGGTCTTAGGAAGTTTGTTCCAAGTTTCCAAGTGTTTGGCATGGTCTTATTAAATTTGTACCAAGTTTGCAAGTGTTTGGCATGGTCTTATTAAATTTTTACCAAGTTTGCAAGTGTTTTGGCATGGTCTTATTAAATTTGTACCGAGTTTGCAAGTGTTTTGGCATGGTCTTATTAAATTTGTACCAAGTTTGCAAGTGTTTTGGCATGGTCTTAGGTTGTTTGATCCAAGTTTGCAAGTGTTTTGGCATGGTCTTATTGAAATCGTACCAAGTTTGCAAATGTTTTGGCATGGTCTTATTAAATTTGTTCCAAGTTTGCAAGTGTTTTGGCATGGTCTTATTAAATTTGTACCAAGTTTGCAAGTGTTTTGGCATGGTCTTATTAAATTTGTACCAAGTTTGCAAGTGTTTTGGCATGGTCTTATTAAATTTGTACCAAGTTTGCAAGTGTTTTGACATGGTCTTATTAAATTTGTACCAAGTTTGCAAGTGTTTTGGCATGGTTTTATTAAATTTGTACCAAGTTTGCAAGTGTTTTGGCATGGTGTTTTTAAATTTTTACCAAGTTTGCAAGTGTTTTGGCATGGTCTTATTAAATTTGTACCGAGTTTGCAAGTGTTTTGGCATGGTCTTATTAAATTTGTACCAAGTTTGCAAGTGTTTTGGCATGGTCTTAGGTTGTTTGATCCAAGTTTGCAAGTGTTTTGGCATGGTCTTATTGAAATCGTACCAAGTTTGCAAATGTTTTGGCATGGTCTTAGGAAGTTTGTTCCAAGTTTGCAAGTGTTTTGGCATGGTCTTAGGAAGTTTGTTCGAAGTTTGCAAGTGTTTGGCATCGTCTTATTAAATTTGTACCAAGTTTGCAAGTGTTTTGGCATGGTCTTATTAAATTTGTACCAAGTTTGCAAGTGTTTGGCATCGTCTTATTAAATTTGTACCAAGTTTGCAAGTGTTTTGGCAAGGTGTAATTAAATTTGTACCAAGTTTGCAAGTGTTCTGGCATGGTCTTAGGAAGTTTGTTCCAAGTTTGCAAGTGTTTGGCATCATCTTATTAAATTTGTACCAAGTTTGCAAGTGTTTTGGCATGGTCTTATTAAATTTGTACCAAGTTTGCAAATGTTTTGGCATGGTCTTAGGAAGTTTGTTCAAAGTTTGAAAGTGTTTGGCATGGTCTTATTAAATTTGTACCAAGTTTGCAAGTGTTTTGGCATGGTCTTAGGAAGTTTGTTCCAAGTTTGCAAGTGTTTGGCATGGTCTTATTAAATTTGTACCAAGTTTGCAAGTGTTTGACATGGTCTTCTTAAATTTGTACCAAGTTTGCAAGTGTTTTGGCATGGTCTTAGGAATTTTGTTCGAAGTTTGCAAGTGTTTGGCATCGTCTTGTTAAATTTGTACCAAGTTTGCAAGTAATTGGCATGGTCTTATTAAATTTGTACCAAGTTTGCAAGTGTTTTGGCATGGGCTTAGGAAGTTTTTTCCAAGTGTGCAAGTGTTTTGGCATGGTCTTATTAAATTTGTACCAAGTTTGCAAGTGTTTTGGCATGGTCTTATTAAATTTGTACCAAGTTTGCAAGTGTTTTGGCATGGTCTTATTAAACATGTTCCAAGTTTGCAAGTGTTTTGGCTTGGTCTTATTAAATTTGTACCAAGTTTGCAAGTGTTTTGTCATGGTTTTATTCAATTTGTACCAAGTTTGCAAGTGTTTTGGCATGGTGTTAGGAAATTTGTACCATGTTTGCAAGTGTTTTGGCATGTCTTATTAAATTTGTACCAAGTTTGCAAGTGTTTTGGCATGGTCTTAGGAAGTTTGTTCCAAGTTTGCAAGTGTTTGGCATGGTCTTATTAAATTTGTTCCAAGTTTGCAAGTGTTTTGGCATGGTCTTATGAAATTTGTACCAAGTTTGCAAGTGTTTTGGCATGGTCTTATTAAATTTGTACCAAGTTTGCAAGTGTTTTGGCATGGTCTTATTAATTTTGTACCAAGTTTGCAAGTGTTTTGGCATGGTCTTAGGAAGTTTTTTCCAAGTTTGCAAGTGTTTTGGCATGGTCTTATTAAATGTGTACCAAGTTTGCAAGTGTTTTGGCATGGTCTTAGGAAGTTTGTTCCAAGTTTGCAAGTGTTTGGCATGGTCTTATTAAATTTGTACCAAGTTTGCAAGTGTTTTGGCATGGTCTTAGGAAGTTTGTTCCAAGTTTGCAAGTGTTTGGCATGGTCTTATTAAATTTGTACCAAGTTTGCAAGTGTTTTGGCATGGTCTTATTAAATTTGTACCAAGGTTGCAAGTGTTTTGGCATGGTCTTAGGAAGTTTGTTCCAAGTTTGCAAGTGTTTTGGCATGGTCTTATTAAATTTGTGCCAAGTTTGCAAGTGATTTGGCATGGTCTTAGGAAGTTTGTTCCAAGTATGCAAGTGTTTTGGCATGGTCTTAGGAAGTTTGTTCCAAGTTTGCAAGTGTTTTGGCATGGTCTTATTAAATTTGTACCAAGTTTGCAAGTGTTTTGGCATGGTCTCAGGAAGTTTGTTCCAAGTTTGCAAGTGTTTGGCATGGTCTTATTAAATATTTACCAAGTTTGCAAGTGTTTTGGCATGGTCTTATTAAATTTGTACCAAGTTTGCAAGTGTTTTGGCATGGTCTTGGGAAGTTTGTTCCAAGTTTGCAAGTGTTTGGCATGGTCTCATTAAATTTGTACCAAGTTTGCAAGTGTTTTGGCATGGTCTTAGGAAGTTTGTTCCAAGTTTGCAAGTGTTTGGCATGGTCTTATTAAATTTGTACCAAGTTTGCAAGTGTTTTGGCATGGTCTTAGGAAGTTTGTTCGAAGTTTGCAAGTGTTTGGCATCGTCTTATTAAATTTGTACCAAGTTTGCAAGTGTTTTGGCATGGTCTTATTAAATTTGTACCAAGTTTGGAAGTGTTTTGGCATGGTCTTAATATATTTGTACCAAGTTTGCAAGTGTTTTGGCATGGTCTTATTAAACTTGTTCCAAGTTTGCAAGTGTTTTGGCTTGGTCTTATTAAATTTGTACCAAGTTTGCAAGTGTTTTGGCATGGTTTTATTAAATTTGTACCAAGTTTGCAAGTGTTTTGGCATGGTGTTATTAAATTTGTACCAAGTTTGCAAGTGTTTTGGCTTGGTCTTATTAAATTTGTACCAAGTTTGCAAGTGTTTTGGCATGGTCTTAGGAAGTTTGTTCCAAGTTTGCAAGTGTTTGGCATGGTCTTATTAAATTTGTACCAAGTTTGCAAGTGTTTTGGCATGGTCTTATAAAATTTGTACCAAGTTTGCAAGCGTTTTGGTATGGTCTTATTAAATTTGTACCAAGTTTGCAAGTGTTTTGGCATGGTCTTATTAAATTTGTACCAAGTTTGCAAGTGTTTTGGCATGGTCTTATTAATTTTGTACCAAGTTTGCAAGTGTTTTGGCATGGTCTTAGGAAGTTTGTTCCAAGTTTGCAAGTGTTTTGGCATGGTCTCAGGAAGTTTGTTCCAAGTTTGCAAGTGTTTGGCATGGTCTTATAAAATTTGTACCAAGTTTGCAAGTGTTTTGGCATGGTCTTAGGAAGTTTGTTCCAAGTTTGCAATTGTTTGGCATGGTCTTCTTAAATTCATACCAAGTTTGCAAGTGTTTTGGCATGGTCTTAGGAAGTTTGTTCGAAGTTTGCAAGTGTTTGGCATCGTCTTATTAAATTTGTACCAAGTTTGCAAGTGTTTTGGCATGGTCTTATTAAATTTGTACCAAGTTTGCAAGTGTTTTGGCATGGTCTTATTAAATTTGTTCCAAGTTTGCCAGTGTTTTGGAATGGTCTCATTAAATTTGTACCAAGTTTGCAAGTGTTTTGGCATGGTCTTATTAAATTTGTACCAAGTTTGCAAGTGTTTTGGCATGGTCTTATTAAATTTGTACCAAGTTTGCAAGTGTTTTGGCATGGTCTTATTAAATTTGTACCAAGTTTGGAAGTGTTTTGGCATGGTCTTAGGAAGTTTGTTCCAAGTTTCCAAGTGTTTGGCATGGTCTTATTAAATTTGTACCAAGTTTGCAAGTGTTTGGCATGGTCTTATTAAATTTTTACCAAGTTTGCAAGTGTTTTGGCATGGTCTTATTAAATTTGTACCGAGTTTGCAAGTGTTTTGGCATGGTCTTATTAAATTTGTACCAAGTTTGCAAGTGTTTTGGCATGGTCTTAGGTTGTTTGATCCAAGTTTGCAAGTGTTTTGGCATGGTCTTATTGAAATCGTACCAAGTTTGCAAATGTTTTGGCATGGTCTTATTAAATTTGTTCCAAGTTTGCAAGTGTTTTGGCATGGTCTTATTAAATTTGTACCAAGTTTGCAAGTGTTTTGGCATGGTCTTATTAAATTTGTACCAAGTTTGCAAGTGTTTTGGCATGGTCTTATTAAATTTGTACCAAGTTTGCAAGTGTTTTGACATGGTCTTATTAAATTTGTACCAAGTTTGCAAGTGTTTTGGCATGGTTTTATTAAATTTGTACCAAGTTTGCAAGTGTTTTGGCATGGTGTTTTTAAATTTTTACCAAGTTTGCAAGTGTTTTGGCATGGTCTTATTAAATTTGTACCGAGTTTGCAAGTGTTTTGGCATGGTCTTATTAAATTTGTACCAAGTTTGCAAGTGTTTTGGCATGGTCTTAGGTTGTTTGATCCAAGTTTGCAAGTGTTTTGGCATGGTCTTATTGAAATCGTACCAAGTTTGCAAATGTTTTGGCATGGTCTTAGGAAGTTTGTTCCAAGTTTGCAAGTGTTTTGGCATGGTCTTAGGAAGTTTGTTCGAAGTTTGCAAGTGTTTGGCATCGTCTTATTAAATTTGTACCAAGTTTGCAAGTGTTTTGGCATGGTCTTATTAAATTTGTACCAAGTTTGCAAGTGTTTGGCATCGTCTTATTAAATTTGTACCAAGTTTGCAAGTGTTTTGGCAAGGTGTAATTAAATTTGTACCAAGTTTGCAAGTGTTCTGGCATGGTCTTAGGAAGTTTGTTCCAAGTTTGCAAGTGTTTGGCATCATCTTATTAAATTTGTACCAAGTTTGCAAGTGTTTTGGCATGGTCTTATTAAATTTGTACCAAGTTTGCAAATGTTTTGGCATGGTCTTAGGAAGTTTGTTCAAAGTTTGAAAGTGTTTGGCATGGTCTTATTAAATTTGTACCAAGTTTGCAAGTGTTTTGGCATGGTCTTAGGAAGTTTGTTCCAAGTTTGCAAGTGTTTGGCATGGTCTTATTAAATTTGTACCAAGTTTGCAAGTGTTTGACATGGTCTTCTTAAATTTGTACCAAGTTTGCAAGTGTTTTGGCATGGTCTTAGGAATTTTGTTCGAAGTTTGCAAGTGTTTGGCATCGTCTTGTTAAATTTGTACCAAGTTTGCAAGTAATTGGCATGGTCTTATTAAATTTGTACCAAGTTTGCAAGTGTTTTGGCATGGGCTTAGGAAGTTTTTTCCAAGTGTGCAAGTGTTTTGGCATGGTCTTATTAAATTTGTACCAAGTTTGCAAGTGTTTTGGCATGGTCTTATTAAATTTGTACCAAGTTTGCAAGTGTTTTGGCATGGTCTTATTAAACATGTTCCAAGTTTGCAAGTGTTTTGGCTTGGTCTTATTAAATTTGTACCAAGTTTGCAAGTGTTTTGTCATGGTTTTATTCAATTTGTACCAAGTTTGCAAGTGTTTTGGCATGGTGTTAGGAAATTTGTACCATGTTTGCAAGTGTTTTGGCATGTCTTATTAAATTTGTACCAAGTTTGCAAGTGTTTTGGCATGGTCTTAGGAAGTTTGTTCCAAGTTTGCAAGTGTTTGGCATGGTCTTATTAAATTTGTTCCAAGTTTGCAAGTGTTTTGGCATGGTCTTATGAAATTTGTACCAAGTTTGCAAGTGTTTTGGCATGGTCTTATTAAATTTGTACCAAGTTTGCAAGTGTTTTGGCATGGTCTTATTAATTTTGTACCAAGTTTGCAAGTGTTTTGGCATGGTCTTAGGAAGTTTTTTCCAAGTTTGCAAGTGTTTTGGCATGGTCTTATTAAATGTGTACCAAGTTTGCAAGTGTTTTGGCATGGTCTTAGGAAGTTTGTTCCAAGTTTGCAAGTGTTTGGCATGGTCTTATTAAATTTGTACCAAGTTTGCAAGTGTTTTGGCATGGTCTTAGGAAGTTTGTTCCAAGTTTGCAAGTGTTTGGCATGGTCTTATTAAATTTGTACCAAGTTTGCAAGTGTTTTGGCATGGTCTTATTAAATTTGTACCAAGGTTGCAAGTGTTTTGGCATGGTCTTAGGAAGTTTGTTCCAAGTTTGCAAGTGTTTTGGCATGGTCTTATTAAATTTGTGCCAAGTTTGCAAGTGATTTGGCATGGTCTTAGGAAGTTTGTTCCAAGTATGCAAGTGTTTTGGCATGGTCTTAGGAAGTTTGTTCCAAGTTTGCAAGTGTTTTGGCATGGTCTTATTAAATTTGTACCAAGTTTGCAAGTGTTTTGGCATGGTCTCAGGAAGTTTGTTCCAAGTTTGCAAGTGTTTGGCATGGTCTTATTAAATATTTACCAAGTTTGCAAGTGTTTTGGCATGGTCTTATTAAATTTGTACCAAGTTTGCAAGTGTTTTGGCATGGTCTTGGGAAGTTTGTTCCAAGTTTGCAAGTGTTTGGCATGGTCTCATTAAATTTGTACCAAGTTTGCAAGTGTTTTGGCATGGTCTTAGGAAGTTTGTTCCAAGTTTGCAAGTGTTTGGCATGGTCTTATTAAATTTGTACCAAGTTTGCAAGTGTTTTGGCATGGTCTTAGGAAGTTTGTTCGAAGTTTGCAAGTGTTTGGCATCGTCTTATTAAATTTGTACCAAGTTTGCAAGTGTTTTGGCATGGTCTTATTAAATTTGTACCAAGTTTGGAAGTGTTTTGGCATGGTCTTAATATATTTGTACCAAGTTTGCAAGTGTTTTGGCATGGTCTTATTAAACTTGTTCCAAGTTTGCAAGTGTTTTGGCTTGGTCTTATTAAATTTGTACCAAGTTTGCAAGTGTTTTGGCATGGTTTTATTAAATTTGTACCAAGTTTGCAAGTGTTTTGGCATGGTGTTATTAAATTTGTACCAAGTTTGCAAGTGTTTTGGCTTGGTCTTATTAAATTTGTACCAAGTTTGCAAGTGTTTTGGCATGGTCTTAGGAAGTTTGTTCCAAGTTTGCAAGTGTTTGGCATGGTCTTATTAAATTTGTACCAAGTTTGCAAGTGTTTTGGCATGGTCTTATAAAATTTGTACCAAGTTTGCAAGCGTTTTGGTATGGTCTTATTAAATTTGTACCAAGTTTGCAAGTGTTTTGGCATGGTCTTATTAAATTTGTACCAAGTTTGCAAGTGTTTTGGCATGGTCTTATTAATTTTGTACCAAGTTTGCAAGTGTTTTGGCATGGTCTTAGGAAGTTTGTTCCAAGTTTGCAAGTGTTTTGGCATGGTCTCAGGAAGTTTGTTCCAAGTTTGCAAGTGTTTGGCATGGTCTTATAAAATTTGTACCAAGTTTGCAAGTGTTTTGGCATGGTCTTAGGAAGTTTGTTCCAAGTTTGCAATTGTTTGGCATGGTCTTCTTAAATTCATACCAAGTTTGCAAGTGTTTTGGCATGGTCTTAGGAAGTTTGTTCGAAGTTTGCAAGTGTTTGGCATCGTCTTATTAAATTTGTACCAAGTTTGCAAGTGTTTTGGCATGGTCTTATTAAATTTGTACCAAGTTTGCAAGTGTTTTGGCATGGTCTTAGGAAGTTTTTTCCAAGTTTGCAAGTGTTTTGGCATGGTCTTATTAAATTTGTACTAAGTTTGCAAGTGTTTTGGCATGGTCTTAGGAAGTTTGTTCCAAGTTTGCAAGTGTTTGGCATGGTCTTTTTAAATTTGTACCAAGTTTGCAAGTGTTTTGGCATGGTCTTAGGAAGTTTGTTCCAAGTTTGCAAGTGTTTGGCATGGTCTTATTAAATTTGTACCAAGTTTGCAAGTGTTTTGGCACGGTCTTAGGAAGTTTGTTCGAAGTTTGCAAGTGTTTGGCATCGTCTTATTAAATTTGTACCAAGTTTGCAAGTGTTTTGGCATCGTCTTATTAAATTTGTACCAAGTTTGCAAGTGTTTTGGCATGGTCTTAGGAAGTTTGTTCCAAGTTTGCAAGTGTTTGGCATGGTCTTATTAAATTTGTACCAAGTTTGCAAGTGTTTTGGCATGGTCTTAGGAAGTTTGTTCCAAGTTTGCAAGTGTTTGGCATGGTCTTCTTAAATTTGTACCAAGTTTGCAAGTGTTTTGGCATGGTCTTAGGAAGTTTGTTCGAAGTTTGCAAGTGTTTGGCATCGTCTTATTAAATTTGTACCAAGTTTGCAAGTGTTTTGGCATCGTCTTATTAAATTTGTACCAAGTTTGCAAGTGTTTTGGCATGGTCTTATTAAATTTGTACCAAGTTTGCAAGTGTTTTGGCATGGTCTTAGGAAGTTTGTTCCAAGTTTGCAAGTGTTTGGCATGGTCTTATTAAATTTGTACCAAGTTTCCAAGTGTTTGGCATGGTCTTATTCAATTGGTAACAAACTTGCAAGTGTTTTGGTATGGTCTTATTAAAGTTGTTCCAAGTTTGCAAGTGTTTGGCATGGTCTTATTAAATTTCTACCAAGTTTGCAAGTGTTTTGGCATAATCTTAGGAAGTTTTTTCCAAGTGTGCAAGTGTTTCGGCATGGTCTTATTAAATTTGTACCAAGTTTGCAAGTGTTTTGGCATGGTCTTATTAAATTTTTACCAAGTTTGCAAGTGTTTTGGCATGGTCTTATTAAATTTGTACCAAGTTTGCAAGTGTTTTGGCATGGTCTTAGGAAGTTTTTTCCATGTTTGCAAGTGTTTTGGCATGGTCTTATTAAATTTGTACCAAGTTTGCAAGTTTTTTGGCATGGTCTTATTAAATTTGTACCAAGTTTGCAAGTGTTTTGGCATGTTCTTAGGAAGTTTGTTCCAAGTTTGCAAGTGTTTTGGCATGGTCTTATTAAATTTGTACCAAGTTTGCAAGTGTTTTGGCATGGTCTTAGGAAGTTTTTTCCATGTTTGCAAGTGTTTTGGCATGGTCTTATTAAATTTGTACCAAGTTTGCAAGTTTTTTGGCATGGTCTTATTAAATTTGTACCAAGTTTGCAAGTGTTTTGGCATGTTCTTAGGAAGTTTGTTCCAAGTTTGCAAGTGTTTGGCATGGTCTTATTAATTTTGCACCAAGTTTGCAAGTGTTTTGGCATGGTCTTATTAAATTTGTACCAAGTTTGCAAGTGTTTTGGTATGGTCTTATTAAATTTGTACCAAGTTTGCAAGTGTTTTGGCATGGTCTTAGGAAATTTGTACCAAGTTTGCAAGTGTTTTGGCATGGTCTTAGGAAGTTTGTTCCAAGTTTGCAAGTGTTTTGGCATGGTCTTATTAAATTTGTACCAAGTTTGCAAGTGTTTTGGCATGGTCTTAGGAAGTTTGTTCCAAGTTTGCAAGTGTTTGGCATGGTCTTATTAAATTTGTACCAAGTTTGCAAGTGTTTTTAAATGGTCTTAGGAAGTTTGTTCCAAGTTGGCAAGTGTTTGGCATGGTCTTCTTAAATTTGTACCAAGTTTGCAAGTGTTTTGGCATGGTCTTAGGAAGTTTGTTCGAAGTTTGCAAGTGTTTGGCATCGTCTTATTAAATTTGTACCAAGTTTGCAAGTGTTTTGGCATGGTCTAATTAAATTTGTACCAAGCTTGCAAGTGTTTTGGCATGGTCTTATTAAACTTGTTCCAAGTGTGCAAGTGTTTTGGCTTGGTCTTAATAAATTTGTACCAAGTTCGCAAGTGTTTTGGCATGGTCTTATTAAATTTGTACCAAGTTTGCAAGTGTTTTGGCATGGTCTTAGGAAGTTTGTTCGAAGTTTGCAAGTGTTTGGCATCGTCTTATTAAATTTGTACCAAGTTTGCAAGTGTTTTGGCATGGTCTTAGGAAGTTTGTTCCAAGTATACAAGTGTTTTGGCATGGTCTTATTAAATTTGTACCAAGTTTGCAAGTGTTTTGTCATAGTCTTATTAAATTTGTACCAAGTTTGCAAGTGTTTGGCATGGTCTTATTAAATTTGTACCAAGTTCGCAAGTGTTTTGGCATGGTCTTATTAATTTTGTACCAAGTTTGCAAGTGTTTTGGCATGGTCTTAGGAAGTTTGTTCCAAGTTTGCAAGTGTTTGGCATGGTCTTATTAATTTTGCACCAAGTTTGCAAGTGTTTGGCATGGTCTTCTTAAATTTGTACCAAGTTTGCAAGTGTTTTGGCATGGTCTTAGGAAGTTTGTTCGAAGTTTGCAAGTGTTTGGCATCGTCTTATTAAATTTGTACCAAGTTTGCAAGTGTTTTGGCATGGTCTTAGGAAGTTTGTTCCAAGTATACAAGTGTTTTGTCATAGTCTTATTAAATTTGTACCAAGTTTGCAAGTGTTTGGCATGGTCTTATTAAATTTGTACCAAGTTTGCAAGTGTTTTGGCATGGTCTTATTAAATTTGTACCAAGTTTGCAAGTGTTTTGGCATGGTCTTAGGAAGTTTGTTCGAAGTTTGTAAGTGTTTGGCATCGTCTTATTAAATTTGTACCAAGTTTGCAAGTGTTTTGGCATGGTCTTAGGAAGTTTGTTCCAAGTATACAAGTGTTTTGGCATGGTCTTATTAAATTTGTACCAAGTTTGCAAGTGTTTTGTCATAGTCTTATTAAATTTGTACCAAGTTTGCAAGTGTTTGGCATGGTCTTATTAAATTTGTACCAAGTTCGCAAGTGTTTTGGCATGGTCTTATTAAATTTGTACCAAGTTTGCAAGTGTTTTGGCATGGTCTTAGGAAGTTTGTTCCAAGTATACAAGTGTTTTGGCATGGTCTTATTAAATTTGTACCAAGTTTGCAAGTGTTTTGTCATAGTCTTATTAAATTTGTACCAAGTTTGCAAGTGTTTGGCATGGTCTTATTAAATTTGTACCAAGTTTGCAAGTGTTTTGGCATGGTCTTATTAAATTTGTACCAAGCTTGCAAGTGTTTTGGCATGGTCTTATTAAACTTGTTCCAAGTGTGCAAGCGTTTTGGCTTGGTCTTAATAAATTTGTACCAAGTTTGCAAGTGTTTTGGCATGGTCTTATTAAATTTGTACCAAGTTTGCAAGTGTTTTGGCATGGTCTTAGGAAGTTTGTTCCAAGTTTGCAAGTGTTTTGGCATGGTCTTAGGAAGTTTGTTCCAAGTTTGCAAGTGTTTGGCATGGTCTTATTAAATTTGTACCAAGTTGGCAAGTGTTTTGGCATGGTCTTATTAAATTTGTACCAAGTTTGCAAGTGTTTTGGCATGGTCTTAGGAAGTTTGTTCCAAGTTTGCAAGTGTTTGCCATCGTCTTATTAAATTTGTACCAAGTTTGCAAGTGTTTTGGCATGGTCTTATTAAATTTGTTCCAAGTTTGCAAGTGTTTTGGCTTGGTCTTATTAAATTTGTACCAAGTTTGCAAGTGTTTTGGCATGGTTTTATTAAATTTGTACCAAGTTTGCAAGTGTTTTGGCATGGTCTTATTAAATTTGTACCAAGTTTGCAAGTGTTTTGGCATGGTCTTATTAAATTTGTACCAAGTTTGCAAGTGTTTTGGCATGGTCTTAGGAAGTTTGTTCCAAGTTTGCAAGTGTTTGGCATGGTCTTATTAATTTTGCACCAAGTTTGCAAGTGTTTTGGCATGGTCTTATTAAATTTGTACCAAGTTTGCAAGTGTTTTGGTATGCTCTTATTAAATTTGTACCAAGTTTGCAAGTGTTTTGGCATAGTCTTAGGAAGTTTGTTCCAAGTTTGCAAGTGTTTGGCATGGTCTTAGGAAGTTTGTTCCAAGTTTGCAAGTGTTTTGGCATGGTCTTATTAAATTTGTACCAAGTTTGCAAGTGTTTTGGCATGGTCTTAGGAAGTTTGTTCCAAGTTTGCAAGTGTTTGGCATGGTCTTATTAAATTTGTACCAAGTTTGCAAGTGTTTTTAAATGGTCTTAGGAAGTTTGTTCCAAGTTGGCAAGTGTTTGGCATGGTCTTCTTAAATTTGTACCAAGTTTGCAAGTGTTTTGGCATGGTCTTAGGAAGTTTGTTCGAAGTTTGCAAGTGTTTGGCATCGTCTTATTAAATTTGTACCAAGTTTGCAAGTGTTTTGGCATGGTCTTAGGAAGTTTGTTCCAAGTATACAAGTGTTTTGGCATGGTCTTATTAAATTTGTACCAAGTTTGCAAGTGTTTTGTCATAGTCTTATTAAATTTGTACCAAGTTTGCAAGTGTTTGGCATGGTCTTATTAAATTTGTACCAAGTTCGCAAGTGTTTTGGCATGGTCTTATTAATTTTGTACCAAGTTTGCAAGTGTTTTGGCATGGTCTTAGGAAGTTTGTCCCAAGTTTGCAAGTGTTTTGTCATAGTCTTATTAAATTTGTACCAAGTTTGCAAGTGTTTTGGCATGGTCTTAGGAAGTTTGTTCCAAGTTTGCAAGTGTTTGGCATGGTCTTATTAAATTTGTACCAAGTTTGCAAGTGTTTTGGCATGGTCTTAGGAAGTTTGTTCCAAGTTTGCAAGTATTTGGCATGGTCTTCTTAAATTTGTACCAAGTTTGCAAGTGTTTTGGCATGGTCTTAGGAAGTTTGTTCGAAGTTTGCAAGTGTTTGGCATCGTCTTATTAAATTTGTACCAAGTTTGCAAGTGTTTTGGCATGGTCTTATTAAATTTGTACCAAGTTTGCAAGTGTTTTGGCATGGTCTTAGGAAGTTTTTTCCAAGTTTGCAAGTGTTTTGGCATGGTCTTATTAAATTTGTACCAAGTTTGCAAGTGTTTTGGCATGGTCTTATTAAATTTGTACCAAGTTTGCAAGTGTTTTGGCATGGTCTTATTAAACTTGTTCCAAGTTTGCAAGTGTTTTGGCTTGGTCTTAATAAATTTGTACCAAGTTTGCAAGTGTTTTGGCATGGTTTTATTAAATTTGTACCAAGTTTGCAAGTGTTTGGGCATGGTGTTATTAAATTTGTACCAAGTTTGCAAGTGTTCTGGCATGGTCTTAGGAAGTTTGTTCCAAGTTTGCAAGTGTTTGGCATCGTCTTATTAAATTTGTACCTAGTTTGCAAGTGTTTTGGCATGGTCTTATTAAATTTGTACCAAGTTTGCAAGTGTTTTGGCATGGTCTTAGGAAGTTTGTTCCAAGTTTGCAAGTGTTTGGCATAGTCTCATTAAATTTGTACCAAGTTTGCAAGTGTTTTGGCATGGTCTTAGGAAGTTTGTTCCAAGTTTGCAAGTGTTTGGCATGGTCTTATTAAATTTGTACCAAGTTTGCAAGTGTATTGGCTTGGTCTTATTAAATTTGTACCAAGTTTGCAAGTGTTTTGGCATGGTCTTAGCAAGTTTGTTCCAAGTTTGCAAGTGTTTGGCATGGTCTTATTAAATTTGTACCAAGTTTGCAAGTGTTTTGGCATGGTCTTAGGAAGTTTGTTCCAAGTTTGCAAGTGTTTGGCATGGTCTTCTTAAATTTGTACCAAGTTTGCAAGTGTTTTGGCATGGTCTTATTAAATTTGTTCCAAGTTTGCAAGTGTTTTGGCATGGTCTTATTAAATTTGTACCAAGTTTGCAAGTGTTTGGCATGGTCTTATAAAATTTGTACCAAGTTTGCAAGTGTTTTGGCATGGTCTTATTTAACTTGTTCCAGTTTGCAAGTGTTTTGGCTTGGTCTTATTAAATTTGTACCAAGTTTGCAAGTGTTTTGGCATGGTCTTATTAAATTTGTTCCAAGTTTGCAAGTGTTTTGGCTTGGTCTTATTAAATTTGTACCAAATTTGCAAGTGTTTTGGCATGGTCTTAGGAAGTTTGTTCCATGTTTGCAAGTGTTTTGGCATGGTCTTAGGACGTTTGTTCCAAGTTTGCAAGTGTTTGGCATGGTCTTATTAAATTTGCACCAACTTTGCAAGTGTTTTGGCATGGTCTTATTAAATTTGTACCAAGTTTGCAAGTGTTTTGGTATGGTCTTATTAAATTTGTACCAAGTTTGCAAGTGTTTTGGCATGGTCTTATTAAATTTGTACCAAGTTTGCAAGTGTTTTGGCATGGTCTTAGGAAGTTTGTTCCAAGTTTGCAAGTGTTTTGGCATGGTCTTATTAAATTTGTACCAAGTTTGCAAGTGTTTTGGCATGGTCTTAGGAAGTTTGTTCCAAGTTTGCAAGTGTTTGGCATGGTCTTATTAAAGTTGTACCAAGTTTGCAAGTGTTTTGGCATGGTCTTAGGAAGTTTGTTCCAAGTTTGCAAGTGTTTTGGCATGGTCTTAGGAAGTTTGTTCGAAGTTTGCAAGTGTTTTGGCATCGTCTTATTAAATTTGTACCAAGTTTGCAAGTGTTTTGGCATGGTCTTTTTAAATTTGTACCAAGTTTGCAAGTGTTTGGCATCGTCTTATTAAATTTGTACCAAGTTTGCAAGTGTTTTGGCAAGGTGTTATTAAATTTGTACCAAGTTTGCAAGTGTTCTGGCATGGTCTTAGGAAGTTTGTTCCAAGTTTGCAAGTGTTTGGCATCATCTTATTAAATTTGTACCAAGTTTGCAAGTGTTTTGGCATGGTCTTATTAAATTTGTACCAAGTTTGCAAATGTTTTGGCATGGTCTTAGGAAGTTTGTTCAAAGTTTGAAAGTGTTTGGCATGGTCTTATTAAATTTGTACCAAGTTTGCAAGTGTTTTGGCATGGTCTTAGGAAGTTTGTTCCAAGTTTGCAAGTGTTTGGCATGGTCTTATTAAATTTGTACCAAGTTTGCAAGTGTTTGACATGGTCTTCTTAAATTTGTACCAAGTTTGCAAGTGTTTTGGCATGGTCTTAGGAATTTTGTTCGAAGTTTGCTAGTGTTTGGCATCGTCTTGTTAAATTTGTACCAAGTTTGCAAGTAATTGGCATGGTCTTATTAAATTTGTACCAAGTTTGCAAGTGTTTTGGCATGGTCTTAGGAAGTTTTTTCCAAGTGTGCAAGTGTTTTGGCATGGTCTTATTAAATTTGTACCAAGTTTGCAAGTGTTTTGGCATGGTCTTATTAAATTTGTACCAAGTTTGCAAGTGTTTTGGCATGGTCTTATTAAACATGTTCCAAGTTTGCAAGTGTTTTGGCTTGGTCTTATTAAATTTGTACCAAGTTTGCAAGTGTTTTGTCATGGTTTTATTCAATTTGTACCAAGTTTGCAAGTGTTTTGGCATGGTGTTAGGAAATTTGTACCATGTTTGCAAGTGTTTTGGCATGGTCTTATTAAATTTGTACCAAGTTTGCAAGTGTTTTGGCATGGTCTTAGGAAGTTTGTTCCAAGTTTGCAAGTGTTTGGCATGGTCTTATTAAATTTGTTCCAAGTTTGCAAGTGTTTTGGCATGGTCTTATGAAATTTGTACCAAGTTTGCAAGTGTTTTGGCATGGTCTTATTAAATTTGTACCAAGTTTGCAAGTGTTTTGGCATGGTCTTATTAATTTTGTACCAAGTTTGCAAGTGTTTTGGCATGGTCTTAGGAAGTTTTTTCCAAGTTTGCAAGTGTTTTGGCATGGTCTTATTAAATTTGTACCAAGTTTGCAAGTGTTTTGGCATGGTCTTAGGAAGTTTGTTCCAAGTTTGCAAGTGTTTGGCATGGTCTTATTAAATTTGTACCAAGTTTGCAAGTGTTTTGGCATGGTCTTAGGAAGTTTGTTCCAAGTTTGCAAGTGTTTGGCATGGTCTTCTTAAATTTGTACCAAGTTTGCAAGTGTTTTGGCATGGTCTTAGGAAGTTTGTTCGAAGTTTGCAAGTGTTTGGCATCGTCTTATTAAATTTGTACCAAGTTTGCAAGTGTTTTGGCATGGTCTTATTAAATTTGTACCAAGTTTGCAAGTGTTTTGGCATGGTCTTAGGAAGTTTTTTCCAAGTTTGCAAGTGTTTTGGCATGGTTTTATTAAATTTGTACCAAGTTTGCAAGTGTTTTGGCATGGTCTTAGGAAGTTTGTTCCAAGTTTGCAAGTGTTTTGGCATAGTCTTATTAAACTTGTTCCAAGTTTGCAAGTGTTTTGGCTTGGTCTTTTTAAATTTGTACCAAGTTTGCAAGTGTTTTGGCATGGTTTTATTAAATTTGTACCAAGTTTGCAAGTGTTTTGGCATGGTGTTATTAAATTTGTACCAAGTTTTCAAGTGTTCTGGCATGGTCTTAGGAAGTTTGTTCCAAGTTTGCAAGTGTTTGGCATCGTCTTATTAAATTTGTACCAAGTTTGCAAGTGTTTTGGCATGGTCTTATTAAATTTGTACCAAGGTTGCAAGTGTTTTGGCATGGTCTTAGGAAGTTTGTTCCAAGTTTGCAAGTGTTTGGCATGGTCTTATTAAATTTGTACCAAGTTTGCAAGTGTTTTGGAACGGTCTTAGGAAGTTTGTTCCAAGTTTGCAAGTGTTTGGCATGGTCTTATTAAATTTGTACCAAGTTTGCAAGTGTTTTGGCATGGTCTTAGGAAGTTCGTTCGAAGTTTGCAAGTGTTTGGCATCGTCTTATTAAATTTGTACCAAGTTTGCAAGTGTTTTGGCATGGTCTTATTAAATTTGTACCAAGTTTGCAAGTGTTTTGGCATGGTCTTAATAAATTTGTACCAAGTTTGCAAGTGTTTTGGCATGGTCTAATTAAACTTGTTCCAAGTTTGCAAGTGTTTTGGCTTGGTCTTATTAAATTTGTACCAAGTTTGCAAGTGTTTTGGCATGGTTTTATTAAATTTGTACCAAGTTTGCAAGTGTTTTGGCATGGTGTTTATTAAATTTGTACCAAGTTTGCAAGTGTTTTGGCATGGTCTTATTAAGTTTGTACCAAGTTTGCAAGTGTTTTGGCATGGTCTTAGGAAGTTTGTTCCAAGTTTGCAAGCGTTTGGCATGGTCTTCTTAAATTTGTACCAAGTTTGCAAGTGTTTTGGCATGGTCTTATAAAATTTGTACCAAGTTTGCAAGTGTTTTGGCATGGTCTTATTAAATTTGTACCAAGTTTGCAAGTGTTTTGGCATGGTCTTATTAAATTTGTTCCAAGTTTGCCAGTGTTTTGGAATGGTCTCATAAAATTTGTACCAAGTTTGCAAAAGTTTTGGCATGGTCTTATTAAATTTTTACCAAGTTTGCAAGTGTTTTGGCATGGTCTTATTAATTTTGCACCAAGTTTGCAAGTGTTTTGGCATGGTCTTAGGAAGTTTGTTCCAAGTTTGCAAGTGTTTTGGCATGGTCTTATTAAATTTGTACCAAGTTTGCAAGTGTTTTGGCATGGTCTCAGGAAGTTTGTTCCAAGTTTGCAAGTGTTTGGCATGGTCTTATTAAATATTTACCAAGTTTGCAAGTGTTTTGGCATGGTCTTATTAAATTTGTACCAAGTTTGCAAGTGTTTTGGCATGGTCTTGGGAAGTTTGTTCCAAGTTTGCAAGTGTTTGGCATGGTCTCATTAAATTTGTACCAAGTTTGCAAGTGTTTTGGCATGGTCTTAGGAAGTTTGTTCCAAGTTTGCAAGTGTTTGGCATGGTCTTATTAAATTTGTACCAAGTTTGCAAGTGTTTTGGCATGGTCTTAGGAAGTTTGTTCGAAGTTTGCAAGTGTTTGGCATCGTCTTATTAAATTTGTACCAAGTTTGCAAGTGTTTTGGCATGGTCTTATTAAATTTGTACCAAGTTTGCAAGTGTTTTGGCATGGTCTTAATAAATTTGTACCAAGTTTGCAAGTGTTTTGGCATGGTCTTATTAAACTTGTTCCAAGTTTGCAAGTGTTTTGGCTTGGTCTTATTAAATTTGTACCAAGTTTGCAAGTGTTTTGGCATGGTTTTATTAAATTTGTACCAAGTTTGCAAGTGTTTTGGCATGGTCTTATTAAATTTGTACCAAGTTTGCAAGTGTTTTGGCATGGTCTTAGGAAGTTTGTTCCAAGTTTGCAAGTGTTTGGCATGGTCTTATTAAATTTGTACCAAGTTTGCAAGTGTTTTGGCATGGTCTTATAAAATTTGTACCAAGTTTGCAAGCGTTTTGGTATGGTCTTATTAAATTTGTACCAAGTTTGCAAGTGTTTTGGCATGGTCTTATTAAATTTGTACCAAGTTTGCAAGTGTTTTGGCATGGTCTTATTAATTTTGTACCAAGTTTGCAAGTGTTTTGGCATGGTCTTAGGAAGTTTGTTCCAAGTTTGCAAGTGTTTTGGCATGGTCTTATTAAATTTGTTCCAAGTTTGCAAGTGTTTTGGCATGGTCTCAGGAAGTTTGTTCCAAGTTTGCAAGTGTTTGGCATGGTCTTATAAAATTTGTACCAAGTTTGCAAGTGTTTTGGCATGGTCTTAGGAAGTTTGTTCCAAGTTTGCAATTGTTTGGCATGGTCTTCTTAAATTCATACCAAGTTTGCAAGTGTTTTGGCATGGTCTTAGGAAGTTTGTTCGAAGTTTGCAAGTGTTTGGCATCGTCTTATTAAATTTGTACGAAGTTTGCAAGTGTTTTGGCATGGTCTTATTAAATTTGTACCAAGTTTGCAAGTGTTTTGGCATGGTCTTAGGAAGTTTTTTCCAAGTTTGCAAGTGTTTTGGCATGGTCTTATTAAATTTGTACCAAGTTTGCAAGTGTTTTGGCATGATCTTATTAAATTTGTACCAAGTTTGCAAGTGTTTTGGCATGGTCTTATTAAACTTGTTCCAAGTTTGCAAGTGTGTTGGCTTGGTCTTATTAAATTTGTACCAAGTTTGCAAGTGTTTTGGCATGGTTTCATTAAATTTGTACCAAGTTTGCAAGTGTTTTGGCATGGTGTTTTTAAATTTGTACCAAGTTTGCAAGTGTTCTGGCATGGTCTTAGGAAGTTTGTTCCAAGTTCGCAAGTGTTTGGCATCGTCTTATTAAATTTGTACCAAGTTTGCAAGTGTTTTGGCATGGTCTCATTAAATTTGTACTAAGTTTGCAAGTGTTTTGGCATGGTCTTAGGAAGTTTGTTCCAAGTTTGCAAGTGTTTGGCATGGTCTTTTTAAATTTGTACCAAGTTTGCAAGTGTTTTGGCATGGTCTTAGGAAGTTTGTTCCAAGTTTGCAAGTGTTTGGCATGGTCTTATTAAATTTGTACCAAGTTTGCAAGTGTTTTGGCACGGTCTTAGGAAGTTTGTTCGAAGTTTGCAAGTGTTTGGCATCGTCTTATTAAATTTGTACCAAGTTTGCAAGTGTTTTGGCATCGTCTTATTAAATTTGTACCAAGTTTGCAAGTGTTTTGGCATGGTCTTAGGAAGTTTGTTCCAAGTTTGCAAGTGTTTGGCATGGTCTTATTAAATTTGTACCAAGTTTGCAAGTGTTTTGGCATGGTCTTAGGAAGTTTGTTCCAAGTTTGCAAGTGTTTGGCATGGTCTTCTTAAATTTGTACCAAGTTTGCAAGTGTTTTGGCATGGTCTTAGGAAGTTTGTTCGAAGTTTGCAAGTGTTTGGCATCGTCTTATTAAATTTGTACCAAGTTTGCAAGTGTTTTGGCATCGTCTTATTAAATTTGTACCAAGTTTGCAAGTGTTTTGGCATGGTCTTATTAAATTTGTACCAAGTTTGCAAGTGTTTTGGCATGGTCTTAGGAAGTTTGTTCCAAGTTTGCAAGTGTTTGGCATGGTCTTATTAAATTTGTACCAAGTTTCCAAGTGTTTGGCATGGTCTTATTCAATTGGTAACAAACTTGCAAGTGTTTTGGTATGGTCTTATTAAAGTTGTTCCAAGTTTGCAAGTGTTTGGCATGGTCTTATTAAATTTCTACCAAGTTTGCAAGTGTTTTGGCATAATCTTAGGAAGTTTTTTCCAAGTGTGCAAGTGTTTCGGCATGGTCTTATTAAATTTGTACCAAGTTTGCAAGTGTTTTGGCATGGTCTTATTAAATTTTTACCAAGTTTGCAAGTGTTTTGGCATGGTCTTATTAAATTTGTACCAAGTTTGCAAGTGTTTTGGCATGGTCTTAGGAAGTTTTTTCCAAGTTTGCAAGTGTTTTGGCATGGTCTTATTAAATTTGTACCAAGTTTGCAAGTTTTTTGGCATGGTCTTATTAAATTTGTACCAAGTTTGCAAGTGTTTTGGCATGTTCTTAGGAAGTTTGTTCCAAGTTTGCAAGTGTTTTGGCATGGTCTTATTAAATTTGTACCAAGTTTGCAAGTTTTTTGGCATGGTCTTATTAAATTTGTTCCAAGTTTGCCAGTGTTTTGGAATGGTCTCATTAAATTTGTACCAAGTTTGCAAGTGTTTTGGCATGGTCTTATTAAATTTGTACCAAGTTTGCAAGTGTTTTGGCATGGTCTTATTAAATTTGTACCAAGTTTGCAAGTGTTTTGGCATGGTCTTATTAAATTTGTACCAAGTGTGGAAGTGTTTTGGCATGGTCTTAGGAAGTTTGTTCCAAGTTTCCAAGTGTTTGGCATGGTCTTATTAAATTTGTACCAAGTTTGCAAGTGTTTGGCATGGTCTTATTAAATTTTTACCAAGTTTGCAAGTGTTTTGGCATGGTCTTATTAAATTTGTACCGAGTTTGCAGGTGTTTTGGCATGGTCTTATTAAATTTGTACCAAGTTTGCAAGTGTTTTGGCATGGTCTTAGGTTGTTTGATCCAAGTTTGCAAGTGTTTTGGCATGGTCTTATTGAAATCGTACCAAGTTTGCAAATGTTTTGGCATGGTCTTATTAAATTTGTTCCAAGTTTGCAAGTGTGTTGGCATGGTCTTATTACATTTGTACCAAGTTTGCAAGTGTTTTGGCATGGTCATAGGAAGTTTGTTTAAAGTTTGCAAGTGTTTGGCATGGTCTTATTAAATTTGTACCAAGTTTGCAAGTGTTTTGGCATGGTCTTATTAAATTTGTACCAAGTTTGCTAGTGTTTTGGCATGGTCTTATTAAATTTGTACCAAGTTTGCAAGTGTTTGGGCATGGTCTTATTAAATTTGTACCAAGTTTGCAAGTGTTTTGGCATGGTCTTAGGAAGTTTGTTCCAAGTTTGCAAGTGTTTGGCATGGTCTTATTAAATTTGTACCAAGTTTCCAAGTGTTTGGCATGGTCTTATTCAATTGGTAACAAACTTGCAAGTGTTTTGGTATGGTCTTATTAAATTTGTTCCAAGTTTGCAAGTGTTTCGGCATGGTCTTATTAAATTTGTACCAAGTTTGCAAGTGTTTTGGCATGGTCTTAGGAAGTTTGTTCCAAGTTTGCAAGTGTTTTGGCATGGTCTTATAAAATTTGTACTAAGTTTGCAAGTGTTTTGGCATGGGCTTATTAAATTTGTTCCAAGTTTGCAAGTATTTTGGCATGGTCTTATTACATTTGTACCAAGTTTGCATATGTTTTGGCATGGTCTTATTAAATTTGTACCAAATTTGCAAGTGTTTGGCATGGTCTTTTTAAATTTGTACCAAGTTTGCAAGTGTTTTGGCATGTTCTTATTAAATTTGTACCAAGTCTGCAAGTGTTTTGGCATGGTCTTATTTAATTTGTACCAAGTTTGCAAGTGTTTTGGCATGGTCTTATTAAATTTGTACCAAGTTTGCAAGTGTTTGGCATGGTCTTAGGAAGTTTGTTTCAAGTTTGCAAGTGTTTGGCATGGCCTTATTAAATTTGTACCAAGTTTTCAAGTGTTTGGCAAGGTCTTATTAAATTTGTACCAAGTTTGCAAGTGTTTTGGCATGGTCTTAGGAAGTTTGTTCCAAGTCTGCAACTGTTTTGGCATGGTCTTATTAAATTTGTACCAAGTTTGCAAGTGTTTTGGCATGGTCTTATTAAATTTGTACCAAGTTTGCAAGTGTTTTGGCATGGTCTTAGGAAGTTTGTTTCAAGTTTGCAAGTGTTTGGCATGGCCTTATTATATTTGTACCAAGTTTGCAAGTGTTTGGCAAGGTCTTATTAAATTTGTACCAAGTTTGCAAGTGTTTTGGCGTGGTCTTATTAAATTTGTACCAAGTTTATAAGTGTTTTGGCATGGTATTAGGAAGTTTGTTTCAAGTTTGCAAGTGTTTGGCATGGCCTTATTAAATTTGTACCAAGTTTTCAAGTGTTTGGCAAGGTCTTATTAAATTTGTACCAAGTTTGCAAGTGTTTTGGCATGGTCTTAGGAAGTTTGTTCCAAGTCTGCAACTGTTTTGGCATGTTCTTATTAAATTTGTACCAAGTCTGCAAGTGTTTTGGCATGGTCTTATTTAATTTGTAGCAAGTTTGCAAGTGTTTTGGCATGGTCTTATTAAATTTGTACCAAGTTTGCAAGTGTTTTGGCATGGTCTTAGGAAGTTTGTTCCAAGTTTGCAAGTGTTTGGCATGGTCTTATTAAATTTGTACCAAGTTGGCAAGTGTTTTGGCGTGGTCTTATTAAATTTGTACCAAGTTTATAAGTGTTTTGGCATGGTATTAGGAAGTTTGTTCCAAGTTTGCAAGTGTTTGGCATGGTCTTATGAAATTTGTACCAAGTTTGCAAGTGTTTTGGCATGGTCTTAGGAAGTTTGTTTCAAGTTTGCAAGTCTTTTGGCATGGTCTTAGGAAGTTGTTCCAAGTTTGCAAGTGTTTTGGCATGGTCTTATTAAATTTGTACCAAGTTTGCATGTGTTTTGGCATGGTCTTATTAAATTTGTACCAAGTTTGCAAGTGTTTTGGCATGGTCTTATTAAATTTGTACCAAGTTTGCAAGTGTTTTGACATGGTCTTAGGAAGTTTGTTTCAAGTTTGCAAGTGTTTGGCATGGTCTTATTAAATTTATACCAAGTTTGCAAGTGTTTGGCATGGTCTTATTAAATTTGTACCAAGTTTGCTAATGTTTTGGCATGGTCTTAGGAAGTTTGTTCCAAGTTTGCAAGTGTTTGGCATGGTCTTATTAAATTTGTACCTAGTTTGCAAGTGTTTTGGCATGGTCTTAGGAAGTTTGTTCGAAGTTTGCAAGTGTTTGGCATCGTCTTATTAAATTTGTACCAAGTTTGCAAGTGTTTTGGCATGGTCTTATTAAATTTGTACCAAGTTTGCAAGTGTTTTGGCATGGTCTTAATAAATTTGTACCAAGTTTGCAAGTGTTTTGGCATGGTCTTATTAAACTTGTTCCAAGTTTGCAAGTGTTTTGGCTTGGTCTTATTAAATTTGTACCAAGTTTGCAAGTGTTTTGGCATGGTCTTATTAAATTTGTACCAAGTTTGCAAGTGTTTTGGCATGGTGTTATTAAATTTGTACCAAGTTTGCAAGTGTTTTGGCATGGTCTTATTAAATTTGTACCATGTTTGCAAGTGTTTTGGCATGGTCTTAGGAAGTTTGTCCCAAGTTTGCAAGTGTTTGGCATGGTCTTATTAAATTTGTACCAAGTTTGCAAGTGTTTTGGCATGGTCTTATAAAATTTGTACCAAGTTTGCAAGTCTTTTGGTATGGTCTTATTAAATTTGTACCAAGTTTGCAAGTGTTTTTGCATGGTCTTATTAAATTTGTACTAAGTTTGCAAGTGTTTTGGCATGCTCTTTTTAATTTTGTACCAAGTTTGCAAGTGTTTTGGCATGGTCTTAGGAAGTTTGTTCCAAGTTTGCAAGTGTTTTGGCATGGTCTTATTAAATTTGTACCAAGTTTGCAAGTGTTTTGGCATGGTCTCAGGAAGTTTGTTCCAAGTTTGCAAGTGTTTGGCATGGTCTTATTAAATTTTTACCAAGTTTGCAAGTGTTCTGGCATGGTCTTAGGAAGTTTGTTCCAAGTTTGCAAGTGTTTGGCATCGTCTTATTAAATTTGTACCAAGTATGCAAGTGTTTTGGCATGGTCTTATTAAATTTGTACCAAGTTTGCAAGTGTTTTGGCATGGTCTTGGGAAGTTTGTTCCAAGTTTGCAAGTGTTTGGCATGGTCTTATTAAATTTGTACCAAGTTTGCAAGTGTTTTGGCATGGTCTTAGGAAGTTTGTTCCAAGTTTGCAAGTGTTTGGCATGGTCTTATTAAATTTGTACCAAGTTTGCAAGTGTTTTGGCATGGTCTTAAGAAGTTTGTTCGAAGTTTGCAAGTGTTAAATTTGTACCAAGTTTGCAAGTGTTTTGGCATGGTCTTATTAAATTTGTACCAAGTTTGCAAGTGTTTTGGCATGGTCTTAATAAATTTGTACCAAGTTTTTTTTTTTTATAAAAGACGTTTATTAAGGGTGTACAATATTTCTTACATACTATTTAATCACATTTACATAGGTTTTGTTTCCTTCGCACGTGTTGGACGGGAAACAAAGGCAAGACTTTACAAACAGATTGATTTAAAGAGAACAGGAAAGGACATCTACATCAATCGCAACATCATTGTTTCCAATGATGTGGATGATGTAGTTTGAAAATACGGAGAGTACTGCACTGCGTGTGCCCGCTCTTATCCTGTTTAGAGCGGGCCAGTGCAGGTCGACAAAACGAAGATAGGACCCTGGAGCAACTTGTTGCAGCCGCTGTTGTAGAGTGTCCCACGCCAGCGACACGCGGGGACATGCTGCAAACTTGTGCTCCAGGGTCTCGACAGCGGGACAAAACGTGCACGTTGGTGTGTCGGCTCTGCCGGTTTCGAAAAGATGCTCAGCGTGCGAGATCTTCCCGTTTGCCAGCAGGTAAAGGGCGGAACGTTGTGCAGACGTCAGCATCCTGGAGCTTATGTTTCCCCACACTCTTCTCCACAGTGTGTGTGGGGAAGCTCCAACCACCCTTGGGTCCGGTAGGGTGTTTGTTGCTGCGCGTCGCAGTCCTCGTGTTGATGGCGATCGTCGGAGGGTCTCTGGCACGTATGCCAGGTGCTGGATAACCTTGCGGAGGCAGGGGTAGGACGACGGGACGGAGTTGGTGTCGGGTGGGTTCCCAGCGTTGGCGATATACTGAGACCCGATCACCAAACATCCTTGCTCCGCAAGGTACCGGTTGGTGAGTAGCGATTGTGTGGTGATGATGGGGATGTGGAGATTAAGTCCACCGCGATCTCGTGGTAGCGCCAGCTAGAGTAGAGGAACGCGGATGCCACCAGAGCCGTTCCACAGCAGTGATCCAATCATGTGAGAGACCTTTGCAACGTCCCGCTGCCGAGCGCCACAGACAGACGCGACAAACCATAGCCTGGGGAGCAGGAAGGTGTTGAGAAGCAACACCTTCTGGGCCAGGTTCAGGTCTCTCACACGATGAAGCCAGACCAACTGCCGAAACTTCTGGATCACCACGTCCCAGTTGTGCGCCATGGCCTCGCGGATGTTGTTGGAGAACAATATCCCGAGAAGCCGGAGACGCTCCTCGGTGCGTAGCCATGGGACGTGGATCCTCGTTGCTGGAGTGACGTGTCCGATGTCGATCGCGATGGTCTTCCCCACGTTCAGTCTGGCCCCTGAGCAAAGGCCAAACGTCTCGAACGCCTCTCTGACCCGCTCGATTTTGGAAAGGGAGGAAGTAATCACTGAGACATCGTCGGCATATGCATTGATCAGGTCATCCTGATCGCAGCAAATACTTTCGAGCTCAGTAATAAGGGGATGAAGGTAAAGGACAAACAGATGCATGGAAAGAGGATCGCCCTGTCTGACGGAACGTTGGATGGGGAAGGGAGAGGACAGCTGTCCATTCACAAGCAGACGGGAAGAAGACCGCTCACCAATTGACCTGAGAAGCCCAACCAGCCGGGGACTGAATCCCAGGGAGGTCATGGTCGTCCACAGGAAGTCTCGGTCGACGCGGTCAAACGCCTGCGAGAGGTCGAAGGAAACGAGCTTGCCGCTTTTCTTCCTCCTCTTCAAGTCCAGAATTCTCTCCTTAACCGAGAGAACAGCTTGAAAAATGTTGTGCGGCTTGTTGCTGCATTTTTGGGCTGGGGAAATTATCTGCCACTTGTCGATGATCACATCGACCCGAAGCTTCAAAATTCTCGCCAGCAGCTTGTAATCAGTGTTAAGGAGAGAAATCGGACGGAAAGAGGGCATTGCACTCCCAGTTCCCTTCTTTCTCACAAGCACTATGACGCCGTCGACGAAGCTTCGAGGAAATTCCCCATGAAGGGCCTCGTTGAGGACGTACCCGAGCTCCCGTCCCACAATGTGGAACGCGCGGAGATAGAACTCCCTGGGAATCCCGTCCGGGCCAGGTGACTTCCGAGGTGCCGATTTTTTGACTGCATCAAAGATCTCGCTAGGGGTGATTTCCGCCATGCAGTCATTGTTGGCTTCGCAGTCCTCCGGGATAACCCGTCTACTAGTAAAATTGTTATGCGTAACCGTGTTTTCGACCGAGTAGAGGGCCTTGTACTCAGTGTACAAATACTCGGCGATCTCCTCCTCCAAGGCGAGAGTTCTTCCATCGTTGGTTTGGAAGTTCTCAATGACAGTACTTCTCCTCCTCCGCTCTCCCAGCTGGAAGGTGGAAACTTTTTCACCGTCAACGAGGGTTTCGTTTATCCTGGTGAAATGCTGGGAAAAACGCCTCTGTAAAGAGAGCATCTTTCCCTTCACCAAGTTAATCGTTGCCAACTCATCTGGGTTACTTAGGTATCGATCATATGAGGCTCTCAGCTGAGCATGGAGTATACCCTGATGCAAGCGGAAGTCTTTGTACTTTTCGTTGGTCTTCCAACGAAAGAATGACTTTATCCTGGGCTTGGCGCATTCGACCCACCAAAGCATCCAGGAACCGTAATTCCTCCGCTGTCGGACCCAACCACTCCACTTGCATTCGAGTTCCTCCAATACCTCATCAGATAAAATGTGTGGGCGAAGTTGCCAGTATCCGTTCCTCCGCGGGACCGGAAGAGACTGGAGACTGATCCGCACCGTCAGTGCCTTGTGGTCGGAGAAGGAGACCACGTGCATGTCGGTTGTCCGGAGACGATCCCGTATGCACGTCGACACGTAACAACGATCGATACGTGAGCCCGAACCACGTGTGATGTAGGAAAACTCAACATCGTTTCCTCTGAGAGCTTCCCAACTATCACACAGGCTTATGTTATCCACAGCGTGCTGCAGAGCAAGGCCGATACTCCCGGCGCCCGTCGCGTCCTTCGATTTCAACACGCAGTTGAAATCTCCTGCCAAAATGACGGGTTCCCGTGCATTTCGCAGGTAGAACAGCAACGTGCGACCCAAGAACTCCTCCCGCTCTGCCCTTCGGTGACTCCCCGAAGGCGCGTAAACATTGCATAAGGTGGCAGTATTCTCAAGCCGGACGCATATCAGACGCGAGTCTAAGCTGCGCTCGACTTGAGAAAATTCTAGGCGCTCACGTAAAGCGATCGCCGTTCCTCTCCTGGTTTCGTTGACGTTTGAAAGTACAATGAAACCTGGGATAACCAGGTCAGGGGCATATACCTCTTGAAGAAATATGATGTCCAAGTCCATGGTCCTAGTGAAGGTGAGGAGAGCGTCTAATTTTGTTTGGTTTGAAATTGCATTCAAGTTAATTGAAGCAAAGTTATAGCTAACATTACTTAAATTATCCATCACGATGCCAATTTAAGATCAACAAAAGTTGACGTTGGAAAGAGTGGGGAAGGGTTGGTGGAGGAGGAAACGGGAAGGAAAGGGTTTAAAGTACCTTTACCTGCTTGCAAGGACGGCCAACCTTTCGCTTGACCGTTCCGCCCGCGGACGTGGTGGAAGCGTCACTTTCGGACCCCACGTCAACAGGGCGCTTCACGGCAGGTGCGTTATCGCTGGCAGTGGAAGCGTCGCTTTCGGATCCCGCGTCAACAGGACGCTTCACTGCAGGCGTGTAGTCCACAGGAACAACAGGGAAAACAAGGGAAGGGAGGTCGAGCGGGGCTTTGAAGACGATATCATCGTCCTTCTTGCTGCTAGCGGGAGCTGGGTGCGCTGCTTTCGCTCCCACGATATTCACCGCGTGGCTCGCTTGCGCCATCCTCTCTCCCGGCTGCACGCACTTCTCGCTCTCGCTTGTGCGTGTGCGCGTGGGTGCTGGTTTGCTCGCCGCAGCCGTTGCCGGTTCTCCTGCTGGCTTCGTTGCAGGCTTATCGCTCTCTCCACTTTTTGCGATGTCCTCCGGCGTCGTCGGCCCGTTTTGCGCCACTCGTGGCGCTTTCGGGCTTGACGGGTGAGAGAGCGTCGTGTCTCTCTCAGCGCGGCTCTTTGGCGTTATCTTCGGCGACGGCTTCGGCTGCGCCCGCGATGGTGTGCGTGTGTGCTGACTCATCAGCGCGCTAGCGTAAGAGGAAGGCTTTGCCTCTTGCCTGTTTTGGGCGCAGGTCACGCCGTGATGTGTTTTTAGCACGCAGTATCGGCAGGTTTTGATTTGTCCCTGATATGACACACGTGTGAGCTCGCCACCGATTTGGAGGTAAGAGACAATCGGCCTCTCTCGCACCATCCTTACGATACGCACACCGTTAAGCACACCAGCGAGCGGCGATTTCTCCCCGTATACTTGCTCGGTGATGCTCAACACTTTGCCGTATTGGGACATTTCGCGTTCTAGGGTCTCGTCCGACACGTAGTACGGCAGGTCAAGAATTTTGACCTCACTTGACCCGTCCAGAAGTTCGATTTTGTAAGTGTGGTACACACCATTGATAGTGGTACCGTGCTTGCCACGATGTTGCTCCACACATTCGCGGGCTTGCTCCTGCGTCTTCATCTGAATGTAAACGCTCCAGTCTACGGCGTTCAGATGAGCCCTTTTCACGTCAGCTGGGCCCACAATCCTGCCCAGGATGGCGTGAACCTCCGTTTCCGAGGGCTTGATCGGGAGCGAAGAAAAATCAATGCGGAGGGAGTTCTCCCATCTCCCTTGCGCAGCCATGGTTTAAACTAAGCGGTATTGTTTATTTGGCACTTTGTCCAGCGTAGCACGTCTGATTGCTCACAAAGCTGAGAGCGTACTGGCATGGTCTTATTAAATTTGTACCAAGTTTGCAAGTGTTTTGGCATGGTCTTAGGAAGTTTGTTCCAAGTTTGCAAGTGTTTGCCATCGTCTTATTAAATGTGTACCAAGTTTGCAAGTGTTTTGGCATGGTCTTATTAAACTTGTTCCAAGTTTGCAAGTGTTTTGGCTTGGTCTTATTAAATTTGTACCAAGTTTGCAAGTGTTTTGGCATGGTTTTATTAAATTTGTACCAAGTTTGCAAGTGTTTTGGCATGGTGTTATTAAATTTGTACCAAGTTTGCAAGTGTTTTGGCATGGTCTTATTAAATTTGTACCAAGTTTGCAAGTGTTTTGGCATGGTCTTAGGAAGTTTGTTCCAAGTTTGCAAGTGTTTGGCATGGTCTTATTAAATTTGTACCAAGTTTGCAAGTGTTTTGGCATGGTCTTATAAAATTTGTACCAAGTTTGCAAGCGTTTTGGTATGGTCTTATTAAATTTGTACCAAGTTTGCAAGTGTTTTGGCATGGTCTTATTAAATTTGTACCATGTTTGCAAGTGTTTTGGCATGGTCTTATTAATTTTGTACCAAGTTTGCAAGTGTTTTGGCATGGTCTTAGGAAGTTTGTTCCAAGTTTGCAAGTGTTTTGGCATGGTCTTATTAAATTTGTACCAAGTTTGCAAGTGTTTTGGCATGGTCTCAGGAAGTTTGATCCAAGTTTGCAAGTGTTTGGCATGGTCTTATAAAATTTGTACCAAGTTTGCAAGTGTTTTGGCATGGTCTTAGGAAGTTTGTTCCAAGTTTGCAATTGTTTGGCATGGTCTTCTTAAATTTATACCAAGTTTGCAAGTGTTTTGGCATGGTCTTAGGAAGTTTGTTCGAAGTTTGCAAGTGTTTGGCATCGTCTTATTAAATTTGTACCAAGTTTGCAAGTGTTTTGGCATGGTCTTATTAAATTTGTACCAAGTTTGCAAGTGTTTTGGCATGGTCTTAGGAAGTTTTTTCCAAGTTTGCAAGTGTTTTGGCATGGTCTTATTAAATTTGTACCAAGTTTGCAAGTGTTTTGGCATGATCTTATTAAATTTGTACCAAATTTGCAAGTGTTTTGGCATGGTCTTATTAAATTTGTTCCAAGTTTGCAAGTGTGTTGGCTTGGTCTTATTAAATTTGTACCAAGTGTGCAAGTGTTTTGGCATGGTTTCATTAAATTTGTACCAAGTTTGCAAGTGTTTTGGCATGGTGTTTTTAAATTTGTACCAAGTTTGCAAGTGTTCTGGCATGGTCTTAGGAAGTTTGTTTCAAGTTCGCAAGTGTTTGGCATCGTCTTATTAAATTTGTACCAAGTTTGCAAGTGTTTTGGCATGGTCTTATTAAATTTGTACTAAGTTTGCAAGTGTTTTGGCATGGTCTTAGGAAGTTTGTTCCAAGTTTGCAAGTGTTTGGCATGGTCTTTTTAAATTTGTACCAAGTTTGCAAGTGTTTGGCATGGTCTTAGGAAGTTTGTTCCAAGTTTGCAAGTGTTTGGCATGGTCTTCTTAAATTTGTACCAAGTTTGCAAGTGTTTTGGCATGGTCTTAGGAAGTTTGTTCGAAGTTTGCAAGTGTTTGGCATCGTCTTATTAAATTTGTACCAAGTTTGCAAGTGTTTTGGCATCGTCTTATTAAATTTGTACCAAGTTTGCAAGTGTTTTGGCATGGTCTTAGGAAGTTTGTTCCAAGTTTGCAAGTGTTTGGCATGGTCTTATTAAATTTGTACCAAGTTTGCAAGTGTTTTGGCATGGTCTTAGGAAGTTTGTTCCAAGTTTGCAAGTGTTTTGGCATGGTCTTCTTAAATTTGTACCAAGTTTGCAAGTGTTTTGGCATGGTCTTAGGAAGTTTGTTCGAAGTTTGCAAGTGTTTGGCATCGTCTTATTAAATTTGTACCAAGTTTGCAAGTGTTTTGGCATCGTCTTATTAAATTTGTACCAAGTTTGCAAGTGTTTTGGCATGGTCTTATTAAATTTGTACCAAGTTTGCAAGTGTTTTGGCATGGTCTTAGGAAGTTTGTTCCAAGTTTGCAAGTGTTTGGCATGGTCTTATTAAATTTGTACCAAGTTTCCAAGTGTTTGGCATGGTCTTATTCAATTGGTAACAAACTTGCAAGTGTTTTGGTATGGTCTTATTAAAGTTGTTCCAAGTTTGCAAGTGTTTGGCATGGTCTTATTAAATTTCTACCAAGTTTGCAAGTGTTTTGGCATAATCTTAGGAAGATTTTTCCAAGTGTGCAAGTGTTTCGGCATGGTCTTATTAAATTTGTACCAAGTTTGCAAGTGTTTTGGCATGGTCTTATTAAATTTGTACCGAGTTTGCAAGTGTTTTGGCATGGTCTTATTAAATTTGTACCAAGTTTGCAAGTGTTTTGGCATGGTCTTAGGAAGTTTTTTCCAAGTTTGCAAGTGTTTTGGCATGGTCTTATTAAATTTGTACCAAGTTTGCAAGTGTTTGGCATGGTCTTATTAAATTTGTACCAAGTTTGCAAGTGTTTTGGCATGTTCTTAGGAAGTTTGTTCCAAGTTTGCAAGTGTTTTGGCATGGTCTTATTAAATTTGTACCAAGTTTGCAAGTGTTTTGGCATGGTCTTATTAAATTTGTTCCAAGTTTGCCAGTGTTTTGGAATGGTCTCATTAAATTTGTACCAAGTTTGCAAGTGTTTTGGCATGGTCTTATTAAATTTGTACCAAGTTTGCAAGTGTTTTGGCATGGTCTTATTAAATTTGTACCAAGTTTGCAAGTGTTTTGGCATGGTCTTATTAAATTTGTACCAAGTTTGCAAGTGTTTTGGCATGGTCTTAGGAAGTTTGTTCCAAGTTTCCAAGTGTTTGGCATGGTATTTTTAAATTTGTACCAAGTTTGCAAGTGTTAAGCATGGTCTTATTAAATTTTTACCAAGTTTGCAAGTGTTTTGGCATGGTCTTATTAAATTTGTACCGAGTTTGCAAGTGTTTTGGCATGGTCTTATTAAATTTGTACCAAGTTTGCAAGTGTTTTGGCATGGTCTTAGGTTGTTTGTTCCAAGTTTGCAAGTTTTTTGGCATGGTCTTATTGAAATCGTTCCAAGTTTGCAAATGTTTTGGCATGGTCTTATTAAATTTGTTCCAAGTTTGCAAGTGTGTTGGCATGGTCTTATTACATTTGTACCAAGTTTGCAAGTGTTTTGGCATGGTCATAGGAAGTTTGTTTAAAGTTTGCAAGTGTTTGGCATGGTCTTATTAAATTTGTACCAAGTTTGCATGTGTTTTGGCATGGTCTTATTAAATTTGTACCAAGTTTGCTAGTGTTTTGGCATGGTCTTATTAAATTTGTACCCAGTTTGCAAGTGTTTGGGCATGGTCTTATTAAATTTATACCAAGTTTGCAAGTGTTTTGGCATGGTCTTAGGAAGTTTGTTCCAAGTTTGCAAGTGTTTGGCATGGTCTTATTAAATTTGTACCAAGTTTCCAAGTGTTTGGCATGGTCTCATTCAATTGATAACAAACTTGCAAGTGTTTTGGTATGGTCTTATTAAATTTGTTCCAAGTTTGCAAGTGTTTCGGCATGGTCTTATTAAATTTGTACCAAGTTTGCAAGTGTTTTGGCATGGTCTTAGGAAGTTTGTTCCAAGTTTGCAAGTGTTTTGGCATGGTCTTATAAAATTTGTACCAAGTTTGCAAGTGTTTTGGCATGGGTTTATTAAATTTGTTCCAAGTTTGCAAGTTTTTTGGCATGGTCTTATTACATTTGTACCAAGTTTGCATATGTTTTGGCATGGTCTTATTAAATTTGTACCAAGTTTGCAAGTGTTTGGCATGGTCTTTTTAAATTTGTACCAAGTTTGCAAGTGTTTTGGCATGTTCTTATTAAATTTGTACCAAGTCTGCAAGTGTTTTGGCATGGTCTTATTTAATTTGAACCAAGTTTGCAAGTGTTTTGGCATGGTCTTATTAAATTTGTACCAAGTTTGCAAGTGTTTGGCATGGTCTTAGGAAGTTTGTTTCAAGTTTGCAAGTGTTCGGCATGGCCTTATTAAATTTGTACCAAGTTTTCAAGTGTTTGGCAAGGTCTTATTAAATTTGTACCAAGTTTGCAAGTGTTTTGGCATGGTCTTAGGAAGTTTGTTCCAAGTCTACAACTGTTTTGGCATGGTCTTATTAAATTTGTACCAAGTTTGCAAGTGTTTTGGCATGGTCTTATTACATTTGTACCAAGTTTGCAAGTGTTTTGGCATGGTCTTAGGAAGTTTGTTTCAAGTTTGCAAGTGTTTGGCATGTTCTTATTAAATTTGTTCCAAGTTTGCAAGTGTTTTGGCTTGGTCTTATTAAATTTTTACCAAGTTTGCAAGTGTTTTGGCATGGTCTTAGGAAGTTTGTTCCAAGTTTGCAAGTGTTTTGGCATGGTCTTATTAAATTTGTACCAAGTTTGCAAGTGTTTTGGCATGGTCTTAGGAAGTTTGTTCCAAGTTTGCAAGTGTTTGGCATGGTCTTAGTAAATTTGTTCCAAGTTTGCAAGTGTTTTGGCATGGTATTATCAAATTTGTACCAAGTTTGCAAGTGTTTTGGCATGGTCTTATTAAATTTGTTCCAAGTTTGCAAGTGTTTTGGCTTGGTCTTATTCAATTTGTACCAAGTTTGCAAGTGTTTTGGCATGGTCCTAGGAAGTTTGTTCCATGTTTGCAAGTGTTTTGGCATGGTCTTATTAAATTTTTACCAAGTTTGCAAGTGTTTTGGCATGGTCTTAGGAAGTTTGTTCCAAGTTTGCAAGTGTTTGGCATGGTCTTATTAAATTTGTACCAAGTTTGCAAGTGTTTTGGCATGGTCGAAGGAAGTTTGTTCCAAGTTTGCAAGTGTTTGGCATGGTCTTATTAAATTTGTACCAAGTTTGCAAGTGTTTTGGCATGGTCTTATTAAATTTGTTCCAAGTTTGCTAGTGTTTTGGCATGGTCTTATTAAATTTGTACCAAGTTTGCAAGTGTTTTGGCATGGTCTAAGGAAGTTTGTTCCATTTTTGCAAGTGTTTGGCATGGTCTTATTAAATTTGTACCAAGTTTGCAAGTGTTTTGGCATGGTCTTAGGAAGTTTGTTCCAAGTTTGCAAGTGTTTTGGCATGGTCTTATTAAATTTGTTCCAAGTTTGCAAGTGTTTTGGCTTGGTCTTATTAAATTTGTACCAAGTTTGCAAGTGTTTTGGCATGGTCTTAGGAAGTTTGTTCCAAGTTTGCAAGTGTTTTGGCATGGTCTTATTTAATGTGCACCAAGTTTGCAAGTGTTTTGGCATGGTCTTAGAAAGTTTGTTCCAAGTTTGCAAGTGTTTGGCATGGTCTTATTAAATTTGTACCAAGTTTGCAAGTGTTTTGGCATGGTCTTTTTAAATTTGTACCAAGTTTGCAAGTGTTTTGGCATGGTCTTATTAAATTTGTACCAAGTTTGCAAGTGTTTTGGCATGGTCTTAGGAAGTTTGTTCCAAGTTTGCAAGTGTTTGGCATGGTCTTAGTAAATTTGTACCAAGTTTGCAAGTGTTTTGGCATGGTCTTATTAAATTTGTACCAAGTTTGCAAGTGTTTTGGCATGGTCTTATTAAATTTGTTCCAAGTTTGCAAGTGTTTTGGCTTGGTCTTATTAAATTTGTACCAAGTTTGCAAGTGTTTTGGCATGGTCTTAGGAAGTTTGTTCCAAGTTTGCAAGTGTTTTGGCATGGTCTCATTAAATGTGTACCAAGTTTGCAAGTGTTTTGGCATGGTCTTAGGAAGTTTGTTCCAAGTTTGCAAGTGTTTGGCATGGTCTTATTAAATTTGTACCAAGTTTGCAAGTGTTTTGGCATGGTCTTATTAAATTTGTACCAAGTTTGTTACTGTTTTGGCATGGTCTTATTAAATTTGTAACAAGTTTGCAAGTGTTTTGGCATGGTCTTAGGAAGTTTGTTCCAAGTTTGCAAGTGTTTGGCATGGTCTTATTAAATTTGTACCAAGTTTGCAAGTGTTTTGGCATGGTCTTATTAAATTTGTACCAAGTTTGCAAGTGTTTTGGCATGGTCTTATTAAATTTGTACCAAGTTTGCAAGAGTTTTGGCATGGTCTTATTAAATTTGTACCAAGTTTGCAAGTGTTTTGGCATAGTCTAAGGAAGTTTGTTCCATTTTTGCAAGTGTTTTGGCATGGTTTTATTAAATGTGTACCAAGTTTGCAAATGTTTTGGCATGGTCTTAGGAAGTTTGTTCCAAGTTTGCAAGTGTTTGGCATGGTCTTATTAAATTTGTACCAAGTTTGCAAGTGTTTTAGCATGGTCTTAGGAAGTTTGTTCCAAGTTTGCAAGTGTTTGGCATGGTCTTATTAATTTTGTACCAAGTTTGCAAGTGTTTTGGCATGGTCTTATTAAATTTGTACCAAGTTTGCAAGTGTTTTGGCATGGTCTTAGGAAGTTTGTTCCAAGTTTGCAAGTGTTTGGCATGATCTAATTAAATTTGTACCAAGTTTGCAAGTGTTTTGGCATGGTCTTATTAAATTTGTACCAAGTTTGCAAGTGTTTTGGCATGCTCTTATTAAATTTGTACCAAGTTTGCAAGTGTTTTGGTATGGTCTTATTAAATTTGTTCCAAGTTTGCAAGTGTTTTGGCTTGGTCTAATTAAATTTGTACCAAGTTTGCAAGTGTTTTGGCATGGTCTTAGGAAGTTTGTTCCAAGTTTGCAAGTGTTTTGGCATGGTCTTATTAAATTTGTACCAAGTTTGCAAGTGTTTTGGCATGGTCTTATTAAATTTATACCAAGTTTGCAAGTGTTTTGGCATGGTCTTATTAAATTTGTACCAAGTTTGCAAGTGTTTTGGCATGGTCTTAGGAAGTTTGTTCCAAGTTTGCAAGTGTTTGGCATGGTCTTAGTAAATTTGTACCAAGTTTGCAAGTGTTTTGGCATGGTCTTATTAAATTTGTACCAAGTTTGCAAGTGTTTTGGCATGGTCTTATTAAATTTGTACCAAGTTTGCAAGTGTTTTGGCATGGTCTAATTAAATTTGTACCAAGTTTGCAAGTGTTTTGGCATGGTCTTATTAAATTTGTTCCAAGTTTGCAAGTGTTTTGGCTTGGTCTTATTAAATTTGTACCAAGTTTGCAAGTGTTTTGGCATGGTCTAAGGAAGTTTGTTCCATGTTTGCAAGGGTTTTGGCATGGTCTTATTAAATTTTTACCAAGTTTGCAAGTGTTTTGGCATGGTCTTATTAAATTTGTTCCAAGTTTGCAAGTGTTTTGGCTTGGTCTTATTAAATTTGTACCAAGTTTGCGTGTGTTTTGGCATGGTCTTAGGAAGTTTGTTCCAAGTTTGCAAGTGTTTTGGCATGGTCTTATTAAATGTGTACCAAGTTTGCAAGTGCTTTGGCATGGTCTTAGGAAGTTTGTTCCAGGTTTGCAAGTGTTTGGCATGGTCTTATTAAATTTGTACCAAGTTTGCAAGTGTTTTGGCATGGTCGAAGGAAGTTTGTTCCAAGTTTGCAAGTGTTTGGCATGGTCTTATTAAATTTGTACCAAGTTTGCAAGTGTTTTGGCATGGTCTTATTAAATTTGTTCCAAGTTTGCTAGTGTTTTGGCATGGTCTTATTAAATTTGTACCAAGTTTGCAAGTGTTTTGGCATGGTCTAAGGAAGTTTGTTCCATTTTTGCAAGTGTTTGGCATGGTCTTATTAAATTTGTACCAAGTTTGCAAGTGTTTTGGCATGGTCTTAGGAAGTTTGTTCCAAGTTTGCAAGTGTTTTGGCATGGTCTTATTAAATTTGTTCCAAGTTTGCAAGTGTTTTGGCTTGGTCTTATTAAATTTGTACCAAGTTTGCAAGTGTTTTGGCATGGTCTTAGGAAGTTTGTTCCAAGTTTGCAAGTGTTTTGGCATGGTCTTATTTAATGTGCACCAAGTTTGCAAGTGTTTTGGCATGGTCTTAGAAAGTTTGTTCCAAGTTTGCAAGTGTTTGGCATGGTCTTATTAAATTTGTACCAAGTTTGCAAGTGTTTTGGCATGGTCTTTTTAAATTTGTACCAAGTTTGCAAGTGTTTTGGCATGGTCTTATTAAATTTGTACCAAGTTTGCAAGTGTTTTGGCATGGTCTTAGGAAGTTTGTTCCAAGTTTGCAAGTGTTTGGCATGGTCTTAGTAAATTTGTACCAAGTTTGCAAGTGTTTTGGCATGGTCTTATTAAATTTGTACCAAGTTTGCAAGTGTTTTGGCATGGTCTTATTAAATTTGTTCCAAGTTTGCAAGTGTTTTGGCTTGGTCTTATTAAATTTGTACCAAGTTTGCAAGTGTTTTGGCATGGTCTTAGGAAGTTTGTTCCAAGTTTGCAAGTGTTTTGGCATGGTCTTAGTAAATTTGTACCAAGTTTGCAAGTGTTTTGGCATGGTCTTATTAAATTTGTACCAAGTTTGCAAGTGTTTTGGCATGGTCTTATTAAATTTGTACCAAGTTTGCAAGTGTTTTGGCATGGTCTAATTAAATTTGTACCAAGTTTGCAAGTGTTTTGGCATGGTCTTATTAAATTTGTTCCAAGTTTGCAAGTGTTTTGGCTTGGTCTTATTAAATTTGTACCAAGTTTGCAAGTGTTTTGGCATGGTCTAAGGAAGTTTGTTCCATGTTTGCAAGGGTTTTGGCATGGTCTTATTAAATTTTTACCAAGTTTGCAAGTGTTTTGGCATGGTCTTATTAAATTTGTTCCAAGTTTGCAAGTGTTTTGGCTTGGTCTTATTAAATTTGTACCAAGTTTGCGTGTGTTTTGGCATGGTCTTAGGAAGTTTGTTCCAAGTTTGCAAGTGTTTTGGCATGGTCTTATTAAATGTGTACCAAGTTTGCAAGTGCTTTGGCATGGTCTTAGGAAGTTTGTTCCAGGTTTGCAAGTGTTTGGCATGGTCTTATTAAATTTGTACCAAGTTTGCAAGTGTTTTAGCATGGTCTTATTAAATTTGTACCAAGTTTGTTACTGTTTTGGCATGGTCTTATTAAATTTGTACCAAGTTTGCAAGTGTTTTGGCATGGTCTTAGGAAGTTTTTTCCAAGTTTGCAAGTGTTTGGCATGGTCTTAGTAAATTTGTACCAAGTTTGCAAGTGTTTTGGCATGGTCTTATTAAATTTGTACCAAGTTTGCAAGTTTTTTGGCATGGTCTTATTAAATTTGTACCAAGTTTGCAAGTGTTTTGGCATGGTCTTTTTAAATTTGTACCAAGTTTGCAAGTGTTTTGGCATGGTCTTATTAAATTTGTTCCAAGTTTGCAAGTGTTTTGGCTTGGTCTTATTAAATTTGTACCAAGTTTGCAAGTGTTTTGGCATGGTCTAAGGAAGTTTGTTCCATTTTTGCAAGTGTTTTGGCATGGTCTTATTAAATGTGTACCAAGTTTGCAAGTGTTTTGGCATGGTCTTAGGAAGTTTGTTCCAAGTTTGCAAGTGTTTGGCATGGTCTTATTAAATTTGTTCCAAGTTTGCAAGTGTTTTGGCATGGTCTTAGGAAGTTTGTTCCAAGTTTGCAAGTGTTTGGCATGGTCTTCTTAAATTTGTACCAAGTTTGCAAGTGTTTGGCATGGTCTTATTAAATTTTTACCAAGTTTGCAAGTGTTTTGGCATGGTCTTATTAAATTTGTACCGAGTTTGCAAGTGTTTTGGCATGGTCTTATTAAATTTGTACCAAGTTTGCAAGTGTTTTGGCATGGTCTTAGGTTGTTTGATCCAAGTTTGCAAGTGTTTTGGCATGGTCTTATTGAAATCGTACCAAGTTTGCAAATGTTTTGGCATGGTCTTATTAAATTTGTTCCAAGTTTGCAAGTGTTTTGGCATGGTCTTAGTAAATTTGTACCAAGTTTGCAAGTGTTTTGGCATGGTCTTATTAAATTTGTACCAAGTTTGCAAGTTTTTTGGCATGGTCTTATTAAATTTGTACCAAGTTTGCAAGTGTTTTGGCATGGTCTTATTAAATTTGTACCAAGTTTGGAAGTGTTTTGGCATGGTCTTAGGAAGTTTGTTCCAAGTTTCCAAGTGTTTGGCATGGTCTTATTAAATTTGTACCAAGTTTGCAAGTGTTTGGCATGGTCTTATTAAATTTTTACCAAGTTTGCAAGTGTTTTGGCATGGTCTTATTAAATTTGTACCGAGTTTGCAAGTGTTTTGGCATGGTCTTATTAAATTTGTACCAAGTTTGCAAGTGTTTTGGCATGGTCTTAGGTTGTTTGATCCAAGTTTGCAAGTGTTTTGGCATGGTCTTATTGAAATCGTACCAAGTTTGCAAATGTTTTGGCATGGTCTTATTAAATTTGTTCCAAGTTTGCAAGTGTTTTGGCATGGTCTTATTAAATTTGTACCAAGTTTGCAAGTGTTTTGGCATGGTCTTATTAAATTTGTACCAAGTTTGCAAGTGTTTTGGCATGGTCTTATTAAATTTGTACCAAGTTTGCAAGTGTTTTGACATGGTCTTATTAAATTTGTACCAAGTTTGCAAGTGTTTTGGCATGGTTTTATTAAATTTGTACCAAGTTTGCAAGTGTTTTGGCATGGTGTTTTTAAATTTGTACCAAGTTTGCAAGTGTTTTGGCATGGTCTAATTAAATTTGTACCAAGCTTGCAAGTGTTTTGGCATGGTCTTATTAAACTTGTTCCAAGTGTGCAAGTGTTTTGGCTTGGTCTTAATAAATTTGTACCAAGTTTGCAAGTGTTTTGGCATGGTCTTATTAAATTTGTACCAAGTTTGCAAGTGTTTTGGAATGGTCTTAGGAAGTTTGTTCCAAGTTTGCAAGTGTTTGGCATGGTCTTATTAAATTTGCACCAAGTTTGCAAGTGTTTTGGCATGGTCTTATGAAGTTTGTTCCAAGTTTGCAAGTGTTTGGCATCGTCTTATTAAATTTGTACCAAGTTGGCAAGTGTTTTGGCATGGTCTAATTAAATTTGTACCAAGTTTGCAAGTGTTTTGGCATGGTCTTAGGAAGTTTGTTCCAAGTTTGCAAGTGTTTGCCATCGTCTTATTAAATTTGTACCAAGTTTGCAAGTGTTTTGGCATGGTCTTATTAAATTTGTTCCAAGTTTGCAAGTGTTTTGGCTTGGTCTTATTAAATTTGTACCAAGTTTGCAAGTGTTTTGGCATGGTCTTAGGAAGTTTGTTCCATGTTTGCAAGTGTTTTGGCATGGTCTTATTAAATGTGTACCAAGTTTGAAAGTGTTTTGGCATGGTCTTAGGAAGTTTGTTCCAAGTTTGCAAGTGTTTGGCATGGTCTTATTAATTTTGTACCAAGTTTGCAAGTGTTTTGGCATGGTCTTATCAAATTTGTACCAAGTTTGCAAGTGTTTTGGCATGGTCTTAGGAAGTTTGTTCCAAGTTTGCAAGTGTTTGGCATCGTCTTATTAAATTTGTACCAAGTTTGCAAGTGTTTTGGCATGGTCTTATTAAATTTGTACCAAGTTTGCAAGTGTTTTGGCATGGTCTTATTAAACTTGTTCCAAGTTTGCAAGTGTTTTGGCTTGGTCTTAATAAATTTGTACCAAGTTTACAAGTGTTTTGGCATGGTCTGATTAAATTTGTACCAAGTTTGCAAGTGTTTTGGCATGGTCTTATTAAACTTGTTCCAAGTTTGCAAGTGTTTTGGCTTGGTCTTAATAAATTTGTACCAAGTTTACAAGTGTTTTGGCATGGTCTTATTAAATTTGTACCAAGTTTGCAAGTTTTTTGGCATGGTCTTAGGAAGTTTGTTCCAAGTTTGCAAGTGTTTTGGCATGGTCTTAGGAAGTTTGTTCCAAGTTTGCAAGTGTTTGGCATGGTTTTATTAAATTTGTACCAAGTTGGCAAGTGTTTTGGCATGGTCTTATTAAATTTGTACCAAGTTTGCAAGTGTTTTGGCATGGTCTTAGGAAGTTTGTTCCAAGTTTGCAAGTGTTTGCCATCGTCTTATTAAATTTGTACCAAGTTTGCAAGTGTTTTGGCATGGTCTCATTAAATTTTTACCAAGTTTGCAAGTGTTTTGGCATGGTCTTAGGAAGTTTGTTCCAAGTTTGCAAGTGTTTTGGCATGGTCTTATTAAATTTGTACCAAGTTTGCAAGTGTTTTGGCATGGTCTTATTAAATTTGTACCAAGTTTGCAAGTGTTTTGGCATGGTCTTATTAAATTTGTACCAAGTTTGCAAGTGTTTTGACATGGCCTTATTAAATTTGTACCAAGTTTGCAAGTGTTTTGGCATGGTTTTATTAAATTTGTACCAAGTTTGCAAGTGTTTTGGCATGGTGTTTTTAAATTTGTACCAAGTTTGCAAGTGTTTTGGCATGGTCTTATTAAATTTGTACCAAGCTTGCAAGTGTTTTGGCATGGTCTTATTAAACTTGTTCCAAGTGTGCAAGCGTTTTGGCTTGGTCTTAATAAATTTGTACCAAGTTTGCAAGTGTTTTGGCATGGTCTTATTAAATTTGTACCAAGTTTGCAAGTGTTTTGGCATGGTCTTAGGAAGTTTGTTCCAAGTTTGCAAGTGTTTTGGCATGGTCTTAGGAAGTTTGTTCCAAGTTTGCAAGTGTTTGGCATGGTCTTATTAAATTTGTACCAAGTTGGCAAGTGTTTTGGCATGGTCTTATTAAATTTGTACCAAGTTTGCAAGTGTTTTGGCATGGTCTTAGGAAGTTTGTTCCAAGTTTGCAAGTGTTTGCCATCGTCTTATTAAATTTGTACCAAGTTTGCAAGTGTTTTGGCATGGTCTTATTAAATTTGTTCCAAGTTTGCAAGTGTTTTGGCTTGGTCTTATTAAATTTGTACCAAGTTTGCAAGTGTTTTGGCATGGTTTTATTAAATTTGTACAAAGTTTGCAAGTGTTTTGGCATGGTCTTATTAAATTTGTACCAAGTTTGCAAGTGTTTTGGCATGGTCTTATTATATTTGTACCAAGTTTGCAAGTGTTTTGGCATGGTCTTAGGAAGTTTGTTCCAAGTTTGCAAGTGTTTGGCATGGTCTTATTAATTTTGCACCAAGTTTGCAAGTGTTTTGGCATGGTCTTATTAAATTTGTACCAAGTTTGCAAGTGTTTTGGTATGGTCTTATTAAATTTGTACCAAGTTTGCAAGTGTTTTGGCATGGTCTTAGGAAATTTGTACCAAGTTTGCAATTGTTTTGGCATGGTCTTAGGAAGTTTGTTCCAAGTTTGCAAGTGTTTTGGCATGGTCTTATTAAATTTGTACCAAGTTTGCAAGTGTTTTGGCATGGTCTTAGGAAGTTTGTTCCAAGTTTGCAAGTGTTTGGCATGGTCTTATTAAATTTGTACCAAGTTTGCAAGTGTTTTTAAATGGTCTTAGGAAGTTTGTTCCAAGTTGGCAAGTGTTTGGCATGGTCTTCTTAAATTTGTACCAAGTTTGCAAGTGTTTTGGCATGGTCTTAGGAAGTTTGTTCGAAGTTTGCAAGTGTTTGGCATCGTCTTATTAAATTTGTACCAAGTTTGCAAGTGTTTTGGCATGGTCTTAGGAAGTTTGTTCCAAGTATACAAGTGTTTTGGCATGGTCTTATTAAATTTGTACCAAGTTTGCAAGTGTTTTGTCATAGTCTTATTAAATTTGTACCAAGTTTGCAAGTGTTTGGCATGGTCTTATTAAATTTGTACCAAGTTCGCAAGTGTTTTGGCATGGTCTTATTAATTTTGTACCAAGTTTGCAAGTGTTTTGGCATGGTCTTAGGAAGTTTGCCCCAAGTTTGCAAGTGTTTTGTCATAGTCTTATTAAATTTGTACCAAGTTTGCAAGTGTTTTGGCATGGTCTTAGGAAGTTTGTTCCAAGTTTGCAAGTGTTTGGCATGGTCTTATTAAATTTGTACCAAGTTTGCAAGTGTTTTGGCATGGTCTTAGGAAGTTTGTTCCAAGTTTGCAAGTATTTGGCATGGTCTTCTTAAATTTGTACCAAGTTTGCAAGTGTTTTGGCATGGTCTTAGGAAGTTTGTTCGAAGTTTGCAAGTGTTTGGCATCGTCTTATTAAATTTGTACCAAGTTTGCAAGTGTTTTGGCATGGTCTTATTAAATTTGTACCAAGTTTGCAAGTGTTTTGGCATGGTCTTAGGAAGTTTTTTCCAAGTTTGCAAGTGTTTTGGCATGGTCTTATTAAATTTGTACCAAGTTTGCAAGTGTTTTGGCATGGTCTTATTAAATTTGTACCAAGTTTGCAAGTGTTTTGGCATGGTCTTATTAAACTTGTTCCAAGTTTGCAAGTGTTTTGGCTTGGTCTTAATAAATTTGTACCAAGTTTGCAAGTGTTTTGGCATGGTTTTATTAAATTTGTACCAAGTTTGCAAGTGTTTGGGCATGGTGTTATTAAATTTGTACCAAGTTTGCAAGTGTTCTGGCATGGTCTTAGGAAGTTTGTTCCAAGTTTGCAAGTGTTTGGCATCGTCTTATTAAATTTGTACCTAGTTTGCAAGTGTTTTGGCATGGTCTTATTAAATTTGTACCAAGTTTGCAAGTGTTTTGGCATGGTCTTAGGAAGTTTGTTCCAAGTTTGCAAGTGTTTGGCATAGTCTCATTAAATTTGTACCAAGTTTGCAAGTGTTTTGGCATGGTCTTAGGAAGTTTGTTCCAAGTTTGCAAGTGTTTGGCATGGTCTTATTAAATTTGTACCAAGTTTGCAAGTGTATTGGCTTGGTCTTATTAAATTTGTACCAAGTTTGCAAGTGTTTTGGCATGGTCTTAGCAAGTTTGTTCCAAGTTTGCAAGTGTTTGGCATGGTCTTATTAAATTTGTACCAAGTTTGCAAGTGTTTTGGCATGGTCTTAGGAAGTTTGTTCCAAGTTTGCAAGTGTTTGGCATGGTCTTCTTAAATTTGTACCAAGTTTGCAAGTGTTTTGGCATGGTCTTATTAAATTTGTTCCAAGTTTGCAAGTGTTTTGGCATGGTCTTATTAAATTTGTACCAAGTTTGCAAGTGTTTGGCATGGTCTTATAAAATTTTTACCAAGTTTGCAAGTGTTTTGGCATGGTCTTATTTAACTTGTTCCAGTTTGCAAGTGTTTTGGCTTGGTCTTATTAAATTTGTACCAAGTTTGCAAGTGTTTTGGCATGGTCTTATTAAATTTGTTCCAAGTTTGCAAGTGTTTTGGCTTGGTCTTATTAAATTTGTACCAAATTTGCAAGTGTTTTGGCATGGTCTTAGGAAGTTTGTTCCATGTTTGCAAGTGTTTTGGCATGGTCTTAGGACGTTTGTTCCAAGTTTGCAAGTGTTTGGCATGGTCTTATTAAATTTGCACCAACTTTGCAAGTGTTTTGGCATGGTCTTATTAAATTTGTACCAAGTTTGCAAGTGTTTTGGTATGGTCTTATTAAATTTGTACCAAGTTTGCAAGTGTTTTGGCATGGTCTTATTAAATTTGTACCAAGTTTGCAAGTGTTTTGGCATGGTCTTAGGAAGTTTGTTCCAAGTTTGCAAGTGTTTTGGCATGGTCTTATTAAATTTGTACCAAGTTTGCAAGTGTTTTGGCATGGTCTTAGGAAGTTTGTTCCAAGTTTGCAAGTGTTTGGCATGGTCTTATTAAAGTTGTACCAAGTTTGCAAGTGTTTTGGCATGGTCTTAGGAAGTTTGTTCCAAGTTTGCAAGTGTTTTGGCATGGTCTTAGGAAGTTTGTTCGAAGTTTGCAAGTGTTTTGGCATCGTCTTATTAAATTTGTACCAAGTTTGCAAGTGTTTTGGCATGGTCTTTTTAAATTTGTACCAAGTTTGCAAGTGTTTGGCATCGTCTTATTAAATTTGTACCAAGTTTGCAAGTGTTTTGGCAAGGTGTTATTAAATTTGTACCAAGTTTGCAAGTGTTCTGGCATGGTCTTAGGAAGTTTGTTCCAAGTTTGCAAGTGTTTGGCATCATCTTATTAAATTTGTACCAAGTTTGCAAGTGTTTTGGCATGGTCTTATTAAATTTGTACCAAGTTTGCAAATGTTTTGGCATGGTCTTAGGAAGTTTGTTCAAAGTTTGAAAGTGTTTGGCATGGTCTTATTAAATTTGTACCAAGTTTGCAAGTGTTTTGGCATGGTCTTAGGAAGTTTGTTCCAAGTTTGCAAGTGTTTGGCATGGTCTTATTAAATTTGTACCAAGTTTGCAAGTGTTTGACATGGTCTTCTTAAATTTGTACCAAGTTTGCAAGTGTTTTGGCATGGTCTTAGGAATTTTGTTCGAAGTTTGCTAGTGTTTGGCATCGTCTTGTTAAATTTGTACCAAGTTTGCAAGTAATTGGCATGGTCTTATTAAATTTGTACCAAGTTTGCAAGTGTTTTGGCATGGTCTTAGGAAGTTTTTTCCAAGTGTGCAAGTGTTTTGGCATGGTCTTATTAAATTTGTACCAAGTTTGCAAGTGTTTTGGCATGGTCTTATTAAATTTGTACCAAGTTTGCAAGTGTTTTGGCATGGTCTTATTAAACATGCTCCAAGTTTGCAAGTGTTTTGGCTTGGTCTTATTAAATTTGTACCAAGTTTGCAAGTGTTTTGTCATGGTTTTATTCAATTTGTACCAAGTTTGCAAGTGTTTTGGCATGGTGTTAGGAAATTTGTACCATGTTTGCAAGTGTTTTGGCATGGTCTTATTAAATTTGTACCAAGTTTGCAAGTGTTTTGGCATGGTCTTAGGAAGTTTGTTCCAAGTTTGCAAGTGTTTGGCATGGTCTTATTAAATTTGTTCCAAGTTTGCAAGTGTTTTGGCATGGTCTTATGAAATTTGTACCAAGTTTGCAAGTGTTTTGGCATGGTCTTATTAAATTTGTACCAAGTTTGCAAGTGTTTTGGCATGGTCTTATTAATTTTGTACCAAGTTTGCAAGTGTTTTGGCATGGTCTTAGGAAGTTTTTTCCAAGTTTGCAAGTGTTTTGGCATGGTCTTATTAAATTTGTACCAAGTTTGCAAGTGTTTTGGCATGGTCTTAGGAAGTTTGTTCCAAGTTTGCAAGTGTTTTGGCATGGTCTTATTAAATTTGTACCAAGTTTGCAAGTGTTTTGGCATGGTCTTAGGAAGTTTGTTCCAAGTTTGCAAGTGTTTGGCATGGTCTTCTTAAATTTGTACCAAGTTTGCAAGTGTTTGGCATGGTCTTAGGAAGTTTGTTCGAAGTTTGCAAGTGTTTGGCATCGTCTTATTAAATTTGTACCAAGTTTGCAAGTGTTTTGGCATGGTCTTATTAAATTTGTACCAAGTTTGCAAGTGTTTTGGCATGGTCTTAGGAAGTTTTTTCCAAGTTTGCAAGTGTTTTGGCATGGTTTTATTAAATTTGTACCAAGTTTGCAAGTGTTTTGGCATGGTCTTAGGAAGTTTGTTCCAAGTTTGCAAGTGTTTTGGCATAGTCTTATTAAACTTGTTCCAAGTTTGCAAGTGTTTTGGCTTGGTCTTTTTAAATTTGTACCAAGTTTGCAAGTGTTTTGGCATGGTTTTATTAAATTTGTACCAAGTTTGCAAGTGTTTTGGCATGGTGTTATTAAATTTGTACCAAGTTTTCAAGTGTTCTGGCATGGTCTTAGGAAGTTTGTTCCAAGTTTGCAAGTGTTTGGCATCGTCTTATTAAATTTGTACCAAGTTTGCAAGTGTTTTGGCATGGTCTTATTAAATTTGTACCAAGGTTGCAAGTGTTTTGGCATGGTCTTAGGAAGTTTGTTCCAAGTTTGCAAGTGTTTGGCATGGTCTTATTAAATTTGTACCAAGTTTGCAAGTGTTTTGGAACGGTCTTAGGAAGTTTGTTCCAAGTTTGCAAGTGTTTGGCATGGTCTTATTAAATTTGTACCAAGTTTGCAAGTGTTTTGGCATGGTCTTAGGAAGTTCGTTCGAAGTTTGCAAGTGTTTGGCATCGTCTTATTAAATTTGTACCAAGTTTGCAAGTGTTTTGGCATGGTCTTATTAAATTTGTACCAAGTTTGCAAGTGTTTTGGCATGGTCTTAATAAATTTGTACCAAGTTTGCAAGTGTTTTGGCATGGTCTAATTAAACTTGTTCCAAGTTTGCAAGTGTTTTGGCTTGGTCTTATTAAATTTGTACCAAGTTTGCAAGTGTTTTGGCATGGTTTTATTAAATTTGTACCAAGTTTGCAAGTGTTTTGGCATGGTGTTTATTAAATTTGTACCAAGTTTGCAAGTGTTTTGGCATGGTCTTATTAAGTTTGTACCAAGTTTGCAAGTGTTTTGGCATGGTCTTAGGAAGTTTGTTCCAAGTTTGCAAGCGTTTGGCATGGTCTTATTAAATTTGTACCAAGTTTGCAAGTGTTTTGGCATGGTCTTATAAAATTTGTACCAAGTTTGCAAGTGTTTTGGCATGGTCTTATTAAATTTGTACCAAGTTTGCAAGTGTTTTGGCATGGTCTTATTAAATTTGTTCCAAGTTTGCCAGTGTTTTGGAATGGTCTCATAAAATTTGTACCAAGTTTGCAAAAGTTTTGGCATGGTCTTATTAAATTTTTACCAAGTTTGCAAGTGTTTTGGCATGGTCTTATTAATTTTGCACCAAGTTTGCAAGTGTTTTGGCATGGTCTTAGGAAGTTTGTTCCAAGTTTGCAAGTGTTTTGGCATGGTCTTATTAAATTTGTACCAAGTTTGCAAGTGTTTTGGCATGGTCTCAGGAAGTTTGTTCCAAGTTTGCAAGTGTTTGGCATGGTCTTATTAAATATTTACCAAGTTTGCAAGTGTTTTGGCATGGTCTTATTAAATTTGTACCAAGTTTGCAAGTGTTTTGGCATGGTCTTGGGAAGTTTGTTCCAAGTTTGCAAGTGTTTGGCATGGTCTCATTAAATTTGTACCAAGTTTGCAAGTGTTTTGGCATGGTCTTAGGAAGTTTGTTCCAAGTTTGCAAGTGTTTGGCATGGTCTTATTAAATTTGTACCAAGTTTGCAAGTGTTTTGGCATGGTCTTAGGAAGTTTGTTCGAAGTTTGCAAGTGTTTGGCATCGTCTTATTAAATTTGTACCAAGTTTGCAAGTGTTTTGGCATGGTCTTATTAAATTTGTACCAAGTTTGCAAGTGTTTTGGCATGGTCTTAATAAATTTGTACCAAGTTTGCAAGTGTTTTGGCATGGTCTTATTAAACTTGTTCCAAGTTTGCAAGTGTTTTGGCTTGGTCTTATTAAATTTGTACCAAGTTTGCAAGTGTTTTGGCATGGTTTTATTAAATTTGTACCAAGTTTGCAAGTGTTTTGGCATGGTGTTATTAAATTTGTACCAAGTTTGCAAGTGTTTTGGCTTGGTCTTATTAAATTTGTACCAAGTTTGCAAGTGTTTTGGCATGGTCTTAGGAAGTTTGTTCCAAGTTTGCAAGTGTTTGGCATGGTCTTATTAAATTTGTACCAAGTTTGCAAGTGTTTTGGCATGGTCTTATAAAATTTGTACCAAGTTTGCAAGCGTTTTGGTATGGTCTTATTAAATTTGTACCAAGTTTGCAAGTGTTTTGGCATGGTCTTATTAAATTTGTACCAAGTTTGCAAGTGTTTTGGCATGGTCTTATTAATTTTGTACCAAGTTTGCAAGTGTTTTGGCATGGTCTTAGGAAGTTTGTTCCAAGTTTGCAAGTGTTTTGGCATGGTCTTATTAAATTTGTTCCAAGTTTGCAAGTGTTTTGGCATGGTCTCAGGAAGTTTGTTCCAAGTTTGCAAGTGTTTGGCATGGTCTTATAAAATTTGTACCAAGTTTGCAAGTGTTTTGGCATGGTCTTAGGAAGTTTGTTCCAAGTTTGCAATTGTTTGGCATGGTCTTCTTAAATTCATACCAAGTTTGCAAGTGTTTTGGCATGGTCTTAGGAAGTTTGTTCGAAGTTTGCAAGTGTTTGGCATCGTCTTATTAAATTTGTACCAAGTTTGCAAGTGTTTTGGCATGGTCTTATTAAATTTGTACCAAGTTTGCAAGTGTTTTGGCATGGTCTTAGGAAGTTTTTTCCAAGTTTGCAAGTGTTTTGGCATGGTCTTATTAAATTTGTACCAAGTTTGCAAGTGTTTTGGCATGATCTTATTAAATTTGTACCAAGTTTGCAAGTGTTTTGGCATGGTCTTATTAAACTTGTTCCAAGTTTGCAAGTGTGTTGGCTTGGTCTTATTAAATTTGTACCAAGTTTGCAAGTGTTTTGGCATGGTTTCATTAAATTTGTACCAAGTTTGCAAGTGTTTTGGCATGGTGTTTTTAAATTTGTACCAAGTTTGCAAGTGTTCTGGCATGGTCTTAGGAAGTTTGTTCCAAGTTCGCAAGTGTTTGGCATCGTCTTATTAAATTTGTACCAAGTTTGCAAGTGTTTTGGCATGGTCTCATTAAATTTGTACTAAGTTTGCAAGTGTTTTGGCATGGTCTTAGGAAGTTTGTTCCAAGTTTGCAAGTGTTTGGCATGGTCTTTTTAAATTTGTACCAAGTTTGCAAGTGTTTTGGCATGGTCTTAGGAAGTTTGTTCCAAGTTTGCAAGTGTTTGGCATGGTCTTATTAAATTTGTACCAAGTTTGCAAGTGTTTTGGCACGGTCTTAGGAAGTTTGTTCGAAGTTTGCAAGTGTTTGGCATCGTCTTATTAAATTTGTACCAAGTTTGCAAGTGTTTTGGCATCGTCTTATTAAATTTGTACCAAGTTTGCAAGTGTTTTGGCATGGTCTTAGGAAGTTTGTTCCAAGTTTGCAAGTGTTTGGCATGGTCTTATTAAATTTGTACCAAGTTTGCAAGTGTTTTGGCATGGTCTTAGGAAGTTTGTTCCAAGTTTGCAAGTGTTTGGCATGGTCTTCTTAAATTTGTACCAAGTTTGCAAGTGTTTTGGCATGGTCTTAGGAAGTTTGTTCGAAGTTTGCAAGTGTTTGGCATCGTCTTATTAAATTTGTACCAAGTTTGCAAGTGTTTTGGCATCGTCTTATTAAATTTGTACCAAGTTTGCAAGTGTTTTGGCATGGTCTTATTAAATTTGTACCAAGTTTGCAAGTGTTTTGGCATGGTCTTGGGAAGTTTGTTCCAAGTTTGCAAGTGTTTGGCATGGTCTCATTAAATTTGTACCAAGTTTGCAAGTGTTTTGGCATGGTCTTAGGAAGTTTGTTCCAAGTTTGCAAGTGTTTGGCATGGTCTTATTAAATTTGTACCAAGTTTGCAAGTGTTTTGGCATGGTCTTAGGAAGTTTGTTCGAAGTTTGCAAGTGTTTGGCATCGTCTTATTAAATTTGTACCAAGTTTGCAAGTGTTTTGGCATGGTCTTATTAAATTTGTACCAAGTTTGCAAGTGTTTTGGCATGGTCTTAATAAATTTGTACCAAGTTTGCAAGTGTTTTGGCATGGTCTTATTAAACTTGTTCCAAGTTTGCAAGTGTTTTGGCTTGGTCTTATTAAATTTGTACCAAGTTTGCAAGTGTTTTGGCATGGTTTTATTAAATTTGTACCAAGTTTGCAAGTGTTTTGGCATGGTGTTATTAAATTTGTACCAAGTTTGCAAGTGTTTTGGCTTGGTCTTATTAAATTTGTACCAAGTTTGCAAGTGTTTTGGCATGGTCTTAGGAAGTTTGTTCCAAGTTTGCAAGTGTTTGGCATGGTCTTATTAAATTTGTACCAAGTTTGCAAGTGTTTTGGCATGGTCTTATAAAATTTGTACCAAGTTTGCAAGCGTTTTGGTATGGTCTTATTAAATTTGTACCAAGTTTGCAAGTGTTTTGGCATGGTCTTATTAAATTTGTACCAAGTTTGCAAGTGTTTTGGCATGGTCTTATTAATTTTGTACCAAGTTTGCAAGTGTTTTGGCATGGTCTTAGGAAGTTTGTTCCAAGTTTGCAAGTGTTTTGGCATGGTCTTATTAAATTTGTTCCAAGTTTGCAAGTGTTTTGGCATGGTCTCAGGAAGTTTGTTCCAAGTTTGCAAGTGTTTGGCATGGTCTTATAAAATTTGTACCAAGTTTGCAAGTGTTTTGGCATGGTCTTAGGAAGTTTGTTCCAAGTTTGCAATTGTTTGGCATGGTCTTCTTAAATTCATACCAAGTTTGCAAGTGTTTTGGCATGGTCTTAGGAAGTTTGTTCGAAGTTTGCAAGTGTTTGGCATCGTCTTATTAAATTTGTACCAAGTTTGCAAGTGTTTTGGCATGGTCTTATTAAATTTGTACCAAGTTTGCAAGTGTTTTGGCATGGTCTTAGGAAGTTTTTTCCAAGTTTGCAAGTGTTTTGGCATGGTCTTATTAAATTTGTACCAAGTTTGCAAGTGTTTTGGCATGATCTTATTAAATTTGTACCAAGTTTGCAAGTGTTTTGGCATGGTCTTATTAAACTTGTTCCAAGTTTGCAAGTGTGTTGGCTTGGTCTTATTAAATTTGTACCAAGTTTGCAAGTGTTTTGGCATGGTTTCATTAAATTTGTACCAAGTTGGCAAGTGTTTTGGCATGGTGTTTTTAAATTTGTACCAAGTTTGCAAGTGTTCTGGCATGGTCTTAGGAAGTTTGTTCCAAGTTCGCAAGTGTTTGGCATCGTCTTATTAAATTTGTACCAAGTTTGCAAGTGTTTTGGCATGGTCTCATTAAATTTGTACTAAGTTTGCAAGTGTTTTGGCATGGTCTTAGGAAGTTTGTTCCAAGTTTGCAAGTGTTTGGCATGGTCTTTTTAAATTTGTACCAAGTTTGCAAGTGTTTTGGCATGGTCTTAGGAAGTTTGTTCCAAGTTTGCAAGTGTTTGGCATGGTCTTATTAAATTTGTACCAAGTTTGCAAGTGTTTTGGCACGGTCTTAGGAAGTTTGTTCGAAGTTTGCAAGTGTTTGGCATCGTCTTATTAAATTTGTACCAAGTTTGCAAGTGTTTTGGCATCGTCTTATTAAATTTGTACCAAGTTTGCAAGTGTTTTGGCATGGTCTTAGGAAGTTTGTTCCAAGTTTGCAAGTGTTTGGCATGGTCTTATTAAATTTGTACCAAGTTTGCAAGTGTTTTGGCATGGTCTTAGGAAGTTTGTTCCAAGTTTGCAAGTGTTTGGCATGGTCTTCTTAAATTTGTACCAAGTTTGCAAGTGTTTTGGCATGGTCTTAGGAAGTTTGTTCGAAGTTTGCAAGTGTTTGGCATCGTCTTATTAAATTTGTACCAAGTTTGCAAGTGTTTTGGCATCGTCTTATTAAATTTGTACCAAGTTTGCAAGTGTTTTGGCATGGTCTTATTAAATTTGTACCAAGTTTGCAAGTGTTTTGGCATGGTCTTAGGAAGTTTGTTCCAAGTTTGCAAGTGTTTGGCATGGTCTTATTAAATTTGTACCAAGTTTCCAAGTGTTTGGCATGGTCTTATTCAATTGGTAACAAACTTGCAAGTGTTTTGGTATGGTCTTATTAAAGTTGTTCCAAGTTTGCAAGTGTTTGGCATGGTCTTATTAAATTTCTACCAAGTTTGCAAGTGTTTTGGCATAATCTTAGGAAGTTTTTTCCAAGTGTGCAAGTGTTTCGGCATGGTCTTATTAAATTTGTACCAAGTTTGCAAGTGTTTTGGCATGGTCTTATTAAATTTTTACCAAGTTTGCAAGTGTTTTGGCATGGTCTTATTAAATTTGTACCAAGTTTGCAAGTGTTTTGGCATGGTCTTAGGAAGTTTTTTCCAAGTTTGCAAGTGTTTTGGCATGGTCTTATTAAATTTGTACCAAGTTTGCAAGTTTTTTGGCATGGTCTTATTAAATTTGTACCAAGTTTGCAAGTGTTTTGGCATGTTCTTAGGAAGTTTGTTCCAAGTTTGCAAGTGTTTTGGCATGGTCTTATTAAATTTGTACCAAGTTTGCAAGTGTTTTGGCATGGTCTTATTAAATTTGTTCCAAGTTTGCCAGTGTTTTGGAATGGTCTCATTAAATTTGTACCAAGTTTGCAAGTGTTTTGGCATGGTCTTATTAAATTTGTACCAAGTTTGCAAGTGTTTTGGCATGGTCTTATTAAATTTGTACCAAGTTTGCAAGTGTTTTGGCATGGTCTTATTAAATTTGTACCAAGTGTGGAAGTGTTTTGGCATGGTCTTAGGAAGTTTGTTCCAAGTTTCCAAGTGTTTGGCATGGTCTTATTAAATTTGTACCAAGTTTGCAAGTGTTTGGCATGGTCTTATTAAATTTTTACCAAGTTTGCAAGTGTTTTGGCATGGTCTTATTAAATTTGTACCGAGTTTGCAGGTGTTTTGGCATGGTCTTATTAAATTTGTACCAAGTTTGCAAGTGTTTTGGCATGGTCTTAGGTTGTTTGATCCAAGTTTGCAAGTGTTTTGGCATGGTCTTATTGAAATCGTACCAAGTTTGCAAATGTTTTGGCATGGTCTTATTAAATTTGTTCCAAGTTTGCAAGTGTGTTGGCATGGTCTTATTACATTTGTACCAAGTTTGCAAGTGTTTTGGCATGGTCATAGGAAGTTTGTTTAAAGTTTGCAAGTGTTTGGCATGGTCTTATTAAATTTGTACCAAGTTTGCAAGTGTTTTGGTATGGTCTTATTAAATTTGTACCAAGTTTGCTAGTGTTTTGGCATGGTCTTATTAAATTTGTACCAAGTTTGCAAGTGTTTGGGCATGGTCTTATTAAATTTGTACCAAGTTTGCAAGTGTTTTGGCATGGTCTTAGGAAGTTTGTTCCAAGTTTGCAAGTGTTTGGCATGGTCTTATTAAATTTGTACCAAGTTTCCAAGTGTTTGGCATGGTCTTATTCAATTGGTAACAAACTTGCAAGTGTTTTGGTATGGTCTTATTAAATTTGTTCCAAGTTTGCAAGTGTTTCGGCATGGTCTTATTAAATTTGTACCAAGTTTGCAAGTGTTTTGGCATGGTCTTAGGAAGTTTGTTCCAAGTTTGCAAGTGTTTTGGCATGGTCTTATACAATTTGTACTAAGTTTGCAAGTGTTTTGGCATGGGCTTATTAAATTTGTTCCAAGTTTGCAAGTATTTTGGCATGGTCTTATTACATTTGTACCAAGTTTGCATATGTTTTGGCATGGTCTTATTAAATTTGTACCAAATTTGCAAGTGTTTGGCATGGTCTTTTTAAATTTGTACCAAGTTTGCAAGTGTTTTGGCATGTTCTTATTAAATTTGTACCAAGTCTGCAAGTGTTTTGGCATGGTCTTATTTAATTTGTACCAAGTTTGCAAGTGTTTTGGCATGGTCTTATTAAATTTGTACCAAGTTTGCAAGTGTTTGGCATGGTCTTAGGAAGTTTGTTTCAAGTTTGCAAGTGTTTGGCATGGCCTTATTAAATTTGTACCAAGTTTTCAAGTGTTTGGCAAGGTCTTATTAAATTTGTACCAAGTTTGCAAGTGTTTGGCATGGTCTTAGGAAGTTTGTTCCAAGTCTGCAACTGTTTTGGCATGGTCTTATTAAATTTGTACCAAGTTTGCAAGTGTTTTGGCATGGTCTTATTAAATTTGTACCAAGTTTGCAAGTGTTTTGGCATGGTCTTAGGAAGTTTGTTTCAAGTTTGCAAGTGTTTGGCATGGCCTTATTATATTTGTACCAAGTTTGCAAGTGTTTGGCAAGGTCTTATTAAATTTGTACCAAGTTTGCAAGTGTTTTGGCGTGGTCTTATTAAATTTGTACCAAGTTTATAAGTGTTTTGGCATGGTATTAGGAAGTTTGTTTCAAGTTTGCAAGTGTTTGGCATGGCCTTATTAAATTTGTACCAAGTTTTCAAGTGTTTGGCAAGGTCTTATTAAATTTGTACCAAGTTTGCAAGTGTTTTGGCATGGTCTTAGGAAGTTTGTTCCAAGTCTGCAACTGTTTTGGCATGTTCTTATTAAATTTGTACCAAGTCTGCAAGTGTTTTGGCATGGTCTTATTTAATTTGTAGCAAGTTTGCAAGTGTTTTGGCATGGTCTTATTAAATTTGTACCAAGTTTGCAAGTGTTTTGGCATGGTCTTAGGAAGTTTGTTCCAAGTTTGCAAGTGTTTGGCATGGTCTTATTAAATTTGTACCAAGTTGGCAAGTGTTTTGGCGTGGTCTTATTAAATTTGTACCAAGTTTATAAGTGTTTTGGCATGGTATTAGGAAGTTTGTTCCAAGTTTGCAAGTGTTTGGCATGGTCTTATGAAATTTGTACCAAGTTTGCAAGTGTTTTGGCATGGTCTTAGGAAGTTTGTTTCAAGTTTGCAAGTCTTTTGGCATGGTCTTAGGAAGTTGTTCCAAGTTTGCAAGTGTTTTGGCATGGTTTTATTAAATTTGTACCAAGTTTGCATGTGTTTTGGCATGGTCTTATTAAATTTGTACCAAGTTTGCAAGTGTTTTGGCATGGTCTTATTAAATTTGTACCAAGTTTGCAAGTGTTTTGACATGGTCTTAGGAAGTTTGTTTCAAGTTTGCAAGTGTTTGGCATGGTCTTATTAAATTTATACCAAGTTTGCAAGTGTTTGGCATGGTCTTATTAAATTTGTACCAAGTTTGCTAATGTTTTGGCATGGTCTTAGGAAGTTTGTTCCAAGTTTGCAAGTGTTTGGCATGGTCTTATTAAATTTGTACCTAGTTTGCAAGTGTTTTGGCATGGTCTTAGGAAGTTTGTTCGAAGTTTGCAAGTGTTTGGCATCGTCTTATTAAATTTGTACCAAGTTTGCAAGTGTTTTGGCATGGTCTTATTAAATTTGTACCAAGTTTGCAAGTGTTTTGGCATGGTCTTAATAAATTTGTACCAAGTTTGCAAGTGTTTTGGCATGGTCTTATTAAACTTGTTCCAAGTTTGCAAGTGTTTTGGCTTGGTCTTATTAAATTTGTACCAAGTTTGCAAGTGTTTTGGCATGGTCTTATTAAATTTGTACCAAGTTTGCAAGTGTTTTGGCATGGTGTTATTAAATTTGTACCAAGTTTGCAAGTGTTTTGGCATGGTCTTATTAAATTTGTACCATGTTTGCAAGTGTTTTGGCATGGTCTTAGGAAGTTTGTCCCAAGTTTGCAAGTGTTTGGCATGGTCTTATTAAATTTGTACCAAGTTTGCAAGTGTTTTGGCATGGTCTTATAAAATTTGTACCAAGTTTGCAAGTCTTTTGGTATGGTCTTATTAAATTTGTACCAAGTTTGCAAGTGTTTTTGCATGGTCTTATTAAATTTGTACTAAGTTTGCAAGTGTTTTGGCATGCTCTTTTTAATTTTGTACCAAGTTTGCAAGTGTTTTGGCATGGTCTTAGGAAGTTTGTTCCAAGTTTGCAAGTGTTTTGGCATGGTCTTATTAAATTTGTACCAAGTTTGCAAGTGTTTTGGCATGGTCTCAGGAAGTTTGTTCCAAGTTTGCAAGTGTTTGGCATGGTCTTATTAAATTTTTACCAAGTTTGCAAGTGTTCTGGCATGGTCTTAGGAAGTTTGTTCCAAGTTTGCAAGTGTTTGGCATCGTTTTATTAAATTTGTACCAAGTTTGCAAGTGTTTTGGCATGGTCTTATTAAATTTGTACCAAGTTTGCAAGTGTTTTGGCATGGTCTTGGGAAGTTTGTTCCAAGTTTGCAAGTGTTTGGCATGGTCTTATTAAATTTGTACCAAGTTTGCAAGTGTTTTGGCATGGTCTTAGGAAGTTTGTTCCAAGTTTGCAAGTGTTTGGCATGGTCTTATTAAATTTGTACCAAGTTTGCAAGTGTTTTGGCATGGTCTTAAGAAGTTTGTTCGAAGTTTGCAAGTGTTAAATTTGTACCAAGTTTGCAAGTGTTTTGGCATGGTCTTATTAAATTTGTACCAAGTTTGCAAGTGTTTTGGCATGGTCTTAATAAATTTGTACCAAGTTTTTTTTTTTTATAAAAGACGTTTATTAAGGGTGTACAATATTTCTTACATACTATTTAATCACATTTACATAGGTTTTGTTTCCTTCGCACGTGTTGGACGGGAAACAAAGGCAAGACTTTACAAACAGATTGATTTAAAGAGAACAGGAAAGGACATCTACATCAATCGCAACATCATTGTTTCCAATGATGTGGATGATGTAGTTTGAAAATACGGAGAGTACTGCACTGCGTGTGCCCGCTCTTATCCTGTTTAGAGCGGGCCAGTGCAGGTCGACAAAACGAAGATGGGACCCTGGAGCAACTTGTTGCAGCCGCTGTTGTAGAGTGTCCCACGCCAGCGACACGCGGGGACATGCTGCAAACTTGTGCTCCAGGGTCTCGACAGCGGGACAAAACGTGCACGTTGGTGTGTCGGCTCTGCCGGTTTCGAAAAGATGCTCAGCGTGCGAGATCTTCCCGTTTGCCAGCAGGTAAAGGGCGGAACGTTGTGCAGACGTCAGCATCCTGGAGCTTATGTTTCCCCACACTCTTCTCCACAGTGTGTGTGGGGAAGCTCCAACCACCCTTGGGTCCGGTAGGGTGTTTGTTGCTGCGCGTCGCAGTCCTCGTGTTGATGGCGATCGTCGGAGGGTCTCTGGCACGTATGCCAGGTGCTGGATAACCTTGCGGAGGCAGGGGTAGGACGACGGGACGGAGTTGGTGTCGGGTGGGTTCCCAGCGTTGGCGATATACTGAGACCCGATCACCAAACATCCTTGCTCCGCAAGGTACCGGTTGGTGAGTAGCGATTGTGTGGTGATGATGGGGATGTGGAGATTAAGTCCACCGCGATCTCGTGGTAGCGCCAGCTGGAGTAGAGGAACGCGGATGCCACCAGAGCCGTTCCACAGCAGTGATCCAATCATGTGAGAGACCTTTGCAACGTCCCGCTGCCGAGCGCCACAGACAGACGCGACAAACCATAGCCTGGGGAGCAGGAAGGTGTTGAGAAGCAACACCTTCTGGGCCAGGTTCAGGTCTCTCACACGATGAAGCCAGACCAACTGCCGAAACTTCTGGATCACCACGTCCCAGTTGTGCGCCATGGCCTCGCGGATGTTGTTGGAGAACAATATCCCGAGAAGCCGGAGACGCTCCTCGGTGCGTAGCCATGGGACGTGGATCCTCGTTGCTGGAGTGACGTGTCCGATGTCGATCGCGATGGTCTTCCCCACGTTCAGTCTGGCCCCTGAGCAAAGGCCAAACGTCTCGAACGCCTCTCTGACCCGCTCGATTTTGGAAAGGGAGGAAGTAATCACTGAGACATCGTCGGCATATGCATTGATCAGGTCATCCTGATCGCAGCAAATACTTTCGAGCTCAGTAATAAGGGGATGAAGGTAAAGGACAAACAGATGCATGGAAAGAGGATCGCCCTGTCTGACGGAACGTTGGATGGGGAAGGGAGAGGACAGCTGTCCATTCACAAGCAGACGGGAAGAAGACCGCTCACCAATTGACCTGAGAAGCCCAACCAGCCGGGGACTGAATCCCAGGGAGGTCATGGTCGTCCACAGGAAGTCTCGGTCGACGCGGTCAAACGCCTGCGAGAGGTCGAAGGAAACGAGCTTGCCGCTTTTCTTCCTCCTCTTCAAGTCCAGAATTCTCTCCTTAACCGAGAGAACAGCTTGAAAAATGTTGTGCGGCTTGTTGCTGCATTTTTGGGCTGGGGAAATTATCTGCCACTTGTCGATGATCACATCGACCCGAAGCTTCAAAATTCTCGCCAGCAGCTTGTAATCAGTGTTAAGGAGAGAAATCGGACGGAAAGAGGGCATTGCACTCCCAGTTCCCTTCTTTCTCACAAGCACTATGACGCCGTCGACGAAGCTTCGAGGAAATTCCCCATGAAGGGCCTCGTTGAGGACGTACCCGAGCTCCCGTCCCACAATGTGGAACGCGCGGAGATAGAACTCCCTGGGAATCCCGTCCGGGCCAGGTGACTTCCGAGGTGCCGATTTTTTGACTGCATCAAAGATCTCGCTAGGGGTGATTTCCGCCATGCAGTCATTGTTGGCTTCGCAGTCCTCCGGGATAACCCGTCTACTAGTAAAATTGTTATGCGTAACCGTGTTTTCGACCGAGTAGAGGGCCTTGTACTCAGTGTACAAATACTCGGCGATCTCCTCCTCCAAGGCGAGAGTTCTTCCATCGTTGGTTTGGAAGTTCTCAATGACAGTACTTCTCCTCCTCCGCTCTCCCAGCTGGAAGGTGGAAACTTTTTCACCGTCAACGAGGGTTTCGTTTATCCTGGTGAAATGCTGGGAAAAACGCCTCTGTAAAGAGAGCATCTTTCCCTTCACCAAGTTAATCGTTGCCAACTCATCTGGGTTACTTAGGTATCGATCATATGAGGCTCTCAGCTGAGCATGGAGTATACCCTGATGCAAGCGGAAGTCTTTGTACTTTTCGTTGGTCTTCCAACGAAAGAATGACTTTATCCTGGGCTTGGCGCATTCGACCCACCAAAGCATCCAGGAACCGTAATTCCTCCGCTGTCGGACCCAACCACTCCACTTGCATTCGAGTTCCTCCAATACCTCATCAGATAAAATGTGTGGGCGAAGTTGCCAGTATCCGTTCCTCCGCGGGACCGGAAGAGACTGGAGACTGATCCGCACCGTCAGTGCCTTGTGGTCGGAGAAGGAGACCACGTGCATGTCGGTTGTCCGGAGACGATCCCGTATGCACGTCGACACGTAACAACGATCGATACGTGAGCCCGAACCACGTGTGATGTAGGAAAACTCAACATCGTTTCCTCTGAGAGCTTCCCAACTATCACACAGGCTTATGTTATCCACAGCGTGCTGCAGAGCAAGGCCGATACTCCCGGCGCCCGTCGCGTCCTTCGATTTCAACACGCAGTTGAAATCTCCTGCCAAAATGACGGGTTCCCGTGCATTTCGCAGGTAGAACAGCAACGTGCGACCCAAGAACTCCTCCCGCTCTGCCCTTCGGTGACTCCCCGAAGGCGCGTAAACATTGCATAAGGTGGCAGTATTCTCAAGCCGGACGCATATCAGACGCGAGTCTAAGCTGCGCTCGACTTGAGAAAATTCTAGGCGCTCACGTAAAGCGATCGCCGTTCCTCTCCTGGTTTCGTTGACGTTTGAAAGTACAATGAAACCTGGGATAACCAGGTCAGGGGCATATACCTCTTGAAGAAATATGATGTCCAAGTCCATGGTCCTAGTGAAGGTGAGGAGAGCGTCTAATTTTGTTTGGTTTGAAATTGCATTCAAGTTAATTGAAGCAAAGTTATAGCTAACATTACTTAAATTATCCATCACGATGCCAATTTAAGATCAACAAAAGTTGACGTTGGAAAGAGTGGGGAAGGGTTGGTGGAGGAGGAAACGGGAAGGAAAGGGTTTAAAGTACCTTTACCTGCTTGCAAGGACGGCCAACCTTTCGCTTGACCGTTCCGCCCGCGGACGTGGTGGAAGCGTCACTTTCGGACCCCACGTCAACAGGGCGCTTCACGGCAGGTGCGTTATCGCTGGCAGTGGAAGCGTCGCTTTCGGATCCCGCGTCAACAGGACGCTTCACTGCAGGCGTGTAGTCCACAGGAACAACAGGGAAAACAAGGGAAGGGAGGTCGAGCGGGGCTTTGAAGACGATATCATCGTCCTTCTTGCTGCTAGCGGGAGCTGGGTGCGCTGCTTTCGCTCCCACGATATTCACCGCGTGGCTCGCTTGCGCCATCCTCTCTCCCGGCTGCACGCACTTCTCGCTCTCGCTTGTGCGTGTGCGCGTGGGTGCTGGTTTGCTCGCCGCAGCCGTTGCCGGTTCTCCTGCTGGCTTCGTTGCAGGCTTATCGCTCTCTCCACTTTTTGCGATGTCCTCCGGCGTCGTCGGCCCGTTTTGCGCCACTCGTGGCGCTTTCGGGCTTGACGGGTGAGAGAGCGTCGTGTCTCTCTCAGCGCGGCTCTTTGGCGTTATCTTCGGCGACGGCTTCGGCTGCGCCCGCGATGGTGTGCGTGTGTGCTGACTCATCAGCGCGCTAGCGTAAGAGGAAGGCTTTGCCTCTTGCCTGTTTTGGGCGCAGGTCACGCCGTGATGTGTTTTTAGCACGCAGTATCGGCAGGTTTTGATTTGTCCCTGATATGACACACGTGTGAGCTCGCCACCGATTTGGAGGTAAGAGACAATCGGCCTCTCTCGCACCATCCTTACGATACGCACACCGTTAAGCACACCAGCGAGCGGCGATTTCTCCCCGTATACTTGCTCGGTGATGCTCAACACTTTGCCGTATTGGGACATTTCGCGTTCTAGGGTCTCGTCCGACACGTAGTACGGCAGGTCAAGAATTTTGACCTCACTTGACCCGTCCAGAAGTTCGATTTTGTAAGTGTGGTACACACCATTGATAGTGGTACCGTGCTTGCCACGATGTTGCTCCACACATTCGCGGGCTTGCTCCTGCGTCTTCATCTGAATGTAAACGCTCCAGTCTACGGCGTTCAGATGAGCCCTTTTCACGTCAGCTGGGCCCACAATCCTGCCCAGGATGGCGTGAACCTCCGTTTCCGAGGGCTTGATCGGGAGCGAAGAAAAATCAATGCGGAGGGAGTTCTCCCATCTCCCTTGCGCAGCCATGGTTTAAACTAAGCGGTATTGTTTATTTGGCACTTTGTCCAGCGTAGCACGTCTGATTGCTCACAAAGCTGAGAGCGTACTGGCATGGTCTTATTAAATTTGTACCAAGTTTGCAAGTGTTTTGGCATGGTCTTAGGAAGTTTGTTCCAAGTTTGCAAGTGTTTGCCATCGTCTTATTAAATGTGTACCAAGTTTGCAAGTGTTTTGGCATGGTCTTATTAAACTTGTTCCAAGTTTGCAAGTGTTTTGGCTTGGTCTTATTAAATTTGTACCAAGTTTGCAAGTGTTTTGGCATGGTTTTATTAAATTTGTACCAAGTTTGCAAGTGTTTTGGCATGGTGTTATTAAATTTGTACCAAGTTTGCAAGTGTTTTGGCATGGTCTTATTAAATTTGTACCAAGTTTGCAAGTGTTTTGGCATGGTCTTAGGAAGTTTGTTCCAAGTTTGCAAGTGTTTGGCATGGTCTTATTAAATTTGTACCAAGTTTGCAAGTGTTTTGGCATGGTCTTATCAAATTTGTACCAAGTTTGCAAGCGTTTTGGTATGGTCTTATTAAATTTGTACCAAGTTTGCAAGTGTTTTGGCATGGTCTTATTAAATTTGTACCATGTTTGCAAGTGTTTTGGCATGGTCTTATTAATTTTGTACCAAGTTTGCAAGTGTTTTGGCATGGTCTTAGGAAGTTTGTTCCAAGTTTGCAAGTGTTTTGGCATGGTCTTATTAAATTTGTACCAAGTTTGCAAGTGTTTTGGCATGGTCTCAGGAAGTTTGATCCAAGTTTGCAAGTGTTTGGCATGGTCTTATAAAATTTGTACCAAGTTTGCAAGTGTTTTGGCATGGTCTTAGGAAGTTTGTTCCAAGTTTGCAATTGTTTGGCATGGTCTTCTTAAATTTATACCAAGTTTGCAAGTGTTTTGGCATGGTCTTAGGAAGTTTGTTCGAAGTTTGCAAGTGTTTGGCATCGTCTTATTAAATTTGTACCAAGTTTGCAAGTGTTTTGGCATGGTCTTATTAAATTTGTACCAAGTTTGCAAGTGTTTTGGCATGGTCTTAGGAAGTTTTTTCCAAGTTTGCAAGTGTTTTGGCATGGTCTTATTAAATTTGTACCAAGTTTGCAAGTGTTTTGGCATGATCTTATTAAATTTGTACCAAATTTGCAAGTGTTTTGGCATGGTCTTATTAAATTTGTTCCAAGTTTGCAAGTGTGTTGGCTTGGTCTTATTAAATTTGTACCAAGTTTGCAAGTGTTTTGGCATGGTTTCATTAAATTTGTACCAAGTTTGCAAGTGTTTTGGCATGGTGTTTTTAAATTTGTACCAAGTTTGCAAGTGTTCTGGCATGGTCTTAGGAAGTTTGTTTCAAGTTCGCAAGTGTTTGGCATCGTCTTATTAAATTTGTACCAAGTTTGCAAGTGTTTTGGCATGGTCTTATTAAATTTGTACTAAGTTTGCAAGTGTTTTGGCATGGTCTTAGGAAGTTTGTTCCAAGTTTGCAAGTGTTTGGCATGGTCTTTTTAAATTTGTACCAAGTTTGCAAGTGTTTGGCATGGTCTTAGGAAGTTTGTTCCAAGTTTGCAAGTGTTTGGCATGGTCTTCTTAAATTTGTACCAAGTTTGCAAGTGTTTTGGCATGGTCTTAGGAAGTTTGTTCGAAGTTTGCAAGTGTTTGGCATCGTCTTATTAAATTTGTACCAAGTTTGCAAGTGTTTTGGCATCGTCTTATTAAATTTGTACCAAGTTTGCAAGTGTTTTGGCATGGTCTTAGGAAGTTTGTTCCAAGTTTGCAAGTGTTTGGCATGGTCTTATTAAATTTGTACCAAGTTTGCAAGTGTTTTGGCATGGTCTTAGGAAGTTTGTTCCAAGTTTGCAAGTGTTTTGGCATGGTCTTCTTAAATTTTTACCAAGTTTGCAAGTGTTTTGGCATGGTCTTAGGAAGTTTGTTCGAAGTTTGCAAGTGTTTGGCATCGTCTTATTAAATTTGTACCAAGTTTGCAAGTGTTTTGGCATCGTCTTATTAAATTTGTACCAAGTTTGCAAGTGTTTTGGCATGGTCTTATTAAATTTGTACCAAGTTTGCAAGTGTTTTGGCATGGTCTTAGGAAGTTTGTTCCAAGTTTGCAAGTGTTTGGCATGGTCTTATTAAATTTGTACCAAGTTTCCAAGTGTTTGGCATGGTCTTATTCAATTGGTAACAAACTTGCAAGTGTTTTGGTATGGTCTTATTAAAGTTGTTCCAAGTTTGCAAGTGTTTGGCATGGTCTTATTAAATTTCTACCAAGTTTGCAAGTGTTTTGGCATAATCTTAGGAAGATTTTTCCAAGTGTGCAAGTGTTTCGGCATGGTCTTATTAAATTTGTACCAAGTTTGCAAGTGTTTTGGCATGGTCTTATTAAATTTGTACCGAGTTTGCAAGTGTTTTGGCATGGTCTTATTAAATTTGTACCAAGTTTGCAAGTGTTTTGGCATGGTCTTAGGAAGTTTTTTCCAAGTTTGCAAGTGTTTTGGCATGGTCTTATTAAATTTGTACCAAGTTTGCAAGTGTTTGGCATGGTCTTATTAAATTTGTACCAAGTTTGCAAGTGTTTTGGCATGTTCTTAGGAAGTTTGTTCCAAGTTTGCAAGTGTTTTGGCATGGTCTTATTAAATTTGTACCAAGTTTGCAAGTGTTTTGGCATGGTCTTATTAAATTTGTTCCAAGTTTGCCAGTGTTTTGGAATGGTCTCATTAAATTTGTACCAAGTTTGCAAGTGTTTTGGCATGGTCTTATTAAATTTGTACCAAGTTTGCAAGTGTTTTGGCATGGTCTTATTAAATTTGTACCAAGTTTGCAAGTGTTTTGGCATGGTCTTATTAAATTTGTACCAAGTTTGCAAGTGTTTTGGCATGGTCTTAGGAAGTTTGTTCCAAGTTTCCAAGTGTTTGGCATGGTATTTTTAAATTTGTACCGAGTTTGCAAGTGTGAAGCATGGTCTTATTAAATTTTTACCAAGTTTGCAAGTGTTTTGGCATGGTCTTATTAAATTTGTACCGAGTTTGCAAGTGTTTTGGCATGGTCTTATTAAATTTGTACCAAGTTTGCAAGTGTTTTGGCATGGTCTTAGGTTGTTTGTTCCAAGTTTGCAAGTTTTTTGGCATGGTCTTATTGAAATCGTTCCAAGTTTGCAAATGTTTTGGCATGGTCTTATTAAATTTGTTCCAAGTTTGCAAGTGTGTTGGCATGGTCTTATTACATTTGTACCAAGTTTGCAAGTGTTTTGGCATGGTCATAGGAAGTTTGTTTAAAGTTTGCAAGTGTTTGGCATGGTCTTATTAAATTTGTACCAAGTTTGCATGTGTTTTGGCATGGTCTTATTAAATTTGTACCAAGTTTGCTAGTGTTTTGGCATGGTCTTATTAAATTTGTACCCAGTTTGCAAGTGTTTGGGCATGGTCTTATTAAATTTATACCAAGTTTGCAAGTGTTTTGGCATGGTCTTAGGAAGTTTGTTCCAAGTTTGCAAGTGTTTGGCATGGTCTTATTAAATTTGTACCAAGTTTCCAAGTGTTTTGGCATGGGTTTATTAAATTTGTTCCAAGTTTGCAAGTGTTTCGGCATGGTCTTAGGAAGTTTGTTCCAAGTTTGCAAGTGTTTTGGCATGGTCTTATAAAATTTGTACCAAGTTTGCAAGTGTTTTGGCATGGGTTTATTAAATTTGTTCCAAGTTTGCAAGTATTTTGGCATGGTCTTATTACATTTGTACCAAGTTTGCATATGTTTTGGCATGGTCTTATTAAATTTGTACCAAGTTTGCAAGTGTTTGACATGGTCTTTTTAAATTTGTACCAAGTTTGCAAGTGTTTTGGCATGTTCTTATTAAATTTGTACCAAGTCTGCAAGTGTTTTGGCATGGTCTTATTTAATTTGAACCAAGTTTGCAAGTGTTTTGGCATGGTCTTATTAAATTTGTACCAAGTTTGCAAGTGTTTGGCATGGTCTTAGGAAGTTTGTTTCAAGTTTGCAAGTGTTCGGCATGGCCTTATTAAATTTGTACCAAGTTTTCAAGTGTTTGGCAAGGTCTTATTAAATTTGTACCAAGTTTGCAAGTGTTTTGGCATGGTCTTAGGAAGTTTGTTCCAAGTCTACAACTGTTTTGGCATGGTCTTATTAAATTTGTACCAAGTTTGCAAGTGTTTTGGCATGGTCTTATTAAATTTGTACCAAGTTTGCAAGTGTTTTGGCATGGTCTTAGGAAGTTTGTTTCAAGTTTGCAAGTGTTTGGCATGGTCTTATTAAATTTGTTCCAAGTTTGCAAGTGTTTTGGCTTGGTCTTATTAAATTTTTACCAAGTTTGCAAGTGTTTTGGCATGGTCTTAGGAAGTTTGTTCCAAGTTTGCAAGTGTTTTGGCATGGTCTTATAAAATTTGTACCAAGTTTGCAAGTGTTTTGGCATGGGTTTATTAAATTTGTTCCAAGTTTGCAAGTATTTTGGCATGGTCTTATTACATTTGTACCAAGTTTGCATATGTTTTGGCATGGTCTTATTAAATTTGTACCAAGTTTGCAAGTATTTTGGCATGGTCTTATTACATTTGTACCAAGTTTGCATATGTTTTGGCATGGTCTTATTAAATTTGTACCAAGTTTGCAAGTGTTTGACATGGTCTTTTTAAATTTGTACCAAGTTTGCAAGTGTTTTGGCATGTTCTTATTAAATTTGTACCAAGTCTGCAAGTGTTTTGGCATGGTCTTATTTAATTTGAACCAAGTTTGCAAGTGTTTTGGCATGGTCTTATTAAATTTGTACCAAGTTTGCAAGTGTTTGGCATGGTCTTAGGAAGTTTGTTTCAAGTTTGCAAGTGTTCGGCATGGCCTTATTAAATTTGTACCAAGTTTTCAAGTGTTTGGCAAGGTCTTATTAAATTTGTACCAAGTTTGCAAGTGTTTTGCAATGGTCTTAGGAAGTTTGTTCCAAGTCTACAACTGTTTTGGCATGGTCTTATTAAATTTGTACCAAGTTTGCAAGTGTTTTGGCATGGTCTTATTAAATTTGTACCAAGTTTGCAAGTGTTTTGGCATGGTCTTAGGAAGTTTGTTTCAAGTTTGCAAGTGTTTGGCATGGTCTTATTAAATTTGTTCCAAGTTTGCAAGTGTTTTGGCTTGGTCTTATTAAATTTTTACCAAGTTTGCAAGTGTTTTGGCATGGTCTTAGGAAGTTTGTTCCAAGTTTGCAAGTGTTTTGGCATGATCCTATAAAATGTGTACCAAGTTTGCAAGTGTTTGGCATGGTCTTAGGAAGTTTGTTCCAAGTTTGCAAGTGTTTGGCATGGTCTTATTAAATTTGTACCAAGTTTGCAATAGTTTTGGCATGGTCTTATTAAATTTATACCAAGTTTGCAAGTGTTTTGGCATGGTCTTATTAAATTTGTACCAAGTTTGCAAGTGTTTTGGCATGGTCTTAGGAAGTTTGTTCCAAGTTTGCAAGTGTTTGGCATGGTCTTAGTAAATTTGTTCCAAGTTTGCAAGTGTTTTGGCATGGTCTTATCAAATTTGTACTAAGTTTGCAAGTGTTTTGGCATGGTCTTATTAAATTTGTACCAAGTTTGCAAGTGTTTTGGCATGGTCTTATTAAATTTGTACCAAGTTTGCAAGTGTTTTGGCATGGTCTTATTAAATTTGTTCCAAGTTTGCAAGTGTTTTGGCTTGGTCTTATTCAATTTGTACCAAGTTTGCAAGTGTTTTGGCATGGTCCTAGGAAGTTTGTTCCATGTTTGCAAGTGTTTTGGCATGGTCTTATTAAATTTTTACCAAGTTTGCAAGTGTTTTGGCATGGTCTTAGGAAGTTTGTTCCAAGTTTGCAAGTGTTTGGCATGGTCTTATTAAATTTGTACCAAGTTTGCAAGTGTTTTGGCATGGTCGAAGGAAGTTTGTTCCAAGTTTGCAAGTGTTTGGCATGGTCTTATTAAATTTGTACCAAGTTTGCAAGTGTTTTGGCATGGTCTTATTAAATTTGTTCCAAGTTTGCTAGTGTTTTGGCATGGTCTTATTAAATTTGTACCAAGTTTGCAAGTGTTTTGGCATGGTCTAAGGAAGTTTGTTCCATTTTTGCAAGTGTTTGGCATGGTCTTATTAAATTTGTACCAAGTTTGCAAGTGTTTTGGCATGGTCTTAGGAAGTTTGTTCCAAGTTTGCAAGTGTTTTGGCATGGTCTTATTAAATTTGTTCCAAGTTTGCAAGTGTTTTGGCTTGGTCTTATTAAATTTGTACCAAGTTTGCAAGTGTTTTGGCATGGTCTTAGGAAGTTTGTTCCAAGTTTGCAAGTGTTTTGGCATGGTCTTATTTAATGTGCACCAAGTTTGCAAGTGTTTTGGCATGGTCTTAGAAAGTTTGTTCCAAGTTTGCAAGTGTTTGGCATGGTCTTATTAAATTTGTACCAAGTTTGCAAGTGTTTTGGCATGGTCTTATTAAATTTGTACCAAGTTTGCAAGTGTTTTGGCATGGTCTTATTAAATTTGTACCAAGTTTGCAAGTGTTTTGGCATGGTCTAAGGAAGTTTGTTCCAAGTTTGCAAGTGTTTGGCATGGTCTTAGTAAATTTGTACCAAGTTTGCAAGTGTTTTGGCATGGTCTTATTAAATTTGTACCAAGTTTGCAAGTGTTTTGGCATGGTCTTATTAAATTTGTTCCAAGTTTGCAAGTGTTTTGGCTTGGTCTTATTAAATTTGTACCAAGTTTGCAAGTGTTTTGGCATGGTCTTAGGAAGTTTGTTCCAAGTTTGCAAGTGTTTTGGCATGGTCTCATTAAATGTGTACCAAGTTTGCAAGTGTTTTGGCATGGTCTTAGGAAGTTTGTTCCAAGTTTGCAAGTGTTTGGCATGGTCTTATTAAATTTGTACCAAGTTTGCAAGTGTTTTGGCATGGTCTTATTAAATTTGTACCAAGTTTGTTACTGTTTTGGCATGGTCTTATTAAATTTTTAACAAGTTTGCAAGTGTTTTGGCATGGTCTTAGGAAGTTTGTTCCAAGTTTGCAAGTGTTTGGCATGGTCTTATTAAATTTGTACCAAGTTTGCAAGTGTTTTGGCATGGTCTTATTAAATTTGTACCAAGTTTGCAAGTGTTTTGGCATGGTCTTATTAAATTTGTACCAAGTTTGCAAGAGTTTTGGCATGGTCTTATTAAATTTGTACCAAGTTTGCAAGTGTTTTGGCATAGTCTAAGGAAGTTTGTTCCATTTTTGCAAGTGTTTTGGCATGGTTTTATTAAATGTGTACCAAGTTTGCAAATGTTTTGGCATGGTCTTAGGAAGTTTGTTCCAAGTTTGCAAGTGTTTGGCATGGTCTTATTAAATTTGTACCAAGTTTGCAAGTGTTTTAGCATGGTCTTAGGAAGTTTGTTCCAAGTTTGCAAGTGTTTGGCATGGTCTTATTAATTTTGTACCAAGTTTGCAAGTGTTTTGGCATGGTCTTATTAAATTTGTACCAAGTTTGCAAGTGTTTTGGCATGGTCTTAGGAAGTTTGTTCCAAGTTTGCAAGTGTTTGGCATGATCTAATTAGATTTGTACCAAGTTTGCAAGTGTTTTGGCATGGTCTTATTAAATTTGTACCAAGTTTGCAAGTGTTTTGGCATGCTCTTATTAAATTTGTACCAAGTTTGCAAGTGTTTTGGTATGGTCTTATTAAATTTGTTCCAAGTTTGCAAGTGTTTTGGCTTGGTCTAATTAAATTTGTACCAAGTTTGCAAGTGTTTTGGCATGGTCTTAGGAAGTTTGTTCCAAGTTTGCAAGTGTTTTGGCATGGTCTTATTAAATTTGTACCAAGTTTGCAAGTGTTTTGGCATGGTCTTATTAAATTTATACCAAGTTTGCAAGTGTTTTGGCATGGTCTTATTAAATTTGTACCAAGTTTGCAAGTGTTTTGGCATGGTCTTAGGAAGTTTGTTCCAAGTTTGCAAGTGTTTGGCATGGTCTTAGTAAATTTGTACCAAGTTTGCAAGGGTTTTGGCATGGTCTTATTAAATTTGTACCAAGTTTGCAAGTGTTTTGGCATGGTCTTATTAAATTTGTACCAAGTTTGCAAGTGTTTTGGCATGGTCTAATTAAATTTGTACCAAGTTTGCAAGTGTTTTGGCATGGTCTTATTAAATTTGTTCCAAGTTTGCAAGTGTTTTGGCTTGGTCTTATTAAATTTGTACCAAGTTTGCAAGTGTTTTGGCATGGTCTAAGGAAGTTTGTTCCATGTTTGCAAGGGTTTTGGCATGGTCTTATTAAATTTTTACCAAGTTTGCAAGTGTTTTGGCATGGTCTTATTAAATTTGTTCCAAGTTTGCAAGTGTTTTGGCTTGGTCTTATTAAATTTGTACCAAGTTTGCGTGTGTTTTGGCATGGTCTTAGGAAGTTTGTTCCAAGTTTGCAAGTGTTTTGGCATGGTCTTATTAAATGTGTACCAAGTTTGCAAGTGCTTTGGCATGGTCTTAGGAAGTTTGTTCCAGGTTTGCAAGTGTTTGGCATGGTCTTATTAAATTTGTACCAAGTTTGCAAGTGTTTTGGCATGGTCTTATTAAATTTGTACCAAGTTTGTTACTGTTTTGGCATGGTCTTATTAAATTTGTACCAAGTTTGCAAGTGTTTTGGCATGGTCTTAGGAAGTTTGTTCCAAGTTTGCAAGTGTTTGGCATGGTCTTAGTAAATTTGTACCAAGTTTGCAAGTGTTTTGGCATGGTCTTATTAAATTTGTACCAAGTTTGCAAGTTTTTTGGCATGGTCTTATTAAATTTGTACCAAGTTTGCAAGTGTTTTGGCATGGTCTTTTTAAATTTGTACCAAGTTTGCAAGTGTTTTGGCATGGTCTTATTAAATTTGTTCCAAGTTTGCAAGTGTTTTGGCTTGGTCTTATTAAATTTGTACCAAGTTTGCAAGTGTTTTGGCATGGTCTAAGGAAGTTTGTTCCATTTTTGCAAGTGTTTTGGCATGGTCTTATTAAATGTGTACCAAGTTTGCAAGTGTTTTGGCATGGTCTTAGGAAGTTTGTTCCAAGTTTGCAAGTGTTTGGCATGGTCTTATTAAATTTGTTCCAAGTTTGCAAGTGTTTTGGCATGGTCTTAGGAAGTTTGTTCCAAGTTTGCAAGTGTTTGGCATGGTCTTATTAATTTTGTACCAAGTTTGCAAGTGTTTTGGCATGGTCTTATTAAATTTGTACCAAGTTTGCAAGTGTTTTGGCATGGTCTTAGGAAGTTTGTTCCAAGTTTGCAAGTGTTTGGCATGGTCTTATTAAATTTGTACCAAGTTTGCAAGTGTTTTGGCATGGTCTTATTAAATTTGTACCAAGTTTGCAAGTGTTTTGGCATGCTCTTATTAAATTTGTACCAAGTTTGCAAGTGTTTTGGCATGTTCTTATTAAATTTGTTCCAAGTTTGCAAGTGTTTTGGCTTGGTCTTATTAAATTTGTACCAAGTTTGCAAGTGTTTTGGCATGGTCTTAGGAAGTTTGTTCCAAGTTTGCAAGTGTTTTGGCATGGTCCTATAAAATGTGTACCAAGTTTGCAAGTGTTTGGCATGGTCTTAGGAAGTTTGTTCCAAGTTTGCAAGTGTTTGGCATGGTCTTATTAAATTTGTACCAAGTTTGCAAGTGTTTTGGCATGGTCTTATTAAATTTATACCAAGTTTGCAAGTGCTTTGGCATGGTCTTATTAAATTTGTACCAAGTTTGCAAGTGTTTTGGTATGGTCTTAGGAAGTTTGTTCCAAGTTTGCAAGTGTTTGGCATGGTCTTAGGAAGTTTGTTCCAAGTTTGCAAGTGTTTTGGCATGGTCTTATTAAATTTGTACCAAGTTTGCAAGTGTTTTGGCATGGTCTTATTAAATTTGTACCAAGTTTGCAAGTGTTTTGGCATGGTCTTATTAAATTTGTACCAAGTTTGCAAGTGTTTTGGCATGGTCTTATTATATTTGTTCCAAGTTTGCAAGTGTTTTGGCTTGGTCTTATTAAATTTGTACCAAGTTTGCAAGTGTTTTGGCATGGTCTTAGGAAGTTTGTTCCATGTTTGCAAGTGTTTTGGCATGGTCTAATTAAATTTTTACCAAGTTTGCAAGTGTTTTGGCATGGTCTTATTAAATTTGTTCCAAGTTTGCAAGTGTTTTGGCTTGGTCTTATTAAATTTGTACCAAGTTTGCGTGTGTTTTGGCATGGTCTTAGGAAGTTTGTTCCAAGTTTGCAAGTGTTTTGGCATGGTCTTATTAAATGTGTACCAAGTTTGCAAGTGTTTTGGCATGGTCTTAGGAAGTTTGTTCCAGGTTTGCAAGTGTTTGGCATGGTCTTATTAAATTTGTACCAAGTTTGCAAGTGTTTTGGCATGGTCTTATTAAATTTGTACCAAGTTTGTTACTGTTTTGGCATGGTCTTATTAAATTTGTACCCAGTTTGCAAGTGTTTTTGCATGGTCTTAGGAAGTTTGTTCCAAGTTTGCAAGTGTTTGGCATGGTCTTAGTAAATTTGTACCAAGTTTGCAAGTGTTTTGGCATGGTCTTATTAAATTTGTACCAAGTTTGCAAGTTTTTTGGCATGGTCTTATTAAATTTGTACCAAGTTTGCAAGTGTTTTGGCATGGTCTTTTTAAATTTGTACCAAGTTTGCAAGTGTTTTGGCATGGTCTTATTAAATTTGTTCCAAGTTTGCAAGTGTTTTGGCTTGGTCTTATTAAATTTGTACCAAGTTTGCAAGTGTTTTGGCATGGTCTAAGGAAGTTTGTTCCATTTTTGCAAGTGTTTTGGCATGGTCTTATTAAATGTGTACCAAGTTTGCAAGTGTTTTGGCATGGTCTTAGGAAGTTTGTTCCAAGTTTGCAAGTGTTTGGCATGGTCTAAGGAAGTTTGATCCAAGTTTGCAAGTGTTTGGCATGGTCTTATTAAATTTGTACCAAGTTTGCAAGTGTTTTGGCATGGTCTTAGGAAGTTTGTTCCAAGTTTGCAAGTGTTTTGGCATGGTCTAAGGAAGTTTGTTCCAAGTTTGCAAGTGTTTGGCATGGTCTTATTAAATTTGTACCAAGTTTGCAAGTGTTTTGGCATGGTCTTAGGAAGTTTGTTCCAAGTTTCCAAGTGTTTGGCATGGTCTTATTAATTTTGTACCAAGTTTGCAAGTGTTTTGGCATGGTCTTATTAAATTTGTACCAAGTTTGCAAGTGTTTTGGCATGGTCTTAGGAAGTTTGTTCCAAGTTTGCAAGTGTTTGGCATGGTCTTAGTAAATTTGTACCAAGTTTGCAAGTGTTTTGGCATGGTCTTATTAAATTTGTACCAAGTTTGCAAGTGTTTTGGCATGGTCTTATTAAATTTGTACCAAGTTTGCAAGTGTTTTGGCATGGTCTTATTAAATTTGTTCCAAGTTTGCAAGTGTTTTGGCTTGGTCTTATTAAATTTGTACCAAGTTTGCCAGTGTTTTGGCATGGTCTTAGGAAGTTTGTTCCAAGTTTGCAAGTGTTTTGGCATGGTCTTATAAAATGTGTACCAAGTTTGCAAGTGTTTTGGCATGGTCTTAGGAAGTTTGTTCCAAGTTTGCAAGTGTTTTGGCATGGTCTTAGGAAGTTTGTTCCAAGTTTGCAAGTGTTTGGCATGGTCTAAGGAAGTTTGTTCCATTTTTGCAAGTGTTTTGGCATGGTCTTATTAAATGTGTACCAAGTTTGCAAGTGTTTTGGCTTGGTCTTATTAAATTTGTACCAAGTTTGCAAGTGTTTTGGCATGGTCTAAGGAAGTTTGTTCCATTTTTGCAAGTGTTTTGGCATGGTCTTATTAAATGTGTACCAAGTTTGCAAGTGTTTTGGCATGGTCTTAGGAAGTTTGTTCCAAGTTTGCAAGTGTTTTGGCATGGTCTTAGGAAGTTTGTTCCAAGTTTGCAAGTGTTTGGCATGGTCTTATTAAATTTGTACCAAGTTTGCAAGTGTTTTGTCATGGTCTTAGGAAGTTTGTTCCAAGTTTGCAAGTGTTTGGCATGGTCTTATTAATTTTGTACCAAGTTTGCAAGTGTTTTGGCATGGTCTTATTAAATTTGTACCAAGTTTGCAAGTGTTTTGGCATGGTCTTATGAAATTTGCACCAAGTTTGCAAGTGTTTTGGCATGGTCTAAGGAAGTTTGTTCCATTTTTGCAAGTGTTTGGCATGGTCTTATTAAATTTGTACCAAGTTTGCAAGTGTTTTGGCATGGTCTTAGGAAGTTTGTTCCAAGTTTGCAAGTGTTTGGCATGGTCTTATTAATTTTGTACCAAGTTTGCAAGTGTTTTGGCATGGTCTTATTAAATTTGTACCAAGTTTGCAAGTGTTTTGGCATGGTCTTATTAATTTTGAACCAAGTTTGCAAGTGTTTTGGCATGGTCTTATTAAATTTGTACCAAGTTTGCAAGTGTTTTGGCATGGTCTTAGGATGTTTGTTCCAAGTTTGCAAGTGTTTGGCATGGTCTTAGTAAATTTGTACCAAGTTTGCAAGTGTTTTGGCATGGTCTTATTAAATTTGTTCCAAGTTTGCAAGTGTTTGGCATGGTCTTAGTAAATTTGTACCAAGTTTGCAAGTGTTTTGGCATGGTCTTATTAAATTTGTACCAAGTTTGCAAGTGTTTTGGCATGGTCTTATTAAATTTGTACCAAGTTTGCAAGTGTTTTTGCATGGTCTTAGGAAGTTTGTTCCAAGTTTGCAAGTGTTTTGGCATGGTCTTATTAAATTTGTACCAAGTTTGCAAGTGTTTTGGCATGGTCTTATTAAATTTGTACCAAGTTTGTTACTGTTTTGGCATGGTCTTATTAAATTTGTACCAAGTTTGCAAGTGTTTTGGCATGGTCTTAGGAAGTTTGTTCCAAGTTTGCAAGTGTTTGGCATGGTCTTAGTAAATTTGTACCAAGTTTGCAAGTGTTTTGGCATGGTCTTATTAAATTTGTACCAAGTTTGCAAGTGTTTTGGCATGGTCTAAGGAAGTTTGTTCCATTTTTGCAAGTGTTTGGCATGGTCTTATTAAATTTGTACCAAGTTTGCAAGTGTTTTGGCATGGTCTTAGGAAGTTTGTTCCAAGTTTGCAAGTGTTTGGCATAGTCTTATTAATTTTGTACCAAGTTTGCAAGTGTTTTGGCATGGTCTTATTAAATTTGTACCAAGTTTGCAAGTGTTTTGGCATGGTCTTATTAATTTTGTACCAAGTTTGCAAGTGTTTTGGCATGGTCTTATTAAATTTGTACCAAGTTTGCAAGTGTTTTGGCATGGTCTTAGGAAGTTTGTTCCAAGTTTGCAAGTGTTTGGCATGGTCTTAGTAAATTTGTACCAAGTTTGCAAGTGTTTTGGCATGGTCTTATTAAATTTGTACCAAGTTTGCAAGTGTTTTGGCATGGTCTTATTAAATTTGTACCAAGTTTGCAAGTGTTTTTGCATGGTCTTATTAAATTTGTTCCAAGTTTGCAAGTGTTTTGGCTTGGTCTTATTAAATTTGTACCGAGTTTGCAAATGTTTTGGCATGGTCTTAGGAAGTTTGTTCCAAGTTTGCAAGTGTTTTGGCATGGTCTTATAAAATGTGTACCAAGTTTGCAAGTGTTTTGGCATGGTCTTAGGAAGTTTGTTGCAAGTTTGCAAGTGTTTGGCATGGTCTTATTAAATTTGTACCAAGTTTGCAAGTGTTTTGGCATGGTCTTATTACATTTGTACCAAGTTTGCAAGTGTTTTGGCATGGTCTTATTAAATTTGTACCAAGTTTGCAAGTGTTTTGGCATGGTCTTAGGAAGTTTGTTCCAAGTTTGCAAGTGTTTGGCATGGTCTTAGTAAATTTGTACCAAGTTTGCAAGTGTTTTGGCATGGTCTTATTAAATTTGTACCAATATTGTTACTGTTTTGGCTTGGTCTTATTAAATTTGTACCAAGTTTGCAAGTGTTTTGGCATGGTCTTAGGAAGTTTGTTCCAAGTTTGCAAGTGTTTTGGCATGGTCTTATTAAATGTGTACCAAGTTTGCAAGTGTTTTGGCATGGTCTTAGGAAGTTTGTTCCAAGTTTGCAAGTGTTTGGCATGGTCTTATTAAATTTGTACCAAGTTTGCAAGTGTTTTGGCATGGTCTTATTAAATTTGTACCAAGTTTGTTACTGTTTTGGCATGGTCTTATTAAATTTGTACCAAGTTTGCAAGTGTTTTGGCATGGTCTTAGGAAGTTTGTTCCAAGTTTGCCAGTGCTTGGCATGGTCTTAGTAAATTTGTACCAAAATTGCAAGTGTTTTGGCATGGTCTTGTTAAATTGGTCCAAGTTTGCAAGTGTTTTGGCATGGTCTTGTTAAATTTGTACCAAGTTTGCAAGTGTTTTGGCATGGTCTCATTAAATTTGTACCAAGTTTGCAAGTGTTTTGGCATGGTCTTATTAAATTTGTTCAAAGTTTGCAAGTGTTTTGGCTTGGTCTTATTCAATTTGTACCAAGTTTGCAAGTGTTTTGGTATGGTCTAAGGAAGTTTGTTCCATTTTTGCAAGTTTTTTGGCATGGTCTTATTAAATGTGTACCAAGTTTGCAAGTGTTTTGGCATGGTCTTATTAAATTTGTACCAAGTTTGCAAGTGTTTTGGCATGGTCTTATTAAATTTGTACCAAGTTTGCAAGTGTTTTGGCATGGTCTTATTAAATTTGTACCAAGTTTGCAAGTGTTTTGGCTTGGTCTTATTAAATTTGAACCAAGTTTGCAAGTGTTTTGGCAAGGTCTTAGGAAGTTTGTTCCAAGTTTGCAAGTGTTTTGGCATGGTCTTATTAAATTTGTACCAAGTTTGCAAGTGTTTTGGCATGGTCTTATTAAATTCGTACCAAGTTTGCAAGTGTTTTGGCATGGTCTTATTAAATTTGTACCAAGTTTGCAAGTGTTTTGGCATGGTCTTATTAAATTTGTTCCAAGTTTGCAAGTGTTTTGGCATAGTCTTATTAAATTTGTACCAAGTTTGCAAGTGTTTTGGCATGGTCTTAGGAAGTATGTTCGAAGTTTGCAAGTGTTTGGCATGGTCTTATTAAATTTGTACCAAGTTTGCAAGTGTTTTGGCATGGTCTTATTAAATTTGTACCAAGTTTGCAAGTGTTTTGGCATGGTCTTAGGAAGTTTGTTCCAGGTTTGCAAGTGTTTTGGCATGGTCTTATTAAATTTTTACCAAGTTTGCAAGTGTTTTGGCATGGTCTTATTAAATTTGTACCAAGTTTGCAAGTGTTTTGGCTTGGTCTTATTAAATTTGAACCAAGTTTGCAAGTGTTTTGGCATGGTCTTAGGAAGTTTGTTCCAAGTTTGCAAGTGTTTTGGCATGGTCTTATTAAATTTGTACCAAGTTTGCAAGTGTTTTGGCATGGTCTTATTAAATTTGTACCAAGTTTGCAAGTGTTTTGGCATGGTCTTATTAAATTTGTACCAAGTTTGCAAGTGTTTTGGCATGGTCTTATTAAATTTGTTCCAAGTTTGCAAGTGTTTTGGCTTGGTCTTATTAAATTTGTACCAAGTTTGCAAGTGTTTTGGCATGGTTTTATTAAATTTGTACCAAGTTTGCAAGTGTTTTGGCATGGTGTTATTAAATTTGTAGCAAGTTTGCAAGTGCTTTGGCATGGTCTTTTTAAATTTGTACCAAGTTTGCAAGTGTTTTGGCATGGTCTTAGGAAGTTTGTTCCAAGTTTGCAAGTGTTTGGCATGGTCTTATTAAATTTGTACCAAGTTTGCAAGTGTTTTGGCATGGTCTTATTAAATTTGTACCAAGTTTGCAAGTGTTTTGGCTTGGTCTTATTAAATTTGAACCAAGTTTGCAAGTGTTTTGGCAAGGTCTTAGGAAGTTTGTTCCAAGTTTGCAAGTGTTTTGGCATGGTCTTATTAAATTTGTACCAAGTTTGCAAGTGTTTTGGCATGGTCTTATTAAATTCGTACCAAGTTTGCAAGTGTTTTGGCATGGTCTTATTAAATTTGTACCAAGTTTGCAAGTGTTTTGGCATGGTCTTATTAAATTTGTTCCAAGTTTGCAAGTGTTTTGGCATAGTCTTATTAAATTTGTACCAAGTTTGCAAGTGTTTTGGCATGGTCTTAGGAAGTATGTTCGAAGTTTGCAAGTGTTTGGCATGGTCTTATTAAATTTGTACCAAGTTTGCAAGTGTTTTGGCATGGTCTTATTAAATTTGTACCAAGTTTGTTACTGTTTTGGCATGGTCTTATTAAATTTGTACCAAGTTTGCAAGTGTTTTGGCATGGTCTTAGGAAGTTTGTTCCAAGTTTGCCAGTGTTTGGCATGGTCTTAGTAAATTTGTACCAAAATTGCAAGTGTTTTGGCATGGTCTTGTTAAATTGGTCCAAGTTTGCAAGTGTTTTGGCATGGTCTTGTTAAATTTGTACCAAGTTTGCAAGTGTTTTGGCATGGTCTCATTAAATTTGTACCAAGTTTGCAAGTGTTTTGGCATGGTCTTATTAAATTTGTTCAAAGTTTGCAAGTGTTTTGGCTTGGTCTTATTCAATTTGTACCAAGTTTGCAAGTGTTTTGGTATGGTCTAAGGAAGTTTGTTCCATTTTTGCAAGTGTTTTGGCATGGTCTTATTAAATGTGTACCAAGTTTGCAAGTGTTTTGGCATGGTCTTATTAAATTTGTACCAAGTTTGCAAGTGTTTTGGCATGGTCTTATTAAATTTGTACCAAGTTTGCAAGTGTTTTGGCATGGTCTTATTAAATTTGTACCAAGTTTGCAAGTGTTTTGGCTTGGTCTTATTAAATTTGAACCAAGTTTGCAAGTGTTTTGGCAAGGTCTTAGGAAGTTTGTTCCAAGTTTGCAAGTGTTTTGGCATGGTCTTATTAAATTTGTACCAAGTTTGCAAGTGTTTTGGCATGGTCTTATTAAATTCGTACCAAGTTTGCAAGTGTTTTGGCATGGTCTTATTAAATTTGTACCAAGTTTGCAAGTGTTTTGGCATGGTCTTATTAAATTTGTTCCAAGTTTGCAAGTGTTTTGGCATAGTCTTATTAAATTTGTACCAAGTTTGCAAGTGTTTTGGCATGGTCTTAGGAAGTATGTTCGAAGTTTGCAAGTGTTTGGCATGGTCTTATTAAATTTGTACCAAGTTTGCAAGTGTTTTGGCATGGTCTTATTAAATTTGTACCAAGTTTGCAAGTGTTTTGGCATGGTCTTAGGAAGTTTGTTCCAGGTTTGCAAGTGTTTTGGCATGGTCTTATTAAATTTTTACCAAGTTTGCAAGTGTTTTGGCATGGTCTTATTAAATTTGTACCAAGTTTGCAAGTGTTTTGGCTTGGTCTTATTAAATTTGAACCAAGTTTGCAAGTGTTTTGGCATGGTCTTAGGAAGTTTGTTCCAAGTTTGCAAGTGTTTTGGCATGGTCTTATTAAATTTGTACCAAGTTTGCAAGTGTTTTGGCATGGTCTTATTAAATTTGTACCAAGTTTGCAAGTGTTTTGGCATGGTCTTATTAAATTTGTACCAAGTTTGCAAGTGTTTTGGCATGGTCTTATTAAATTTGTTCCAAGTTTGCAAGTGTTTTGGCTTGGTCTTATTAAATTTGTACCAAGTTTGCAAGTGTTTTGGCATGGTTTTATTAAATTTGTACCAAGTTTGCAAGTGTTTTGGCATGGTGTTATTAAATTTGTAGCAAGTTTGCAAGTGCTTTGGCATGGTCTTTTTAAATTTGTACCAAGTTTGCAAGTGTTTTGGCATGGTCTTAGGAAGTTTGTTCCAAGTTTGCAAGTGTTTGGCATGGTCTTATTAAATTTGTACCAAGTTTGCAAGTGTTTTGGCATGGTCTTATTAAATTTGTACCAAGTTTGTTACTGTTTTGGCATGGTCTTATTAAATTTGTACCAAGTTTGCAAGTGTTTTGGCATGGTCTTAGGAAGTTTGTTCCAAGTTTGCAAGTGTTTGGCATGGTCTTAGTAAATTTGTACCAAGTTTGCAAGTGTTTTGGCATGGTCTTATTAAATTTGTACCAAGTTTGCAAGTGTTTTGGCATGGTCTAAGGAAGTTTGTTCCATTTTTGCAAGTGTTTGGCATGGTCTTATTAAATTTGTACCAAGTTTGCAAGTGTTTTGGCATGGTCTTAGGAAGTTTGTTCCAAGTTTGCAAGTGTTTGGCATAGTCTTATTAATTTTGTACCAAGTTTGCAAGTGTTTTGGCATGGTCTTATTAAATTTGTACCAAGTTTGCAAGTGTTTTGGCATGGTCTTATTAATTTTGTACCAAGTTTGCAAGTGTTTTGGCATGGTCTTATTAAATTTGTACCAAGTTTGCAAGTGTTTTGGCATGGTCTTAGGAAGTTTGTTCCAAGTTTGCAAGTGTTTGGCATGGTCTTAGTAAATTTGTACCAAGTTTGCAAGTGTTTTGGCATGGTCTTATTAAATTTGTACCAAGTTTGCAAGTGTTTTGGCATGGTCTAAGGAAGTTTGTTCCATTTTTGCAAGTGTTTGGCATGGTCTTATTAAATTTGTACCAAGTTTGCAAGTGTTTTGGCATGGTCTTAGGAAGTTTGTTCCAAGTTTGCAAGTGTTTGGCATAGTCTTATTAATTTTGTACCAAGTTTGCAAGTGTTTTGGCATGGTCTTATTAAATTTGTACCAAGTTTGCAAGTGTTTTGGCATGGTCTTATTAATTTTGTACCAAGTTTGCAAGTGTTTTTGCATGGTCTTATTAAATTTGTTCCAAGTTTGCAAGTGTTTTGGCTTGGTCTTATTAAATTTGTACCGAGTTTGCAAATGTTTTGGCATGGTCTTATTAAATTTGTACCAAGTTTGCAAGTGTTTTGGCATGGTCTTAGGAAGTTTGTTCCAAGTTTGCAAGTGTTTTGGCATGGTCTTAGGAAGTTTGTTCCAAGTTTGCAAGTGTTTTGGCATGGTCTTATAAAATGTGTACCAAGTTTGCAAGTGTTTTGGCATGGTCTTAGGAAGTTTGTTGCAAGTTTGCAAGTGTTTGGCATGGTCTTATTAAATTTGTACCAAGTTTGCAAGTGTTTTGGCATGGTCTTATTACATTTGTACCAAGTTTGCAAGTGTTTTGGCATGGTCTTATTAAATTTGTACCAAGTTTGCAAGTGTTTTGGCATGGTCTTAGGAAGTTTGTTCCAAGTTTGCAAGTGTTTGGCATGGTCTTAGTAAATTTGTACCAAGTTTGCAAGTGTTTTGGCATGGTCTTATTAAATTTGTACCAATATTGTTACTGTTTTGGCTTGGTCTTATTAAATTTGTACCAAGTTTGCAAGTGTTTTGGCATGGTCTTAGGAAGTTTGTTCCAAGTTTGCAAGTGTTTTGGCATGGTCTTATTAAATGTGTACCAAGTTTGCAAGTGTTTTGGCATGGTCTTAGGAAGTTTGTTCCAAGTTTGCAAGTGTTTGGCATGGTCTTATTAAATTTGTACCAAGTTTGCAAGTGTTTTGGCATGGTCTTATTAAATTTGTACCAAGTTTGTTACTGTTTTGGCATGGTCTTATTAAATTTGTACCAAGTTTGCAAGTGTTTTGGCATGGTCTTAGGAAGTTTGTTCCAAGTTTGCCAGTGTTTGGCATGGTCTTAGTAAATTTGTACCAAAATTGCAAGTGTTTTGGCATGGTCTTGTTTAATTTGTACCAAGTTTGCAAGTGTTTTGGCATGGTCTTGTTAAATTTGTACCAAGTTTGCAAGTGTTTTGGCATGGTCTCATTAAATTTGTTCAAAGTTTGCAAGTTTTTTGGCATGGTCTTATTAAATTTGTTCAAAGTTTGCAAGTGTTTTGGCATGGTCTAAGGAAGTTTGTTCCATTTTTGCAAGTGTTTTGGCATGGTCTTATTAAATGTGTACCAAGTTTGCTAGTGCTTTGGCATGGTCTTATTAAATTTGTACCAAGTTTGCAAGTGTTTTGGCATGGTCTTATTAAATTTGTACCAAGTTTGCAAGTGTTTTGGCATGGTCTTATTAAATTTGTACCAAGTTTGCAAGTGTTTTGGCTTGGTCTTATTAAATTTGAACCAAGTTTGCAAGTGTTTTGGCAAGGTCTTAGGAAGTTTGTTCCAAGTTTGCAAGTGTTTTGGCATGGTCTTATTAAATTTGTACCAAGTTTGCAAGTGTTTTGGCATGGTCTTATTAAATTCGTACCAAGTTTGCAAGTGTTTTGGCATGGTCTTATTAAATTTGTACCAAGTTTGCAAGTGTTTTGGCATGGTCTTATTAAATTTGTTCCAAGTTTGCAAGTGTTTTGACTAGGTCTTATTAAATTTTAACCAAGTTTGCAAGTGTTTTGGCATGGTCTTAGGATGTTTGTTCCAAGTTTGCAAGTGTTTGGCATGGTCTTATTAAATTTGTACCAAGTTTGCAAGTGTTTTGGCATAGTCTTATTAAATTTGTACCAAGTTTGCAAGTGTTTTGGCATGGTCTTAGGAAGTATGTTCCAAGTTTGCAAGTGTTTGGCATGTTCTTATTAAATTTGTACCAAGTTTGCAAGTGTTTTGGCATGGTCTTATTAATTTTGTACCAAGTTTGCAAGTGTTTTGGCATGGTCTTAGGAAGTTTGTTCCAGGTTTGCAAGTGTTTTGGCATGGTCTTATTAAATTTTTACCAAGTTTGCAAGTGTTTTGGCATGGTCTTATTAAATTTGTACCAAGTTTGCAAGTGTTTTGGCTTGGTCTTATTAAATTTGTTCCAAGTTTGCAAGTGTTTTGGCTTGGTCTTATTAAATTTGTACCAAGTTTGCAAGTGTTTTGGCATGGTTTTATTAAATTTGTACCAAGTTTGCAAGTGTTTTGGCATGGTGTTATTAAATTTGTAGCAAGTTTGCAAGTGTTTTGGCATGGTCTTTTTAAATTTGTACCAAGTTTGCAAGTGTTTTGGCATGGTCTTAGGAAGTTTGTTCCAAGTTTGCAAGTGTTTGGCATGGTCTTATGAAATTTGTACCAAGTTTGCAAGTGTTTTGGCATGGTCTTATAAAATTTGTACCAAGTTTGCAAGTGTTTTGGTATGGTCTTATTAAATTTGTAACAAGTTTGCAAGTGTTTTGGCATGGTCTTATTAAATTTGTACCAAGTTTGCAAGTGTTTTGGCATGGTCTTAGGAAGTTTGTTCCAAGTTTGCAAGTGTTTTGGCATGGTCTTATTAAATTTGTACCAAGTTTGCAAGTGTTTTTGCATGGTCTTATTAAAATTGTACCAAGTTTGCAAGTGTTTTGGCATGGTCTTAGGAAGTTTGTTCCAAGTTTGCAAGTGTTTTGGCATGGTCTTATTAAATTTGTACCAAGTTTGCAAGTGTTTTGGCATGGTCTTATTAAATTTGTACCAAGTTTGCAAGTGTTTTGGCATGGTCTTATTAAATTTGTACCAAGTTTGCAAGTGTTTTGGCATGGTCTTATTAAATTTTTTCCAATTTTGCAAGTGTTTTGGCTTGGTCTTATTAAATTTGTACCAAGTTTGCAAGTGTTTTGGCATGGTTTTATTAAATTTGTACCAAGTTTGCAAGTGTTTTGGCATGGTGTTATTAAATTTGTAGCAAGTTTGCAAGTGTTTTGGCATGGTCTTTTTAAATTTGTACCAAGTTTGCAAGTGTTTTGGCATGGTCTTAGGAAGTTTGTTCCAAGTTTGCAAGTGTTTGGCATGGTCTTATGAAATTTGTACCAAGTTTGCAAGTGTTTTGGCATGGTCTTATAAAATATGTACCAAGTTTGCAAGTGTTTTGGCATGGTCTTATTAACTTTGTACCAAGTTTGCAAGTGTTTTGGCATGGTCTTATTAAATTTGTACCAAGTTTGCAAGTGTTTTGGCATGGTCTTAGGAAGTTTGTACCAAGTTTGCAAGTGTTTTGGCATGGTCTTATTAAATTTGTACCAAGTTTGCAAGTGTTTTGGCATGGTCTTAGGAAGTTTGTTCCAAGTTTGCAAGTGTTTGGCATGGTCTTAGTAAATTTTTACCAAGTTTGCAAGTGTTTTGGCATGGTCTTATTAAATTTGTACCAAGTTTGCAAGTGTTTTGGCATGGTCTTATTAAATTTGTACCAAGTTTGCAAGTGTTTTTGCATGGTCTTATTAAATTTGTTCCAAGTTTGCAAGTGTTTTGGCTTGGTCTTATTAAATTTGTACCGAGTTTGCAAATGTTTTGGCATGGTCTTAGGAAGTTTGTTCCAAGTTTGCAAGTGTTTTGGCATGGTCTTATAAAATGTGTACCAAGTTTGCAAGTGTTTTGGCATGGTCTTAGGAAGTTTGTTGCAAGTTTGCAAGTGTTTGGCATGGTCTTATTAAATTTGTACCAAGTTTGCAAGTGTTTTGGCATGGTCTTATTACATTTGTACCAAGTTTGCAAGTGTTTTGGCATGGTCTTATTAAATTTGTACCAAGTTTGCAAGTGTTTTGGCATGGTCTTAGGAAGTTTGTTCCAAGTTTGCAAGTGTTTGGCATGGTCTTAGTAAATTTGTACCAAGTTTGCAAGTGTTTTGGCATGGTCTTATTAAATTTGTACCAAAATTGTTACTGTTTTGGCTTGGTCTTATTAAATTTGTACCAAGTTTGCAAGTGTTTTGGCATGGTCTTAGGAAGTTTGTTCCAAGTTTGCAAGTGTTTTGGCATGGTCTTATTAAATGTGTACCAAGTTTGCAAGTGTTTTGGCATGGTCTTAGGAAGTTTGTTCCAAGTTTGCAAGTGTTTGGCATGGTCTTATTAAATTTGTACCAAGTTTGCAAGTGTTTTGGCATGGTCTTATTAAATTTGTACCAAGTTTGTTACTGTTTTGGCATGGTCTTATTAAATTTGTACCAAGTTTGCAAGTGTTTTGGCATGGTCTTAGGAAGTTTGTTCCAAGTTTGCCAGTGTTTGGCATGGTCTTAGTAAATTTGTACCAAAATTGCAAGTGTTTTGGCATGGTCTTGTTAAATTGGTCCAAGTTTGCAAGTGTTTTGGCATGGTCTTGTTAAATTTGTACCAAGTTTGCAAGTGTTTTGGCATGGTCTCATTAAATTTGTACCAAGTTTGCAAGTGTTTTGGCATGGTCTTATTAAATTTGTTCAAAGTTTGCAAGTGTTTTGGCTTGGTCTTATTCAATTTGTACCAAGTTTGCAAGTGTTTTGGTATGGTCTAAGGAAGTTTGTTCCATTTTTGCAAGTGTTTTGGCATGGTCTTATTAAATGTGTACCAAGTTTGCAAGTGTTTTGGCATGGTCTTATTAAATTTGTACCAAGTTTGCAAGTGTTTTGGCATGGTCTTATTAAATTTGTACCAAGTTTGCAAGTGTTTTGGCATGGTCTTATTAAATTTGTACCAAGTTTGCAAGTGTTTTGGCTTGGTCTTATTAAATTTGAACCAAGTTTGCAAGTGTTTTGGCAAGGTCTTAGGAAGTTTGTTCCAAGTTTGCAAGTGTTTTGGCATGGTCTTATTAAATTTGTACCAAGTTTGCAAGTGTTTTGGCATGGTCTTATTAAATTCGTACCAAGTTTGCAAGTGTTTTGGCATGGTCTTATTAAATTTGTACCAAGTTTGCAAGTGTTTTGGCATGGTCTTATTAAATTTGTTCCAAGTTTGCAAGTGTTTTGACTTGGTCTTATTAAATTTTAACCAAGTTTGCAAGTGTTTTGGCATGGTCTTAGGATGTTTGTTCCAAGTTTGCAAGTGTTTGGCATGGTCTTATTAAATTTGTACCAAGTTTGCAAGTGTTTTGGCATAGTCTTATTAAATTTGTACCAAGTTTGCAAGTGTTTTGGCATGGTCTTAGGAAGTATGTTCCAAGTTTGCAAGTGTTTGGCATGGTCTTATAAATTTGTACCAAGTTTGCAAGTGTTTTGGCATGGTCTTATTAAATTTGTACCAAGTTTGCAAGTGTTTTGGCATGGTCTTAGGAAGTTTGTTCCAGGTTTGCAAGTGTTTTGGCATGGTCTTATTAAATTTTTACCAAGTTTGCAAGTGTTTTGGCATGGTCTTATGAAATTTGTACCAAGTTTGCAAGTGTTTTGGCTTGGTCTTATTAAATTTGAACCAAGTTTGCAAGTGTTTTGGCATGGTCTTAGGAAGTTTGTTCCAAGTTTGCAAGTGTTTTGGCATGGTCTTATTAAATTTGTACCAAGTTTGCAAGTGTTTTGGCATGGTCTTATTAAATTTGTACCAAGTTTGCAAGTGTTTTGGCATGGTCTTATTAAATTTGTACCAAGTTTGCAAGTGTTTTGGCATGGTCTTATTAAATTTGTTCCAAGTTTGCAAGTGTTTTGGCTTGGTCTTATTAAATTTGTACCAAGTTTGCAAGTGTTTTGGCATGGTTTTATTAAATTTGTACCAAGTTTGCAAGTGTTTTGGCATGGTGTTATTAAATTTGTAGCAAGTTTGCAAGTGCTTTGGCATGGTCTTTTTAAATTTGTACCAAGTTTGCAAGTGTTTTGGCATGGTCTTAGGAAGTTTGTTCCAAGTTTGCAAGTGTTTGGCATGGTCTTATTAAATTTGTACCAAGTTTGCAAGTGTTTTGGCATGGTCTTATTAAATTTGTACCAAGTTTGTTACTGTTTTGGCATGGTCTTATTAAATTTGTACCAAGTTTGCAAGTGTTTTGGCATGGTCTTAGGAAGTTTGTTCCAAGTTTGCAAGTGTTTGGCATGGTCTTAGTAAATTTGTACCAAGTTTGCAAGTGTTTTGGCATGGTCTTATTAAATTTGTACCAAGTTTGCAAGTGTTTTGGCATGGTCTAAGGAAGTTTGTTCCATTTTTGCAAGTGTTTGGCATGGTCTTATTAAATTTGTACCAAGTTTGCAAGTGTTTTGGCATGGTCTTAGGAAGTTTGTTCCAAGTTTGCCAGTGTTTGGCATGGTCTTAGTAAATTTGTACCAAAATTGCAAGTGTTTTGGCATGGTCTTGTTAAATTTGTACCAAGTTTGCAAGTGTTTTGGCATGGTCTTGTTAAATTTGTACCAAGTTTGCAAGTGTTTTGGCATGGTCTCATTAAATTTGTACCAAGTTTGCAAGTGTTTTGGCATGGTCTTATTAAATTTGTTCAAAGTTTGCAAGTGTTTTGGCTTGGTCTTATTCAATTTGTACCAAGTTTGCAAGTGTTTTGGTATGGTCTAAGGAAGTTTGTTCCATTTTTGCAAGTGTTTTGGCATGGTCTTATTAAATGTGTACCAAGTTTGCAAGTGCTTTGGCATGGTCTTATTAAATTTGTACCAAGTTTGCAAGTGTTTTGGCATGGTCTTATTAAATTTGTACCAAGTTTGCAAGTGTTTTGGCATGGTCTTATTAAATTTGTACCAAGTTTGCAAGTGTTTTGGCTTGGTCTTATTAAATTTGAACCAAGTTTGCAAGTGTTTTGGCAAGGTCTTAGGAAGTTTGTTCCAAGTTTGCAAGTGTTTTGGCATGGTCTTATTAAATTTGTACCAAGTTTGCAAGTGTTTTGGCATGGTCTTATTAAATTCGTACCAAGTTTGCAAGTGTTTTGGCATGGTCTTATTAAATTTGTACCAAGTTTGCAAGTGTTTTGGCATGGTCTTATTAAATTTGTTCCAAGTTTGCAAGTGTTTTGACTTGGTCTTATTAAATTTTAACCAAGTTTGCAAGTGTTTTGGCATGGTCTTAGGATGTTTGTTCCAAGCTTGCAAGTGTTTGGCATGGTCTTATTAAATTTGTACCAAGTTTGCAAGTGTTTTGGCATAGTCTTATTAAATTTGTACCAAGTTTGCAAGTGTTTTGGCATGGTCTTAGGAAGTATGTTCCAAGTTTGCAAGTGTTTGGCATGGTCTTATTAAATTTGTACCAAGTTTGCAAGTGTTTTGGCATGGTCTTATTAAATTTGTACCAAGTTTGCAAGTGTTTTGGCATGGTCTTAGGAAGTTTGTTCCAGGTTTGCAAGTGTTTTGGCATGGTCTTATTAAATTTTTACCAAGTTTGCAAGTGTTTTGGCATGGTCTTATTAAATTTGTACCAAGTTTGCAAGTGTTTTGGCTTGGTCTTATTAAATTTGTTCCAAGTTTGCAAGTGTTTTGGCTTGGTCTTATTAATTTTGTACCAAGTTTGCAAGTGTTTTGGCATGGTTTTATTAAATTTGTACCAAGTTTGCAAGTGTTTTGGCATGGTGTTATTAAATTTGTACCAAGTTTGCAAGTGTTTTGGCATGGTCTTTTTAAATTTGTACCAAGTTTGCAAGTGTTTTGGCATGGTCTTAGGAAGTTTGTTCCAAGTTTGCAAGTGTTTGGCATGGTCTTATGAAATTTGTACCAAGTTTGCAAGTGTTTTGGCATGGTCTTATAAAATTTGTACCAAGTTTGCAAGTGTTTTGGTATGGTCTTATTAAATTTGTACCAAGTTTGCAAGTGTTTTGGCATGGTCTTATTAAATTTGTACCAAGTTTGCAAGTGTTTTGGCATGATCTTAGGAAGTTTGTTCCAAGTTTGCAAGTGTTTTGGCATGGTCTTATTAAATTTGTACCAAGTTTGCAAGTGTTTTTGCATGGTCTTATTAAAATTGTACCAAGTTTGCAAGTGTTTTGGCATGGTCTTAGGAAGTTTGTTCCAAGTTTGCAAGTGTTTTGGCATGGTCTTATTAAATTTGTACCAAGTTTGCAAGTGTTTTGGCATGGTCTTATTAAATTTGTACCAAGTTTGCAAGTGTTTTGGCATGGTCTTATTAAATTTGTACCAAGTTTGCAAGTGTTTTGGCATGGTCTTATTAAATTTGTTCCAATTTTGCAAGTGTTTTGGCTTGGTCTTATTAAATTTTTACCAAGTTTGCAAGTGTTTTGGCATGGTTTTATTAAATTTGTACCAAGTTTGCAAGTGTTTTGGCATGGTGTTATTAAATTTATAGCAAGTTTGCAAGTGTTTTGGCATGGTCTTTTTAAATTTGTACCAAGTTTGCAAGTGTTTTGGCATGGTCTTAGGAAGTTTGTTCCAAGTTTGCAAGTGTTTGGCATGGTCTTATGAAATTTGTACCAAGTTTGCAAGTGTTTTGGCATGGTCTTATAAAATTTGTACCAAGTTTGCAAGTGTTTTGGCATGGTCTTATTAAATTTGTACCAAGTTTGCAAGTGTTTTGGCATGGTCTTATTAAATTTGTACCAAGTTTGCAAGTGTTTTGGCATGGTCTTAGGAAGTTTGTTCCAAGTTTGCAAGTGTTTTGGCATGGTCTTATTAAATTTGTACCAAGTTTGCAAGTGTTTTTGCATGGTCTTATTAAAATTGTACCAAGTTTGCAAGTGTTTTGGCATGGTCTTAGGAAGTCTTATTAAATTTGTACCAAGTTTGCAAGTGTTTTGGTATGGTGTTAGGAAGTTTGTTCCAAGTTTGCAAGTGTTTGGCATGGTCTTATTAAATTTGTACCAAGTTTGCAAGTGTTTGGCATGGTCTTCTTAAATTTGTACCAAGTTTGCAAGAGTTTTTGCATGGTCTTATTGAATTTGTACCAAGTTTGCAAGTGTTTTGGCATGGTCTTAGGAAGTTTGTTCGAAGTTTGCAAGTGTTTGGCATCGTCTTATTAAATTTGTACCAAGTTTGCAAGTGTTTTGGCATGGTCTTATTAAATTTGTACCAAGTTTGCAAGTGTTTTGGCATGGTCTTAGGAAGTTTTTTCCAAGTTTGCAAGTGTTTTGGCATGGTCTTATTAAATTTGTACCAAGTTTGCAAGTGTTTTGGCATGGTCTTATTAAATTTGTACCACGTTTGCAAGTGTTTTGGCATGGTCTAATTAAACTTGTTCCAAGTTTGCATGTGTTTTGGCTTGGTCTTATAAAATTTTTACCAAGTTTGCAAGTGTTTTGGCATGGTTTTATTAAATTTGTAACAAGTTTGCAAGTGTTTTGGCATGGTGTTATTAAATTTGTACCAAGTTTGCAAGTGTTCTGGCATGGTCTTATTAAATTTGTACCAAGTTTGCAAGTGTTTTGGCATGGTCTTATTAACTTTGTACCAAGTTTGCAAGTGTTTTGGTATGGTCTTATTAAATTTGTACCAAGTTTGCAAGTGTTTTGGCATGGTCTTATTAAATATGTACCAAGTTTGCAAGTGTTTTGGCATGGTCTTATTAATTTTGTACCAAGTTTGCAAGTGTTTGGGCATGGTCTTAGGAAGTTTGTTCCAAGTTTGCAAGTGTTTTGGCATGGTCTTATTAAATATGTACCAAGTTTGCAAGTGTTTTGGCATGGTCTTATTAAATTTGTACCAAGTTTGCAAGTGTTTTGGTATGGTCTTATTAAATTTGTACCAAGTTTGCAAGTGTTTGGCATGGTCTTATTAAATTTGTTCCAAGTTCGCAAGTGTTTTGGCATGGTCTTATTAATTTGTACCAAGTTTGCAAGTGTTTTGGCAAGGTCTTAGGAAGTTTGTTCCAAGTTTGCAAGTGTTTTGGCATGGTCTTATTAAATTTGTACCAAGTTTACAAGTGTTTTGGCATGGTCTTAGGAAGTCTTATTAAATTTGTACCAAGTTTGCAAGTGTTTTGGTATGGTGTTAGGAAGTTTGTTCCAAGTTTGCAAGTGTTTGGCATGGTCTTATTAAATTTGTACCAAGTTTGCAAGTGTTTGGCATGGTCTTCTTAAATTTGTACCAAGTTTGCAAGAGTTTTTGCATGGTCTTATTGAATTTGTACCAAGTTTGCAAGTGTTTTGGCATGGTCTTAGGAAGTTTGTTCGAAGTTTGCAAGTGTTTGGCATCGTCTTATTAAATTTGTACCAAGTTTGCAAGTGTTTTGGCATGGTCTTATTAAATTTGTACCAAGTTTGCAAGTGTTTTGGCATGGTCTTAGGAAGTTTTTTCCAAGTTTGCAAGTGTTTTGGCATGGTCTTATTAAATTTGTACCAAGTTTGCAAGTGTTTTGGCATGGTCTTATTAAATTTGTACCACGTTTGCAAGTGTTTTGGCATGGTCTAATTAAACTTGTTCCAAGTTTGCATGTGTTTTGGCTTGGTCTTATAAAATTTTTACCAAGTTTGCAAGTGTTTTGGCATGGTTTTATTAAATTTGTAACAAGTTTGCAAGTGTTTTGGCATGGTGTTATTAAATTTGTACCAAGTTTGCAAGTGTTCTGGCATGGTCTTATTAAATTTGTACCAAGTTTGCAAGTGTTTTGGCATGGTCTTATTAACTTTGTACCAAGTTTGCAAGTGTTTTGGTATGGTCTTATTAAATTTGTACCAAGTTTGCAAGTGTTTTGGCATGGTCTTATTAAATATGTACCAAGTTTGCAAGTGTTTTGGCATGGTCTTATTAATTTTGTACCAAGTTTGCAAGTGTTTGGGCATGGTCTTAGGAAGTTTGTTCCAAGTTTGCAAGTGTTTTGGCATGGTCTTATTAAATATGTACCAAGTTTGCAAGTGTTTTGGCATGGTCTTATTAAATTTGTACCAAGTTTGCAAGTGTTTTGGTATGGTCTTATTAAATTTGTACCAAGTTTGCAAGTGTTTGGCATGGTCTTATTAAATTTGTTCCAAGTTCGCAAGTGTTTTGGCATGGTCTTATTAATTTGTACCAAGTTTGCAAGTGTTTTGGCAAGGTCTTAGGAAGTTTGTTCCAAGTTTGCAAGTGTTTTGGCATGGTCTTATTAAATTTGTACCAAGTTTGCAAGTGTTTTGGCATGGTCTTATTAAATTTGTACCAAGTTTGCAAGTGTTTGGCATGGTCTTATTAAACTTGTTCCAAGTTTGCAAGTGTTTTGGCTTGGTCTTAATAAATTTGTACCAAGTTTGCAAGTGTTTTGGCATGGTTTTATTAAATTTGTGCCAAGTTTGCAAGTGTTTGGGCATGGTCTTAGGAAGTCTTATTAAATTTGTACCAAGTTTGCAAGTGTTTTGGTATGGTGTTAGGAAGTTTGTTCCAAGTTTGCAAGTGTTTGGCATGGTCTTATTAAATTTGTACCAAGTTTGCAAGTGTTTGGCATGGTCTTCTTAAATTTGTACCAAGTTTGCAAGAGTTTTTGCATGGTCTTATTGAATTTGTACCAAGTTTGCAAGTGTTTTGGCATGGTCTTAGGAAGTTTGTTCGAAGTTTGCAAGTGTTTGGCATCGTCTTATTAAATTTGTACCAAGTTTGCAAGTGTTTTGGCATGGTCTTATTAAATTTGTACCAAGTTTGCAAGTGTTTTGGCATGGTCTTAGGAAGTTTTTTCCAAGTTTGCAAGTGTTTTGGCATGGTCTTATTAAATTTGTACCAAGTTTGCAAGTGTTTTGGCATGGTCTTATTAAATTTGTACCAAGTTTGCAAGTGTTTTGGTATGGTCTTATTAAATTTGTACCAAGTTTGCAAGTGTTTGGCATGGTCTTATTAAATTTGTTCCAAGTTCGCAAGTGTTTTGGCATGGTCTTATTAATTTGTACCAAGTTTGCAAGTGTTTTGGCAAGGTCTTAGGAAGTTTGTTCCAAGTTTGCAAGTGTTTTGGCATGGTCTTATTAAATTTGTACCAAGTTTGCAAGTGTTTTGGCATGGTCTTAGGAAGTCTTATTAAATTTGTACCAAGTTTGCAAGTGTTTTGGTATGGTGTTAGGAAGTTTGTTCCAAGTTTGCAAGTGTTTGGCATGGTCTTATTAAATTTGTACCAAGTTTGCAAGTGTTTGGCATGGTCTTCTTAAATTTGTACCAAGTTTGCAAGAGTTTTTGCATGGTCTTATTGAATTTGTACCAAGTTTGCAAGTGTTTTGGCATGGTCTTAGGAAGTTTGTTCGAAGTTTGCAAGTGTTTGGCATCGTCTTATTAAATTTGTACCAAGTTTGCAAGTGTTTTGGCATGGTCTTATTAAATTTGTACCAAGTTTGCAAGTGTTTTGGCATGGTCTTAGGAAGTTCGTTCGAAGTTTGCAAGTGTTTGGCATCGTCTTATTAAATTTGTACCAAGTTTGCAAGTGTTTTGGCATGGTCTTATTAAATTTGTACCAAGTTTGCAAGTGTTTTGGCATGGTCTTAATAAATTTGTACCAAGTTTGCAAGTGTTTTGGCATGGTCTAATTAAACTTGTTCCAAGTTTGCAAGTGTTTTGGCTTGGTCTTATTAAATTTGTACCAAGTTTGCAAGTGTTTTGGCATGGTTTTATTAAATTTGTACCAAGTTTGCAAGTGTTTTGGCATGGTGTTTATTAAATTTGTACCAAGTTTGCAAGTGTTTTGGCATGGTCTTATTAAGTTTGTACCAAGTTTGCAAGTGTTTTGGCATGGTCTTAGGAAGTTTGTTCCAAGTTTGCAAGCGTTTGGCATGGTCTTATTAAATTTGTACCAAGTTTGCAAGTGTTTTGGCATGGTCTTATAAAATTTGTACCAAGTTTGCAAGTGTTTTGGCATGGTCTTATTAAATTTGTACCAAGTTTGCAAGTGTTTTGGCATGGTCTTATTAAATTTGTTCCAAGTTTGCCAGTGTTTTGGAATGGTCTCATAAAATTTGTACCAAGTTTGCAAAAGTTTTGGCATGGTCTTATTAAATTTTTACCAAGTTTGCAAGTGTTTTGGCATGGTCTTATTAATTTTGCACCAAGTTTGCAAGTGTTTTGGCATGGTCTTAGGAAGTTTGTTCCAAGTTTGCAAGTGTTTTGGCATGGTCTTATTAAATTTGTACCAAGTTTGCAAGTGTTTTGGCATGGTCTCAGGAAGTTTGTTCCAAGTTTGCAAGTGTTTGGCATGGTCTTATTAAATATTTACCAAGTTTGCAAGTGTTTTGGCATGGTCTTATTAAATTTGTACCAAGTTTGCAAGTGTTTTGGCATGGTCTTGGGAAGTTTGTTCCAAGTTTGCAAGTGTTTGGCATGGTCTCATTAAATTTGTACCAAGTTTGCAAGTGTTTTGGCATGGTCTTAGGAAGTTTGTTCCAAGTTTGCAAGTGTTTGGCATGGTCTTATTAAATTTGTACCAAGTTTGCAAGTGTTTTGGCATGGTCTTAGGAAGTTTGTTCGAAGTTTGCAAGTGTTTGGCATCGTCTTATTAAATTTGTACCAAGTTTGCAAGTGTTTTGGCATGGTCTTATTAAATTTGTACCAAGTTTGCAAGTGTTTTGGCATGGTCTTAATAAATTTGTACCAAGTTTGCAAGTGTTTTGGCATGGTCTTATTAAACTTGTTCCAAGTTTGCAAGTGTTTTGGCTTGGTCTTATTAAATTTGTACCAAGTTTGCAAGTGTTTTGGCATGGTTTTATTAAATTTGTACCAAGTTTGCAAGTGTTTTGGCATGGTGTTATTAAATTTGTACCAAGTTTGCAAGTGTTTTGGCTTGGTCTTATTAAATTTGTACCAAGTTTGCAAGTGTTTTGGCATGGTCTTAGGAAGTTTGTTCCAAGTTTGCAAGTGTTTGGCATGGTCTTATTAAATTTGTACCAAGTTTGCAAGTGTTTTGGCATGGTCTTATAAAATTTGTACCAAGTTTGCAAGCGTTTTGGTATGGTCTTATTAAATTTGTACCAAGTTTGCAAGTGTTTTGGCATGGTCTTATTAAATTTGTACCAAGTTTGCAAGTGTTTTGGCATGGTCTTATTAATTTTGTACCAAGTTTGCAAGTGTTTTGGCATGGTCTTAGGAAGTTTGTTCCAAGTTTGCAAGTGTTTTGGCATGGTCTTATTAAATTTGTTCCAAGTTTGCAAGTGTTTTGGCATGGTCTCAGGAAGTTTGTTCCAAGTTTGCAAGTGTTTGGCATGGTCTTATAAAATTTGTACCAAGTTTGCAAGTGTTTTGGCATGGTCTTAGGAAGTTTGTTCCAAGTTTGCAATTGTTTGGCATGGTCTTCTTAAATTCATACCAAGTTTGCAAGTGTTTTGGCATGGTCTTAGGAAGTTTGTTCGAAGTTTGCAAGTGTTTGGCATCGTCTTATTAAATTTGTACCAAGTTTGCAAGTGTTTTGGCATGGTCTTATTAAATTTGTACCAAGTTTGCAAGTGTTTTGGCATGGTCTTAGGAAGTTTTTTCCAAGTTTGCAAGTGTTTTGGCATGGTCTTATTAAATTTGTACCAAGTTTGCAAGTGTTTTGGCATGATCTTATTAAATTTGTACCAAGTTTGCAAGTGTTTTGGCATGGTCTTATTAAACTTGTTCCAAGTTTGCAAGTGTGTTGGCTTGGTCTTATTAAATTTGTACCAAGTTTGCAAGTGTTTTGGCATGGTTTCATTAAATTTGTACCAAGTTTGCAAGTGTTTTGGCATGGTGTTTTTAAATTTGTACCAAGTTTGCAAGTGTTCTGGCATGGTCTTAGGAAGTTTGTTCCAAGTTCGCAAGTGTTTGGCATCGTCTTATTAAATTTGTACCAAGTTTGCAAGTGTTTTGGCATGGTCTCATTAAATTTGTACTAAGTTTGCAAGTGTTTTGGCATGGTCTTAGGAAGTTTGTTCCAAGTTTGCAAGTGTTTGGCATGGTCTTTTTAAATTTGTACCAAGTTTGCAAGTGTTTTGGCATGGTCTTAGGAAGTTTGTTCCAAGTTTGCAAGTGTTTGGCATGGTCTTATTAAATTTGTACCAAGTTTGCAAGTGTTTTGGCACGGTCTTAGGAAGTTTGTTCGAAGTTTGCAAGTGTTTGGCATCGTCTTATTAAATTTGTACCAAGTTTGCAAGTGTTTTGGCATCGTCTTATTAAATTTGTACCAAGTTTGCAAGTGTTTTGGCATGGTCTTAGGAAGTTTGTTCCAAGTTTGCAAGTGTTTGGCATGGTCTTATTAAATTTGTACCAAGTTTGCAAGTGTTTTGGCATGGTCTTAGGAAGTTTGTTCCAAGTTTGCAAGTGTTTGGCATGGTCTTCTTAAATTTGTACCAAGTTTGCAAGTGTTTTGGCATGGTCTTAGGAAGTTTGTTCGAAGTTTGCAAGTGTTTGGCATCGTCTTATTAAATTTGTACCAAGTTTGCAAGTGTTTTGGCATCGTCTTATTAAATTTGTACCAAGTTTGCAAGTGTTTTGGCATGGTCTTATTAAATTTGTACCAAGTTTGCAAGTGTTTTGGCATGGTCTTAGGAAGTTTGTTCCAAGTTTGCAAGTGTTTGGCATGGTCTTATTAAATTTGTACCAAGTTTCCAAGTGTTTGGCATGGTCTTATTCAATTGGTAACAAACTTGCAAGTGTTTTGGCATGTTCTTAGGAAGTTTGTTCCAAGTTTGCAAGTGTTTTGGCATGGTCTTATTAAATTTGTACCAATATTGTTACTGTTTTGGCTTGGTCTTATTAAATTTGTACCAAGTTTGCAAGTGTTTTGGCATGGTCTTAGGAAGTTTGTTCCAAGTTTGCAAGTGTTTTGGCATGGTCTTATTAAATGTGTACCAAGTTTGCAAGTGTTTTGGCATGGTCTTAGGAAGTTTGTTCCAAGTTTGCAAGTGTTTGGCATGGTCTTATTAAATTTGTACCAAGTTTGCAAGTGTTTTGGCATGGTCTTATTAAATTTGTACCAAGTTTGTTACTGTTTTGGCATGGTCTTATTAAATTTGTACCAAGTTTGCAAGTGTTTTGGCATGGTCTTAGGAAGTTTGTTCCAAGTTTGCCAGTGTTTGGCATGGTCTTAGTAAATTTGTACCAAAATTGCAAGTGTTTTGGCATGGTCTTGTTAAATTTGTACCAAGTTTGCAAGTGTTTTGGCATGGTCTTGTTAAATTTGTACCAAGTTTGCAAGTGTTTTGGCATGGTCTCATTAAATTTGTTCAAAGTTTGCAAGTTTTTTGGCATGGTCTTATTAAATTTGTTCAAAGTTTGCAAGTGTTTTGGCATGGTCTAAGGAAGTTTGTTCCATTTTTGCAAGTGTTTTGGCATGGTCTTATTAAATGTGTACCAAGTTTGCTAGTGCTTTGGCATGGTCTTATTAAATTTGTACCAAGTTTGCAAGTGTTTTGGCATGGTCTTATTAAATTTGTACCAAGTTTGCAAGTGTTTTGGCATGGTCTTATTAAATTTGTACCAAGTTTGCAAGTGTTTTGGCTTGGTCTTATTAAATTTGAACCAAGTTTGCAAGTGTTTTGGCAAGGTCTTAGGAAGTTTGTTCCAAGTTTGCAAGTGTTTTGGCATGGTCTTATTAAATTTGTACCAAGTTTGCAAGTGTTTTGGCATGGTCTTATTAAATTCGTACCAAGTTTGCAAGTGTTTTGGCATGGTCTTATTAAATTTGTACCAAGTTTGCAAGTGTTTTGGCATGGTCTTATTAAATTTGTTCCAAGTTTGCAAGTGTTTTGACTAGGTCTTATTAAATTTTAACCAAGTTTGCAAGTGTTTTGGCATGGTCTTAGGATGTTTGTTCCAAGTTTGCAAGTGTTTGGCATGGTCTTATTAAATTTGTACCAAGTTTGCAAGTGTTTTGGCATAGTCTTATTAAATTTGTACCAAGTTTGCAAGTGTTTTGGCATGGTCTTAGGAAGTATGTTCCAAGTTTGCAAGTGTTTGGCATGGTCTTATTAAATTTGTACCAAGTTTGCAAGTGTTTTGGCATGGTCTTATTAATTTTGTACCAAGTTTGCAAGTGTTTTGGCATGGTCTTAGGAAGTTTGTTCCAGGTTTGCAAGTGTTTTGGCATGGTCTTATTAAATTTTTACCAAGTTTGCAAGTGTTTTGGCATGGTCTTATTAAATTTGTACCAAGTTTGCAAGTGTTTTGGCTTGGTCTTATTAAATTTGTTCCAAGTTTGCAAGTGTTTTGGCTTGGTCTTATTAAATTTGTACCAAGTTTGCAAGTGTTTTGGCATGGTTTTATTAAATTTGTACCAAGTTTGCAAGTGTTTTGGCATGGTGTTATTAAATTTGTAGCAAGTTTGCAAGTGTTTTGGCATGGTCTTTTTAAATTTGTACCAAGTTTGCAAGTGTTTTGGCATGGTCTTAGGAAGTTTGTTCCAAGTTTGCAAGTGTTTGGCATGGTCTTATGAAATTTGTACCAAGTTTGCAAGTGTTTTGGCATGGTCTTATAAAATTTGTACCAAGTTTGCAAGTGTTTTGGTATGGTCTTATTAAATTTGTACCAAGTTTGCAAGTGTTTTGGCATGGTCTTATTAAATTTGTACCAAGTTTGCAAGTGTTTTGGCATGGTCTTAGGAAGTTTGTTCCAAGTTTGCAAGTGTTTTGGCATGGTCTTATTAAATTTGTACCAAGTTTGCAAGTGTTTTTGCATGGTCTTATTAAAATTGTACCAAGTTTGCAAGTGTTTTGGCATGGTCTTAGGAAGTTTGTTCCAAGTTTGCAAGTGTTTTGGCATGGTCTTATTAAATTTGTACCAAGTTTGCAAGTGTTTTGGCATGGTCTTATTAAATTTGTACCAAGTTTGCAAGTGTTTTGGCATGGTCTTATTAAATTTGTACCAAGTTTGCAAGTGTTTTGGCATGGTCTTATTAAATTTTTTCCAATTTTGCAAGTGTTTTGGCTTGGTCTTATTAAATTTGTACCAAGTTTGCAAGTGTTTTGGCATGGTTTTATTAAATTTGTACCAAGTTTGCAAGTGTTTTGGCATGGTGTTATTAAATTTGTAGCAAGTTTGCAAGTGTTTTGGCATGGTCTTTTTAAATTTGTACCAAGTTTGCAAGTGTTTTGGCATGGTCTTAGGAAGTTTGTTCCAAGTTTGCAAGTGTTTGGCATGGTCTTATGAAATTTGTACCAAGTTTGCAAGTGTTTTGGCATGGTCTTATAAAATATGTACCAAGTTTGCAAGTGTTTTGGCATGGTCTTATTAACTTTGTACCAAGTTTGCAAGTGTTTTGGCATGGTCTTATTAAATTTGTACCAAGTTTGCAAGTGTTTTGGCATGGTCTTAGGAAGTTTGTACCAAGTTTGCAAGTGTTTTGGCATGGTCTTATTAAATTTGTACCAAGTTTGCAAGTGTTTTGGCATGGTCTTAGGAAGTTTGTTCCAAGTTTGCAAGTGTTTGGCATGGTCTTAGTAAATTTGTACCAAGTTTGCAAGTGTTTTGGCATGGTCTTATTAAATTTGTACCAAGTTTGCAAGTGTTTTGGCATGGTCTTATTAAATTTGTACCAAGTTTGCAAGTGTTTTTGCATGGTCTTATTAAATTTGTTCCAAGTTTGCAAGTGTTTTGGCTTGGTCTTATTAAATTTGTACCGAGTTTGCAAATGTTTTGGCATGGTCTTAGGAAGTTTGTTCCAAGTTTGCAAGTGTTTTGGCATGGTCTTATAAAATGTGTACCAAGTTTGCAAGTGTTTTGGCATGGTCTTAGGAAGTTTGTTGCAAGTTTGCAAGTGTTTGGCATGGTCTTATTAAATTTGTACCAAGTTTGCAAGTGTTTTGGCATGGTCTTATTACATTTGTACCAAGTTTGCAAGTGTTTTGGCATGGTCTTATTAAATTTGTACCAAGTTTGCAAGTGTTTTGGCATGGTCTTAGGAAGTTTGTTCCAAGTTTGCAAGTGTTTGGCATGGTCTTAGTAAATTTGTACCAAGTTTGCAAGTGTTTTGGCATGGTCTTATTAAATTTGTACCAAAATTGTTACTGTTTTGGCTTGGTCTTATTAAATTTGTACCAAGTTTGCAAGTGTTTTGGCATGGTCTTAGGAAGTTTGTTCCAAGTTTGCAAGTGTTTTGGCATGGTCTTATTAAATGTGTACCAAGTTTGCAAGTGTTTTGGCATGGTCTTAGGAAGTTTGTTCCAAGTTTGCAAGTGTTTGGCATGGTCTTATTAAATTTGTACCAAGTTTGCAAGTGTTTTGGCATGGTCTTATTAAATTTGTACCAAGTTTGTTACTGTTTTGGCATGGTCTTATTAAATTTGTACCAAGTTTGCAAGTGTTTTGGCATGGTCTTAGGAAGTTTGTTCCAAGTTTGCCAGTGTTTGGCATGGTCTTAGTAAATTTGTACCAAAATTGCAAGTGTTTTGGCATGGTCTTGTTAAATTGGTCCAAGTTTGCAAGTGTTTTGGCATGGTCTTGTTAAATTTGTACCAAGTTTGCAAGTGTTTTGGCATGGTCTCATTAAATTTGTACCAAGTTTGCAAGTGTTTTGGCATGGTCTTATTAAATTTGTTCAAAGTTTGCAAGTGTTTTGGCTTGGTCTTATTCAATTTGTACCAAGTTTGCAAGTGTTTTGGTATGGTCTAAGGAAGTTTGTTCCATTTTTGCAAGTGTTTTGGCATGGTCTTATTAAATGTGTACCAAGTTTGCAAGTGTTTTGGCATGGTCTTATTAAATTTGTACCAAGTTTGCAAGTGTTTTGGCATGGTCTTATTAAATTTGTACCAAGTTTGCAAGTGTTTTGGCATGGTCTTATTAAATTTGTACCAAGTTTGCAAGTGTTTTGGCTTGGTCTTATTAAATTTGAACCAAGTTTGCAAGTGTTTTGGCAAGGTCTTAGGAAGTTTGTTCCAAGTTTGCAAGTGTTTTGGCATGGTCTTATTAAATTTGTACCAAGGTTGCAAGTGTTTTGGCATGGTCTTATTAAATTCGTACCAAGTTTGCAAGTGTTTTGGCATGGTCTTATTAAATTTGTACCAAGTTTGCAAGTGTTTTGGCATGGTCTTATTAAATTTGTTCCAAGTTTGCAAGTGTTTTGACTTGGTCTTATTAAATTTTAACCAAGTTTGCAAGTGTTTTGGCATGGTCTTAGGATGTTTGTTCCAAGTTTGCAAGTGTTTGGCATGGTCTTATTAAATTTGTACCAAGTTTGCAAGTGTTTTGGCATAGTCTTATTAAATTTGTACCAAGTTTGCAAGTGTTTTGGCATGGTCTTAGGAAGTATGTTCCAAGTTTGCAAGTGTTTGGCATGGTCTTATAAATTTGTACCAAGTTTGCAAGTGTTTTGGCATGGTCTTATTAAATTTGTACCAAGTTTGCAAGTGTTTTGGCATGGTCTTAGGAAGTTTGTTCCAGGTTTGCAAGTGTTTTGGCATGGTCTTATTAAATTTTTACCAAGTTTGCAAGTGTTTTGGCATGGTCTTATGAAATTTGTACCAAGTTTGCAAGTGTTTTGGCTTGGTCTTATTAAATTTGAACCAAGTTTGCAAGTGTTTTGGCATGGTCTTAGGAAGTTTGTTCCAAGTTTGCAAGTGTTTTGGCATGGTCTTATTAAATTTGTACCAAGTTTGCAAGTGTTTTGGCATGGTCTTATTAAATTTGTACCAAGTTTGCAAGTGTTTTGGCATGGTCTTATTAAATTTGTACCAAGTTTGCAAGTGTTTTGGCATGGTCTTATTAAATTTGTTCCAAGTTTGCAAGTGTTTTGGCTTGGTCTTATTAAATTTGTACCAAGTTTGCAAGTGTTTTGGCATGGTTTTATTAAATTTGTACCAAGTTTGCAAGTGTTTTGGCATGGTGTTATTAAATTTGTAGCAAGTTTGCAAGTGCTTTGGCATGGTCTTTTTAAATTTGTACCAAGTTTGCAAGTGTTTTGGCATGGTCTTAGGAAGTTTGTTCCAAGTTTGCAAGTGTTTGGCATGGTCTTATTAAATTTGTACCAAGTTTGCAAGTGTTTTGGCATGGTCTTATTAAATTTGTACCAAGTTTGTTACTGTTTTGGCATGGTCTTATTAAATTTGTACCAAGTTTGCAAGTGTTTTGGCATGGTCTTAGGAAGTTTGTTCCAAGTTTGCAAGTGTTTGGCATGGTCTTAGTAAATTTGTACCAAGTTTGCAAGTGTTTTGGCATGGTCTTATTAAATTTGTACCAAGTTTGCAAGTGTTTTGGCATGGTCTAAGGAAGTTTGTTCCATTTTTGCAAGTGTTTGGCATGGTCTTATTAAATTTGTACCAAGTTTGCAAGTGTTTTGGCATGGTCTTAGGAAGTTTGTTCCAAGTTTGCCAGTGTTTGGCATGGTCTTAGTAAATTTGTACCAAAATTGCAAGTGTTTTGGCATGGTCTTGTTAAATTTGTACCAAGTTTGCAAGTGTTTTGGCATGGTCTTGTTAAATTTGTACCAAGTTTGCAAGTGTTTTGGCATGGTCTCATTAAATTTGTACCAAGTTTGCAAGTGTTTTGGCATGGTCTTATTAAATTTGTTCAAAGTTTGCAAGTGTTTTGGCTTGGTCTTATTCAATTTGTACCAAGTTTGCAAGTGTTTTGGTATGGTCTAAGGAAGTTTGTTCCATTTTTGCAAGTGTTTTGGCATGGTCTTATTAAATGTGTACCAAGTTTGCAAGTGCTTTGGCATGGTCTTATTAAATTTGTACCAAGTTTGCAAGTGTTTTGGCATGGTCTTATTAAATTTGTACCAAGTTTGCAAGTGTTTTGGCATGGTCTTATTAAATTTGTACCAAGTTTGCAAGTGTTTTGGCTTGGTCTTATTAAATTTGAACCAAGTTTGCAAGTGTTTTGGCAAGGTCTTAGGAAGTTTGTTCCAAGTTTGCAAGTGTTTTGGCATGGTCTTATTAAATTTGTACCAAGTTTGCAAGTGTTTTGGCATGGTCTTATTAAATTCGTACCAAGTTTGCAAGTGTTTTGGCATGGTCTTATTAAATTTGTACCAAGTTTGCAAGTGTTTTGGCATGGTCTTATTAAATTTGTTCCAAGTTTGCAAGTGTTTTGACTTGGTCTTATTAAATTTTAACCAAGTTTGCAAGTGTTTTGGCATGGTCTTAGGATGTTTGTTCCAAGCTTGCAAGTGTTTGGCATGGTCTTATTAAATTTGTACCAAGTTTGCAAGTGTTTTGGCATAGTCTTATTAAATTTGTACCAAGTTTGCAAGTGTTTTGGCATGGTCTTAGGAAGTATGTTCCAAGTTTGCAAGTGTTTGGCATGGTCTTATTAAATTTGTACCAAGTTTGCAAGTGTTTTGGCATGGTCTTATTAAATTTGTACCAAGTTTGCAAGTGTTTTGGCATGGTCTTAGGAAGTTTGTTCCAGGTTTGCAAGTGTTTTGGCATGGTCTTATTAAATTTTTACCAAGTTTGCAAGTGTTTTGGCATGGTCTTATTAAATTTGTACCAAGTTTGCAAGTGTTTTGGCTTGGTCTTATTAAATTTGTTCCAAGTTTGCAAGTGTTTTGGCTTGGTCTTATTAATTTTGTACCAAGTTTGCAAGTGTTTTGGCATGGTTTTATTAAATTTGTACCAAGTTTGCAAGTGTTTTGGCATGGTGTTATTAAATTTGTACCAAGTTTGCAAGTGTTTTGGCATGGTCTTTTTAAATTTGTACCAAGTTTGCAAGTGTTTTGGCATGGTCTTAGGAAGTTTGTTCCAAGTTTGCAAGTGTTTGGCATGGTCTTATGAAATTTGTACCAAGTTTGCAAGTGTTTTGGCATGGTCTTATAAAATTTGTACCAAGTTTGCAAGTGTTTTGGTATGGTCTTATTAAATTTGTACCAAGTTTGCAAGTGTTTTGGCATGGTCTTATTAAATTTGTACCAAGTTTGCAAGTGTTTTGGCATGATCTTAGGAAGTTTGTTCCAAGTTTGCAAGTGTTTTGGCATGGTCTTATTAAATTTGTACCAAGTTTGCAAGTGTTTTTGCATGGTCTTATTAAAATTGTACCAAGTTTGCAAGTGTTTTGGCATGGTCTTAGGAAGTTTGTTCCAAGTTTGCAAGTGTTTTGGCATGGTCTTATTAAATTTGTACCAAGTTTGCAAGTGTTTTGGCATGGTCTTATTAAATTTGTACCAAGTTTGCAAGTGTTTTGGCATGGTCTTATTAAATTTGTACCAAGTTTGCAAGTGTTTTGGCATGGTCTTATTAAATTTGTTCCAATTTTGCAAGTGTTTTGGCTTGGTCTTATTAAATTTTTACCAAGTTTGCAAGTGTTTTGGCATGGTTTTATTAAATTTGTACCAAGTTTGCAAGTGTTTTGGCATGGTGTTATTAAATTTATAGCAAGTTTGCAAGTGTTTTGGCATGGTCTTTTTAAATTTGTACCAAGTTTGCAAGTGTTTTGGCATGGTCTTAGGAAGTTTGTTCCAAGTTTGCAAGTGTTTGGCATGGTCTTATGAAATTTGTACCAAGTTTGCAAGTGTTTTGGCATGGTCTTATAAAATTTGTACCAAGTTTGCAAGTGTTTTGGCATGGTCTTATTGAATTTGTACCAAGTTTGCAAGTGTTTTGGCATGGTCTTATTAAATTTGTACCAAGTTTGCAAGTGTTTTGGCATGGTCTTAGGAAGTTTGTTCCAAGTTTGCAAGTGTTTTGGCATGGTCTTATTAAATTTGTACCAAGTTTGCAAGTGTTTTTGCATGGTCTTATTAAAATTGTACCAAGTTTGCAAGTGTTTTGGCATGGTCTTAGGAAGTCTTATTAAATTTGTACCAAGTTTGCAAGTGTTTTGGTATGGTGTTAGGAAGTTTGTTCCAAGTTTGCAAGTGTTTGGCATGGTCTTATTAAATTTGTACCAAGTTTGCAAGTGTTTGGCATGGTCTTCTTAAATTTGTACCAAGTTTGCAAGAGTTTTTGCATGGTCTTATTGAATTTGTACCAAGTTTGCAAGTGTTTTGGCATGGTCTTAGGAAGTTTGTTCGAAGTTTGCAAGTGTTTGGCATCGTCTTATTAAATTTGTACCAAGTTTGCAAGTGTTTTGGCATGGTCTTATTAAATTTGTACCAAGTTTGCAAGTGTTTTGGCATGGTCTTAGGAAGTTTTTTCCAAGTTTGCAAGTGTTTTGGCATGGTCTTATTAAATTTGTACCAAGTTTGCAAGTGTTTTGGCATGGTCTTATTAAATTTGTACCACGTTTGCAAGTGTTTTGGCATGGTCTAATTAAACTTGTTCCAAGTTTGCATGTGTTTTGGCTTGGTCTTATAAAATTTTTACCAAGTTTGCAAGTGTTTTGGCATGGTTTTATTAAATTTGTAACAAGTTTGCAAGTGTTTTGGCATGGTGTTATTAAATTTGTACCAAGTTTGCAAGTGTTCTGGCATGGTCTTATTAAATTTGTACCAAGTTTGCAAGTGTTTTGGCATGGTCTTATTAACTTTGTACCAAGTTTGCAAGTGTTTTGGTATGGTCTTATTAAATTTGTACCAAGTTTGCAAGTGTTTTGGCATGGTCTTATTAAATATGTACCAAGTTTGCAAGTGTTTTGGCATGGTCTTATTAATTTTGTACCAAGTTTGCAAGTGTTTGGGCATGGTCTTAGGAAGTTTGTTCCAAGTTTGCAAGTGTTTTGGCATGGTCTTATTAAATATGTACCAAGTTTGCAAGTGTTTTGGCATGGTCTTATTAAATTTGTACCAAGTTTGCAAGTGTTTTGGTATGGTCTTATTAAATTTGTACCAAGTTTGCAAGTGTTTGGCATGGTCTTATTAAATTTGTTCCAAGTTCGCAAGTGTTTTGGCATGGTCTTATTAATTTGTACCAAGTTTGCAAGTGTTTTGGCAAGGTCTTAGGAAGTTTGTTCCAAGTTTGCAAGTGTTTTGGCATGGTCTTATTAAATTTGTACCAAGTTTGCAAGTGTTTTGGCATGGTCTTAGGAAGTCTTATTAAATTTGTACCAAGTTTGCAAGTGTTTTGGTATGGTGTTAGGAAGTTTGTTCCAAGTTTGCAAGTGTTTGGCATGGTCTTATTAAATTTGTACCAAGTTTGCAAGTGTTTGGCATGGTCTTCTTAAATTTGTACCAAGTTTGCAAGAGTTTTTGCATGGTCTTATTGAATTTGTACCAAGTTTGCAAGTGTTTTGGCATGGTCTTAGGAAGTTTGTTCGAAGTTTGCAAGTGTTTGGCATCGTCTTATTAAATTTGTACCAAGTTTGCAAGTGTTTTGGCATGGTCTTATTAAATTTGTACCAAGTTTGCAAGTGTTTTGGCATGGTCTTAGGAAGTTTTTTCCAAGTTTGCAAGTGTTTTGGCATGGTCTTATTAAATTTGTACCAAGTTTGCAAGTGTTTTGGCATGGTCTTATTAAATTTGTACCACGTTTGCAAGTGTTTTGGCATGGTCTAATTAAACTTGTTCCAAGTTTGCATGTGTTTTGGCTTGGTCTTATAAAATTTTTACCAAGTTTGCAAGTGTTTTGGCATGGTTTTATTAAATTTGTAACAAGTTTGCAAGTGTTTTGGCATGGTGTTATTAAATTTGTACCAAGTTTGCAAGTGTTCTGGCATGGTCTTATTAAATTTGTACCAAGTTTGCAAGTGTTTTGGCATGGTCTTATTAACTTTGTACCAAGTTTGCAAGTGTTTTGGTATGGTCTTATTAAATTTGTACCAAGTTTGCAAGTGTTTTGGCATGGTCTTATTAAATATGTACCAAGTTTGCAAGTGTTTTGGCATGGTCTTATTAATTTTGTACCAAGTTTGCAAGTGTTTGGGCATGGTCTTAGGAAGTTTGTTCCAAGTTTGCAAGTGTTTTGGCATGGTCTTATTAAATATGTACCAAGTTTGCAAGTGTTTTGGCATGGTCTTATTAAATTTGTACCAAGTTTGCAAGTGTTTTGGTATGGTCTTATTAAATTTGTACCAAGTTTGCAAGTGTTTGGCATGGTCTTATTAAATTTGTTCCAAGTTCGCAAGTGTTTTGGCATGGTCTTATTAATTTGTACCAAGTTTGCAAGTGTTTTGGCAAGGTCTTAGGAAGTTTGTTCCAAGTTTGCAAGTGTTTTGGCATGGTCTTATTAAATTTGTACCAAGTTTGCAAGTGTTTTGGCATGGTCTTATTAAATTTGTACCAAGTTTGCAAGTGTTTGGCATGGTCTTATTAAACTTGTTCCAAGTTTGCAAGTGTTTTGGCTTGGTCTTAATAAATTTATACCAAGTTTGCAAGTGTTTTGGCATGGTTTTATTAAATTTGTGCCAAGTTTGCAAGTGTTTGGGCATGGTCTTAGGAAGTCTTATTAAATTTGTACCAAGTTTGCAAGTGTTTTGGTATGGTGTTAGGAAGTTTGTTCCAAGTTTGCAAGTGTTTGGCATGGTCTTATTAAATTTGTACCAAGTTTGCAAGTGTTTGGCATGGTCTTCTTAAATTTGTACCAAGTTTGCAAGAGTTTTTGCATGGTCTTATTGAATTTGTACCAAGTTTGCAAGTGTTTTGGCATGGTCTTAGGAAGTTTGTTCGAAGTTTGCAAGTGTTTGGCATCGTCTTATTAAATTTGTACCAAGTTTGCAAGTGTTTTGGCATGGTCTTATTAAATTTGTACCAAGTTTGCAAGTGTTTTGGCATGGTCTTAGGAAGTTTTTTCCAAGTTTGCAAGTGTTTTGGCATGGTCTTATTAAATTTGTACCAAGTTTGCAAGTGTTTTGGCATGGTCTTATTAAATTTGTACCAAGTTTGCAAGTGTTTTGGTATGGTCTTATTAAATTTGTACCAAGTTTGCAAGTGTTTGGCATGGTCTTATTAAATTTGTTCCAAGTTCGCAAGTGTTTTGGCATGGTCTTATTAATTTGTACCAAGTTTGCAAGTGTTTTGGCAAGGTCTTAGGAAGTTTGTTCCAAGTTTGCAAGTGTTTTGGCATGGTCTTATTAAATTTGTACCAAGTTTGCAAGTGTTTTGGCATGGTCTTAGGAAGTCTTATTAAATTTGTACCAAGTTTGCAAGTGTTTTGGTATGGTGTTAGGAAGTTTGTTCCAAGTTTGCAAGTGTTTGGCATGGTCTTATTAAATTTGTACCAAGTTTGCAAGTGTTTGGCATGGTCTTCTTAAATTTGTACCAAGTTTGCAAGAGTTTTTGCATGGTCTTATTGAATTTGTACCAAGTTTGCAAGTGTTTTGGCATGGTCTTAGGAAGTTTGTTCGAAGTTTGCAAGTGTTTGGCATCGTCTTATTAAATTTGTACCAAGTTTGCAAGTGTTTTGGCATGGTCTTATTAAATTTGTACCAAGTTTGCAAGTGTTTTGGCATGGTCTTAGGAAGTTCGTTCGAAGTTTGCAAGTGTTTGGCATCGTCTTATTAAATTTGTACCAAGTTTGCAAGTGTTTTGGCATGGTCTTATTAAATTTGTACCAAGTTTGCAAGTGTTTTGGCATGGTCTTAATAAATTTGTACCAAGTTTGCAAGTGTTTTGGCATGGTCTAATTAAACTTGTTCCAAGTTTGCAAGTGTTTTGGCTTGGTCTTATTAAATTTGTACCAAGTTTGCAAGTGTTTTGGCATGGTTTTATTAAATTTGTACCAAGTTTGCAAGTGTTTTGGCATGGTGTTTATTAAATTTGTACCAAGTTTGCAAGTGTTTTGGCATGGTCTTATTAAGTTTGTACCAAGTTTGCAAGTGTTTTGGCATGGTCTTAGGAAGTTTGTTCCAAGTTTGCAAGCGTTTGGCATGGTCTTATTAAATTTGTACCAAGTTTGCAAGTGTTTTGGCATGGTCTTATAAAATTTGTACCAAGTTTGCAAGTGTTTTGGCATGGTCTTATTAAATTTGTACCAAGTTTGCAAGTGTTTTGGCATGGTCTTATTAAATTTGTTCCAAGTTTGCCAGTGTTTTGGAATGGTCTCATAAAATTTGTACCAAGTTTGCAAAAGTTTTGGCATGGTCTTATTAAATTTTTACCAAGTTTGCAAGTGTTTTGGCATGGTCTTATTAATTTTGCACCAAGTTTGCAAGTGTTTTGGCATGGTCTTAGGAAGTTTGTTCCAAGTTTGCAAGTGTTTTGGCATGGTCTTATTAAATTTGTACCAAGTTTGCAAGTGTTTTGGCATGGTCTCAGGAAGTTTGTTCCAAGTTTGCAAGTGTTTGGCATGGTCTTATTAAATATTTACCAAGTTTGCAAGTGTTTTGGCATGGTCTTATTAAATTTGTACCAAGTTTGCAAGTGTTTTGGCATGGTCTTGGGAAGTTTGTTCCAAGTTTGCAAGTGTTTGGCATGGTCTCATTAAATTTGTACCAAGTTTGCAAGTGTTTTGGCATGGTCTTAGGAAGTTTGTTCCAAGTTTGCAAGTGTTTGGCATGGTCTTATTAAATTTGTACCAAGTTTGCAAGTGTTTTGGCATGGTCTTAGGAAGTTTGTTCGAAGTTTGCAAGTGTTTGGCATCGTCTTATTAAATTTGTACCAAGTTTGCAAGTGTTTTGGCATGGTCTTATTAAATTTGTACCAAGTTTGCAAGTGTTTTGGCATGGTCTTAATAAATTTGTACCAAGTTTGCAAGTGTTTTGGCATGGTCTTATTAAACTTGTTCCAAGTTTGCAAGTGTTTTGGCTTGGTCTTATTAAATTTGTACCAAGTTTGCAAGTGTTTTGGCATGGTTTTATTAAATTTGTACCAAGTTTGCAAGTGTTTTGGCATGGTGTTATTAAATTTGTACCAAGTTTGCAAGTGTTTTGGCTTGGTCTTATTAAATTTGTACCAAGTTTGCAAGTGTTTTGGCATGGTCTTAGGAAGTTTGTTCCAAGTTTGCAAGTGTTTGGCATGGTCTTATTAAATTTGTACCAAGTTTGCAAGTGTTTTGGCATGGTCTTATAAAATTTGTACCAAGTTTGCAAGCGTTTTGGTATGGTCTTATTAAATTTGTACCAAGTTTGCAAGTGTTTTGGCATGGTCTTATTAAATTTGTACCAAGTTTGCAAGTGTTTTGGCATGGTCTTATTAATTTTGTACCAAGTTTGCAAGTGTTTTGGCATGGTCTTAGGAAGTTTGTTCCAAGTTTGCAAGTGTTTTGGCATGGTCTTATTAAATTTGTTCCAAGTTTGCAAGTGTTTTGGCATGGTCTCAGGAAGTTTGTTCCAAGTTTGCAAGTGTTTGGCATGGTCTTATAAAATTTGTACCAAGTTTGCAAGTGTTTTGGCATGGTCTTAGGAAGTTTGTTCCAAGTTTGCAATTGTTTGGCATGGTCTTCTTAAATTCATACCAAGTTTGCAAGTGTTTTGGCATGGTCTTAGGAAGTTTGTTCGAAGTTTGCAAGTGTTTGGCATCGTCTTATTAAATTTGTACCAAGTTTGCAAGTGTTTTGGCATGGTCTTATTAAATTTGTACCAAGTTTGCAAGTGTTTTGGCATGGTCTTAGGAAGTTTTTTCCAAGTTTGCAAGTGTTTTGGCATGGTCTTATTAAATTTGTACCAAGTTTGCAAGTGTTTTGGCATGATCTTATTAAATTTGTACCAAGTTTGCAAGTGTTTTGGCATGGTCTTATTAAACTTGTTCCAAGTTTGCAAGTGTGTTGGCTTGGTCTTATTAAATTTGTACCAAGTTTGCAAGTGTTTTGGCATGGTTTCATTAAATTTGTACCAAGTTTGTAAGTGTTTTGGCATGGTGTTTTTAAATTTGTACCAAGTTTGCAAGTGTTCTGGCATGGTCTTAGGAAGTTTGTTCCAAGTTCGCAAGTGTTTGGCATCGTCTTATTAAATTTGTACCAAGTTTGCAAGTGTTTTGGCATGGTCTCATTAAATTTGTACTAAGTTTGCAAGTGTTTTGGCATGGTCTTAGGAAGTTTGTTCCAAGTTTGCAAGTGTTTGGCATGGTCTTTTTAAATTTGTACCAAGTTTGCAAGTGTTTTGGCATGGTCTTAGGAAGTTTGTTCCAAGTTTGCAAGTGTTTGGCATGGTCTTATTAAATTTGTACCAAGTTTGCAAGTGTTTTGGCACGGTCTTAGGAAGTTTGTTCGAAGTTTGCAAGTGTTTGGCATCGTCTTATTAAATTTGTACCAAGTTTGCAAGTGTTTTGGCATCGTCTTATTAAATTTGTACCAAGTTTGCAAGTGTTTTGGCATGGTCTTAGGAAGTTTGTTCCAAGTTTGCAAGTGTTTGGCATGGTCTTATTAAATTTGTACCAAGTTTGCAAGTGTTTTGGCATGGTCTTAGGAAGTTTGTTCCAAGTTTGCAAGTGTTTGGCATGGTCTTCTTAAATTTGTACCAAGTTTGCAAGTGTTTTGGCATGGTCTTAGGAAGTTTGTTCGAAGTTTGCAAGTGTTTGGCATCGTCTTATTAAATTTGTACCAAGTTTGCAAGTGTTTTGGCATCGTCTTATTAAATTTGTACCAAGTTTGCAAGTGTTTTGGCATGGTCTTATTAAATTTGTACCAAGTTTGCAAGTGTTTTGGCATGGTCTTAGGAAGTTTGTTCCAAGTTTGCAAGTGTTTGGCATGGTCTTATTAAATTTGTACCAAGTTTCCAAGTGTTTGGCATGGTCTTATTCAATTGGTAACAAACTTGCAAGTGTTTTGGCATGTTCTTAGGAAGTTTGTTCCAAGTTTGCAAGTGTTTTGGCATGGTCTTATTAAATTTGTACCAAGTTTGCAAGTGTTTTGGCATGGTCTTATTAAATTTGTTCCAAGTTTGCCAGTGTTTTGGAATGGTCTCATTAAATTTGTACCAAGTTTGCAAGTGTTTTGGCATGGTCTTATTAAATTTGTACCAAGTTTGCAAGTGTTTTGGCATGGTCTTATTAAATTTGTACCAAGTTTGCAAGTGTTTTGGCATGGTCTTATTAAATTTGTACCAAGTGTGGAAGTGTTTTGGCATGGTCTTAGGAAGTTTGTTCCAAGTTTCCAAGTGTTTGGCATGGTCTTATTAAATTTGTACCAAGTTTGCAAGTGTTTGGCATGGTCTTATTAAATTTTTACCAAGTTTGCAAGTGTTTTGGCATGGTCTTATTAAATTTGTACCGAGTTTGCAGGTGTTTTGGCATGGTCTTATTAAATTTGTACCAAGTTTGCAAGTGTTTTGGCATGGTCTTAGGTTGTTTGATCCAAGTTTGCAAGTGTTTTGGCATGGTCTTATTGAAATCGTACCAAGTTTGCAAATGTTTTGGCATGGTCTTATTAAATTTGTTCCAAGTTTGCAAGTGTGTTGGCATGGTCTTATTACATTTGTACCAAGTTTGCAAGTGTTTTGGCATGGTCATAGGAAGTTTGTTTAAAGTTTGCAAGTGTTTGGCATGGTCTTATTAAATTTGTACCAAGTTTGCAAGTGTTTTGGCATGGTCTTATTAAATTTGTACCAAGTTTGCTAGTGTTTTGGCATGGTCTTATTAAATTTGTACCAAGTTTGCAAGTGTTTGGGCATGGTCTTATTAAATTTGTACCAAGTTTGCAAGTGTTTTGGCATGGTCTTAGGAAGTTTGTTCCAAGTTTGCAAGTGTTTGGCATGGTCTTATTAAATTTGTACCAAGTTTCCAAGTGTTTGGCATGGTCTTATTCAATTGGTAACAAACTTGCAAGTGTTTTGGTATGGTCTTATTAAATTTGTTCCAAGTTTGCAAGTGTTTCGGCATGGTCTTATTAAATTTGTACCAAGTTTGCAAGTGTTTTGGCATGGTCTTAGGAAGTTTGTTCCAAGTTTGCAAGTGTTTTGGCATGGTCTTATAAAATTTGTACTAAGTTTGCAAGTGTTTTGGCATGGGCTTATTAAATTTGTTCCAAGTTTGCAAGTATTTTGGCATGGTCTTATTACATTTGTACCTAGTTTGCATATGTTTTGGCATTGTCTTATTAAATTTGTACCAAATTTGCCAGTGTTTGGCATGGTCTTTTTAAATTTGTACCAAGTTTGCAAGTGTTTTGGCATGTTCTTATTAAATTTGTACCAAGTCTGCAAGTGTTTTGGCATGGTCTTATTTAATTTGTACCAAGTTTGCAAGTGTTTTGGCATGGTCTTATTAAATTTGTACCAAGTTTGCAAGTGTTTGGCATGGTCTTAGGAAGTTTGTTTCAAGTTTGCAAGTGTTTGGCATGGCCTTATTAAATTTGTACCAAGTTTTCAAGTGTTTGGCAAGGTCTTATTAAATTTGTACCAAGTTTGCAAGTGTTTTGGCATGGTCTTAGGAAGTTTGTTCCAAGTCTGCAACTGTTTTGGCATGGTCTTATTAAATTTGTACCAAGTTTGCAAGTGTTTTGGCATGGTCTTATTAAATTTGTACCAAGTTTGCAAGTGTTTTGGCATGGTCTTAGGAAGTTTGTTTCAAGTTTGCAAGTGTTTGGCATGGCCTTATTATATTTGTACCAAGTTTGCAAGTGTTTGGCAAGGTCTTATTAAATTTGTACCAAGTTTGCAAGTGTTTTGGCGTGGTCTTATTAAATTTGTACCAAGTTTATAAGTGTTTTGGCATGGTATTAGGAAGTTTGTTTCAAGTTTGCAAGTGTTTGGCATGGCCTTATTAAATTTGTACCAAGTTTTCAAGTGTTTGGCAAGGTCTTATTAAATTTGTACCAAGTTTGCAAGTGTTTTGGCATGGTCTTAGGAAGTTTGTTCCAAGTCTGCAACTGTTTTGGCATGTTCTTATTAAATTTGTACCAAGTCTGCAAGTGTTTTGGCATGGTCTTATTTAATTTGTAGCAAGTTTGCAAGTGTTTTGGCATGGTCTTAGGAAGTTTGTTTCAAGTTTGCAAGTGTTTGGCATGGTCTTATTAAATTTGTTCCAAGTTTGCAAGTGTTTTGGCTTGGTCTTATTAAATTTTTACCAAGTTTGCAAGTGTTTTGGCATGGTCTTAGGAAGTTTGTTCCAAGTTTGCAAGTGTTTTGGCATGATCCTATAAAATGTGTACCAAGTTTGCAAGTGTTTGGCATGGTCTTAGGAAGTTTGTTCCAAGTTTGCAAGTGTTTGGCATGGTCTTATTAAATTTGTACCAAGTTTGCAATAGTTTTGGCATGGTCTTATTAAATTTATACCAAGTTTGCAAGTGTTTTGGCATGGTCTTATTAAATTTGTACCAAGTTTGCAAGTGTTTTGGCATGGTCTTAGGAAGTTTGTTCCAAGTTTGCAAGTGTTTGGCATGGTCTTAGTAAATTTGTTCCAAGTTTGCAAGTGTTTTGGCATGGTCTTATCAAATTTGTACTAAGTTTGCAAGTGTTTTGGCATGGTCTTATTAAATTTGTACCAAGTTTGCAAGTGTTTTGGCATGGTCTTATTAAATTTGTACCAAGTTTGCAAGTGTTTTGGCATGGTCTTATTAAATTTGTTCCAAGTTTGCAAGTGTTTTGGCTTGGTCTTATTCAATTTGTACCAAGTTTGCAAGTGTTTTGGCATGGTCCTAGGAAGTTTGTTCCATGTTTGCAAGTGTTTTGGCATGGTCTTATTAAATTTTTACCAAGTTTGCAAGTGTTTTGGCATGGTCTTAGGAAGTTTGTTCCAAGTTTGCAAGTGTTTGGCATGGTCTTATTAAATTTGTACCAAGTTTGCAAGTGTTTTGGCATGGTCGAAGGAAGTTTGTTCCAAGTTTGCAAGTGTTTGGCATGGTCTTATTAAATTTGTACCAAGTTTGCAAGTGTTTTGGCATGGTCTTATTAAATTTGTTCCAAGTTTGCTAGTGTTTTGGCATGGTCTTATTAAATTTGTACCAAGTTTGCAAGTGTTTTGGCATGGTCTAAGGAAGTTTGTTCCATTTTTGCAAGTGTTTGGCATGGTCTTATTAAATTTGTACCAAGTTTGCAAGTGTTTTGGCATGGTCTTAGGAAGTTTGTTCCAAGTTTGCAAGTGTTTTGGCATGGTCTTATTAAATTTGTTCCAAGTTTGCAAGTGTTTTGGCTTGGTCTTATTAAATTTGTACCAAGTTTGCAAGTGTTTTGGCATGGTCTTAGGAAGTTTGTTCCAAGTTTGCAAGTGTTTTGGCATGGTCTTATTTAATGTGCACCAAGTTTGCAAGTGTTTTGGCATGGTCTTAGAAAGTTTGTTCCAAGTTTGCAAGTGTTTGGCATGGTCTTATTAAATTTGTACCAAGTTTGCAAGTGTTTTGGCATGGTCTTATTAAATTTGTACCAAGTTTGCAAGTGTTTTGGCATGGTCTTATTAAATTTGTACCAAGTTTGCAAGTGTTTTGGCATGGTCTTAGGAAGTTTGTTCCAAGTTTGCAAGTGTTTGGCATGGTCTTAGTAAATTTGTACCAAGTTTGCAAGTGTTTTGGCATGGTCTTATTAAATTTGTACCAAGTTTGCAAGTGTTTTGGCATGGTCTTATTAAATTTGTTCCAAGTTTGCAAGTGTTTTGGCTTGGTCTTATTAAATTTGTACCAAGTTTGCAAGTGTTTTGGCATGGTCTTAGGAAGTTTGTTCCAAGTTTGCAAGTGTTTTGGCATGGTCTCATTAAATGTGTACCAAGTTTGCAAGTGTTTTGGCATGGTCTTAGGAAGTTTGTTCCAAGTTTGCAAGTGTTTGGCATGGTCTTATTAAATTTGTACCAAGTTTGCAAGTGTTTTGGCATGGTCTTATTAAATTTGTACCAAGTTTGTTACTGTTTTGGCATGGTCTTATTAAATTTGTAACAAGTTTGCAAGTGTTTTGGCATGGTCTTAGGAAGTTTGTTCCAAGTTTGCAAGTGTTTGGCATGGTCTTATTAAATTTGTACCAAGTTTGCAAGTGTTTTGGCATGGTCTTATTAAATTTGTACCAAGTTTGCAAGTGTTTTGGCATGGTCTTATTAAATTTGTACCAAGTTTGCAAGAGTTTTGGCATGGTCTTATTAAATTTGTACCAAGTTTGCAAGTGTTTTGGCATAGTCTAAGGAAGTTTGTTCCATTTTTGCAAGTGTTTTGGCATGGTTTTATTAAATTTGTACCAAGTTTATAAGTGTTTTGGCATGGTATTAGGAAGTTTGTTCCAAGTTTGCAAGTGTTTGGCATGGTCTTATGAAATTTGTACCAAGTTTGCAAGTGTTTTGGCATGGTCTTAGGAAGTTTGTTTCAAGTTTGCAAGTCTTTTGGCATGGTCTTAGGAAGTTGTTCCAAGTTTGCAAGTGTTTTGGCATGGTCTTATTAAATTTGTACCAAGTTTGCATGTGTTTTGGCATGGTCTTATTAAATTTGTACCAAGTTTGCAAGTGTTTTGGCATGGTCTTATTAAATTTGTACCAAGTTTGCAAGTGTTTTGACATGGTCTTAGGAAGTTTGTTTCAAGTTTGCAAGTGTTTGGCATGGTCTTATTAAATTTATACCAAGTTTGCAAGTGTTTGGCATGGTCTTATTAAATTTGTACCAAGTTTGCTAATGTTTTGGCATGGTCTTAGGAAGTTTGTTCCAAGTTTGCAAGTGTTTGGCATGGTCTTATTAAATTTGTACCTAGTTTGCAAGTGTTTTGGCATGGTCTTAGGAAGTTTGTTCGAAGTTTGCAAGTGTTTGGCATCGTCTTATTAAATTTGTACCAAGTTTGCAAGTGTTTTGGCATGGTCTTATTAAATTTGTACCAAGTTTGCAAGTGTTTTGGCATGGTCTTAATAAATTTGTACCAAGTTTGCAAGTGTTTTGGCATGGTCTTATTAAACTTGTTCCAAGTTTGCAAGTGTTTTGGCTTGGTGTTATTAAATTTGTACCAAGTTTGCAAGTGTTTTGGCATGGTCTTATTAAATTTGTACCAAGTTTGCAAGTGTTTTGGCATGGTGTTATTAAATTTGTACCAAGTTTGCAAGTGTTTTGGCATGGTCTTATTAAATTTGTACCATGTTTGCAAGTGTTTTGGCATGGTCTTAGGAAGTTTGTCCCAAGTTTGCAAGTGTTTGGCATGGTCTTATTAAATTTGTACCAAGTTTGCAAGTGTTTTGGCATGGTCTTATAAAATTTGTACCAAGTTTGCAAGTCTTTTGGTATGGTCTTATTAAATTTGTACCAAGTTTGCAAGTGTTTTTGCATGGTCTTATTAAATTTGTACTAAGTTTGCAAGTGTTTTGGCATGCTCTTTTTAATTTTGTACCAAGTTTGCAAGTGTTTTGGCATGGTCTTAGGAAGTTTGTTCCAAGTTTGCAAGTGTTTTGGCATGGTCTTATTAAATTTGTACCAAGTTTGCAAGTGTTTTGGCATGGTCTCAGGAAGTTTGTTCCAAGTTTGCAAGTGTTTGGCATGGTCTTATTAAATTTTTACCAAGTTTGCAAGTGTTCTGGCATGGTCTTAGGAAGTTTGTTCCAAGTTTGCAAGTGTTTGGCATCGTCTTATTAAATTTGTACCAAGTTTGCAAGTGTTTTGGCATGGTCTTATTAAATTTGTACCAAGTTTGCAAGTGTTTTGGCATGGTCTTGGGAAGTTTGTTCCAAGTTTGCAAGTGTTTGGCATGGTCTTATTAAATTTGTACCAAGTTTGCAAGTGTTTTGGCATGGTCTTAGGAAGTTTGTTCCAAGTTTGCAAGTGTTTGGCATGGTCTTATTAAATTTGTACCAAGTTTGCAAGTGTTTTGGCATGGTCTTAAGAAGTTTGTTCGAAGTTTGCAAGTGTTAAATTTGTACCAAGTTTGCAAGTGTTTTGGCATGGTCTTATTAAATTTGTACCAAGTTTGCAAGTGTTTTGGCATGGTCTTAATAAATTTGTACCAAGTTTTTTTTTTTTTTATAAAAGACGTTTATTAAGGGTGTACAATATTTCTTACATACTATTTAATCACATTTACATAGGTTTTGTTTCCTTCGCACGTGTTGGACGGGAAACAAAGGCAAGACTTTACAAACAGATTGATTTAAAGAGAACAGGAAAGGACATCTACATCAATCGCAACATCATTGTTTCCAATGATGTGGATGATGTAGTTTGAAAATACGGAGAGTACTGCACTGCGTGTGCCCGCTCTTATCCTGTTTAGAGCGGGCCAGTGCAGGTCGACAAAACGAAGATGGGACCCTGGAGCAACTTGTTGCAGCCGCTGTTGTAGAGTGTCCCACGCCAGCGACACGCGGGGACATGCTGCAAACTTGTGCTCCAGGGTCTCGACAGCGGGACAAAACGTGCACGTTGGTGTGTCGGCTCTGCCGGTTTCGAAAAGATGCTCAGCGTGCGAGATCTTCCCGTTTGCCAGCAGGTAAAGGGCGGAACGTTGTGCAGACGTCAGCATCCTGGAGCTTATGTTTCCCCACACTCTTCTCCACAGTGTGTGTGGGGAAGCTCCAACCACCCTTGGGTCCGGTAGGGTGTTTGTTGCTGCGCGTCGCAGTCCTCGTGTTGATGGCGATCGTCGGAGGGTCTCTGGCACGTATGCCAGGTGCTGGATAACCTTGCGGAGGCAGGGGTAGGACGACGGGACGGAGTTGGTGTCGGGTGGGTTCCCAGCGTTGGCGATATACTGAGACCCGATCACCAAACATCCTTGCTCCGCAAGGTACCGGTTGGTGAGTAGCGATTGTGTGGTGATGATGGGGATGTGGAGATTAAGTCCACCGCGATCTCGTGGTAGCGCCAGCTGGAGTAGAGGAACGCGGATGCCACCAGAGCCGTTCCACAGCAGTGATCCAATCATGTGAGAGACCTTTGCAACGTCCCGCTGCCGAGCGCCACAGACAGACGCGACAAACCATAGCCTGGGGAGCAGGAAGGTGTTGAGAAGCAACACCTTCTGGGCCAGGTTCAGGTCTCTCACACGATGAAGCCAGACCAACTGCCGAAACTTCTGGATCACCACGTCCCAGTTGTGCGCCATGGCCTCGCGGATGTTGTTGGAGAACAATATCCCGAGAAGCCGGAGACGCTCCTCGGTGCGTAGCCATGGGACGTGGATCCTCGTTGCTGGAGTGACGTGTCCGATGTCGATCGCGATGGTCTTCCCCACGTTCAGTCTGGCCCCTGAGCAAAGGCCAAACGTCTCGAACGCCTCTCTGACCCGCTCGATTTTGGAAAGGGAGGAAGTAATCACTGAGACATCGTCGGCATATGCATTGATCAGGTCATCCTGATCGCAGCAAATACTTTCGAGCTCAGTAATAAGGGGATGAAGGTAAAGGACAAACAGATGCATGGAAAGAGGATCGCCCTGTCTGACGGAACGTTGGATGGGGAAGGGAGAGGACAGCTGTCCATTCACAAGCAGACGGGAAGAAGACCGCTCACCAATTGACCTGAGAAGCCCAACCAGCCGGGGACTGAATCCCAGGGAGGTCATGGTCGTCCACAGGAAGTCTCGGTCGACGCGGTCAAACGCCTGCGAGAGGTCGAAGGAAACGAGCTTGCCGCTTTTCTTCCTCCTCTTCAAGTCCAGAATTCTCTCCTTAACCGAGAGAACAGCTTGAAAAATGTTGTGCGGCTTGTTGCTGCATTTTTGGGCTGGGGAAATTATCTGCCACTTGTCGATGATCACATCGACCCGAAGCTTCAAAATTCTCGCCAGCAGCTTGTAATCAGTGTTAAGGAGAGAAATCGGACGGAAAGAGGGCATTGCACTCCCAGTTCCCTTCTTTCTCACAAGCACTATGACGCCGTCGACGAAGCTTCGAGGAAATTCCCCATGAAGGGCCTCGTTGAGGACGTACCCGAGCTCCCGTCCCACAATGTGGAACGCGCGGAGATAGAACTCCCTGGGAATCCCGTCCGGGCCAGGTGACTTCCGAGGTGCCGATTTTTTGACTGCATCAAAGATCTCGCTAGGGGTGATTTCCGCCATGCAGTCATTGTTGGCTTCGCAGTCCTCCGGGATAACCCGTCTACTAGTAAAATTGTTATGCGTAACCGTGTTTTCGACCGAGTAGAGGGCCTTGTACTCAGTGTACAAATACTCGGCGATCTCCTCCTCCAAGGCGAGAGTTCTTCCATCGTTGGTTTGGAAGTTCTCAATGACAGTACTTCTCCTCCTCCGCTCTCCCAGCTGGAAGGTGGAAACTTTTTCACCGTCAACGAGGGTTTCGTTTATCCTGGTGAAATGCTGGGAAAAACGCCTCTGTAAAGAGAGCATCTTTCCCTTCACCAAGTTAATCGTTGCCAACTCATCTGGGTTACTTAGGTATCGATCATATGAGGCTCTCAGCTGAGCATGGAGTATACCCTGATGCAAGCGGAAGTCTTTGTACTTTTCGTTGGTCTTCCAACGAAAGAATGACTTTATCCTGGGCTTGGCGCATTCGACCCACCAAAGCATCCAGGAACCGTAATTCCTCCGCTGTCGGACCCAACCACTCCACTTGCATTCGAGTTCCTCCAATACCTCATCAGATAAAATGTGTGGGCGAAGTTGCCAGTATCCGTTCCTCCGCGGGACCGGAAGAGACTGGAGACTGATCCGCACCGTCAGTGCCTTGTGGTCGGAGAAGGAGACCACGTGCATGTCGGTTGTCCGGAGACGATCCCGTATGCACGTCGACACGTAACAACGATCGATACGTGAGCCCGAACCACGTGTGATGTAGGAAAACTCAACATCGTTTCCTCTGAGAGCTTCCCAACTATCACACAGGCTTATGTTATCCACAGCGTGCTGCAGAGCAAGGCCGATACTCCCGGCGCCCGTCGCGTCCTTCGATTTCAACACGCAGTTGAAATCTCCTGCCAAAATGACGGGTTCCCGTGCATTTCGCAGGTAGAACAGCAACGTGCGACCCAAGAACTCCTCCCGCTCTGCCCTTCGGTGACTCCCCGAAGGCGCGTAAACATTGCATAAAGTGGCAGTATTCTCAAGCCGGACGCATATCAGACGCGAGTCTAAGCTGCGCTCGACTTGAGAAAATTCTAGGCGCTCACGTAAAGCGATCGCCGTTCCTCTCCTGGTTTCGTTGACGTTTGAAAGTACAATGAAACCTGGGATAACCAGGTCAGGGGCATATACCTCTTGAAGAAATATGATGTCCAAGTCCATGGTCCTAGTGAAGGTGAGGAGAGCGTCTAATTTTGTTTGGTTTGAAATTGCATTCAAGTTAATTGAAGCAAAGTTATAGCTAACATTACTTAAATTATCCATCACGATGCCAATTTAAGATCAACAAAAGTTGACGTTGGAAAGAGTGGGGAAGGGTTGGTGGAGGAGGAAACGGGAAGGAAAGGGTTTAAAGTACCTTTACCTGCTTGCAAGGACGGCCAACCTTTCGCTTGACCGTTCCGCCCGCGGACGTGGTGGAAGCGTCACTTTCGGACCCCACGTCAACAGGGCGCTTCACGGCAGGTGCGTTATCGCTGGCAGTGGAAGCGTCGCTTTCGGATCCCGCGTCAACAGGACGCTTCACTGCAGGCGTGTAGTCCACAGGAACAACAGGGAAAACAAGGGAAGGGAGGTCGAGCGGGGCTTTGAAGACGATATCATCGTCCTTCTTGCTGCTAGCGGGAGCTGGGTGCGCTGCTTTCGCTCCCACGATATTCACCGCGTGGCTCGCTTGCGCCATCCTCTCTCCCGGCTGCACGCACTTCTCGCTCTCGCTTGTGCGTGTGCGCGTGGGTGCTGGTTTGCTCGCCGCAGCCGTTGCCGGTTCTCCTGCTGGCTTCGTTGCAGGCTTATCGCTCTCTCCACTTTTTGCGATGTCCTCCGGCGTCGTCGGCCCGTTTTGCGCCACTCGTGGCGCTTTCGGGCTTGACGGGTGAGAGAGCGTCGTGTCTCTCTCAGCGCGGCTCTTTGGCGTTATCTTCGGCGACGGCTTCGGCTGCGCCCGCGATGGTGTGCGTGTGTGCTGACTCATCAGCGCGCTAGCGTAAGAGGAAGGCTTTGCCTCTTGCCTGTTTTGGGCGCAGGTCACGCCGTGATGTGTTTTTAGCACGCAGTATCGGCAGGTTTTGATTTGTCCCTGATATGACACACGTGTGAGCTCGCCACCGATTTGGAGGTAAGAGACAATCGGCCTCTCTCGCACCATCCTTACGATACGCACACCGTTAAGCACACCAGCGAGCGGCGATTTCTCCCCGTATACTTGCTCGGTGATGCTCAACACTTTGCCGTATTGGGACATTTCGCGTTCTAGGGTCTCGTCCGACACGTAGTACGGCAGGTCAAGAATTTTGACCTCACTTGACCCGTCCAGAAGTTCGATTTTGTAAGTGTGGTACACACCATTGATAGTGGTACCGTGCTTGCCACGATGTTGCTCCACACATTCGCGGGCTTGCTCCTGCGTCTTCATCTGAATGTAAACGCTCCAGTCTACGGCGTTCAGATGAGCCCTTTTCACGTCAGCTGGGCCCACAATCCTGCCCAGGATGGCGTGAACCTCCGTTTCCGAGGGCTTGATCGGGAGCGAAGAAAAATCAATGCGGAGGGAGTTCTCCCATCTCCCTTGCGCAGCCATGGTTTAAACTAAGCGGTATTGTTTATTTGGCACTTTGTCCAGCGTAGCACGTCTGATTGCTCACAAAGCTGAGAGCGTACTGGCATGGTCTTATTAAATTTGTACCAAGTTTGCAAGTGTTTTGGCATGGTCTTAGGAAGTTTGTTCCAAGTTTGCAAGTGTTTGCCATCGTCTTATTAAATGTGTACCAAGTTTGCAAGTGTTTTGGCATGGTCTTATTAAACTTGTTCCAAGTTTGCAAGTGTTTTGGCTTGGTCTTATTAAATTTGTACCAAGTTTGCAAGTGTTTTGGCATGGTTTTATTAAATTTGTACCAAGTTTGCAAGTGTTTTGGCATGGTGTTATTAAATTTGTACCAAGTTTGCAAGTGTTTTGGCATGGTCTTATTAAATTTGTACCAAGTTTGCAAGTGTTTTGGCATGGTCTTAGGAAGTTTGTTCCAAGTTTGCAAGTGTTTGGCATGGTCTTATTAAATTTGTACCAAGTTTGCAAGTGTTTTGGCATGGTCTTATAAAATTTGTACCAAGTTTGCAAGCGTTTTGGTATGGTCTTATTAAATTTGTACCAAGTTTGCAAGTGTTTTGGCATGGTCTTATTAAATTTGTACCATGTTTGCAAGTGTTTTGGCATGGTCTTATTAATTTTGTACCAAGTTTGCAAGTGTTTTGGCATGGTCTTAGGAAGTTTGTTCCAAGTTTGCAAGTGTTTTGGCATGGTCTTATTAAATTTGTACCAAGTTTGCAAGTGTTTTGGCATGGTCTCAGGAAGTTTGATCCAAGTTTGCAAGTGTTTGGCATGGTCTTATAAAATTTGTACCAAGTTTGCAAGTGTTTTGGCATGGTCTTAGGAAGTTTGTTCCAAGTTTGCAATTGTTTGGCATGGTCTTCTTAAATTTATACCAAGTTTGCAAGTGTTTTGGCATGGTCTTAGGAAGTTTGTTCGAAGTTTGCAAGTGTTTGGCATCGTCTTATTAAATTTGTACCAAGTTTGCAAGTGTTTTGGCATGGTCTTATTAAATTTGTACCAAGTTTGCAAGTGTTTTGGCATGGTCTTAGGAAGTTTTTTCCAAGTTTGCAAGTGTTTTGGCATGGTCTTATTAAATTTGTACCAAGTTTGCAAGTGTTTTGGCATGATCTTATTAAATTTGTACCAAATTTGCAAGTGTTTTGGCATGGTCTTATTAAATTTGTTCCAAGTTTGCAAGTGTGTTGGCTTGGTCTTATTAAATTTGTACCAAGTTTGCAAGTGTTTTGGCATGGTTTCATTAAATTTGTACCAAGTTTGCAAGTGTTTTGGCATGGTGTTTTTAAATTTGTACCAAGTTTGCAAGTGTTCTGGCATGGTCTTAGGAAGTTTGTTTCAAGTTCGCAAGTGTTTGGCATCGTCTTATTAAATTTGTACCAAGTTTGCAAGTGTTTTGGCATGGTCTTATTAAATTTGTACTAAGTTTGCAAGTGTTTTGGCATGGTCTTAGGAAGTTTGTTCCAAGTTTGCAAGTGTTTGGCATGGTCTTTTTAAATTTGTACCAAGTTTGCAAGTGTTTGGCATGGTCTTAGGAAGTTTGTTCCAAGTTTGCAAGTGTTTGGCATGGTCTTCTTAAATTTGTACCAAGTTTGCAAGTGTTTTGGCATGGTCTTAGGAAGTTTGTTCGAAGTTTGCAAGTGTTTGGCATCGTCTTATTAAATTTGTACCAAGTTTGCAAGTGTTTTGGCATCGTCTTATTAAATTTGTACCAAGTTTGCAAGTGTTTTGGCATGGTCTTAGGAAGTTTGTTCCAAGTTTGCAAGTGTTTGGCATGGTCTTATTAAATTTGTACCAAGTTTGCAAGTGTTTTGGCATGGTCTTAGGAAGTTTGTTCCAAGTTTGCAAGTGTTTTGGCATGGTCTTATTAATTTTGTACCAAGTTTGCAAGTGTTTTGGCATGGTCTTAGGAAGTTTGTTCGAAGTTTGCAAGTGTTTGGCATCGTCTTATTAAATTTGTACCAAGTTTGCAAGTGTTTTGGCATCGTCTTATTAAATTTGTACCAAGTTTGCAAGTGTTTTGGCATGGTCTTATTAAATTTGTACCAAGTTTGCAAGTGTTTTGGCATGGTCTTAGGAAGTTTGTTCCAAGTTTGCAAGTGTTTGGCATGGTCTTATTAAATTTGTACCAAGTTTCCAAGTGTTTGGCATGGTCTTATTCAATTGGTAACAAACTTGCAAGTGTTTTGGTATGGTCTTATTAAAGTTGTTCCAAGTTTGCAAGTGTTTGGCATGGTCTTATTAAATTTCTACCAAGTTTGCAAGTGTTTTGGCATAATCTTAGGAAGATTTTTCCAAGTGTGCAAGTGTTTCGGCATGGTCTTATTAAATTTGTACCAAGTTTGCAAGTGTTTTGGCATGGTCTTATTAAATTTGTACCGAGTTTGCAAGTGTTTTGGCATGGTCTTATTAAATTTGTACCAAGTTTGCAAGTGTTTTGGCATGGTCTTAGGAAGTTTTTTCCAAGTTTGCAAGTGTTTTGGCATGGTCTTATTAAATTTGTACCAAGTTTGCAAGTGTTTGGCATGGTCTTATTAAATTTGTACCAAGTTTGCAAGTGTTTTGGCATGTTCTTAGGAAGTTTGTTCCAAGTTTGCAAGTGTTTTGGCATGGTCTTATTAAATTTGTACCAAGTTTGCAAGTGTTTTGGCATGGTCTTATTAAATTTGTTCCAAGTTTGCCAGTGTTTTGGAATGGTCTCATTAAATTTGTACCAAGTTTGCAAGTGTTTTGGCATGGTCTTATTAAATTTGTACCAAGTTTGCAAGTGTTTTGGCATGGTCTTATTAAATTTGTACCAAGTTTGCAAGTGTTTTGGCATGGTCTTATTAAATTTGTACCAAGTTTGCAAGTGTTTTGGCATGGTCTTAGGAAGTTTGTTCCAAGTTTCCAAGTGTTTGGCATGGTATTTTTAAATTTGTACCAAGTTTGCAAGTGTTAAGCATGGTCTTATTAAATTTTTACCAAGTTTGCAAGTGTTTTGGCATGGTCTTATTAAATTTGTACCGAGTTTGCAAGTGTTTTGGCATGGTCTTATTAAATTTGTACCAAGTTTGCAAGTGTTTTGGCATGGTCTTAGGTTGTTTGTTCCAAGTTTGCAAGTTTTTTGGCATGGTCTTATTGAAATCGTTCCAAGTTTGCAAATGTTTTGGCATGGTCTTATTAAATTTGTTCCAAGTTTGCAAGTGTGTTGGCATGGTCTTATTACATTTGTACCAAGTTTGCAAGTGTTTTGGCATGGTCATAGGAAGTTTGTTTAAAGTTTGCAAGTGTTTGGCATGGTCTTATTAAATTTGTACCAAGTTTGCATGTGTTTTGGCATGGTCTTATTAAATTTGTACCAAGTTTGCTAGTGTTTTGGCATGGTCTTATTAAATTTGTACCCAGTTTGCAAGTGTTTGGGCATGGTCTTATTAAATTTATACCAAGTTTGCAAGTGTTTTGGCATGGTCTTAGGAAGTTTGTTCCAAGTTTGCAAGTGTTTGGCATGGTCTTATTAAATTTGTACCAAGTTTCCAAGTGTTTGGCATGGTCTCATTCAATTGATAACAAACTTGCAAGTGTTTTGGTATGGTCTTATTAAATTTGTTCCAAGTTTGCAAGTGTTTCGGCATGGTCTTATTAAATTTGTACCAAGTTTGCAAGTGTTTTGGCATGGTCTTAGGAAGTTTGTTCCAAGTTTGCAAGTGTTTTGGCATGGTCTTATAAAATTTGTACCAAGTTTGCAAGTGTTTTGGCATGGGTTTATTAAATTTGTTCCAAGTTTGCAAGTATTTTGGCATGGTCTTATTACATTTGTACCAAGTTTGCATATGTTTTGGCATGGTCTTATTAAATTTGTACCAAGTTTGCAAGTGTTTGGCATGGTCTTTTTAAATTTGTACCAAGTTTGCAAGTGTTTTGGCATGTTCTTATTAAATTTGTACCAAGTCTGCAAGTGTTTTGGCATGGTCTTATTTAATTTGAACCAAGTTTGCAAGTGTTTTGGCATGGTCTTATTAAATTTGTACCAAGTTTGCAAGTGTTTGGCATGGTCTTAGGAAGTTTGTTTCAAGTTTGCAAGTGTTCGGCATGGCCTTATTAAATTTGTACCAAGTTTTCAAGTGTTCGGCAAGGTCTTATTAAATTTGTACCAAGTTTGCAAGTGTTTTGGCATGGTCTTAGGAAGTTTGTTCCAAGTCTACAACTGTTTTGGCATGGTCTTATTAAATTTGTACCAAGTTTGCAAGTGTTTTGGCATGGTCTTATTAAATTTGTACCAAGTTTGCAAGTGTTTTGGCATGGTCTTAGGAAGTTTGTTTCAAGTTTGCAAGTGTTTGGCATGGTCTTATTAAATTTGTTCCAAGTTTGCAAGTGTTTTGGCTTGGTCTTATTAAATTTTTACCAAGTTTGCAAGTGTTTTGGCATGGTCTTAGGAAGTTTGTTCCAAGTTTGCAAGTGTTTTGGCATGATCCTATAAAATGTGTACCAAGTTTGCAAGTGTTTGGCATGGTCTTAGGAAGTTTGTTCCAAGTTTGCAAGTGTTTGGCATGGTCTTATTAAATTTGTACCAAGTTTGCAATAGTTTTGGCATGGTCTTATTAAATTTATACCAAGTTTGCAAGTGTTTTGGCATGGTCTTATTAAATTTGTACCAAGTTTGCAAGTGTTTTGGCATGGTCTTAGGAAGTTTGTTCCAAGTTTGCAAGTGTTTGGCATGGTCTTAGTAAATTTGTTCCAAGTTTGCAAGTGTTTTGGCATGGTCTTATCAAATTTGTACTAAGTTTGCAAGTGTTTTGGCATGGTCTTATTAAATTTGTACCAAGTTTGCAAGTGTTTTGGCATGGTCTTATTAAATTTGTACCAAGTTTGCAAGTGTTTTGGCATGGTCTTATTAAATTTGTTCCAAGTTTGCAAGTGTTTTGGCTTGGTCTTATTCAATTTGTACCAAGTTTGCAAGTGTTTTGGCATGGTCCTAGGAAGTTTGTTCCATGTTTGCAAGTGTTTTGGCATGGTCTTATTAAATTTTTACCAAGTTTGCAAGTGTTTTGGCATGGTCTTAGGAAGTTTGTTCCAAGTTTGCAAGTGTTTGGCATGGTCTTATTAAATTTGTACCAAGTTTGCAAGTGTTTTGGCATGGTCGAAGGAAGTTTGTTCCAAGTTTGCAAGTGTTTGGCATGGTCTTATTAAATTTGTACCAAGTTTGCAAGTGTTTTGGCATGGTCTTATTAAATTTGTTCCAAGTTTGCTAGTGTTTTGGCATGGTCTTATTAAATTTGTACCAAGTTTGCAAGTGTTTTGGCATGGTCTAAGGAAGTTTGTTCCATTTTTGCAAGTGTTTGGCATGGTCTTATTAAATTTGTACCAAGTTTGCAAGTGTTTTGGCATGGTCTTAGGAAGTTTGTTCCAAGTTTGCAAGTGTTTTGGCATGGTCTTATTAAATTTGTTCCAAGTTTGCAAGTGTTTTGGCTTGGTCTTATTAAATTTGTACCAAGTTTGCAAGTGTTTTGGCATGGTCTTAGGAAGTTTGTTCCAAGTTTGCAAGTGTTTTGGCATGGTCTTATTTAATGTGCACCAAGTTTGCAAGTGTTTTGGCATGGTCTTAGAAAGTTTGTTCCAAGTTTGCAAGTGTTTGGCATGGTCTTATTAAATTTGTAACAAAGTTTGCAAGTGTTTTGGCATGGTCTTATTAAATTTGTACCAAGTTTGCAAGTGTTTTGGCATGGTCTTATTAAATTTGTACCAAGTTTGCAAGTGTTTTGGCATGGTCTTAGGAAGTTTGTTCCAAGTTTGCAAGTGTTTGGCATGGTCTTAGTAAATTTGTACCAAGTTTGCAAGTGTTTTGGCATGGTCTTATTAAATTTGTACCAAGTTTGCAAGTGTTTTGGCATGGTCTTATTAAATTTGTTCCAAGTTTGCAAGTGTTTTGGCTTGGTCTTATTAAATTTGTACCAAGTTTGCAAGTGTTTTGGCATGGTCTTAGGAAGTTTGTTCCAAGTTTGCAAGTGTTTTGGCATGGTCTCATTAAATGTGTACCAAGTTTGCAAGTGTTTTGGCATGGTCTTAGGAAGTTTGTTCCAAGTTTGCAAGTGTTTGGCATGGTCTTATTAAATTTGTACCAAGTTTGCAAGTGTTTTGGCATGGTCTTATTAAATTTGTACCAAGTTTGTTACTGTTTTGGCATGGTCTTATTAAATTTGTAACAAGTTTGCAAGTGTTTTGGCATGGTCTTAGGAAGTTTGTTCCAAGTTTGCAAGTGTTTGGCATGGTCTTATTAAATTTGTACCAAGTTTGCAAGTGTTTTGGCATGGTCTTATTAAATTTGTACCAAGTTTGCAAGTGTTTTGGCATGGTCTTATTAAATTTGTACCAAGTTTGCAAGAGATTTGGCATGGTCTTATTAAATTTGTACCAAGTTTGCAAGTGTTTTGGCATAGTCTAAGGAAGTTTGTTCCATTTTTGCAAGTGTTTTGGCATGGTTTTATTAAATGTGTACCAAGTTTGCAAATGTTTTGGCATGGTCTTAGGAAGTTTGTTCCAAGTTTGCAAGTGTTTGGCATGGTCTTATTAAATTTGTACCAAGTTTGCAAGTGTTTTAGCATGGTCTTAGGAAGTTTGTTCCAAGTTTGCAAGTGTTTGGCATGGTCTTATTAATTTTGTACCAAGTTTGCAAGTGTTTTGGCATGGTCTTATTAAATTTGTACCAAGTTTGCAAGTGTTTTGGCATGGTCTTAGGAAGTTTGTTCCAAGTTTGCAAGTGTTTGGCATGATCTAATTAAATTTGTACCAAGTTTGCAAGTGTTTTGGCATGGTCTTATTAAATTTGTACCAAGTTTGCAAGTGTTTTGGCATGCTCTTATTAAATTTGTACCAAGTTTGCAAGTGTTTTGGTATGGTCTTATTAAATTTGTTCCAAGTTTGCAAGTGTTTTGGCTTGGTCTAATTAAATTTGTACCAAGTTTGCAAGTGTTTTGGCATGGTCTTAGGAAGTTTGTTCCAAGTTTGCAAGTGTTTTGGCATGGTCTTATTAAATTTGTACCAAGTTTGCAAGTGTTTTGGCATGGTCTTATTAAATTTATACCAAGTTTGCAAGTGTTTTGGCATGGTCTTATTAAATTTGTACCAAGTTTGCAAGTGTTTTGGCATGGTCTTAGGAAGTTTGTTCCAAGTTTGCAAGTGTTTGGCATGGTCTTAGTAAATTTGTACCAAGTTTGCAAGTGTTTTGGCATGGTCTTATTAAATTTGTACCAAGTTTGCAAGTGTTTTGGCATGGTCTTATTAAATTTGTACCAAGTTTGCAAGTGTTTTGGCATGGTCTTAGGAAGTTTGTTCCAAGTTTGCAAGTGTTTGGCATGGTCTTAGTAAATTTGTACCAAGTTTGCAAGTGTTTTGGCATGGTCTTATTAAATTTGTACCAAGTTTGCAAGTGTTTTGGCATGGTCTTATTAAATTTGTACCAAGTTTGCAAGTGTTTTGGCATGGTCTTAAGAAGTTTGTTTCAAGTTTGCAAGTGTTTGGCATGGTCTTATTAAATTTGTACCAAGTTTGCAAGTGTTTTGGCATGGTCTTATTAAATTTGTACCAAGTTTGCAAGTGTTTTGGCATGGTCTAAGGAAGTTTGTTCCATGTTTGCAAGGGTTTTGGCATGGTCTTATTAAATTTTTACCAAGTTTGCAAGTGTTTTGGCATGGTCTTATTAAATTTGTTCCAAGTTTGCAAGTGTTTTGGCTTGGTCTTATTAAATTTGTACCAAGTTTGCGTGTGTTTTGGCATGGTCTTAGGAAGTTTGTTCCAAGTTTGCAAGTGTTTTGGCATGGTCTTATTAAATGTGTACCAAGTTTGCAAGTGCTTTGGCATGGTCTTAGGAAGTTTGTTCCAGGTTTGCAAGTGTTTGGCATGGTCTTATTAAATTTGTACCAAGTTTGCAAGTGTTTTGGCATGGTCTTATTAAATTTGTACCAAGTTTGTTACTGTTTTGGCATGGTCTTATTAAATTTGTACCAAGTTTGCAAGTGTTTTGGCATGGTCTTAGGAAGTTTGTTCCAAGTTTGCAAGTGTTTGGCATGGTCTTAGTAAATTTGTACCAAGTTTGCAAGTGTTTTGGCATGGTCTTATTAAATTTGTACCAAGTTTGCAAGTTTTTTGGCATGGTCTTATTAAATTTGTACCAAGTTTGCAAGTGTTTTGGCATGGTCTTTTTAAATTTGTACCAAGTTTGCAAGTGTTTTGGCATGGTCTTATTAAATTTGTTCCAAGTTTGCAAGTGTTTTGGCTTGGTCTTATTAAATTTGTACCAAGTTTGCAAGTGTTTTGGCATGGTATAAGGAAGTTTGTTCCATTTTTGCAAGTGTTTTGGCATGGTCTTATTAAATGTGTACCAAGTTTGCAAGTGTTTTGGCATGGTCTTAGGAAGTTTGTTCCAAGTTTGCAAGTGTTTGGCATGGTCTTATTAAATTTGTTCCAAGTTTGCAAGTGTTTTGGCATGGTCTTAGGAAGTTTGTTCCAAGTTTGCAAGTGTTTGGCATGGTCTTCTTAAATTTGTACCAAGTTTGCAAGTGTTTGGCATGGTCTTATTAAATTTTTACCAAGTTTGCAAGTGTTTTGGCATGGTCTTATTAAATTTGTACCGAGTTTGCAAGTGTTTTGGCATGGTCTTATTAAATTTGTACCAAGTTTGCAAGTGTTTTGGCATGGTCTTAGGTTGTTTGATCCAAGTTTGCAAGTGTTTTGGCATGGTCTTATTGAAATCGTACCAAGTTTGCAAATGTTTTGGCATGGTCTTATTAAATTTGTTCCAAGTTTGCAAGTGTTTTGGCATGGTCTTAGTAAATTTGTACCAAGTTTGCAAGTGTTTTGGCATGGTCTTATTAAATTTGTACCAAGTTTGCAAGTTTTTTGGCATGGTCTTATTAAATTTGTACCAAGTTTGCAAGTGTTTTGGCATGGTCTTATTAAATTTGTACCAAGTTTGGAAGTGTTTTGGCATGGTCTTAGGAAGTTTGTTCCAAGTTTCCAAGTGTTTGGCATGGTCTTATTAAATTTGTACCAAGTTTGCAAGTGTTTGGCATGGTCTTATTAAATTTTTACCAAGTTTGCAAGTGTTTTGGCATGGTCTTATTAAATTTGTACCGAGTTTGCAAGTGTTTTGGCATGGTCTTATTAAATTTGTACCAAGTTTGCAAGTGTTTTGGCATGGTCTTAGGTTGTTTGATCCAAGTTTGCAAGTGTTTTGGCATGGTCTTATTGAAATCGTACCAAGTTTGCAAATGTTTTGGCATGGTCTTATTAAATTTGTTCCAAGTTTGCAAGTGTTTTGGCATGGTCTTATTAAATTTGTACCAAGTTTGCAAGTGTTTTGGCATGGTCTTATTAAATTTGTACCAAGTTTGCAAGTGTTTTGGCATGGTCTTATTAAATTTGTACCAAGTTTGCAAGTGTTTTGACATGGTCTTATTAAATTTGTACCAAGTTTGCAAGTGTTTTGGCATGGTTTTATTAAATTTGTACCAAGTTTGCAAGTGTTTTGGCATGGTGTTTTTAAATTTGTACCAAGTTTGCAAGTGTTTTGGCATGGTCTAATTAAATTTGTACCAAGCTTGCAAGTGTTTTGGCATGGTCTTATTAAACTTGTTCCAAGTGTGCAAGTGTTTTGGCTTGGTCTTAATAAATTTGTACCAAGTTTGCAAGTGTTTTGGCATGGTCTTATTAAATTTGTACCAAGTTTGCAAGTGTTTTGGCATGGTCTTAGGAAGTTTGTTCCAAGTTTGCAAGTGTTTGGCATCGTCTTATTAAATTTGTACCAAGTTGGCAAGTGTTTTGGCATGGTCTAATTAAATTTGTACCAAGTTTGCAAGTGTTTTGGCATGGTCTTAGGAAGTTTGTTCCAAGTTTGCAAGTGTTTGCCATCGTCTTATTAAATTTGTACCAAGTTTGCAAGTGTTTTGGCATGGTCTTATTAAATTTGTTCCAAGTTTGCAAGTGTTTTGGCTTGGTCTTATTAAATTTGTACCAAGTTTGCAAGTGTTTTGGCATGGTCTTAGGAAGTTTGTTCCATGTTTGCAAGTGTTTTGGCATGGTCTTATTAAATGTGTACCAAGTTTGAAAGTGTTTTGGCATGGTCTTAGGAAGTTTGTTCCAAGTTTGCAAGTGTTTGGCATGGTCTTATTAATTTTGTACCAAGTTTGCAAGTGTTTTGGCATGGTCTTATCAAATTTGTACCAAGTTTGCAAGTGTTTTGGCATGGTCTTAGGAAGTTTGTTCCAAGTTTGCAAGTGTTTGGCATCGTCTTATTAAATTTGTACCAAGTTTGCAAGTGTTTTGGCATGGTCTTATTAAATTTGTACCAAGTTTGCAAGTGTTTTGGCATGGTCTTATTAAACTTGTTCCAAGTTTGCAAGTGTTTTGGCTTGGTCTTAATAAATTTGTACCAAGTTTACAAGTGTTTTGGCATGGTCTGATTAAATTTGTACCAAGTTTGCAAGTGTTTTGGCATGGTCTTATTAAACTTGTTCCAAGTTTGCAAGTGTTTTGGCTTGGTCTTAATAAATTTGTACCAAGTTTACAAGTGTTTTGGCATGGTCTTATTAAATTTGTACCAAGTTTGCAAGTTTTTTGGCATGGTCTTAGGAAGTTTGTTCCAAGTTTGCAAGTGTTTTGGCATGGTCTTAGGAAGTTTGTTCCAAGTTTGCAAGTGTTTGGCATGGTTTTATTAAATTTGTACCAAGTTGGCAAGTGTTTTGGCATGGTCTTATTAAATTTGTACCAAGTTTGCAAGTGTTTTGGCATGGTCTTAGGAAGTTTGTTCCAAGTTTGCAAGTGTTTGCCATCGTCTTATTAAATTTGTACCAAGTTTGCAAGTGTTTTGGCATGGTCTCATTAAATTTTTACCAAGTTTGCAAGTGTTTTGGCATGGTCTTAGGAAGTTTGTTCCAAGTTTGCAAGTGTTTTGGCATGGTCTTATTAAATTTGTACCAAGTTTGCAAGTGTTTTGGCATGGTCTTATTAAATTTGTACCAAGTTTGCAAGTGTTTTGGCATGGTCTTATTAAATTTGTACCAAGTTTGCAAGTGTTTTGACATGGCCTTATTAAATTTGTACCAAGTTTGCAAGTGTTTTGGCATGGTTTTATTAAATTTGTACCAAGTTTGCAAGTGTTTTGGCATGGTGTTTTTAAATTTGTACCAAGTTTGCAAGTGTTTTGGCATGGTCTTATTAAATTTGTACCAAGCTTGCAAGTGTTTTGGCATGGTCTTATTAAACTTGTTCCAAGTGTGCAAGCGTTTTGGCTTGGTCTTAATAAATTTGTACCAAGTTTGCAAGTGTTTTGGCATGGTCTTATTAAATTTGTACCAAGTTTGCAAGTGTTTTGGCATGGTCTTAGGAAGTTTGTTCCAAGTTTGCAAGTGTTTTGGCATGGTCTTAGGAAGTTTGTTCCAAGTTTGCAAGTGTTTGGCATGGTCTTATTAAATTTGTACCAAGTTGGCAAGTGTTTTGGCATGGTCTTATTAAATTTGTACCAAGTTTGCAAGTGTTTTGGCATGGTCTTAGGAAGTTTGTTCCAAGTTTGCAAGTGTTTGCCATCGTCTTATTAAATTTGTACCAAGTTTGCAAGTGTTTTGGCATGGTCTTATTAAATTTGTTCCAAGTTTGCAAGTGTTTTGGCTTGGTCTTATTAAATTTGTACCAAGTTTGCAAGTGTTTTGGCATGGTTTTATTAAATTTGTACAAAGTTTGCAAGTGTTTTGGCATGGTCTTATTAAATTTGTACCAAGTTTGCAAGTGTTTTGGCATGGTCTTATTAAATTTGTACCAAGTTTGCAAGTGTTTTGGCATGGTCTTAGGAAGTTTGTTCCAAGTTTGCAAGTGTTTGGCATGGTCTTATTAATTTTGCACCAAGTTTGCAAGTGTTTTGGCATGGTCTTATTAAATTTGTACCAAGTTTGCAAGTGTTTTGGTATGGTCTTATTAAATTTGTACCAAGTTTGCAAGTGTTTTGGCATGGTCTTAGGAAATTTGTACCAAGTTTGCAAGTGTTTTGGCATGGTCTTAGGAAGTTTGTTCCAAGTTTGCAAGTGTTTTGGCATGGTCTTATTAAATTTGTACCAAGTTTGCAAGTGTTTTGGCATGGTCTTAGGAAGTTTGTTCCAAGTTTGCAAGTGTTTGGCATGGTCTTATTAAATTTGTACCAAGTTTGCAAGTGTTTTTAAATGGTCTTAGGAAGTTTGTTCCAAGTTGGCAAGTGTTTGGCATGGTCTTCTTAAATTTGTACCAAGTTTGCAAGTGTTTTGGCATGGTCTTATTAAATTTGTACCAAGTTTGCAAGTGTTTTGGCATGGTCTTAGGAAGTTTTTTCCAAGTTTGCAAGTGTTTTGGCATGGTCTTATTAAATTTGTACCAAGTTTGCAAGTGTTTTGGCATGGTCTTATTAAATTTGTACCAAGTTTGCAAGTGTTTTGGCATGGTCTTATTAAACTTGTTCCAAGTTTGCAAGTGTTTTGGCTTGGTCTTAATAAATTTGTACCAAGTTTGCAAGTGTTTTGGCATGGTTTTATTAAATTTGTACCAAGTTTGCAAGTGTTTGGGCATGGTGTTATTAAATTTGTACCAAGTTTGCAAGTGTTCTGGCATGGTCTTAGGAAGTTTGTTCCAAGTTTGCAAGTGTTTGGCATCGTCTTATTAAATTTGTACCTAGTTTGCAAGTGTTTTGGCATGGTCTTATTAAATTTGTACCAAGTTTGCAAGTGTTTTGGCATGGTCTTAGGAAGTTTGTTCCAAGTTTGCAAGTGTTTGGCATAGTCTCATTAAATTTGTACCAAGTTTGCAAGTGTTTTGGCATGGTCTTAGGAAGTTTGTTCCAAGTTTGCAAGTGTTTGGCATGGTCTTATTAAATTTGTACCAAGTTTGCAAGTGTATTGGCTTGGTCTTATTAAATTTGTACCAAGTTTGCAAGTGTTTTGGCATGGTCTTAGCAAGTTTGTTCCAAGTTTGCAAGTGTTTGGCATGGTCTTATTAAATTTGTACCAAGTTTGCAAGTGTTTTGGCATGGTCTTAGGAAGTTTGTTCCAAGTTTGCAAGTGTTTGGCATGGTCTTCTTAAATTTGTACCAAGTTTGCAAGTGTTTTGGCATGGTCTTATTAAATTTGTTCCAAGTTTGCAAGTGTTTTGGCATGGTCTTATTAAATTTGTACCAAGTTTGCAAGTGTTTGGCATGGTCTTATAAAATTTGTACCAAGTTTGCAAGTGTTTTGGCATGGTCTTATTTAACTTGTTCCAGTTTGCAAGTGTTTTGGCTTGGTCTTATTAAATTTGTACCAAGTTTGCAAGTGTTTTGGCATGGTCTTATTAAATTTGTTCCAAGTTTGCAAGTGTTTTGGCTTGGTCTTATTAAATTTGTACCAAATTTGCAAGTGTTTTGGCATGGTCTTAGGAAGTTTGTTCCATGTTTGCAAGTGTTTTGGCATGGTCTTAGGACGTTTGTTCCAAGTTTGCAAGTGTTTGGCATGGTCTTATTAAATTTGCACCAACTTTGCAAGTGTTTTGGCATGGTCTTATTAAATTTGTACCAAGTTTGCAAGTGTTTTGGTATGGTCTTATTAAATTTGTACCAAGTTTGCAAGTGTTTTGGCATGGTCTTATTAAATTTGTACCAAGTTTGCAAGTGTTTTGGCATGGTCTTAGGAAGTTTGTTCCAAGTTTGCAAGTGTTTTGGCATGGTCTTATTAAATTTGTACCAAGTTTGCAAGTGTTTTGGCATGGTCTTAGGAAGTTTGTTCCAAGTTTGCAAGTGTTTGGCATGGTCTTATTAAAGTTGTACCAAGTTTGCAAGTGTTTTGGCATGGTCTTAGGAAGTTTGTTCCAAGTTTGCAAGTGTTTTGGCATGGTCTTAGGAAGTTTGTTCGAAGTTTGCAAGTGTTTTGGCATCGTCTTATTAAATTTGTACCAAGTTTGCAAGTGTTTTGGCATGGTCTTTTTAAATTTGTACCAAGTTTGCAAGTGTTTGGCATCGTCTTATTAAATTTGTACCAAGTTTGCAAGTGTTTTGGCAAGGTGTTATTAAATTTGTACCAAGTTTGCAAGTGTTTTGGCATGGTCTTAGGAAGTTTGTTCCAAGTTTGCAAGTGTTTGGCATCATCTTATTAAATTTGTACCAAGTTTGCAAGTGTTTTGGCATGGTCTTATTAAATTTGTACCAAGTTTGCAAATGTTTTGGCATGGTCTTAGGAAGTTTGTTCAAAGTTTGAAAGTGTTTGGCATGGTCTTATTAAATTTGTACCAAGTTTGCAAGTGTTTTGGCATGGTCTTAGGAAGTTTGTTCCAAGTTTGCAAGTGTTTGGCATGGTCTTATTAAATTTGTACCAAGTTTGCAAGTGTTTGACATGGTCTTCTTAAATTTGTACCAAGTTTGCAAGTGTTTTGGCATGGTCTTAGGAATTTTGTTCGAAGTTTGCTAGTGTTTGGCATCGTCTTGTTAAATTTGTACCAAGTTTGCAAGTAATTGGCATGGTCTTATTAAATTTGTACCAAGTTTGCAAGTGTTTTGGCATGGTCTTAGGAAGTTTTTTCCAAGTGTGCAAGTGTTTTGGCATGGTCTTATTAAATTTGTACCAAGTTTGCAAGTGTTTTGGCATGGTCTTATTAAATTTGTACCAAGTTTGCAAGTGTTTTGGCATGGTCTTATTAAACATGTTCCAAGTTTGCAAGTGTTTTGGCTTGGTCTTATTAAATTTGTACCAAGTTTGCAAGTGTTTTGCCATGGTTTTATTCAATTTGTACCAAGTTTGCAAGTGTTTTGGCATGGTGTTAGGAAATTTGTACCATGTTTGCAAGTGTTTTGGCATGGTCTTATTAAATTTGTACCAAGTTTGCAAGTGTTTTGGCATGGTCTTAGGAAGTTTGTTCCAAGTTTGCAAGTGTTTGGCATGGTCTTATTAAATTTGTTCCAAGTTTGCAAGTGTTTTGGCATGGTCTTATGAAATTTGTACCAAGTTTGCAAGTGTTTTGGCATGGTCTTATTAAATTTGTACCAAGTTTGCAAGTGTTTTGGCATGGTCTTATTAATTTTGTACCAAGTTTGCAAGTGTTTTGGCATGGTCTTAGGAAGTTTTTTCCAAGTTTGCAAGTGTTTTGGCATGGTCTTATTAAATTTGTACCAAGTTTGCAAGTGTTTTGGCATGGTCTTAGGAAGTTTGTTCCAAGTTTGCAAGTGTTTGGCATGGTCTTATTAAATTTGTACCAAGTTTGCAAGTGTTTTGGCATGGTCTTAGGAAGTTTGTTCCAAGTTTGCAAGTGTTTGGCATGGTCTTCTTAAATTTGTACCAAGTTTGCAAGTGTTTTGGCATGGTCTTAGGAAGTTTGTTCGAAGTTTGCAAGTGTTTGGCATCGTCTTATTAAATTTGTACCAAGTTTGCAAGTGTTTTGGCATGGTCTTATTAAATTTGTACCAAGTTTGCAAGTGTTTTGGCATGGTCTTAGGAAGTTTTTTCCAAGTTTGCAAGTGTTTTGGCATGGTTTTATTAAATTTGTATCAAGTTTGCAAGTGTTTTGGCATGGTCTTAGGAAGTTTGTTCCAAGTTTGCAAGTGTTTTGGCATAGTCTTATTAAACTTGTTCCAAGTTTGCAAGTGTTTTGGCATGGTCTTATTAAATTTGTACCAAGGTTGCAAGTGTTTTGGCATGGTCTTAGGAAGTTCGTTCGAAGTTTGCAAGTGTTTGGCATCGTCTTATTAAATTTGTACCAAGTTTGCAAGTGTTTTGGCATGGTCTTATTAAATTTGTACCAAGTTTGCAAGTGTTTTGGCATGGTTTTATTAAATTTGTACCAAGTTTGCAAGTGTTTTGGCATGGTGTTATTAAATTTGTACCAAGTTTTCAAGTGTTCTGGCATGGTCTTAGGAAGTTTGTTCCAAGTTTGCAAGTGTTTGGCATCGTCTTATTAAATTTGTACCAAGTTTGCAAGTGTTTTGGCATGGTCTTATTAAATTTGTACCAAGGTTGCAAGTGTTTTGGCATGGTCTTAGGAAGTTTTTTCCAAGTTTGCAAGTGTTTTGGCATGGTTTTATTAAATTTGTATCAAGTTTGCAAGTGTTTTGGCATGGTCTTAGGAAGTTTTTTCCAAGTTTGCAAGTGTTTTGGCTTGGTCTTTTTAAATTTGTACCAAGTTTGCAAGTGTTTTGGCATGGTTTTATTAAATTTGTACCAAGTTTGCAAGTGTTTTGGCATGGTGTTATTAAATTTGTACCAAGTTTTCAAGTGTTCTGGCATGGTCTTAGGAAGTTTGTTCCAAGTTTGCAAGTGTTTGGCATCGTCTTATTAAATTTGTACCAAGTTTGCAAGTGTTTTGGCATGGTCTTATTAAATTTGTACCAAGGTTGCAAGTGTTTTGGCATGGTCTTAGGAAGTTTGTTCCAAGTTTGCAAGTGTTTGGCATGGTCTTATTAAATTTGTACCAAGTTTGCAAGTGTTTTGGAACGGTCTTAGGAAGTTTGTTCCAAGTTTGCAAGTGTTTGGCATGGTCTTATTAAATTTGTACCAAGTTTGCAAGTGTTTTGGCATGGTCTTAGGAAGTTCGTTCGAAGTTTGCAAGTGTTTGGCATCGTCTTATTAAATTTGTACCAAGTTTGCAAGTGTTTTGGCATGGTCTTATTAAATTTGTACCAAGTTTGCAAGTGTTTTGGCATGGTCTTAATAAATTTGTACCAAGTTTGCAAGTGTTTTGGCATGGTCTAATTAAACTTGTTCCAAGTTTGCAAGTGTTTTGGCTTGGTCTTATTAAATTTGTACCAAGTTTGCAAGTGTTTTGGCATGGTTTTATTAAATTTGTACCAAGTTTGCAAGTGTTTTGGCATGGTGTTTATTAAATTTGTACCAAGTTTGCAAGTGTTTTGGCATGGTCTTATTAAGTTTGTACCAAGTTTGCAAGTGTTTTGGCATGGTCTTAGGAAGTTTGTTCCAAGTTTGCAAGCGTTTGGCATGGTCTTATTAAATTTGTACCAAGTTTGCAAGTGTTTTGGCATGGTCTTATAAAATTTGTACCAAGTTTGCAAGTGTTTTGGCATGGTCTTATTAAATTTGTACCAAGTTTGCAAGTGTTTTGGCATGGTCTTATTAAATTTGTTCCAAGTTTGCCAGTGTTTTGGAATGGTCTCATAAAATTTGTACCAAGTTTGCAAAAGTTTTGGCATGGTCTTATTAAATTTTTACCAAGTTTGCAAGTGTTTTGGCATGGTCTTATTAATTTTGCACCAAGTTTGCAAGTGTTTTGGCATGGTCTTAGGAAGTTTGTTCCAAGTTTGCAAGTGTTTTGGCATGGTCTTATTAAATTTGTACCAAGTTTGCAAGTGTTTTGGCATGGTCTCAGGAAGTTTGTTCCAAGTTTGCAAGTGTTTGGCATGGTCTTATTAAATATTTACCAAGTTTGCAAGTGTTTTGGCATGGTCTTATTAAATTTGTACCAAGTTTGCAAGTGTTTTGGCATGGTCTTGGGAAGTTTGTTCCAAGTTTGCAAGTGTTTGGCATGGTCTCATTAAATTTGTACCAAGTTTGCAAGTGTTTTGGCATGGTCTTAGGAAGTTTGTTCCAAGTTTGCAAGTGTTTGGCATGGTCTTATTAAATTTGTACCAAGTTTGCAAGTGTTTTGGCATGGTCTTAGGAAGTTTGTTCGAAGTTTGCAAGTGTTTGGCATCGTCTTATTAAATTTGTACCAAGTTTGCAAGTGTTTTGGCATGGTCTTATTAAATTTGTACCAAGTTTGCAAGTGTTTTGGCATGGTCTTAATAAATTTGTACCAAGTTTGCAAGTGTTTTGGCATGGTCTTATTAAACTTGTTCCAAGTTTGCAAGTGTTTTGGCTTGGTCTTATTAAATTTGTACCAAGTTTGCAAGTGTTTTGGCATGGTTTTATTAAATTTGTACCAAGTTTGCAAGTGTTTTGGCATGGTGTTATTAAATTTGTACCAAGTTTGCAAGTGTTTTGGCTTGGTCTTATTAAATTTGTACCAAGTTTGCAAGTGTTTTGGCATGGTCTTAGGAAGTTTGTTCCAAGTTTGCAAGTGTTTGGCATGGTCTTATTAAATTTGTACCAAGTTTGCAAGTGTTTTGGCATGGTCTTATAAAATTTGTACCAAGTTTGCAAGCGTTTTGGTATGGTCTTATTAAATTTGTACCAAGTTTGCAAGTGTTTTGGCATGGTCTTATTAAATTTGTACCAAGTTTGCAAGTGTTTTGGCATGGTCTTATTAATTTTGTACCAAGTTTGCAAGTGTTTTGGCATGGTCTTAGGAAGTTTGTTCCAAGTTTGCAAGTGTTTTGGCATGGTCTTATTAAATTTGTTCCAAGTTTGCAAGTGTTTTGGCATGGTCTCAGGAAGTTTGTTCCAAGTTTGCAAGTGTTTGGCATGGTCTTATAAAATTTGTACCAAGTTTGCAAGTGTTTTGGCATGGTCTTAGGAAGTTTGTTCCAAGTTTGCAATTGTTTGGCATGGTCTTCTTAAATTCATACCAAGTTTGCAAGTGTTTTGGCATGGTCTTAGGAAGTTTGTTCGAAGTTTGCAAGTGTTTGGCATCGTCTTATTAAATTTGTACCAAGTTTGCAAGTGTTTTGGCATGGTCTTATTAAATTTGTACCAAGTTTGCAAGTGTTTTGGCATGGTCTTAGGAAGTTTTTTCCAAGTTTGCAAGTGTTTTGGCATGGTCTTATTAAATTTGTACCAAGTTTGCAAGTGTTTTGGCATGATCTTATTAAATTTGTACCAAGTTTGCAAGTGTTTTGGCATGGTCTTATTAAACTTGTTCCAAGTTTGCAAGTGTGTTGGCTTGGTCTTATTAAATTTGTACCAAGTTTGCAAGTGTTTTGGCATGGTTTCATTAAATTTGTACCAAGTTTGCAAGTGTTTTGGCATGGTGTTTTTAAATTTGTACCAAGTTTGCAAGTGTTCTGGCATGGTCTTAGGAAGTTTGTTCCAAGTTCGCAAGTGTTTGGCATCGTCTTATTAAATTTGTACCAAGTTTGCAAGTGTTTTGGCATGGTCTCATTAAATTTGTACTAAGTTTGCAAGTGTTTTGGCATGGTCTTAGGAAGTTTGTTCCAAGTTTGCAAGTGTTTGGCATGGTCTTTTTAAATTTGTACCAAGTTTGCAAGTGTTTTGGCATGGTCTTAGGAAGTTTGTTCCAAGTTTGCAAGTGTTTGGCATGGTCTTATTAAATTTGTACCAAGTTTGCAAGTGTTTTGGCACGGTCTTAGGAAGTTTGTTCGAAGTTTGCAAGTGTTTGGCATCGTCTTATTAAATTTGTACCAAGTTTGCAAGTGTTTTGGCATCGTCTTATTAAATTTGTACCAAGTTTGCAAGTGTTTTGGCATGGTCTTAGGAAGTTTGTTCCAAGTTTGCAAGTGTTTGGCATGGTCTTATTAAATTTGTACCAAGTTTGCAAGTGTTTTGGCATGGTCTTAGGAAGTTTGTTCCAAGTTTGCAAGTGTTTGGCATGGTCTTCTTAAATTTGTACCAAGTTTGCAAGTGTTTTGGCATGGTCTTAGGAAGTTTGTTCGAAGTTTGCAAGTGTTTGGCATCGTCTTATTAAATTTGTACCAAGTTTGCAAGTGTTTTGGCATCGTCTTATTAAATTTGTACCAAGTTTGCAAGTGTTTTGGCATGGTCTTATTAAATTTGTACCAAGTTTGCAAGTGTTTTGGCATGGTCTTAGGAAGTTTGTTCCAAGTTTGCAAGTGTTTGGCATGGTCTTATTAAATTTGTACCAAGTTTCCAAGTGTTTGGCATGGTCTTATTCAATTGGTAACAAACTTGCAAGTGTTTTGGTATGGTCTTATTAAAGTTGTTCCAAGTTTGCAAGTGTTTGGCATGGTCTTATTAAATTTCTACCAAGTTTGCAAGTGTTTTGGCATAATCTTAGGAAGTTTTTTCCAAGTGTGCAAGTGTTTCGGCATGGTCTTATTAAATTTGTACCAAGTTTGCAAGTGTTTTGGCATGGTCTTATTAAATTTTTACCAAGTTTGCAAGTGTTTTGGCATGGTCTTATTAAATTTGTACCAAGTTTGCAAGTGTTTTGGCATGGTCTTAGGAAGTTTTTTCCAAGTTTGCAAGTGTTTTGGCATGGTCTTATTAAATTTGTACCAAGTTTGCAAGTTTTTTGGCATGGTCTTATTAAATTTGTACCAAGTTTGCAAGTGTTTTGGCATGTTCTTAGGAAGTTTGTTCCAAGTTTGCAAGTGTTTTGGCATGGTCTTATTAAATTTGTACCAAGTTTGCAAGTGTTTTGGCATGGTCTTATTAAATTTGTTCCCAGTTTGCCAGTGTTTTGGAATGGTCTCATTAAATTTGTACCAAGTTTGCAAGTGTTTTGGCATGGTCTTATTAAATTTGTACCAAGTTTGCAAGTGTTTTGGCATGGTCTTATTAAATTTGTACCAAGTTTGCAAGTGTTTTGGCATGGTCTTATTAAATTTGTACCAAGTGTGGAAGTGTTTTGGCATGGTCTTAGGAAGTTTGTTCCAAGTTTCCAAGTGTTTGGCATGGTCTTATTAAATATGTACCAAGTTTGCAAGTGTTTGGCATGGTCTTATTAAATTTTTACCAAGTTTGCAAGTGTTTTGGCATGGTCTTATTAAATTTGTACCGAGTTTGCAGGTGTTTTGGCATGGTCTTATTAAATTTGTACCAAGTTTGCAAGTGTTTTGGCATGGTCTTAGGTTGTTTGATCCAAGTTTGCAAGTGTTTTGGCATGGTCTTATTGAAATCGTACCAAGTTTGCAAATGTTTTGGCATGGTCTTATTAAATTTGTTCCAAGTTTGCAAGTGTGTTGGCATGGTCTTATTACATTTGTACCAAGTTTGCAAGTGTTTTGGCATGGTCATAGGAAGTTTGTTTAAAGTTTGCAAGTGTTTGGCATGGTCTTATTAAATTTGTACCAAGTTTGCAAGTGTTTTGGCATGGTCTTATTAAATTTGTACCAAGTTTGCTAGTGTTTTGGCATGGTCTTATTAAATTTGTACCAAGTTTGCAAGTGTTTGGGCATGGTCTTATTAAATTTGTACCAAGTTTGCAAGTGTTTTGGCATGGTCTTAGGAAGTTTGTTCCAAGTTTGCAAGTGTTTGGCATGGTCTTATTAAATTTGTACCAAGTTTCCAAGTGTTTGGCATGGTCTTATTCAATTGGTAACAAACTTGCAAGTGTTTTGGTATGGTCTTATTAAATTTGTTCCAAGTTTGCAAGTGTTTCGGCATGGTCTTATTAAATTTGTACCAAGTTTGCAAGTGTTTTGGCATGGTCTTAGGAAGTTTGTTCCAAGTTTGCAAGTGTTTTGGCATGGTCTTATAAAATTTGTACTAAGTTTGCAAGTGTTTTGGCATGGGCTTATTAAATTTGTTCCAAGTTTGCAAGTATTTTGGCATGGTCTTATTACATTTGTACCAAGTTTGCATATGTTTTGGCATGGTCTTATTAAATTTGTACCAAATTTGCAAGTGTTTGGCATGGTCTTTTTAAATTTGTACCAAGTTTGCAAGTGTTTTGGCATGTTCTTATTAAATTTGTACCAAGTCTGCAAGTGTTTTGGCATGGTCTTATTTAATTTGTACCAAGTTTGCAAGTGTTTTGGCATGGTCTTATTAAATTTGTACCAAGTTTGCAAGTGTTTGGCATGGTCTTAGGAAGTTTGTTTCAAGTTTGCAAGTGTTTGGCATGGCCTTATTAAATTTGTACCAAGTTTTCAAGTGTTTGGCAAGGTCTTATTAAATTTGTACCAAGTTTGCAAGTGTTTTGGCATGGTCTTAGGAAGTTTGTTCCAAGTCTGCAACTGTTTTGGCATGGTCTTATTAAATTTGTACCAAGTTTGCAAGTGTTTTGGCATGGTCTTATTAAATTTGTACCAAGTTTGCAAGTGTTTTGGCATGGTCTTAGGAAGTTTGTTTCAAGTTTGCAAGTGTTTGGCATGGCCTTATTATATTTGTACCAAGTTTGCAAGTGTTTGGCAAGGTCTTATTAAATTTGTACCAAGTTTGCAAGTGTTTTGGCGTGGTCTTATTAAATTTGTACCAAGTTTATAAGTGTTTTGGCATGGTATTAGGAAGTTTGTTTCAAGTTTGCAAGTGTTTGGCATGGCCTTATTAAATTTGTACCAAGTTTTCAAGTGTTTGGCAAGGTCTTATTAAATTTGTACCAAGTTTGCAAGTGTTTTGGCATGGTCTTAGGAAGTTTGTTCCAAGTCTGCAACTGTTTTGGCATGTTCTTATTAAATTTGTACCAAGTCTGCAAGTGTTTTGGCATGGTCTTATTTAATTTGTAGCAAGTTTGCAAGTGTTTTGGCATGGTCTTATTAAATTTGTACCAAGTTTGCAAGTGTTTTGGCATGGTCTTAGGAAGTTTGTTCCAAGTTTGCAAGTGTTTGGCATGGTCTTATTAAATTTGTACCAAGTTGGCAAGTGTTTTGGCGTGGTCTTATTAAATTTGTACCAAGTTTATAAGTGTTTTGGCATGGTATTAGGAAGTTTGTTCCAAGTTTGCAAGTGTTTGGCATGGTCTTATGAAATTTGTACCAAGTTTGCAAGTGTTTTGGCATGGTCTTAGGAAGTTTGTTTCAAGTTTGCAAGTCTTTTGGCATGGTCTTAGGAAGTTGTTCCAAGTTTGCAAGTGTTTTGGCATGGTCTTATTAAATTTGTACCAAGTTTGCATGTGTTTTGGCATGGTCTTATTAAATTTGTACCAAGTTTGCAAGTGTTTTGGCATGGTCTTATTAAATTTGTACCAAGTTTGCAAGTGTTTTGACATGGTCTTAGGAAGTTTGTTTCAAGTTTGCAAGTGTTTGGCATGGTCTTATTAAATTTATACCAAGTTTGCAAGTGTTTGGCATGGTCTTATTAAATTTGTACCAAGTTTGCTAATGTTTTGGCATGGTCTTAGGAAGTTTGTTCCAAGTTTGCAAGTGTTTGGCATGGTCTTATTAAATTTGTACCTAGTTTGCAAGTGTTTTGGCATGGTCTTAGGAAGTTTGTTCGAAGTTTGCAAGTGTTTGGCATCGTCTTATTAAATTTGTACCAAGTTTGCAAGTGTTTTGGCATGGTCTTATTAAATTTGTACCAAGTTTGCAAGTGTTTTGGCATGGTCTTAATAAATTTGTACCAAGTTTGCAAGTGTTTTGGCATGGTCTTATTAAACTTGTTCCAAGTTTGCAAGTGTTTTGGCTTGGTCTTATTAAATTTGTACCAAGTTTGCAAGTGTTTTGGCATGGTCTTATTAAATTTGTACCAAGTTTGCAAGTGTTTTGGCATGGTGTTATTAAATTTGTACCAAGTTTGCAAGTGTTTTGGCATGGTCTTATTAAATTTGTACCATGTTTGCAAGTGTTTTGGCATGGTCTTAGGAAGTTTGTCCCAAGTTTGCAAGTGTTTGGCATGGTCTTATTAAATTTGTACCAAGTTTGCAAGTGTTTTGGCATGGTCTTATAAAATTTGTACCAAGTTTGCAAGTCTTTTGGTATGGTCTTATTAAATTTGTACCAAGTTTGCAAGTGTTTTTGCATGGTCTTATTAAATTTGTACTAAGTTTGCAAGTGTTTTGGCATGCTCTTTTTAATTTTGTACCAAGTTTGCAAGTGTTTTGGCATGGTCTTAGGAAGTTTGTTCCAAGTTTGCAAGTGTTTTGGCATGGTCTTATTAAATTTGTACCAAGTTTGCAAGTGTTTTGGCATGGTCTCAGGAAGTTTGTTCCAAGTTTGCAAGTGTTTGGCATGGTCTTATTAAATTTTTACCAAGTTTGCAAGTGTTCTGGCATGGTCTTAGGAAGTTTGTTCCAAGTTTGCAAGTGTTTGGCATCGTTTTATTAAATTTGTACCAAGTTTGCAAGTGTTTTGGCATGGTCTTATTAAATTTGTACCAAGTTTGCAAGTGTTTTGGCATGGTCTTGGGAAGTTTGTTCCAAGTTTGCAAGTGTTTGGCATGGTCTTATTAAATTTGTACCAAGTTTGCAAGTGTTTTGGCATGGTCTTAGGAAGTTTGTTCCAAGTTTGCAAGTGTTTGGCATGGTCTTATTAAATTTGTACCAAGTTTGCAAGTGTTTTGGCATGGTCTTAAGAAGTTTGTTCGAAGTTTGCAAGTGTTAAATTTGTACCAAGTTTGCAAGTGTTTTGGCATGGTCTTATTAAATTTGTACCAAGTTTGCAAGTGTTTTGGCATGGTCTTAATAAATTTGTACCAAGTTTTTTTTTTTTTTATAAAAGACGTTTATTAAGGGTGTACAATATTTCTTACATACTATTTAATCACATTTACATAGGTTTTGTTTCCTTCGCACGTGTTGGACGGGAAACAAAGGCAAGACTTTACAAACAGATTGATTTAAAGAGAACAGGAAAGGACATCTACATCAATCGCAACATCATTGTTTCCAATGATGTGGATGATGTAGTTTGAAAATACGGAGAGTACTGCACTGCGTGTGCCCGCTCTTATCCTGTTTAGAGCGGGCCAGTGCAGGTCGACAAAACGAAGATGGGACCCTGGAGCAACTTGTTGCAGCCGCTGTTGTAGAGTGTCCCACGCCAGCGACACGCGGGGACATGCTGCAAACTTGTGCTCCAGGGTCTCGACAGCGGGACAAAACGTGCACGTTGGTGTGTCGGCTCTGCCGGTTTCGAAAAGATGCTCAGCGTGCGAGATCTTCCCGTTTGCCAGCAGGTAAAGGGCGGAACGTTGTGCAGACGTCAGCATCCTGGAGCTTATGTTTCCCCACACTCTTCTCCACAGTGTGTGTGGGGAAGCTCCAACCACCCTTGGGTCCGGTAGGGTGTTTGTTGCTGCGCGTCGCAGTCCTCGTGTTGATGGCGATCGTCGGAGGGTCTCTGGCACGTATGCCAGGTGCTGGATAACCTTGCGGAGGCAGGGGTAGGACGACGGGACGGAGTTGGTGTCGGGTGGGTTCCCAGCGTTGGCGATATACTGAGACCCGATCACCAAACATCCTTGCTCCGCAAGGTACCGGTTGGTGAGTAGCGATTGTGTGGTGATGATGGGGATGTGGAGATTAAGTCCACCGCGATCTCGTGGTAGCGCCAGCTGGAGTAGAGGAACGCGGATGCCACCAGAGCCGTTCCACAGCAGTGATCCAATCATGTGAGAGACCTTTGCAACGTCCCGCTGCCGAGCGCCACAGACAGACGCGACAAACCATAGCCTGGGGAGCAGGAAGGTGTTGAGAAGCAACACCTTCTGGGCCAGGTTCAGGTCTCTCACACGATGAAGCCAGACCAACTGCCGAAACTTCTGGATCACCACGTCCCAGTTGTGCGCCATGGCCTCGCGGATGTTGTTGGAGAACAATATCCCGAGAAGCCGGAGACGCTCCTCGGTGCGTAGCCATGGGACGTGGATCCTCGTTGCTGGAGTGACGTGTCCGATGTCGATCGCGATGGTCTTCCCCACGTTCAGTCTGGCCCCTGAGCAAAGGCCAAACGTCTCGAACGCCTCTCTGACCCGCTCGATTTTGGAAAGGGAGGAAGTAATCACTGAGACATCGTCGGCATATGCATTGATCAGGTCATCCTGATCGCAGCAAATACTTTCGAGCTCAGTAATAAGGGGATGAAGGTAAAGGACAAACAGATGCATGGAAAGAGGATCGCCCTGTCTGACGGAACGTTGGATGGGGAAGGGAGAGGACAGCTGTCCATTCACAAGCAGACGGGAAGAAGACCGCTCACCAATTGACCTGAGAAGCCCAACCAGCCGGGGACTGAATCCCAGGGAGGTCATGGTCGTCCACAGGAAGTCTCGGTCGACGCGGTCAAACGCCTGCGAGAGGTCGAAGGAAACGAGCTTGCCGCTTTTCTTCCTCCTCTTCAAGTCCAGAATTCTCTCCTTAACCGAGAGAACAGCTTGAAAAATGTTGTGCGGCTTGTTGCTGCATTTTTGGGCTGGGGAAATTATCTGCCACTTGTCGATGATCACATCGACCCGAAGCTTCAAAATTCTCGCCAGCAGCTTGTAATCAGTGTTAAGGAGAGAAATCGGACGGAAAGAGGGCATTGCACTCCCAGTTCCCTTCTTTCTCACAAGCACTATGACGCCGTCGACGAAGCTTCGAGGAAATTCCCCATGAAGGGCCTCGTTGAGGACGTACCCGAGCTCCCGTCCCACAATGTGGAACGCGCGGAGATAGAACTCCCTGGGAATCCCGTCCGGGCCAGGTGACTTCCGAGGTGCCGATTTTTTGACTGCATCAAAGATCTCGCTAGGGGTGATTTCCGCCATGCAGTCATTGTTGGCTTCGCAGTCCTCCGGGATAACCCGTCTACTAGTAAAATTGTTATGCGTAACCGTGTTTTCGACCGAGTAGAGGGCCTTGTACTCAGTGTACAAATACTCGGCGATCTCCTCCTCCAAGGCGAGAGTTCTTCCATCGTTGGTTTGGAAGTTCTCAATGACAGTACTTCTCCTCCTCCGCTCTCCCAGCTGGAAGGTGGAAACTTTTTCACCGTCAACGAGGGTTTCGTTTATCCTGGTGAAATGCTGGGAAAAACGCCTCTGTAAAGAGAGCATCTTTCCCTTCACCAAGTTAATCGTTGCCAACTCATCTGGGTTACTTAGGTATCGATCATATGAGGCTCTCAGCTGAGCATGGAGTATACCCTGATGCAAGCGGAAGTCTTTGTACTTTTCGTTGGTCTTCCAACGAAAGAATGACTTTATCCTGGGCTTGGCGCATTCGACCCACCAAAGCATCCAGGAACCGTAATTCCTCCGCTGTCGGACCCAACCACTCCACTTGCATTCGAGTTCCTCCAATACCTCATCAGATAAAATGTGTGGGCGAAGTTGCCAGTATCCGTTCCTCCGCGGGACCGGAAGAGACTGGAGACTGATCCGCACCGTCAGTGCCTTGTGGTCGGAGAAGGAGACCACGTGCATGTCGGTTGTCCGGAGACGATCCCGTATGCACGTCGACACGTAACAACGATCGATACGTGAGCCCGAACCACGTGTGATGTAGGAAAACTCAACATCGTTTCCTCTGAGAGCTTCCCAACTATCACACAGGCTTATGTTATCCACAGCGTGCTGCAGAGCAAGGCCGATACTCCCGGCGCCCGTCGCGTCCTTCGATTTCAACACGCAGTTGAAATCTCCTGCCAAAATGACGGGTTCCCGTGCATTTCGCAGGTAGAACAGCAACGTGCGACCCAAGAACTCCTCCCGCTCTGCCCTTCGGTGACTCCCCGAAGGCGCGTAAACATTGCATAAGGTGGCAGTATTCTCAAGCCGGACGCATATCAGACGCGAGTCTAAGCTGCGCTCGACTTGAGAAAATTCTAGGCGCTCACGTAAAGCGATCGCCGTTCCTCTCCTGGTTTCGTTGACGTTTGAAAGTACAATGAAACCTGGGATAACCAGGTCAGGGGCATATACCTCTTGAAGAAATATGATGTCCAAGTCCATGGTCCTAGTGAAGGTGAGGAGAGCGTCTAATTTTGTTTGGTTTGAAATTGCATTCAAGTTAATTGAAGCAAAGTTATAGCTAACATTACTTAAATTATCCATCACGATGCCAATTTAAGATCAACAAAAGTTGACGTTGGAAAGAGTGGGGAAGGGTTGGTGGAGGAGGAAACGGGAAGGAAAGGGTTTAAAGTACCTTTACCTGCTTGCAAGGACGGCCAACCTTTCGCTTGACCGTTCCGCCCGCGGACGTGGTGGAAGCGTCACTTTCGGACCCCACGTCAACAGGGCGCTTCACGGCAGGTGCGTTATCGCTGGCAGTGGAAGCGTCGCTTTCGGATCCCGCGTCAACAGGACGCTTCACTGCAGGCGTGTAGTCCACAGGAACAACAGGGAAAACAAGGGAAGGGAGGTCGAGCGGGGCTTTGAAGACGATATCATCGTCCTTCTTGCTGCTAGCGGGAGCTGGGTGCGCTGCTTTCGCTCCCACGATATTCACCGCGTGGCTCGCTTGCGCCATCCTCTCTCCCGGCTGCACGCACTTCTCGCTCTCGCTTGTGCGTGTGCGCGTGGGTGCTGGTTTGCTCGCCGCAGCCGTTGCCGGTTCTCCTGCTGGCTTCGTTGCAGGCTTATCGCTCTCTCCACTTTTTGCGATGTCCTCCGGCGTCGTCGGCCCGTTTTGCGCCACTCGTGGCGCTTTCGGGCTTGACGGGTGAGAGAGCGTCGTGTCTCTCTCAGCGCGGCTCTTTGGCGTTATCTTCGGCGACGGCTTCGGCTGCGCACGCGATGGTGTGCGTGTGTGCTGACTCATCAGCGCGCTAGCGTAAGAGGAAGGCTTTGCCTCTTGCCTGTTTTGGGCGCAGGTCACGCCGTGATGTGTTTTTAGCACGCAGTATCGGCAGGTTTTGATTTGTCCCTGATATGACACACGTGTGAGCTCGCCACCGATTTGGAGGTAAGAGACAATCGGCCTCTCTCGCACCATCCTTACGATACGCACACCGTTAAGCACACCAGCGAGCGGCGATTTCTCCCCGTATACTTGCTCGGTGATGCTCAACACTTTGCCGTATTGGGACATTTCGCGTTCTAGGGTCTCGTCCGACACGTAGTACGGCAGGTCAAGAATTTTGACCTCACTTGACCCGTCCAGAAGTTCGATTTTGTAAGTGTGGTACACACCATTGATAGTGGTACCGTGCTTGCCACGATGTTGCTCCACACATTCGCGGGCTTGCTCCTGCGTCTTCATCTGAATGTAAACGCTCCAGTCTACGGCGTTCAGATGAGCCCTTTTCACGTCAGCTGGGCCCACAATCCTGCCCAGGATGGCGTGAACCTCCGTTTCCGAGGGCTTGATCGGGAGCGAAGAAAAATCAATGCGGAGGGAGTTCTCCCATCTCCCTTGCGCAGCCATGGTTTAAACTAAGCGGTATTGTTTATTTGGCACTTTGTCCAGCGTAGCACGTCTGATTGCTCACAAAGCTGAGAGCGTACTGGCATGGTCTTATTAAATTTGTACCAAGTTTGCAAGTGTTTTGGCATGGTCTTAGGAAGTTTGTTCCAAGTTTGCAAGTGTTTGCCATCGTCTTATTAAATGTGTACCAAGTTTGCAAGTGTTTTGGCATGGTCTTATTAAACTTGTTCCAAGTTTGCAAGTGTTTTGGCTTGGTCTTATTAAATTTGTACCAAGTTTGCAAGTGTTTTGGCATGGTTTTATTAAATTTGTACCAAGTTTGCAAGTGTTTTGGCATGGTGTTATTAAATTTGTACCAAGTTTGCAAGTGTTTTGGCATGGTCTTATTAAATTTGTACCAAGTTTGCAAGTGTTTTGGCATGGTCTTAGGAAGTTTGTTCCAAGTTTGCAAGTGTTTGGCATGGTCTTATTAAATTTGTACCAAGTTTGCAAGTGTTTTGGCATGGTCTTATCAAATTTGTACCAAGTTTGCAAGCGTTTTGGTATGGTCTTATTAAATTTGTACCAAGTTTGCAAGTGTTTTGGCATGGTCTTATTAAATTTGTACCATGTTTGCAAGTGTTTTGGCATGGTCTTATTAATTTTGTACCAAGTTTGCAAGTGTTTTGGCATGGTCTTAGGAAGTTTGTTCCAAGTTTGCAAGTGTTTTGGCATGGTCTTATTAAATTTGTACCAAGTTTGCAAGTGTTTTGGCATGGTCTCAGGAAGTTTGATCCAAGTTTGCAAGTGTTTGGCATGGTCTTATAAAATTTGTACCAAGTTTGCAAGTGTTTTGGCATGGTCTTAGGAAGTTTGTTCCAAGTTTGCAATTGTTTGGCATGGTCTTCTTAAATTTATACCAAGTTTGCAAGTGTTTTGGCATGGTCTTAGGAAGTTTGTTCGAAGTTTGCAAGTGTTTGGCATCGTCTTATTAAATTTGTACCAAGTTTGCAAGTGTTTTGGCATGGTCTTATTAAATTTGTACCAAGTTTGCAAGTGTTTTGGCATGGTCTTAGGAAGTTTTTTCCAAGTTTGCAAGTGTTTTGGCATGGTCTTATTAAATTTGTACCAAGTTTGCAAGTGTTTTGGCATGGTCTTATTAAATTTGTTCCAAGTTTGCAAGTGTGTTGGCTTGGTCTTATTAAATTTGTACCAAGTTTGCAAGTGTTTTGGCATGGTTTCATTAAATTTGTACCAAGTTTGCAAGTGTTTTGGCATGGTGTTTTTAAATTTGTACCAAGTTTGCAAGTGTTCTGGCATGGTCTTAGGAAGTTTGTTTCAAGTTCGCAAGTGTTTGGCATCGTCTTATTAAATTTGTACCAAGTTTGCAAGTGTTTTGGCATGGTCTTATTAAATTTGTACTAAGTTTGCAAGTGTTTTGGCATGGTCTTAGGAAGTTTGTTCCAAGTTTGCAAGTGTTTGGCATGGTCTTTTTAAATTTGTACCAAGTTTGCAAGTGTTTGGCATGGTCTTAGGAAGTTTGTTCCAAGTTTGCAAGTGTTTGGCATGGTCTTCTTAAATTTGAACCAAGTTTGCAAGTGTTTTGGCATGGTCTTAGGAAGTTTGTTCGAAGTTTGCAAGTGTTTGGCATCGTCTTATTAAATTTGTACCAAGTTTGCAAGTGTTTTGGCATCGTCTTATTAAATTTGTACCAAGTTTGCAAGTGTTTTGGCATGGTCTTAGGAAGTTTGTTCCAAGTTTGCAAGTGTTTGGCATGGTCTTATTAAATTTGTACCAAGTTTGCAAGTGTTTTGGCATGGTCTTAGGAAGTTTGTTCCAAGTTTGCAAGTGTTTTGGCATGGTCTTCTTAAATTTGTACCAAGTTTGCAAGTGTTTTGGCATGGTCTTAGGAAGTTTGTTCGAAGTTTGCAAGTGTTTGGCATCGTCTTATTAAATTTGTACCAAGTTTGCAAGTGTTTTGGCATCGTCTTATTAAATTTGTACCAAGTTTGCAAGTGTTTTGGCATGGTCTTATTAAATTTGTACCAAGTTTGCAAGTGTTTTGGCATGGTCTTAGGAAGTTTGTTCCAAGTTTGCAAGTGTTTGGCATGGTCTTATTAAATTTGTACCAAGTTTCCAAGTGTTTGGCATGGTCTTATTCAATTGGTAACAAACTTGCAAGTGTTTTGGTATGGTCTTATTAAAGTTGTTCCAAGTTTGCAAGTGTTTGGCATGGTCTTATTAAATTTCTACCAAGTTTGCAAGTGTTTTGGCATAATCTTAGGAAGATTTTTCCAAGTGTGCAAGTGTTTCGGCATGGTCTTATTAAATTTGTACCAAGTTTGCAAGTGTTTTGGCATGGTCTTATTAAATTTGTACCGAGTTTGCAAGTGTTTTGGCATGGTCTTATTAAATTTGTACCAAGTTTGCAAGTGTTTTGGCATGGTCTTAGGAAGTTTTTTCCAAGTTTGCAAGTGTTTTGGCATGGTCTTATTAAATTTGTACCAAGTTTGCAAGTGTTTGGCATGGTCTTATTAAATTTGTACCAAGTTTGCAAGTGTTTTGGCATGTTCTTAGGAAGTTTGTTCCAAGTTTGCAAGTGTTTTGGCATGGTCTTATTAAATTTGTACCAAGTTTGCAAGTGTTTTGGCATGGTCTTATTAAATTTGTTCCAAGTTTGCCAGTGTTTTGGAATGGTCTCATTAAATTTGTACCAAGTTTGCAAGTGTTTTGGCATGGTCTTATTAAATTTGTACCAAGTTTGCAAGTGTTTTGGCATGGTCTTATTAAATTTGTACCAAGTTTGCAAGTGTTTTGGCATGGTCTTATTAAATTTGTACCAAGTTTGCAAGTGTTTTGGCATGGTCTTAGGAAGTTTGTTCCAAGTTTCCAAGTGTTTGGCATGGTATTTTTAAATTTGTACCAAGTTTGCAAGTGTTAAGCATGGTCTTATTAAATTTTTACCAAGTTTGCAAGTGTTTTGGCATGGTCTTATTAAATTTGTACCGAGTTTGCAAGTGTTTTGGCATGGTCTTATTAAATTTGTACCAAGTTTGCAAGTGTTTTGGCATGGTCTTAGGTTGTTTGTTCCAAGTTTGCAAGTTTTTTGGCATGGTCTTATTGAAATCGTTCCAAGTTTGCAAATGTTTTGGCATGGTCTTATTAAATTTGTTCCAAGTTTGCAAGTGTGTTGGCATGGTCTTATTACATTTGTACCAAGTTTGCAAGTGTTTTGGCATGGTCATAGGAAGTTTGTTTAAAGTTTGCAAGTGTTTGGCATGGTCTTATTAAATTTGTACCAAGTTTGCATGTGTTTTGGCATGGTCTTATTAAATTTGTACCAAGTTTGCTAGTGTTTTGGCATGGTCTTATTAAATTTGTACCCAGTTTGCAAGTGTTTGGGCATGGTCTTATTAAATTTATACCAAGTTTGCAAGTGTTTTGGCATGGTCTTAGGAAGTTTGTTCCAAGTTTGCAAGTGTTTGGCATGGTCTTATTAAATTTGTACCAAGTTTCCAAGTGTTTGGCATGGTCTCATTCAATTGATAACAAACTTGCAAGTGTTTTGGTATGGTCTTATTAAATTTGTTCCAAGTTTGCAAGTGTTTCGGCATGGTCTTATTAAATTTGTACCAAGTTTGCAAGTGTTTTGGCATGGTCTTAGGAAGTTTGTTCCAAGTTTGCAAGTGTTTTGGCATGGTCTTATAAAATTTGTACCAAGTTTGCAAGTGTTTTGGCATGGGTTTATTAAATTTGTTCCAAGTTTGCAAGTATTTTGGCATGGTCTTATTACATTTGTACCAAGTTTGCATATGTTTTGGCATGGTCTTATTAAATTTGTACCAAGTTTGCAAGTGTTTGGCATGGTCTTTTTAAATTTGTACCAAGTTTGCAAGTGTTTTGGCATGTTCTTATTAAATTTGTACCAAGTCTGCAAGTGTTTTGGCATGGTCTTATTTAATTTGAACCAAGTTTGCAAGTGTTTTGGCATGGTCTTATTAAATTTGTACCAAGTTTGCAAGTGTTTGGCATGGTCTTAGGAAGTTTGTTTCAAGTTTGCAAGTGTTCGGCATGGCCTTATTAAATTTGTACCAAGTTTTCAAGTGTTTGGCAAGGTCTTATTAAATTTGTACCAAGTTTGCAAGTGTTTTGGCATGGTCTTAGGAAGTTTGTTCCAAGTCTACAACTGTTTTGGCATGGTCTTATTAAATTTGTACCAAGTTTGCAAGTGTTTTGGCATGGTCTTATTAAATTTGTACCAAGTTTGCAAGTGTTTTGGCATGGTCTTAGGAAGTTTGTTTCAAGTTTGCAAGTGTTTGGCATGGTCTTATTAAATTTGTTCCAAGTTTGCAAGTGTTTTGGCTTGGTCTTATTAAATTTTTACCAAGTTTGCAAGTGTTTTGGCATGGTCTTAGGAAGTTTGTTCCAAGTTTGCAAGTGTTTTGGCATGATCCTATAAAATGTGTACCAAGTTTGCAAGTGTTTGGCATGGTCTTAGGAAGTTTGTTCCAAGTTTGCAAGTGTTTGGCATGGTCTTATTAAATTTGTACCAAGTTTGCAATAGTTTTGGCATGGTCTTATTAAATTTATACCAAGTTTGCAAGTGTTTTGGCATGGTCTTATTAAATTTGTACCAAGTTTGCAAGTGTTTTGGCATGGTCTTAGGAAGTTTGTTCCAAGTTTGCAAGTGTTTGGCATGGTCTTAGTAAATTTGTTCCAAGTTTGCAAGTGTTTTGGCATGGTCTTATCAAATTTGTACTAAGTTTGCAAGTGTTTTGGCATGGTCTTATTAAATTTGTACCAAGTTTGCAAGTGTTTTGGCATGGTCTTATTAAATTTGTACCAAGTTTGCAAGTGTTTTGGCATGGTCTTATTAAATTTGTTCCAAGTTTGCAAGTGTTTTGGCTTGGTCTTATTCAATTTGTACCAAGTTTGCAAGTGTTTTGGCATGGTCCTAGGAAGTTTGTTCCATGTTTGCAAGTGTTTTGGCATGGTCTTATTAAATTTTTACCAAGTTTGCAAGTGTTTTGGCATGGTCTTAGGAAGTTTGTTCCAAGTTTGCAAGTGTTTGGCATGGTCTTATTAAATTTGTACCAAGTTTGCAAGTGTTTTGGCATGGTCGAAGGAAGTTTGTTCCAAGTTTGCAAGTGTTTGGCATGGTCTTATTAAATTTGTACCAAGTTTGCAAGTGTTTTGGCATGGTCTTATTAAATTTGTTCCAAGTTTGCTAGTGTTTTGGCATGGTCTTATTAAATTTGTACCAAGTTTGCAAGTGTTTTGGCATGGTCTAAGGAAGTTTGTTCCATTTTTGCAAGTGTTTGGCATGGTTTTATTAAATGTGTACCAAGTTTGCAAATGTTTTGGCATGGTCTTAGGAAGTTTGTTCCAAGTTTGCAAGTGTTTGGCATGGTCTTATTAAATTTGTACCAAGTTTGCAAGTGTTTTAGCATGGTCTTAGGAAGTTTGTTCCAAGTTTGCAAGTGTTTGGCATGGTCTTATTAATTTTGTACCAAGTTTGCAAGTGTTTTGGCATGGTCTTATTAAATTTGTACCAAGTTTGCAAGTGTTTTGGCATGGTCTTAGGAAGTTTGTTCCAAGTTTGCAAGTGTTTGGCATGATCTAATTAAATTTGTACCAAGTTTGCAAGTGTTTTGGCATGGTCTTATTAAATTTGTACCAAGTTTGCAAGTGTTTTGGCATGCTCTTATTAAATTTGTACCAAGTTTGCAAGTGTTTTGGTATGGTCTTATTAAATTTGTTCCAAGTTTGCAAGTGTTTTGGCTTGGTCTAATTAAATTTGTACCAAGTTTGCAAGTGTTTTGGCATGGTCTTAGGAAGTTTGTTCCAAGTTTGCAAGTGTTTTGGCATGGTCTTATTAAATTTGTACCAAGTTTGCAAGTGTTTTGGCATGGTCTTATTAAATTTATACCAAGTTTGCAAGTGTTTTGGCATGGTCTTATTAAATTTGTACCAAGTTTGCAAGTGTTTTGGCATGGTCTTAGGAAGTTTGTTCCAAGTTTGCAAGTGTTTGGCATGGTCTTAGTAAATTTGTACCAAGTTTGCAAGTGTTTTGGCATGGTCTTATTAAATTTGTACCAAGTTTGCAAGTGTTTTGGCATGGTCTTATTAAATTTGTACCAAGTTTGCAAGTGTTTTGGCATGGTCTAATTAAATTTGTACCAAGTTTGCAAGTGTTTTGGCATGGTCTTATTAAATTTGTTCCAAGTTTGCAAGTGTTTTGGCTTGGTCTTATTAAATTTGTACCAAGTTTGCAAGTGTTTTGGCATGGTCTAAGGAAGTTTGTTCCATGTTTGCAAGGGTTTTGGCATGGTCTTATTAAATTTTTACCAAGTTTGCAAGTGTTTTGGCATGGTCTTATTAAATTTGTTCCAAGTTTGCAAGTGTTTTGGCTTGGTCTTATTAAATTTGTACCAAGTTTGCGTGTGTTTTGGCATGGTCTTAGGAAGTTTGTTCCAAGTTTGCAAGTGTTTTGGCATGGTCTTATTAAATGTGTACCAAGTTTGCAAGTGCTTTGGCATGGTCTTAGGAAGTTTGTTCCAGGTTTGCAAGTGTTTGGCATGGTCTTATTAAATTTGTACCAAGTTTGCAAGTGTTTTGGCATGGTCTTATTAAATTTGTACCAAGTTTGTTACTGTTTTGGCATGGTCTTATTAAATTTGTACCAAGTTTGCAAGTGTTTTGGCATGGTCTTAGGAAGTTTGTTCCAAGTTTGCAAGTGTTTGGCATGGTCTTAGTAAATTTGTACCAAGTTTGCAAGTGTTTTGGCATGGTCTTATTAAATTTGTACCAAGTTTGCAAGTTTTTTGGCATGGTCTTATTAAATTTGTACCAAGTTTGCAAGTGTTTTGGCATGGTCTTTTTAAATTTGTACCAAGTTTGCAAGTGTTTTGGCATGGTCTTATTAAATTTGTTCCAAGTTTGCAAGTGTTTTGGCTTGGTCTTATTAAATTTGTACCAAGTTTGCAAGTGTTTTGGCATGGTCTAAGGAAGTTTGTTCCATTTTTGCAAGTGTTTTGGCATGGTCTTATTAAATGTGTACCAAGTTTGCAAGTGTTTTGGCATGGTCTTAGGAAGTTTGTTCCAAGTTTGCAAGTGTTTGGCATGGTCTTATTAAATTTGTTCCAAGTTTGCAAGTGTTTTGGCATGGTCTTAGGAAGTTTGTTCCAAGTTTGCAAGTGTTTGGCATGGTCTTATTAATTTTGTACCAAGTTTGCAAGTGTTTTGGCATGGTCTTATTAAATTTGTACCAAGTTTGCAAGTGTTTTGGCATGGTCTTAGGAAGTTTGTTCCAAGTTTGCAAGTGTTTGGCATGGTCTTATTAAATTTGTACCAAGTTTGCAAGTGTTTTGGCATGGTCTTATTAAATTTGTACCAAGTTTGCAAGTGTTTTGGCATGCTCTTATTAAATTTGTACCAAGTTTGCAAGTGTTTTGGCATGTTCTTATTAAATTTGTTCCAAGTTTGCAAGTGTTTTGGCTTGGTCTTATTAAATTTGTACCAAGTTTGCAAGTGTTTTGGCATGGTCTTAGGAAGTTTGTTCCAAGTTTGCAAGTGTTTTGGCATGGTCCTATAAAATGTGTACCAAGTTTGCAAGTGTTTGGCATGGTCTTAGGAAGTTTGTTCCAAGTTTGCAAGTGTTTGGCATGGTCTTATTAAATTTGTACCAAGTTTGCAAGTGTTTTGGCATGGTCTTATTAAATTTATACCAAGTTTGCAAGTGCTTTGGCATGGTCTTATTAAATTTGTACCAAGTTTGCAAGTGTTTTGGTATGGTCTTAGGAAGTTTGTTCCAAGTTTGCAACTGTTTGGCATGGTCTTAGGAAGTTTGTTCCAAGTTTGCAAGTGTTTTGGCATGGTCTTATTAAATTTGTACCAAGTTTGCAAGTGTTTTGGCATGGTCTTATTAAATTTGTACCAAGTTTGCAAGTGTTTTGGCATGGTCTTATTAAATTTGTACCAAGTTTGCAAGTGTTTTGGCATGGTCTTATTATATTTGTTCCAAGTTTGCAAGTGTTTTGGCTTGGTCTTATTAAATTTGTACCAAGTTTGCAAGTGTTTTGGCATGGTCTTAGGAAGTTTGTTCCATGTTTGCAAGTGTTTTGGCATGGTCTAATTAAATTTTTACCAAGTTTGCAAGTGTTTTGGCATGGTCTTATTAAATTTGTTCCAAGTTTGCAAGTGTTTTGGCTTGGTCTTATTAAATTTGTACCAAGTTTGCGTGTGTTTTGGCATGGTCTTAGGAAGTTTGTTCCAAGTTTGCAAGTGTTTTGGCATGGTCTTATTAAATGTGTACCAAGTTTGCAAGTGTTTTGGCATGGTCTTAGGAAGTTTGTTCCAGGTTTGCAAGTGTTTGGCATGGTCTTATTAAATTTGTACCAAGTTTGCAAGTGTTTTGGCATGGTCTTATTAAATTTGTACCAAGTTTGTTACTGTTTTGGCATGGTCTTATTAAATTTGTACCCAGTTTGCAAGTGTTTTTGCATGGTCTTAGGAAGTTTGTTCCAAGTTTGCAAGTGTTTGGCATGGTCTTAGTAAATTTGTACCAAGTTTGCAAGTGTTTTGGCATGGTCTTATTAAATTTGTACCAAGTTTGCAAGTTTTTTGGCATGGTCTTATTAAATTTGTACCAAGTTTGCAAGTGTTTTGGCATGGTCTTTTTAAATTTGTACCAAGTTTGCAAGTGTTTTGGCATGGTCTTATTAAATTTGTTCCAAGTTTGCAAGTGTTTTGGCTTGGTCTTATTAAATTTGTACCAAGTTTGCAAGTGTTTTGGCATGGTCTAAGGAAGTTTGTTCCATTTTTGCAAGTGTTTTGGCATGGTCTTATTAAATGTGTACCAAGTTTGCAAGTGTTTTGGCATGGTCTTAGGAAGTTTGTTCCAAGTTTGCAAGTGTTTGGCATGGTCTAAGGAAGTTTGATCCAAGTTTGCAAGTGTTTGGCATGGTCTTATTAAATTTGTACCAAGTTTGCAAGTGTTTTGGCATGGTCTTAGGAAGTTTGTTCCAAGTTTGCAAGTGTTTTGGCATGGTCTAAGGAAGTTTGTTCCAAGTTTGCAAGTGTTTGGCATGGTCTTATTAAATTTGTACCAAGTTTGCAAGTGTTTTGGCATGGTCTTAGGAAGTTTGTTCCAAGTTTCCAAGTGTTTGGCATGGTCTTATTAATTTTGTACCAAGTTTGCAAGTGTTTTGGCATGGTCTTATTAAATTTGTACCAAGTTTGCAAGTGTTTTGGCATGGTCTTAGGAAGTTTGTTCCAAGTTTGCAAGTGTTTGGCATGGTCTTAGTAAATTTGTACCAAGTTTGCAAGTGTTTTGGCATGGTCTTATTAAATTTGTACCAAGTTTGCAAGTGTTTTGGCATGGTCTTATTAAATTTGTACCAAGTTTGCAAGTGTTTTGGCATGGTCTTATTAAATTTGTTCCAAGTTTGCAAGTGTTTTGGCTTGGTCTTATTAAATTTGTACCAAGTTTGCCAGTGTTTTGGCATGGTCTTAGGAAGTTTGTTCCAAGTTTGCAAGTGTTTTGGCATGGTCTTATAAAATGTGTACCAAGTTTGCAAGTGTTTTGGCATGGTCTTAGGAAGTTTGTTCCAAGTTTGCAAGTGTTTTGGCATGGTCTTAGGAAGTTTGTTCCAAGTTTGCAAGTGTTTGGCATGGTCTAAGGAAGTTTGTTCCATTTTTGCAAGTGTTTTGGCATGGTCTTATTAAATGTGTACCAAGTTTGCAAGTGTTTTGGCTTGGTCTTATTAAATTTGTACCAAGTTTGCAAGTGTTTTGGCATGGTCTAAGGAAGTTTGTTCCATTTTTGCAAGTGTTTTGGCATGGTCTTATTAAATGTGTACCAAGTTTGCAAGTGTTTTGGCATGGTCTTAGGAAGTTTGTTCCAAGTTTGCAAGTGTTTTGGCATGGTCTTAGGAAGTTTGTTCCAAGTTTGCAAGTGTTTGGCATGGTCTTATTAAATTTGTACCAAGTTTGCAAGTGTTTTGTCATGGTCTTAGGAAGTTTGTTCCAAGTTTGCAAGTGTTTGGCATGGTCTTATTAATTTTGTACCAAGTTTGCAAGTGTTTTGGCATGGTCTTATTAAATTTGTACCAAGTTTGCAAGTGTTTTGGCATGGTCTTATGAAATTTGCACCAAGTTTGCAAGTGTTTTGGCATGGTCTAAGGAAGTTTGTTCCATTTTTGCAAGTGTTTGGCATGGTCTTATTAAATTTGTACCAAGTTTGCAAGTGTTTTGGCATGGTCTTAGGAAGTTTGTTCCAAGTTTGCAAGTGTTTGGCATGGTCTTATTAATTTTGTACCAAGTTTGCAAGTGTTTTGGCATGGTCTTATTAAATTTGTACCAAGTTTGCAAGTGTTTTGGCATGGTCTTATTAATTTTGAACCAAGTTTGCAAGTGTTTTGGCATGGTCTTATTAAATTTGTACCAAGTTTGCAAGTGTTTTGGCATGGTCTTAGGATGTTTGTTCCAAGTTTGCAAGTGTTTGGCATGGTCTTAGTAAATTTGTACCAAGTTTGCAAGTGTTTTGGCATGGTCTTATTAAATTTGTTCCAAGTTTGCAAGTGTTTGGCATGGTCTTAGTAAATTTGTACCAAGTTTGCAAGTGTTTTGGCATGGTCTTATTAAATTTGTACCAAGTTTGCAAGTGTTTTGGCATGGTCTTATTAAATTTGTACCAAGTTTGCAAGTGTTTTTGCATGGTCTTAGGAAGTTTGTTCCAAGTTTGCAAGTGTTTTGGCATGGTCTTATTAAATTTGTACCAAGTTTGCAAGTGTTTTGGCATGGTCTTATTAAATTTGTACCAAGTTTGTTACTGTTTTGGCATGGTCTTATTAAATTTGTACCAAGTTTGCAAGTGTTTTGGCATGGTCTTAGGAAGTTTGTTCCAAGTTTGCAAGTGTTTGGCATGGTCTTAGTAAATTTGTACCAAGTTTGCAAGTGTTTTGGCATGGTCTTATTAAATTTGTACCAAGTTTGCAAGTGTTTTGGCATGGTCTAAGGAAGTTTGTTCCATTTTTGCAAGTGTTTGGCATGGTCTTATTAAATTTGTACCAAGTTTGCAAGTGTTTTGGCATGGTCTTAGGAAGTTTGTTCCAAGTTTGCAAGTGTTTGGCATAGTCTTATTAATTTTGTACCAAGTTTGCAAGTGTTTTGGCATGGTCTTATTAAATTTGTACCAAGTTTGCAAGTGTTTTGGCATGGTCTTATTAATTTTGTACCAAGTTTGCAAGTGTTTTGGCATGGTCTTATTAAATTTGTACCAAGTTTGCAAGTGTTTTGGCATGGTCTTAGGAAGTTTGTTCCAAGTTTGCAAGTGTTTGGCATGGTCTTAGTAAATTTGTACCAAGTTTGCAAGTGTTTTGGCATGGTCTTATTAAATTTGTACCAAGTTTGCAAGTGTTTTGGCATGGTCTTATTAAATTTGTACCAAGTTTGCAAGTGTTTTTGCATGGTCTTATTAAATTTGTTCCAAGTTTGCAAGTGTTTTGGCTTGGTCTTATTAAATTTGTACCGAGTTTGCAAATGTTTTGGCATGGTCTTAGGAAGTTTGTTCCAAGTTTGCAAGTGTTTTGGCATGGTCTTATAAAATGTGTACCAAGTTTGCAAGTGTTTTGGCATGGTCTTAGGAAGTTTGTTGCAAGTTTGCAAGTGTTTGGCATGGTCTTATTAAATTTGTACCAAGTTTGCAAGTGTTTTGGCATGGTCTTATTACATTTGTACCAAGTTTGCAAGTGTTTTGGCATGGTCTTATTAAATTTGTACCAAGTTTGCAAGTGTTTTGGCATGGTCTTAGGAAGTTTGTTCCAAGTTTGCAAGTGTTTGGCATGGTCTTAGTAAATTTGTACCAAGTTTGCAAGTGTTTTGGCATGGTCTTATTAAATTTGTACCAATATTGTTACTGTTTTGGCTTGGTCTTATTAAATTTGTACCAAGTTTGCAAGTGTTTTGGCATGGTCTTAGGAAGTTTGTTCCAAGTTTGCAAGTGTTTTGGCATGGTCTTATTAAATGTGTACCAAGTTTGCAAGTGTTTTGGCATGGTCTTAGGAAGTTTGTTCCAAGTTTGCAAGTGTTTGGCATGGTCTTATTAAATTTGTACCAAGTTTGCAAGTGTTTTGGCATGGTCTTATTAAATTTGTACCAAGTTTGTTACTGTTTTGGCATGGTCTTATTAAATTTGTACCAAGTTTGCAAGTGTTTTGGCATGGTCTTAGGAAGTTTGTTCCAAGTTTGCCAGTGTTTGGCATGGTCTTAGTAAATTTGTACCAAAATTGCAAGTGTTTTGGCATGGTCTTGTTAAATTGGTCCAAGTTTGCAAGTGTTTTGGCATGGTCTTGTTAAATTTGTACCAAGTTTGCAAGTGTTTTGGCATGGTCTCATTAAATTTGTACCAAGTTTGCAAGTGTTTTGGCATGGTCTTATTAAATTTGTTCAAAGTTTGCAAGTGTTTTGGCTTGGTCTTATTCAATTTGTACCAAGTTTGCAAGTGTTTTGGTATGGTCTAAGGAAGTTTGTTCCATTTTTGCAAGTTTTTTGGCATGGTCTTATTAAATGTGTACCAAGTTTGCAAGTGTTTTGGCATGGTCTTATTAAATTTGTACCAAGTTTGCAAGTGTTTTGGCATGGTCTTATTAAATTTGTACCAAGTTTGCAAGTGTTTTGGCATGGTCTTATTAAATTTGTACCAAGTTTGCAAGTGTTTTGGCTTGGTCTTATTAAATTTGAACCAAGTTTGCAAGTGTTTTGGCAAGGTCTTAGGAAGTTTGTTCCAAGTTTGCAAGTGTTTTGGCATGGTCTTATTAAATTTGTACCAAGTTTGCAAGTGTTTTGGCATGGTCTTATTAAATTCGTACCAAGTTTGCAAGTGTTTTGGCATGGTCTTATTAAATTTGTACCAAGTTTGCAAGTGTTTTGGCATGGTCTTATTAAATTTGTTCCAAGTTTGCAAGTGTTTTGGCATAGTCTTATTAAATTTGTACCAAGTTTGCAAGTGTTTTGGCATGGTCTTAGGAAGTATGTTCGAAGTTTGCAAGTGTTTGGCATGGTCTTATTAAATTTGTACCAAGTTTGCAAGTGTTTTGGCATGGTCTTATTAAATTTGTACCAAGTTTGCAAGTGTTTTGGCATGGTCTTAGGAAGTTTGTTCCAGGTTTGCAAGTGTTTTGGCATGGTCTTATTAAATTTTTACCAAGTTTGCAAGTGTTTTGGCATGGTCTTATTAAATTTGTACCAAGTTTGCAAGTGTTTTGGCTTGGTCTTATTAAATTTGAACCAGGTTTGCAAGTGTTTTGGCATGGTCTTAGGAAGTTTGTTCCAAGTTTGCAAGTGTTTTGGCATGGTCTTATTAAATTTGTACCAAGTTTGCAAGTGTTTTGGCATGGTCTTATTAAATTTGTACCAAGTTTGCAAGTGTTTTGGCATGGTCTTATTAAATTTGTACCAAGTTTGCAAGTGTTTTGGCATGGTCTTATTAAATTTGTTCCAAGTTTGCAAGTGTTTTGGCTTGGTCTTATTAAATTTGTACCAAGTTTGCAAGTGTTTTGGCATGGTCTTATTAAATTTGTACCAAGTTTGCAAGTGTTTTGGCATGGTCTTATTAAATTTGTACCAAGTTTGCAAGTGTTTTGGCTTGGTCTTATTAAATTTGAACCAAGTTTGCAAGTGTTTTGGCAAGGTCTTAGGAAGTTTGTTCCAAGTTTGCAAGTGTTTTGGCATGGTCTTATTAAATTTGTACCAAGTTTGCAAGTGTTTTGGCATGGTCTTATTAAATTCGTACCAAGTTTGCAAGTGTTTTGGCATGGTCTTATTAAATTTGTACCAAGTTTGCAAGTGTTTTGGCATGGTCTTATTAAATTTGTTCCAAGTTTGCAAGTGTTTTGGCATAGTCTTATTAAATTTGTACCAAGTTTGCAAGTGTTTTGGCATGGTCTTAGGAAGTATGTTCGAAGTTTGCAAGTGTTTGGCATGGTCTTATTAAATTTGTACCAAGTTTGCAAGTGTTTTGGCATGGTCTTATTAAATTTGTACCAAGTTTGTTACTGTTTTGGCATGGTCTTATTAAATTTGTACCAAGTTTGCAAGTGTTTTGGCATGGTCTTAGGAAGTTTGTTCCAAGTTTGCCAGTGTTTGGCATGGTCTTAGTAAATTTGTACCAAAATTGCAAGTGTTTTGGCATGGTCTTTGTTAGAAACGCTTCACGTTTATAACGCCAGCCGTCAGTTCGGCACACGTAGGTACGTAGAAAAGATAAGGAGAAAGGAGAAGTTTAAAAGGGAAATAGAAAGGAGAACTATCCCGTAGCGGGATCAGCTGATGAGTTCATCCGATCCTGCGAGCGATGACTCGAACGTCGACGCGAAGTAACCGAAAGAAGGCATAAATAGGGCGCGTTCGGGTGCGTTATCTCCTTTTAAAACGAAACGCGACCAGAATAAAAGATTAATTTTTTGGTTCGCTCCAGCAAGCGTCCCTAAGAAATCTTTTAGAGTTTAATTTCATCACGTTGGAAAACGACTTCCAACATTCCAAAAAATTATTATTTGGTCAAATTTCCGCGTTCTTTTGCCGTTCGGTTCGGGACGAAAGTAAGTCGCGCGTTTTTTCTGTTTTTTTGTGTTCGCGAGTGAGATAGGAGCGCAATGCAGCAGGACGAGCGAACGCCCGCTAAAGGGCCAACATCGCTTGTGAGCGGCGGGGAGGAGCGTTCGAGCAACACCGCAGCGGCAGCCACGATCGGTGGCGTAACACCGCGACTGGTACGACGAAGTCCGTCCCCAACGCCAGGGACGTCGCGCAGTACCACCCTGTCGGCCGCCACCACTGGTGGCGGAACACCGGAATGGGTGCGAAATTGCGACATGGCCGAAACGCCCCAGAGTACCACCGCGCAGGTGCGAAAGGATGGGCCGACGGCAGCGCAAGAATTCCGTCTCGAGCGAGGACACGGAGAGACCGCGAGGAGCGTAAACGGCGTGGACCGTAAGAGGCGTCAGCGAGAGGCCATGGCGAAGAGAAAGGCTATTCTCGAGCTGGAGCTGCAAATGCTAGAGCTAGAGGCGAGCGAAGATGAAGAGGCGGAAGATATGGAACAGTGGTTGCGCGAAACCGACCGCTGCGGTGCGGAAGCCCCGCACGGAGATAAGCCCCAAGCCTGCGAAACGGCGGTGCTTTTCGCGAGCACAGGTTGTCCACCGGCGGTGAGTGCAGAAAAAACTCCCGGGCACGGCCGTGACGATTGGGCCGCCTTTCAAGAACGGCGCCGGGCCATCGACGCGAAGGCGCGAGCAGCCGCGATGGCGGATCCGACGAAGGCTTTCGCGACGGAGGCTGGTATAAACCAACACACATACTCACACATGAAACGAACAAACGCAACGATTACACCACACGGACTTGGAACGGCACACTCGGCAGACATTTACGGACACATGGCATCAACACACGCATCGTACCATGGATTCACGGCACATCCTGGCAACACGGCACACGCAACACACACTTATAACAAAGTACACACTAGCAAGCTGCCGCAGACAGATCACCCGACAAACAACGCACTCCCGGGCGACAGTTCTCGCGATGGCACCTTTGGGGTCACGTTTTTAAGCCAAAGCCAAATTTCTGCGAGGCAAGTGACCAACCGAGAGTTGCCGACTTTCTCGGGCTCGCCAGAAGAATGGCTCACCTTCATCGCGAACTACGACCACTCAACGGCGATCTGTGGCTACAGCGATGAAGAGAATCTTCTTCGACTGCAGCGTGCATTGCAAGGTGCGGCGCGGCAGACAGTGGGACCGCTTCTCATGCTACCGGCGGGCTTGAGAGAAGCGATGGACACGCTGAAAGCGAGATACGGCCACCCGGAGATGATCGTGGAATCAATGGTTGAGCGGGTGAGGAAACTGCCGGCTCCCAGGGCCGACAAGCTGGAGACGTTGGCTGACTTCGGGTTTGCCGTACGCACGTTATGTGCGACAGTTCGTGCGACGGGGCTCCAGGAGTACATGTTCAACATGGCACTGCTGAGGGAGCTCGTGAACAAACTTCCTCCGACGACGCGAGTGGAATGGGCCCGACACAAGAAACAGTTGATGGAGAGGCGGTCAGCCGAGCAGCAGTGGAGCGGTGTTTCGTTGTCCGACTTCGGGAAGTGGATCGGTGATTTGGCGGAGGACGTAAGCGGAGTGATACCGTACGCTCCGGTAAACGTGGACAGCAAACGGGAGCCAGACCGACGGACCAGCACTGGACCTCCTCGTGCGCACCAGTTCTACCCGCGCTTTCCGCCGCAGCACCAACCATACCGTTCAGAAAACCGCCCTGCACACGAGCCGAACCGAGGACAGCCGTCGACTAGTTACGTCCACACGAATTCGCATTCATCCGCAGCGCAACCTCCGAATCCTGCACCTGGATGCGTCTTGTGTCAAGGAAGATGCGCCTCGCTTGATCGGTGCGCGAAGTTTGTTGCGATGACTGCAATTGAAAGAAGAGCAGTTATCAATAAACGAAAACGCTGTAAAAGGTGTCTCGACGAGCATAGAGGAAAGTGTAACTTCCCTTCGCTATGTGGTGTGAACGGATGTTCGTTCCAGCACCATCCTCTTCTGCACGAAGGAATTAGACAGCAGCAACAGGAATCCGAGCAGGTGAACGCGCATGCGAACGCGGCGGACGGCACAGTGTTGCTTAAATACTTGCCAGTCATCGTGCATGGTCCGCGAGGACAAGTACGGACGTACGCGTTTGTAGACGAAGGGTCGACGTCTACGCTGATGGACCACGAACTGCTGGCCGAATTAGGGCTCACCGGGACGGCACATCCGATGAGTCTTCAGTGGACGGGCCACGTAACCAGGGAGGAGAAGGATTCGGTGCGGGTGAACGTGAGGATATCCGGGACAGGTGCGGTGTCGGCCACTCACGAGTTGATCGACGTACGTACGGTTCGCGAACTCGCACTTCCGGCGCAGACGCTAGCGATTCCCAGCTTGGCCAGAAGGTACCCTCACTTGAGAGGAGTGCCTGCTGAATCATACGTCGATGTGGTGCCCCGCATCCTCATCGGAGTTGACAACTACGGCATAACCCAACCTCTTAAGGGTGTTCAAGGAGGAAAGGACGAACCGATTGCTGCAGAAACTCGTTTGGGGTGGACCGTATGCGGACCTTGTTTCGGGGCTGCCACTTCGACGGGAGCAGTCAGCGGCTGCAGGATGTCAAAACAATCGGAATCAACGTCGCTAACCAACTCTAGGCTTTGCCCCCCGCCCGATACGAGCGAGCATCGAGCACGTTTTCGTCCTTTGTTTGTCATTTTGCTGATAAGTGCTCATCTTTTGTTCGCGTTCCTGATCGTCACCGTTGGCATCGTCGTGTCGTCGCTTGGAGGACTATTCCATGATGGCGATCCGGCCACCGGGACGTATTTCATCATCATTTATCTGCGCATCGCCTACTGGCTGCTGACGTACGCGGTTCAAGAGCGGCATAAGCGCGAGTTTGAGCGGCTGGCCGAGCCGGACAACTATAGCAGGATGCGATTTAGTTGAGTGCGCACACGGAACCGAATTGACTGCTAGAGAAGAGTGGGACAAATGCTTGTCTCACTCAGGGAGGAGAATGTTAGAAACGCTTCACGTTTATAACGCCAGCCGTCAGTTCGGCACACGTAGGTACGTAGAAAAGATAAGGAGAAAGGAGAAGTTTAAAAGGGAAATAGAAAGGAGAACTATCCCGTAGCGGGATCAGCTGATGAGTTCATCCGATCCTGCGAGCGATGACTCGAACGTCGACGCGAAGTAACCGAAAGAAGGCATAAATAGGGCGCGTTCGGGTGCGTTATCTCCTTTTAAAACGAAACGCGACCAGAATAAAAGATTAATTTTTTGGTTCGCTCCAGCAAGCGTCCCTAAGAAATCTTTTAGAGTTTAATTTCATCACGTTGGAAAACGACTTCCATTAAATTGGTCCAAGTTTGCAAGTGTTTTGGCATGGTCTTGTTAAATTTGTACCAAGTTTGCAAGTGTTTTGGCATGGTCTCATTAAATTTGTACCAAGTTTGCAAGTGTTTTGGCATGGTCTTATTAAATTTGTTCAAAGTTTGCAAGTGTTTTGGCTTGGTCTTATTCAATTTGTACCAAGTTTGCAAGTGTTTTGGTATGGTCTAAGGAAGTTTGTTCCATTTTTGCAAGTGTTTTGGCATGGTCTTATTAAATGTGTACCAAGTTTGCAAGTGTTTTGGCATGGTCTTATTAAATTTGTACCAAGTTTGCAAGTGTTTTGGCATGGTCTTATTAAATTTGTACCAAGTTTGCAAGTGTTTTGGCATGGTCTTATTAAATTTGTACCAAGTTTGCAAGTGTTTTGGCTTGGTCTTATTAAATTTGAACCAAGTTTGCAAGTGTTTTGGCAAGGTCTTAGGAAGTTTGTTCCAAGTTTGCAAGTGTTTTGGCATGGTCTTATTAAATTTGTACCAAGTTTGCAAGTGTTTTGGCATGGTCTTATTAAATTCGTACCAAGTTTGCAAGTGTTTTGGCATGGTCTTATTAAATTTGTACCAAGTTTGCAAGTGTTTTGGCATGGTCTTATTAAATTTGTTCCAAGTTTGCAAGTGTTTTGGCATAGTCTTATTAAATTTGTACCAAGTTTGCAAGTGTTTTGGCATGGTCTTAGGAAGTATGTTCGAAGTTTGCAAGTGTTTGGCATGGTCTTATTAAATTTGTACCAAGTTTGCAAGTGTTTTGGCATGGTCTTATTAAATTTGTACCAAGTTTGCAAGTGTTTTGGCATGGTCTTAGGAAGTTTGTTCCAGGTTTGCAAGTGTTTTGGCATGGTCTTATTAAATTTTTACCAAGTTTGCAAGTGTTTTGGCATGGTCTTATTAAATTTGTACCAAGTTTGCAAGTGTTTTGGCTTGGTCTTATTAAATTTGAACCAAGTTTGCAAGTGTTTTGGCATGGTCTTAGGAAGTTTGTTCCAAGTTTGCAAGTGTTTTGGCATGGTCTTATTAAATTTGTACCAAGTTTGCAAGTGTTTTGGCATGGTCTTATTAAATTTGTACCAAGTTTGCAAGTGTTTTGGCATGGTCTTATTAAATTTGTACCAAGTTTGCAAGTGTTTTGGCATGGTCTTATTAAATTTGTTCCAAGTTTGCAAGTGTTTTGGCTTGGTCTTATTAAATTTGTACCAAGTTTGCAAGTGTTTTGGCATGGTTTTATTAAATTTGTACCAAGTTTGCAAGTGTTTTGGCATGGTGTTATTAAATTTGTAGCAAGTTTGCAAGTGCTTTGGCATGGTCTTTTTAAATTTGTACCAAGTTTGCAAGTGTTTTGGCATGGTCTTAGGAAGTTTGTTCCAAGTTTGCAAGTGTTTGGCATGGTCTTATTAAATTTGTACCAAGTTTGCAAGTGTTTTGGCATGGTCTTATTAAATTTGTACCAAGTTTGTTACTGTTTTGGCATGGTCTTATTAAATTTGTACCAAGTTTGCAAGTGTTTTGGCATGGTCTTAGGAAGTTTGTTCCAAGTTTGCAAGTGTTTGGCATGGTCTTAGTAAATTTGTACCAAGTTTGCAAGTGTTTTGGCATGGTCTTATTAAATTTGTACCAAGTTTGCAAGTGTTTTGGCATGGTCTAAGGAAGTTTGTTCCATTTTTGCAAGTGTTTGGCATGGTCTTATTAAATTTGTACCAAGTTTGCAAGTGTTTTGGCATGGTCTTAGGAAGTTTGTTCCAAGTTTGCAAGTGTTTGGCATAGTCTTATTAATTTTGTACCAAGTTTGCAAGTGTTTTGGCATGGTCTTATTAAATTTGTACCAAGTTTGCAAGTGTTTTGGCATGGTCTTATTAATTTTGTACCAAGTTTGCAAGTGTTTTGGCATGGTCTTATTAAATTTGTACCAAGTTTGCAAGTGTTTTGGCATGGTCTTAGGAAGTTTGTTCCAAGTTTGCAAGTGTTTGGCATGGTCTTAGTAAATTTGTACCAAGTTTGCAAGTGTTTTGGCATGGTCTTAGGAAGTTTGTTCCAAGTTTGCAAGTGTTTGGCATAGTCTTATTAATTTTGTACCAAGTTTGCAAGTGTTTTGGCATGGTCTTATTAAATTTGTACCAAGTTTGCAAGTGTTTTGGCATGGTCTTATTAATTTTGTACCAAGTTTGCAAGTGTTTTTGCATGGTCTTATTAAATTTGTTCCAAGTTTGCAAGTGTTTTGGCTTGGTCTTATTAAATTTGTACCGAGTTTGCAAATGTTTTGGCATGGTCTTATTAAATTTGTACCAAGTTTGCAAGTGTTTTGGCATGGTCTTAGGAAGTTTGTTCCAAGTTTGCAAGTGTTTTGGCATGGTCTTAGGAAGTTTGTTCCAAGTTTGCAAGTGTTTTGGCATGGTCTTATAAAATGTGTACCAAGTTTGCAAGTGTTTTGGCATGGTCTTAGGAAGTTTGTTGCAAGTTTGCAAGTGTTTGGCATGGTCTTATTAAATTTGTACCAAGTTTGCAAGTGTTTTGGCATGGTCTTATTACATTTGTACCAAGTTTGCAAGTGTTTTGGCATGGTCTTATTAAATTTGTACCAAGTTTGCAAGTGTTTTGGCATGGTCTTAGGAAGTTTGTTCCAAGTTTGCAAGTGTTTGGCATGGTCTTAGTAAATTTGTACCAAGTTTGCAAGTGTTTTGGCATGGTCTTATTAAATTTTTACCAATATTGTTACTGTTTTGGCTTGGTCTTATTAAATTTGTACCAAGTTTGCAAGTGTTTTGGCATGGTCTTAGGAAGTTTGTTCCAAGTTTGCAAGTGTTTTGGCATGGTCTTATTAAATGTGTACCAAGTTTGCAAGTGTTTTGGCATGGTCTTAGGAAGTTTGTTCCAAGTTTGCAAGTGTTTGGCATGGTCTTATTAAATTTGTACCAAGTTTGCAAGTGTTTTGGCATGGTCTTATTAATTTTGTACCAAGTTTGTTACTGTTTTGGCATGGTCTTATTAAATTTGTACCAAGTTTGCAAGTGTTTTGGCATGGTCTTAGGAAGTTTGTTCCAAGTTTGCCAGTGTTTGGCATGGTCTTAGTAAATTTGTACCAAAATTGCAAGTGTTTTGGCATGGTCTTGTTAAATTTGTACCAAGTTTGCAAGTGTTTTGGCATGGTCTTGTTAAATTTGTACCAAGTTTGCAAGTGTTTTGGCATGGTCTCATTAAATTTGTTCAAAGTTTGCAAGTTTTTTGGCATGGTCTTATTAAATTTGTTCAAAGTTTGCAAGTGTTTTGGCATGGTCTAAGGAAGTTTGTTCCATTTTTGCAAGTGTTTTGGCATGGTCTTATTAAATGTGTACCAAGTTTGCAAGTGCTTTGGCATGGTCTTATTAAATTTGTACCAAGTTTGCAAGTGTTTTGGCATGGTCTTATTAAATTTGTACCAAGTTTGCAAGTGTTTTGGCATGGTCTTATTAAATTTGTACCAAGTTTGCAAGTGTTTTGGCTTGGTCTTATTAAATTTGAACCAAGTTTGCAAGTGTTTTGGCAAGGTCTTAGGAAGTTTGTTCCAAGTTTGCAAGTGTTTTGGCATGGTCTTATTAAATTTGTACCAAGTTTGCAAGTGTTTTGGCATGGTCTTATTAAATTCGTACCAAGTTTGCAAGTGTTTTGGCATGGTCTTATTAAATTTGTACCAAGTTTGCAAGTGTTTTGGCATGGTCTTATTAAATTTGTTCCAAGTTTGCAAGTGTTTTGACTAGGTCTTATTAAATTTTAACCAAGTTTGCAAGTGTTTTGGCATGGTCTTAGGATGTTTGTTCCAAGTTTGCAAGTGTTTGGCATGGTCTTATTAAATTTGTACCAAGTTTGCAAGTGTTTTGGCATAGTCTTATTAAATTTGTACCAAGTTTGCAAGTGTTTTGGCATGGTCTTAGGAAGTATGTTCCAAGTTTGCAAGTGTTTGGCATGGTCTTATTAAATTTGTACCAAGTTTGCAAGTGTTTTGGCATGGTCTTATTAATTTTGTACCAAGTTTGCAAGTGTTTTGGCATGGTCTTAGGAAGTTTGTTCCAGGTTTGCAAGTGTTTTGGCATGGTCTTATTAAATTTTTACCAAGTTTGCAAGTGTTTTGGCATGGTCTTATTAAATTTGTACCAAGTTTGCAAGTGTTTTGGCTTGGTCTTATTAAATTTGTTCCAAGTTTGCAAGTGTTTTGGCTTGGTCTTATTAAATTTGTACCAAGTTTGCAAGTGTTTTGGCATGGTTTTATTAAATTTGTACCAAGTTTGCAAGTGTTTTGGCATGGTGTTATTAAATTTGTAGCAAGTTTGCAAGTGTTTTGGCAAGGTCTTTTTAAATTTGTACCAAGTTTGCAAGTGTTTTGGCATGGTCTTAGGAAGTTTGTTCCAAGTTTGCAAGTGTTTGGCATGGTCTTATGAAATTTGTACCAAGTTTGCAAGTGTTTTGGCATGGTCTTATAAAATTTGTACCAAGTTTGCAAGTGTTTTGGTATGGTCTTATTAAATTTGTACCAAGTTTGCAAGTGTTTTGGCATGGTCTTATTAAATTTGTACCAAGTTTGCAAGTGTTTTGGCATGGTCTTAGGAAGTTTGTTCCAAGTTTGCAAGTGTTTTGGCATGGTCTTATTAAATTTGTACCAAGTTTGCAAGTGTTTTTGCATGGTCTTATTAAAATTGTACCAAGTTTGCAAGTGTTTTGGCATGGTCTTAGGAAGTTTGTTCCAAGTTTGCAAGTGTTTTGGCATGGTCTTATTAAATTTGTACCAAGTTTGCAAGTGTTTTGGCATGGTCTTATTAAATTTGTACCAAGTTTGCAAGTGTTTTGGCATGGTCTTATTAAATTTGTACCAAGTTTGCAAGTGTTTTGGCATGGTCTTATTAATTTTTTTCCAATTTTGCAAGTGTTTTGGCTTGGTCTTATTAAATTTGTACCAAGTTTGCAAGTGTTTTGGCATGGTTTTATTAAATTTGTACCAAGTTTGCAAGTGTTTTGGCATGGTGTTATTAAATTTGTAGCAAGTTTGCAAGTGTTTTGGCATGGTCTTTTTAAATTTGTACCAAGTTTGCAAGTGTTTTGGCATGGTCTTAGGAAGTTTGTTCCAAGTTTGCAAGTGTTTGGCATGGTCTTATGAAATTTGTACCAAGTTTGCAAGTGTTTTGGCATGGTCTTATAAAATTTGTACCAAGTTTGCAAGTGTTTTGGCATGGTCTTATTAACTTTGTACCAAGTTTGCAAGTGTTTTGGCATGGTCTTATTAAATTTGTACCAAGTTTGCAAGTGTTTTGGCATGGTCTTAGGAAGTTTGTACCAAGTTTGCAAGTGTTTTGGCATGGTCTTATTAAATTTGTACCAAGTTTGCAAGTGTTTTGGCATGGTCTTAGGAAGTTTGTTCCAAGTTTGCAAGTGTTTGGCATGGTCTTAGTAAATTTGTACCAAGTTTGCAAGTGTTTTGGCATGGTCTTATTAAATTTGTACCAAGTTTGCAAGTGTTTTGGCATGGTCTTATTAAATTTGTACCAAGTTTGCAAGTGTTTTTGCATGGTCTTTGTTGTGCACACGAAGATTAACCTCGGAGCACTCCTCGAGACAGGCGTATTGAACACCGACTTGAGGGCAAGGTTGGAGAATTCCAAGAGTAGTCAACTATTTGGGTTTTCATCAACTACTGATTTATTGGTTCAATTTTCGATTCTTATATAGTAATTCTGATTGACAAATTTTCCTTAGTCGACATAATTGCTTACATGTATGTATCCGTGTTGGTCACCGCTGTCGGCGACTTTGCATCAGCATGTGCATATTTCCTACATTTGTATGCGCCGTTGTCGGCGTGCCATTGCTTGGTTTTGCTGCGTACATGCGTTTTGCTTACTAGCGTTTATTTTGGACCGTCAGCGACAGTCTTATTAAATTTGTTCCAAGTTTGCAAGTGTTTTGGCTTGGTCTTATTAAATTTGTACCGAGTTTGCAAATGTTTTGGCATGGTCTTAGGAAGTTTTTCCAAGTTTGCAAGTGTTTTGGCATGGTCTTATAAAATGTGTACCAAGTTTGCAAGTGTTTTGGCATGGTCTTAGGAAGTTTGTTGCAAGTTTGCAAGTGTTTGGCATGGTCTTATTAAATTTGTACCAAGTTTGCAAGTGTTTTGGCATGGTCTTATTACATTTGTACCAAGTTTGCAAGTGTTTTGGCATGGTCTTATTAAATTTGTACCAAGTTTGCAAGTGTTTTGGCATGGTCTTAGGAAGTTTGTTCCAAGTTTGCAAGTGTTTGGCATGGTCTTAGTAAATTTGTACCAAGTTTGCAAGTGTTTTGGCATGGTCTTATTAAATTTGTACCAAAATTGTTACTGTTTTGGCTTGGTCTTATTAAATTTGTACCAAGTTTGCAAGTGTTTTGGCATGGTCTTAGGAAGTTTGTTCCAAGTTTGCAAGTGTTTTGGCATGGTCTTATTAAATGTGTACCAAGTTTGCAAGTGTTTTGGCATGGTCTTAGGAAGTTTGTTCCAAGTTTGCAAGTGTTTGGCATGGTCTTATTAAATTTGTACCAAGTTTGCAAGTGTTTTGGCATGGTCTTATTAAATTTGTACCAAGTTTGTTACTGTTTTGGCATGGTCTTATTAAATTTGTACCAAGTTTGCAAGTGTTTTGGCATGGTCTTAGGAAGTTTGTTCCAAGTTTGCCAGTGTTTGGCATGGTCTTAGTAAATTTGTACCAAAATTGCAAGTGTTTTGGCATGGTCTTGTTAAATTGGTCCAAGTTTGCAAGTGTTTTGGCATGGTCTTGTTAAATTTGTACCAAGTTTGCAAGTGTTTTGGCATGGTCTCATTAAATTTGTACCAAGTTTGCAAGTGTTTTGGCATGGTCTTATTAAATTTGTTCAAAGTTTGCAAGTGTTTTGGCTTGGTCTTATTCAATTTGTACCAAGTTTGCAAGTGTTTTGGTATGGTCTAAGGAAGTTTGTTCCATTTTTGCAAGTGTTTTGGCATGGTCTTATTAAATGTGTACCAAGTTTGCAAGTGTTTTGGCATGGTCTTATTAAATTTGTACCAAGTTTGCAAGTGTTTTGGCATGGTCTTATTAAATTTGTACCAAGTTTGCAAGTGTTTTGGCATGGTCTTATTAAATTTGTACCAAGTTTGCAAGTGTTTTGGCTTGGTCTTATTAAATTTGAACCAAGTTTGCAAGTGTTTTGGCAAGGTCTTAGGAAGTTTGTTCCAAGTTTGCAAGTGTTTTGGCATGGTCTTATTAAATTTGTACCAAGTTTGCAAGTGTTTTGGCATGGTCTTATTAAATTCGTACCAAGTTTGCAAGTGTTTTGGCATGGTCTTATTAAATTTGTACCAAGTTTGCAAGTGTTTTGGCATGGTCTTATTAAATTTGTTCCAAGTTTGCAAGTGTTTTGACTTGGTCTTATTAAATTTTAACCAAGTTTGCAAGTGTTTTGGCATGGTCTTAGGATGTTTGTTCCAAGTTTGCAAGTGTTTGGCATGGTCTTATTAAATTTGTACCAAGTTTGCAAGTGTTTTGGCATAGTCTTATTAAATTTGTACCAAGTTTGCAAGTGTTTTGGCATGGTCTTAGGAAGTATGTTCCAAGTTTGCAAGTGTTTGGCATGGTCTTATAAATTTGTACCAAGTTTGCAAGTGTTTTGGCATGGTCTTATTAAATTTGTACCAAGTTTGCAAGTGTTTTGGCATGGTCTTAGGAAGTTTGTTCCAGGTTTGCAAGTGTTTTGGCATGGTCTTATTAAATTTTTACCAAGTTTGCAAGTGTTTTGGCATGGTCTTATGAAATTTGTACCAAGTTTGCAAGTGTTTTGGCTTGGTCTTATTAAATTTGAACCAAGTTTGCAAGTGTTTTGGCATGGTCTTAGGAAGTTTGTTCCAAGTTTGCAAGTGTTTTGGCATGGTCTTATTAAATTTGTACCAAGTTTGCAAGTGTTTTGGCATGGTCTTATTAAATTTGTACCAAGTTTGCAAGTGTTTTGGCATGGTCTTATTAAATTTGTACCAAGTTTGCAAGTGTTTTGGCATGGTCTTATTAAATTTGTTCCAAGTTTGCAAGTGTTTTGGCTTGGTCTTATTAAATTTGTACCAAGTTTGCAAGTGTTTTGGCATGGTTTTATTAAATTTGTACCAAGTTTGCAAGTGTTTTGGCATGGTGTTATTAAATTTGTAGCAAGTTTGCAAGTGCTTTGGCATGGTCTTTTTAAATTTGTACCAAGTTTGCAAGTGTTTTGGCATGGTCTTAGGAAGTTTGTTCCAAGTTTGCAAGTGTTTGGCATGGTCTTATTAAATTTGTACCAAGTTTGCAAGTGTTTTGGCATGGTCTTATTAAATTTGTACCAAGTTTGTTACTGTTTTGGCATGGTCTTATTAAATTTGTACCAAGTTTGCAAGTGTTTTGGCATGGTCTTAGGAAGTTTGTTCCAAGTTTGCAAGTGTTTGGCATGGTCTTAGTAAATTTGTACCAAGTTTGCAAGTGTTTTGGCATGGTCTTATTAAATTTGTACCAAGTTTGCAAGTGTTTTGGCATGGTCTAAGGAAGTTTGTTCCATTTTTGCAAGTGTTTGGCATGGTCTTATTAAATTTGTACCAAGTTTGCAAGTGTTTTGGCATGGTCTTAGGAAGTTTGTTCCAAGTTTGCCAGTGTTTGGCATGGTCTTAGTAAATTTGTACCAAAATTGCAAGTGTTTTGGCATGGTCTTGTTAAATTTGTACCAAGTTTGCAAGTGTTTTGGCATGGTCTTGTTAAATTTGTACCAAGTTTGCAAGTGTTTTGGCATGGTCTCATTAAATTTGTACCAAGTTTGCAAGTGTTTTGGCATGGTCTTATTAAATTTGTTCAAAGTTTGCAAGTGTTTTGGCTTGGTCTTATTCAATTTGTACCAAGTTTGCAAGTGTTTTGGTATGGTCTAAGGAAGTTTGTTCCATTTTTGCAAGTGTTTTGGCATGGTCTTATTAAATGTGTACCAAGTTTGCAAGTGCTTTGGCATGGTCTTATTAAATTTGTACCAAGTTTGCAAGTGTTTTGGCATGGTCTTATTAAATTTGTACCAAGTTTGCAAGTGTTTTGGCATGGTCTTATTAAATTTGTACCAAGTTTGCAAGTGTTTTGGCTTGGTCTTATTAAATTTGAACCAAGTTTGCAAGTGTTTTGGCAAGGTCTTAGGAAGTTTGTTCCAAGTTTGCAAGTGTTTTGGCATGGTCTTATTAAATTTGTACCAAGTTTGCAAGTGTTTTGGCATGGTCTTATTAAATTCGTACCAAGTTTGCAAGTGTTTTGGCATGGTCTTATTAAATTTGTACCAAGTTTGCAAGTGTTTTGGCATGGTCTTATTAAATTTGTTCCAAGTTTGCAAGTGTTTTGACTTGGTCTTATTAAATTTTAACCAAGTTTGCAAGTGTTTTGGCATGGTCTTAGGATGTTTGTTCCAAGCTTGCAAGTGTTTGGCATGGTCTTATTAAATTTGTACCAAGTTTGCAAGTGTTTTGGCATAGTCTTATTAAATTTGTACCAAGTTTGCAAGTGTTTTGGCATGGTCTTAGGAAGTATGTTCCAAGTTTGCAAGTGTTTGGCATGGTCTTATTAAATTTGTACCAAGTTTGCAAGTGTTTTGGCATGGTCTTATTAAATTTGTACCAAGTTTGCAAGTGTTTTGGCATGGTCTTAGGAAGTTTGTTCCAGGTTTGCAAGTGTTTTGGCATGGTCTTATTAAATTTTTACCAAGTTTGCAAGTGTTTTGGCATGGTCTTATTAAATTTGTACCAAGTTTGCAAGTGTTTTGGCTTGGTCTTATTAAATTTGTTCCAAGTTTGCAAGTGTTTTGGCTTGGTCTTATTAAATTTGTACCAAGTTTGCAAGTGTTTTGGCATGGTTTTATTAAATTTGTACCAAGTTTGCAAGTGTTTTGGCATGGTGTTATTAAATTTGTACCAAGTTTGCAAGTGTTTTGGCATGGTCTTTTTAAATTTGTACCAAGTTTGCAAGTGTTTTGGCATGGTCTTAGGAAGTTTGTTCCAAGTTTGCAAGTGTTTGGCATGGTCTTATGAAATTTGTACCAAGTTTGCAAGTGTTTTGGCATGGTCTTATAAAATTTGTACCAAGTTTGCAAGTGTTTTGGTATGGTCTTATTAAATTTGTACCAAGTTTGCAAGTGTTTTGGCATGGTCTTATTAAATTTGTACCAAGTTTGCAAGTGTTTTGGCATGATCTTAGGAAGTTTGTTCCAAGTTTGCAAGTGTTTTGGCATGGTCTTATTAAATTTGTACCAAGTTTGCAAGTGTTTTTGCATGGTCTTATTAAAATTGTACCAAGTTTGCAAGTGTTTTGGCATGGTCTTAGGAAGTTTGTTCCAAGTTTGCAAGTGTTTTGGCATGGTCTTATTAAATTTGTACCAAGTTTGCAAGTGTTTTGGCATGGTCTTATTAAATTTGTACCAAGTTTGCAAGTGTTTTGGCATGGTCTTATTAAATTTGTACCAAGTTTGCAAGTGTTTTGGCATGGTCTTATTAAATTTGTTCCAATTTTGCAAGTGTTTTGGCTTGGTCTTATTAAATTTTTACCAAGTTTGCAAGTGTTTTGGCATGGTTTTATTAAATTTGTACCAAGTTTGCAAGTGTTTTGGCATGGTGTTATTAAATTTATAGCAAGTTTGCAAGTGTTTTGGCATGGTCTTTTTAAATTTGTACCAAGTTTGCAAGTGTTTTGGCATGGTCTTAGGAAGTTTGTTCCAAGTTTGCAAGTGTTTGGCATGGTCTTATGAAATTTGTACCAAGTTTGCAAGTGTTTTGGCATGGTCTTATAAAATTTGTACCAAGTTTGCAAGTGTTTTGGCATGGTCTTATTAAATTTGTACCAAGTTTGCAAGTGTTTTGGCATGGTCTTATTAAATTTGTACCAAGTTTGCAAGTGTTTTGGCATGGTCTTAGGAAGTTTGTTCCAAGTTTGCAAGTGTTTTGGCATGGTCTTATTAAATTTGTACCAAGTTTGCAAGTGTTTTTGCATGGTCTTATTAAAATTGTACCAAGTTTGCAAGTGTTTTGGCATGGTCTTAGGAAGTCTTATTAAATTTGTACCAAGTTTGCAAGTGTTTTGGTATGGTGTTAGGAAGTTTGTTCCAAGTTTGCAAGTGTTTGGCATGGTCTTATTAAATTTGTACCAAGTTTGCAAGTGTTTGGCATGGTCTTCTTAAATTTGTACCAAGTTTGCAAGAGTTTTTGCATGGTCTTATTGAATTTGTACCAAGTTTGCAAGTGTTTTGGCATGGTCTTAGGAAGTTTGTTCGAAGTTTGCAAGTGTTTGGCATCGTCTTATTAAATTTGTACCAAGTTTGCAAGTGTTTTGGCATGGTCTTATTAAATTTGTACCAAGTTTGCAAGTGTTTTGGCATGGTCTTAGGAAGTTTTTTCCAAGTTTGCAAGTGTTTTGGCATGGTCTTATTAAATTTGTACCAAGTTTGCAAGTGTTTTGGCATGGTCTTATTAAATTTGTACCACGTTTGCAAGTGTTTTGGCATGGTCTAATTAAACTTGTTCCAAGTTTGCATGTGTTTTGGCTTGGTCTTATAAAATTTTTACCAAGTTTGCAAGTGTTTTGGCATGGTTTTATTAAATTTGTAACAAGTTTGCAAGTGTTTTGGCATGGTGTTACTAAATTTGTACCAAGTTTGCAAGTGTTCTGGCATGGTCTTATTAAATTTGTACCAAGTTTGCAAGTGTTTTGGCATGGTCTTATTAACTTTGTACCAAGTTTGCAAGTGTTTTGGTATGGTCTTATTAAATTTGTACCAAGTTTGCAAGTGTTTTGGCATGGTCTTATTAAATATGTACCAAGTTTGCAAGTGTTTTGGCATGGTCTTATTAATTTTGTACCAAGTTTGCAAGTGTTTGGGCATGGTCTTAGGAAGTTTGTTCCAAGTTTGCAAGTGTTTTGGCATGGTCTTATTAAATATGTACCAAGTTTGCAAGTGTTTTGGCATGGTCTTATTAAATTTGTACCAAGTTTGCAAGTGTTTTGGTATGGTCTTATTAAATTTGTACCAAGTTTGCAAGTGTTTGGCATGGTCTTATTAAATTTGTTCCAAGTTCGCAAGTGTTTTGGCATGGTCTTATTAATTTGTACCAAGTTTGCAAGTGTTTTGGTATGGTCTTAGGAAGTTTGTTCCAAGTTTGCAAGTGTTTTGGCATGGTCTTATTAAATTTGTACCAAGTTTGCAAGTGTTTTGGCATGGTCTTAGGAAGTCTTATTAAATTTGTACCAAGTTTGCAAGTGTTTTGGTATGGTGTTAGGAAGTTTGTTCCAAGTTTGCAAGTGTTTGGCATGGTCTTATTAAATTTGTACCAAGTTTGCAAGTGTTTGGCATGGTCTTCTTAAATTTGTACCAAGTTTGCAAGAGTTTTTGCATGGTCTTATTGAATTTGTACCAAGTTTGCAAGTGTTTTGGCATGGTCTTAGGAAGTTTGTTCGAAGTTTGCAAGTGTTTGGCATCGTCTTATTAAATTTGTACCAAGTTTGCAAGTGTTTTGGCATGGTCTTATTAAATTTGTACCAAGTTTGCAAGTGTTTTGGCATGGTCTTAGGAAGTTTTTTCCAAGTTTGCAAGTGTTTTGGCATGGTCTTATTAAATTTGTACCAAGTTTGCAAGTGTTTTGGCATGGTCTTATTAAATTTGTACCACGTTTGCAAGTGTTTTGGCATGGTCTAATTAAACTTGTTCCAAGTTTGCATGTGTTTTGGCTTGGTCTTATAAAATTTTTACCAAGTTTGCAAGTGTTTTGGCATGGTTTTATTAAATTTGTAACAAGTTTGCAAGTGTTTTGGCATGGTGTTATTAAATTTGTACCAAGTTTGCAAGTGTTCTGGCATGGTCTTATTAAATTTGTACCAAGTTTGCAAGTGTTTTGGCATGGTCTTATTAACTTTGTACCAAGTTTGCAAGTGTTTTGGTATGGTCTTATTAAATTTGTACCAAGTTTGCAAGTGTTTTGGCATGGTCTTATTAAATATGTACCAAGTTTGCAAGTGTTTTGGCATGGTCTTATTAATTTTGTACCAAGTTTGCAAGTGTTTGGGCATGGTCTTAGGAAGTTTGTTCCAAGTTTGCAAGTGTTTTGGCATGGTCTTATTAAATATGTACCAAGTTTGCAAGTGTTTTGGCATGGTCTTATTAAATTTGTACCAAGTTTGCAAGTGTTTTGGTATGGTCTTATTAAATTTGTACCAAGTTTGCAAGTGTTTGGCATGGTCTTATTAAATTTGTTCCAAGTTCGCAAGTGTTTTGGCATGGTCTTATTAATTTGTACCAAGTTTGCAAGTGTTTTGGCAAGGTCTTAGGAAGTTTGTTCCAAGTTTGCAAGTGTTTTGGCATGGTCTTATTAAATTTGTACCAAGTTTGCAAGTGTTTTGGCATGGTCTTATTAAATTTGTACCAAGTTTGCAAGTGTTTGGCATGGTCTTATTAAACTTGTTCCAAGTTTGCAAGTGTTTTGGCTTGGTCTTAATAAATTTGTACCAAGTTTGCAAGTGTTTTGGCATGGTTTTATTAAATTTGTGCCAAGTTTGCAAGTGTTTGGGCATGGTCTTAGGAAGTCTTATTAAATTTGTACCAAGTTTGCAAGTGTTTTGGTATGGTGTTAGGAAGTTTGTTCCAAGTTTGCAAGTGTTTGGCATGGTCTTATTAAATTTGTACCAAGTTTGCAAGTGTTTGGCATGGTCTTCTTAAATTTGTACCAAGTTTGCAAGAGTTTTTGCATGGTCTTATTGAATTTGTACCAAGTTTGCAAGTGTTTTGGCATGGTCTTAGGAAGTTTGTTCGAAGTTTGCAAGTGTTTGGCATCGTCTTATTAAATTTGTACCAAGTTTGCAAGTGTTTTGGCATGGTCTTATTAAATTTGTACCAAGTTTGCAAGTGTTTTGGCATGGTCTTAGGAAGTTTTTTCCAAGTTTGCAAGTGTTTTGGCATGGTCTTATTAAATTTGTACCAAGTTTGCAAGTGTTTTGGCATGGTCTTATTAAATTTGTACCAAGTTTGCAAGTGTTTTGGTATGGTCTTATTAAATTTGTACCAAGTTTGCAAGTGTTTGGCATGGTCTTATTAAATTTGTTCCAAGTTCGCAAGTGTTTTGGCATGGTCTTATTAATTTGTACCAAGTTTGCAAGTGTTTTGGCAAGGTCTTAGGAAGTTTGTTCCAAGTTTGCAAGTGTTTTGGCATGGTCTTATTAAATTTGTACCAAGTTTGCAAGTGTTTTGGCATGGTCTTAGGAAGTCTTATTAAATTTGTACCAAGTTTGCAAGTGTTTTGGTATGGTGTTAGGAAGTTTGTTCCAAGTTTGCAAGTGTTTGGCATGGTCTTATTAAATTTGTACCAAGTTTGCAAGTGTTTGGCATGGTCTTCTTAAATTTGTACCAAGTTTGCAAGAGTTTTTGCATGGTCTTATTGAATTTGTACCAAGTTTGCAAGTGTTTTGGCATGGTCTTAGGAAGTTTGTTCGAAGTTTGCAAGTGTTTGGCATCGTCTTATTAAATTTGTACCAAGTTTGCAAGTGTTTTGGCATGGTCTTATTAAATTTGTACCAAGTTTGCAAGTGTTTTGGCATGGTCTTAGGAAGTTTTTTCCAAGTTTGCAAGTGTTTTGGCATGGTCTTATTAAATTTGTACCAAGTTTGCAAGTGTTTTGGCATGGTCTTATTAAATTTGTACCACGTTTGCAAGTGTTTTGGCATGGTCTAATTAAACTTGTTCCAAGTTTGCATGTGTTTTGGCTTGGTCTTATAAAATTTTTACCAAGTTTGCAAGTGTTTTGGCATGGTTTTATTAAATTTGTAACAAGTTTGCAAGTGTTTTGGCATGGTGTTAGTAAATTTGTACCAAGTTTGCAAGTGTTCTGGCATGGTCTTATTAAATTTGTACCAAGTTTGCAAGTGTTTTGGCATGGTCTTATTAACTTTGTACCAAGTTTGCAAGTGTTTTGGTATGGTCTTATTAAATTTGTACCAAGTTTGCAAGTGTTTTGGCATGGTCTTATTAAATATGTACCAAGTTTGCAAGTGTTTTGGCATGGTCTTATTAATTTTGTACCAAGTTTGCAAGTGTTTGGGCATGGTCTTAGGAAGTTTGTTCCAAGTTTGCAAGTGTTTTGGCATGGTCTTATTAAATATGTACCAAGTTTGCAAGTGTTTTGGCATGGTCTTATTAAATTTGTACCAAGTTTGCAAGTGTTTTGGTATGGTCTTATTAAATTTGTACCAAGTTTGCAAGTGTTTGGCATGGTCTTATTAAATTTGTTCCAAGTTCGCAAGTGTTTTGGCATGGTCTTATTAATTTGTACCAAGTTTGCAAGTGTTTTGGCAAGGTCTTAGGAAGTTTGTTCCAAGTTTGCAAGTGTTTTGGCATGGTCTTATTAAATTTGTACCAAGTTTGCAAGTGTTTTGGCATGGTCTTATTAAATTTGTACCAAGTTTGCAAGTGTTTGGCATGGTCTTATTAAACTTGTTCCAAGTTTGCAAGTGTTTTGGCTTGGTCTTAATAAATTTGTACCAAGTTTGCAAGTGTTTTGGCATGGTTTTATTAAATTTGTGCCAAGTTTGCAAGTGTTTGGGCATGGTGTTATTAAATTTGTACCAAGTTTGCAAGTGTTCTGGCATGGTCTTAGGAAGTTTGTTCCAAGTTTGCAAGTGTTTGGCATCGTCTTATTAAATTTGTACCAAGTTTGCAAGTGTTTTGGCATGGTCTTATTAAATTTGTACCAAGTTTGCAAGTGTTTTGGCATGGTCTTAGGAAGTTTGTTCCAAGTTTGCAAGTGTTTGGCATGGTCTTATTAAATTTGTACCAAGTTTGCAAGTGTTTTGGCATGGTCTTATTAAATTTGTACCAAGTTTGTTACTGTTTTGGCATGGTCTTATTAAATTTGTACCAAGTTTGCAAGTGTTTTGGCATGGTCTAAGGAGGTTTGTTCCATTTTTGCAAGTGTTTGGCATGGTCTTATTAAATTTGTACCAAGTTTGCAAGTGTTTTGGCATGGTCTTAGGAAGTTTGTTCCAAGTTTGCAAGTGTTTGGCATGGTCTTAGTAAATTTGTACCAAGTTTGCAAGTGTTTTGGCATGGTCTTGTTAAATTTGTACCAAGTTTGCAAGTGTTTTGGCATGGTCTTATTAAATTTGTACCAAGTTTGCAAGTGTTTTGGCATGGTCTTATGAAGTTTGTTCCAAGTTTGCAAGTGTTTGGCATGGTCTTATTAAATTTGTACCAAGTTTGCAAGTGTTTTGGCATGGTCTTATTAAATTTGTACCAAGTTTGTTACTGTTTTGGCATGGTCTTATTAAATTTGTACCAAGTTTGCAAGTGTTTTGGCATGGTCTTAGGAAGTTTGTTCCAAGTTTGCAAGTGTTTGGCATGGTCTTATTAAATTTGTACCAAGTTTGCAAGTGTTTTGGCATGGTCTTATTAAATTTGTACCAAGTTTGCAAGTGTTTTGGCATGGTCTTATAAAATTTGTACCAAGTTTGCAAGTGTTTTGGCATGGTTTTATTAAATTTGTACCAAGTTTGCAAGTGTTTTGGCATGGTCTTATTAAATTTGTACCAAGTTTGCAAGTGTTTTGGCATGGTCTTAGGAAGTTTGTTCCAAGTTTGCAAGTGTTTGGCATGGTCTTATTAAATTTGTACCAAGTTTGCAAGTGTTTTGGCATGGTCTTATTAAATTTGTACCAAGTTTGCAAGTGTTTTGGCATGGTCTCATTAAATTTGTACCAAGTTTGCAAGTGTTTTGGCTTGGTCTTATTAAATTTGAACCAAGTTTGCAAGTGTTTTGGCAAGGTCTTAGGAAGTTTGTTCCAAGTTTGCAAGTGTTTTGGCATGGTCTTATTAAATTTGTACCAAGTTTGCAAGTGTTTTGGCATGGTCCTATTAAATTCGTACCAAGTTTGCAAGTGTTTTGGCATGGTCTTATTAAATTTGTACCAAGTTTGCAAGTGTTTTGGCATGGTCTTATTAAATTTGTTCCAAGTTTGCAAGTGTTTTGGCTTGGTCTTATTAAATTTTAACCAAGTTTGCAAGTGTTTTGGCATGGTCTTAGGATGTTTGTTCCAAGTTTGCAAGTGTTTGGCATGGTCTTATTAAATTTGTACCAAGTTTGCAAGTGTTTTGGCATGGTCTTAGGAAGTATGTTCCAAGTTTGCAAGTGTTTGGCATGGTCTTATTAAATTTGTACCAAGTTTGCAAGTGTTTTGGCATGGTCTTATTAAATTTGTACCAAGTTTGCAAGTGTTTTGGCATGGTCTTAGGAAGTTTGTTCCAGGTTTGCAAGTGTTTTGGCATGGTCTTATTAAATTTGTACCAAGTTTGCAAGTGTTTTGGCATGGTCTTATTGAATTTGTACCAAGTTTGCAAGTGTTTTGGCTTGGTCTTATTAAATTTGAACCAAGTTTGCAAGTGTTTTGGCATGGTCTTAGGAAGTTTGTTCCAAGTTTGCAAGTGTTTTGGCTTGGTCTTATTAAATTTGTACCAAGTTTGCAAGTGTTTTGGCATGGTCTTGTTAAATTTGTACCAAGTTTGCAAGTGTTTTGGCATGGTCTTATTAAATTTGTACCAAGTTTGCAAGTGTTTTGGCATGGTCTTAAGAAGTTTGTTTCAAGTTTGCAAGTGTTTGGCATGGTCTTATTAAATTTGTACCAAGTTTGCAAGTGTTTTGGCATGGTCTTATTAAATTTGTACCAAGTTTGCAAGTGTTTTGGCATGGTCTTAGGAAGTTTGTTCCAGGTTTGCAAGTGTTTTGGCATGGTCTTATTAAATTTTTACCAAGTTTGCAAGTGTTTTGGCATGGTCTTATTAAATTTGTACCAAGTTTGCAAGTGTTTTGGCTTGGTCTTATTAAATTTGAACCAAGTTTGCAAGTGTTTTGGCATGGTCTTAGGAAGTTTGTTCCAAGTTTGCAAGTGTTTTGGCATGGTCTTATTAAATTTGTACCAAGTTTGCAAGTGTTTTGGCATGGTCTTATTAAATTTGTACCAAGTTTGCAAGTGTTTTGGCATGGTCTTATTAAATTTGTACCAAGTTTGCAAGTGTTTTGGCATGGTCTTATTAAATTTGTTCCAAGTTTGCAAGTGTTTTGACTTGGTCTTATTAAATTTTAACCAAGTTTGCAAGTGTTTTGGCATGGTCTTAGGATGTTTGTTCCAAGTTTGCAAGTGTTTGGCATGGTCTTATTAAATTTGTACCAAGTTTGCAAGTGTTTTGGCATAGTCTTATTAAATTTGTACCAAGTTTGCAAGTGTTTTGGCATGGTCTTAGGAAGTATGTTCCAAGTTTGCAAGTGTTTGGCATGGTCTTATTAAATTCGTACCAAGTTTGCAAGTGTTTTGGCATGGTCTTATTAAATTTGTACCAAGTTTGCAAGTGTTTTGGCATGGTCTTAGGAAGTTTGTTCCAGGTTTGCAAGTGTTTTGGCATGGTCTTATTAAATTTTTACCAAGTTTGCAAGTGTTTTGGCATGGTCTTATTAAATTTGTACCAAGTTTGCAAGTGTTTTGGCTTGGTCTTATTAAATTTGAACCAAGTTTGCAAGTGTTTTGGCATGGTCTTAGGAAGTTTGTTCCAAGTTTGCAAGTGTTTTGGCATGGTCTTATTAAATTTGTACCAAGTTTGCAAGTGTTTTGGCATGGTCTTATTAAATTTGTACCAAGTTTGCAAGTGTTTTGGCATGGTCTTATTAAATTCGTACCAAGTTTGCAAGTGTTTTGGCATGGTCTTATTAAATTTGTTCCAAGTTTGCAAGTGTTTTGGCTTGGTCTTATTAAATTTGTACCAAGTTTGCAAGTGTTTTGGCATGGTTTTATTAAATTTGTACCAAGTTTGCAAGTGTTTTGGCATGGTGTTATTAAATTTGTAGCAAGTTTGCAAGTGCTTTGGCATGGTCTTTTTAAATTTGTACCAAGTTTGCAAGTGTTTTGGCATGGTCTTAGGAAGTTTGTTCCAAGTTTGCAAGTGTTTGGCATGGTCTTATTAAATTTGTACCAAGTTTGCAAGTGTTTTGGCATGGTCTTATTAAATTTGTACCAAGTTTGTTACTGTTTTGGCATGGTCTTATTAAATTTGTACCAAGTTTGCAAGTGTTTTGGCATGGTCTTAGGAAGTTTGTTCCAAGTTTGCAAGTGTTTGGCATGGTCTTAGTAAATTTGTACCAAGTTTGCAAGTGTTTTGGCATGGTCTTATTAAATTTGTACCAAGTTTGCAAGTGTTTTGGCATGGTCTAAGGAAGTTTGTTCCATTTTTGCAAGTGTTTGGCATGGTCTTATTAAATTTGTACCAAGTTTGCAAGTGTTTTGGCATGGTCTTAGGAAGTTTGTTCCAAGTTTGCAAGTGTTTGGCATAGTCTTATTAATTTTGTACCAAGTTTGCAAGTTTTTTGGCATGGTCTTATTAAATTTGTACCAAGTTTGCAAGTGTTTTGGCATGGTCTTATTAATTTTGTACCAAGTTTGCAAGTGTTTTGGCATGGTCTTATTAAATTTGTACCAAGTTTGCAAGTGTTTTGGCATGGTCTTAGGAAGTTTGTTCCAAGTTTGCAAGTGTTTGGCATGGTCTTAGTAAATTTGTACCAAGTTTGCAAGTGTTTTGGCATGGTCTTATTAAATTTGTACCAAGTTTGCAAGTGTTTTGGCATGGTCTTATTAAATTTGTCCCAAGTTTGCAAGTGTTTTTGCATGGTCTTATTAAATTTGTTCCAAGTTTGCAAGTGTTTTGGCTTGGTCTTATTAAATTTGTACCGAGTTTGCAAATGTTTTGGCATGGTCTTAGGAAGTTTGTTCCAAGTTTGCAAGTGTTTTGGCATGGTCTTATAAAATGTGTACCAAGTTTGCAAGTGTTTTGGCATGGTCTTAGGAAGTTTGTTGCAAGTTTGCAAGTGTTTGGCATGGTCTTATTAAATTTGTACCAAGTTTGCAAGTGTTTTGGCATGGTCTTATTACATTTGTACCAAGTTTGCAAGTGTTTTGGCATGGTCTTATTAAATTTGTACCAAGTTTGCAAGTGTTTTGGCATGGTCTTAGGAAGTTTGTTCCAAGTTTGCAAGTGTTTGGCATGGTCTTAGTAAATTTGTACCAAGTTTGCAAGTGTTTTGGCATGGTCTTATTAAATTTGTACCAATATTGTTACTGTTTTGGCTTGGTCTTATTAAATTTGTACCAAGTTTGCAAGTGTTTTGGCATGGTCTTAGGAAGTTTGTTCCAAGTTTGCAAGTGTTTTGGCATGGTCTTATTAAATGTGTACCAAGTTTGCAAGTGTTTTGGCATGGTCTTAGGAAGTTTGTTCCAAGTTTGCAAGTGTTTGGCATGGTCTTATTAAATTTGTACCAAGTTTGCAAGTGTTTTGGCATGGTCTTATTAAATTTGTACCAAGTTTGTTACTGTTTTGGCATGGTCTTATTAAATTTGTACCAAGTTTGCAAGTGTTTTGGCATGGTCTTAGGAAGTTTGTTCCAAGTTTGCCAGTGTTTGGCATGGTCTTAGTAAATTTGTACCAAGTTTGCAAGTGTTTTGGCATGGTCTTGTTAAATTTGTACCAAGTTTGCAAGTGTTTTGGCATGGTCTTGTTAAATTTGTACCAAGTTTGCAAGTGTTTTGGCATGGTCTCATTAAATTTGTACCAAGTTTGCAAGTGTTTTGGCATGGTCTTATTTAATTTGTTCAAAGTTTGCAAGTGTTTTGGCTTGGTCTTATTCAATTTGTACCAAGTTTGCAAGTGTTTTGGTATGGTCTAAGGAAGTTTGTTCCATTTTTGCAAGTGTTTTGGCATGGTCTTATTAAATGTGTACCAAGTTTGCAAGTGCTTTGGCATGGTCTTATTAAATTTGTACCAAGTTTGCAAGTGTTTTGGCATGGTCTTATTAAATTTGTACCAAGTTTGCAAGTGTTTTGGCATGGTCTTATTAAATTTGTACCAAGTTTGCAAGTGTTTTGGCTTGGTCTTATTAAATTTGAACCAAGTTTGCAAGTGTTTTGGCAAGGTCTTAGGAAGTTTGTTCCAAGTTTGCAAGTGTTTTGGCATGGTCTTATTAAATTTGTACCAAGTTTGCAAGTGTTTTGGCATGGTCTTATTAAATTCGTACCAAGTTTGCAAGTGTTTTGGCATGGTCTTATTAAATTTGTACCAAGTTTGCAAGTGTTTTGGCATGGTCTTATTAAATTTGTACCAAGTTTGCAAGTGTTTTGGCATGGTCTTTTGAAGTTTGTTCCAAGTTTGCAAGTGTTTTGGCATGGTCTTATTAAATTTGTACCAAGTTTGCAAGTGTTTTGGCATGGTCTTATTAAATTCGTACCAAGTTTGCAAGTGCTTTGGCATGGTCTTATTAAATTTGTACCAAGTTTGCAAGTGTTTTGGCATGGTCTTATTAAATTTGTACCAAGTTTGCAAGTGTTTTGGCTTGGTCTTATTAAATTTGAACCAAGTTTGCAAGTGTTTTGGCAAGGTCTTAGGAAGTTTGTTCCAAGTTTGCAAGTGTTTTGGCATGGTCTTATTAAATTTGTACCAAGTTTGCAAGTGTTTTGGCATGGTCTTATTAAATTCGTACCAAGTTTGCAAGTGTTTTGGCATGGTCTTATTAAATTTGTACCAAGTTTGCAAGTGTTTTGGCATGGTCTTATTAAATTTGTACCAAGTTTGCAAGTGTTTTGGCATGGTCTTTTGAAGTTTGTTCCAAGTTTGCAAGTGTTTTGGCATGGTCTTATTAAATGTGTACCAAGTTTGCAAGTGCTTTGGCATGGTCTTATTAAATTTGTACCAAGTTTGCAAGTGTTTTGGCATGGTCTTATTAAATTTGTACCAAGTTTGCAAGTGTTTTGGCATGGTCTTATTAAATTTGTACCAAGTTTGCAAGTGTTTTGGCATGGTCTTATTAAATTTGTACCAAGTTTGCAAGTGTTTTGGCTTGGTCTTATTAAATTTGAACCAAGTTTGCAAGTGTTTTGGCAAGGTCTTAGGAAGTTTGTTCCAAGTTTGCAAGTGTTTTGGCATGGTCTTATTAAATTTGTACCAAGTTTGCAAGTGTTTTGGCATGGTCTTATTAAATTCGTACCAAGTTTGCAAGTGTTTTGGCATGGTCTTATTAAATTTGTACCAAGTTTGCAAGTGTTTTGGCATGGTCTTATTAAATTTGTACCAAGTTTGCAAGTGTTTTGGCATGGTCTTTTGAAGTTTGTTCCAAGTTTGCAAGTGTTTTGGCATGGTCTTATTAAATGTGTACCAAGTTTGCAAGTGCTTTGGCATGGTCTTATTAAATTTGTACCAAGTTTGCAAGTGTTTTGGCATGGTCTTATTAAATTTGTACCAAGTTTGCAAGTGTTTTGGCATGGTCTTATTAAATTTGTACCAAGTTTGCAAGTGTTTTGGCTTGGTCTTATTAAATTTGAACCAAGTTTGCAAGTGTTTTGGCAAGGTCTTAGGAAGTTTGTTCCAAGTTTGCAAGTGTTTTGGCATGGTCTTATTAAATTTGTACCAAGTTTGCAAGTGTTTTGGCATGGTCTTATTAAATTCGTACCAAGTTTGCAAGTGTTTTGGCATGGTCTTATTAAATTTGTACCAAGTTTGCAAGTGTTTTGGCTTGGTCTTATTAAATTTGAACCAAGTTTGCAAGTGTTTTGGCAAGGTCTTAGGAAGTTTGTTCCAAGTTTGCAAGTGTTTTGGCATGGTCTTATTAAATTTGTACCAAGTTTGCAAGTGTTTTGGCATGGTCTTATTAAATTCGTACCAAGTTTGCAAGTGCTTTGGCATGGTCTTATTAAATTTGTACCAAGTTTGCAAGTGTTTTGGCATGGTCTTATTAAATTTGTTCCAAGTTTGCAAGTGTTTTGACTTGGTCTTATTAAATTTTAACCAAGTTTGCAAGTGTTTTGGCATGGTCTTAGGATGTTTGTTCCAAGTTTGCAAGTGTTTGGCATGGTCTTATTAAATTTGTACCAAGTTTGCAAGTGTTTTGGCATAGTCTTATTAAATTTGTACCAAGTTTGCAAGTGTTTTGGCATGGTCTTAGGAAGTATGTTCCAAGTTTGCAAGTGTTTGGCATGGTCTTATAAAATTTGTACCAAGTTTGCAAGTGTTTTGGCATGGTCTTATTAAATTTGTACCAAGTTTGCAAGTGTTTTGGCATGGTCTTAGGAAGTTTGTTCCAGGTTTGCAAGTGTTTTGGCATGGTCTTATTAAATTTTTACCAAGTTTGCAAGTGTTTTGGCATGGTCTTATTAAATTTGTACCAAGTTTGCAAGTGTTTTGGCTTGGTCTTATTAAATTTGAACCAAGTTTGCAAGTGTTTTGGCATGGGCTTAGGAAGTTTGTTCCAAGTTTGCAAGTGTTTTGGCATGGTCTCATTAAATTTGTACCAAGTTTGCAAGTGTTTTGGCATGGTCTTATTAAATTTGTACCAAGTTTGCAAGTGTTTTGGCATGGTCTTATTAAATTTGTACCAAGTTTGCAAGTGTTTTGGCATGGTCTTATTAAATTTATTCCAAGTTTGCAAGTGTTTTGGCTTGGTCTTATTAAATTTGTACCAAGTTTGCAAGTGTTTTGGCATGGTTTTATTAAATTTGTACCAAGTTTGCAAGTGTTTTGGCATGGTGTTATTAAATTTGTAGCAAGTTTGCAAGTGTTTTGGCATGGTCTTTTTAAATTTGTACCAAGTTTGCAAGTGTTTTGGCATGGTCTTAGGAAGTTTGTTCCAAGTTTGCAAGTGTTTGGCATGGTCTTATGAAATTTGTACCAAGTTTGCAAGTGTTTTGGCATGGTCTTATAAAATTTGTACCAAGTTTGCAAGTGTTTTGGTATGGTCTTATTAAATTTGTACCAAGTTTGCAAGTGTTTTGGCATGGTCTTATTAAATTTGTACCAAGTTTGCAAGTGTTTTGGCATGGTCTTAGGAAGTTTGTTCCAAGTTTGCAAGTGTTTTGGCATGGTCTTATTAAATTTGTACCAAGTTTGCAAGTGTTTTTGCATGGTCTTATTAAAATTGTACCAAGTTTGCAAGTGTTTTGGCATGGTCTTAGGAAGTCTTATTAAATTTGTACCAAGTTTGCAAGTGTTTTGGCATGGTCTTAATAAATTTGTTCCAAGTTCGCAAGTGTTTTGGCATGGTCTTATTAATTTGTACCAAGTTTGCAAGTGTTTTGGCAAGGTCTTAGGAAGTTTGTTCCAAGTTTGCAAGTGTTTTGGCATGGTCTTATTAAATTTGTACCAAGTTTGCAAGTGTTTTGGCATGGTCTTATTAAATTTGTACCAAGTTTGCAAGTGTTTGGCATGGTCTTATTAAACTTGTTCCAAGTTTGCAAGTGTTTTGGCTTGGTCTTAATAAATTTGTACCAAGTTTGCAAGTGTTTTGGCATGGTTTTATTAAATTTGTGCCAAGTTTGCAAGTGTTTGGGCATGGTGTTATTAAATTTGTACCAAGTTTGCAAGTGTTCTGGCATGGTCTTAGGAAGTTTGTTCCAAGTTTGCAAGTGTTTGGCATCGTCTTATTAAATTCGTACCAAGTTTGCAAGTGTTTTGGCATGGTCTTATTAAATTTGTACCAAGTTTGCAAGTGTTTTGGCATGGTCTTAGGAAGTTTGTTCCAAGTTTGCAAGTGTTTGGCATGGTCTTATTAAATTTGTACCAAGTTTGCAAGTGTTTTGGCATGGTCTTATTAAATTTGTACCAAGTTTGTTACTGTTTTGGCATGGTCTTATTAAATTTGTACCAAGTTTGCAAGTGTTTTGGCATGGTCTAAGGAGGTTTGTTCCATTTTTGCAAGTGTTTGGCATGGTCTTATTAAATTTGTACCAAGTTTGCAAGTGTTTTGGCATGGTCTTAGGAAGTTTGTTCCAAGTTTGCAAGTGTTTGGCATGGTCTTAGTAAATTTGTACCAAGTTTGCAAGTGTTTTGGCATGGTCTTGTTAAATTTGTACCAAGTTTGCAAGTGTTTTGGCATGGTCTTATTAAATTTGTACCAAGTTTGCAAGTGTTTTGGCATGGTCTTATGAAGTTTGTTCCAAGTTTGCAAGTGTTTGGCATGGTCTTATTAAATTTGTACCAAGTTTGCAAGTGTTTTGGCATGGTCTTATTAAATTTGTACCAAGTTTGTTACTGTTTTGGCATGGTCTTATTAAATTTGTACCAAGTTTGCAAGTGTTTTGGCATGGTCTTAGGAAGTTTGTTCCAAGTTTGCAAGTGTTTGGCATTGCCTTAGTAAATTTGTGCCAAGTTTGCAAGTGTTTTGGCATGGTCTTATTAAATTTGTACCAAGTTTGCAAGTGTTTTGGCATGGTCTTATAAAATTTGTACCAAGTTTGCAAGTGTTTTGGCATGGTTTTATTAAATTTGTACCAAGTTTGCAAGTGTTTTGGCATGGTCTTATTAAATTTGTACCAAGTTTGCAAGTGTTTTGGCATGGTCTTAGGAAGTTTGTTCCAAGTTTGCAAGTGTTTGGCATGGTCTTATTAAATTTGTACCAAGTTTGCAAGTGTTTTGGCATGGTCTTATTAAATTTGTACCAAGTTTGCAAGTGTTTTGGCATGGTCTCATTAAATTTGTACCAAGTTTGCAAGTGTTTTGGCTTGGTCTTATTAAATTTGAACCAAGTTTGCAAGTGTTTTGGCAAGGTCTTAGGAAGTTTGTTCCAAGTTTGCAAGTGTTTTGGCATGGTCTTATTAAATTTGTACCAAGTTTGCAAGTGTTTTGGCATGGTCCTATTAAATTCGTACCAAGTTTGCAAGTGTTTTGGCATGGTCTTATTAAATTTGTACCAAGTTTGCAAGTGTTTTGGCATGGTCTTATTAAATTTGTTCCAAGTTTGCAAGTGTTTTGGCTTGGTCTTATTAAATTTTAACCAAGTTTGCAAGTGTTTTGGCATGGTCTTAGGATGTTTGTTCCAAGTTTGCAAGTGTTTGGCATGGTCTTATTAAATTTGTACCAAGTTTGCAAGTGTTTTGGCATAGTCTTATTAAATTTGTACCAAGTTTGCAAGTGTTTTGGCATGGTCTTAGGAAGTATGTTCCAAGTTTGCAAGTGTTTGGCATGGTCTTATTAAATTTGTACCAAGTTTGCAAGTGTTTTGGCATGGTCTTATTAAATTTGTACCAAGTTTGCAAGTGTTTTGGCATGGTCTTAGGAAGTTTGTTCCAGGTTTGCAAGTGTTTTGGCATGGTCTTATTAAATTTGTACCAAGTTTGCAAGTGTTTTGGCATGGTTTTATTGAATTTGTACCAAGTTTGCAAGTGTTTTGGCTTGGTCTTATTAAATTTGAACCAAGTTTGCAAGTGTTTTGGCATGGTCTTAGGAAGTTTGTTCCAAGTTTGCAAGTGTTTTGGCATGGTCTTATTAAATTTGTACCAAGTTTGCAAGTGTTTTGGCATGGTCTTGTTAAATTTGTACCAAGTTTGCAAGTGTTTTGGCATGGTCTTATTAAATTTGTACCAAGTTTGCAAGTGTTTTGGCATGGTCTTAAGAAGTTTGTTTCAAGTTTGCAAGTGTTTGGCATGGTCTTATTAAATTTGTACCAAGTTTGCAAGTGTTTTGGCATGGTCTTATTAAATTTGTACCAAGTTTGCAAGTGTTTTGGCATGGTCTTAGGAAGTTTGTTCCAGGTTTGCAAGTGTTTTGGCATGGTCTTATTAAATTTTTACCAAGTTTGCAAGTGTTTTGGCATGGTCTTAGGATGTTTGTTCCAAGTTTGCAAGTGTTTGGCATGGTCTTATTAAATTTGTACCAAGTTTGCAAGTGTTTTGGCATAGTCTTATTAAATTTGTACCAAGTTTGCAAGTGTTTTGGCATGGTCTTAGGAAGTATGTTCCAAGTTTGCAAGTGTTTGGCATGGTCTTATTAAATTAGTACCAAGTTTGCAAGTGTTTTGGCATGGTCTTATTAAATTTGTACCAAGTTTGCAAGTGTTTTGGCATGGTCTTAGGAAGTTTGTTCCAAGTTTGCAAGTGTTTGGCATGGTCTTATGAAATTTGTACCAAGTTTGCAAGTGTTTTGGCAAGGTCTTATAAAATTTGTACCAAGTTTGCAAGTGTTTTGGTATGGTCTTATTAAATTTGTACCAAGTTTGCAAGTGTTTTTGCATGGTCTTATTAAAATTGTACCAAGTTTGCAAGTGTTTTGGCATGGTCTTAGGAAGTTTGTTCCAAGTTTGCAAGTGTTTGGCATGGTCTTATTAAATTTGTACCAAGTTTGCAAGTGTTTTGGCATGGTCTTATTAAATTTGTACCAAGTTTGCAAGTGTTTTGGTATGGTGTTAGGAAGTTTGTTCCAAGTTTGCAAGTGTTTGGCATGGTCTTATTAAATTTGTACCAAGTTTGCAAGTGTTTTTAAATGGTCTTAGGAAGTTTGTTACAAGTTTGCAAGTGTTTGGCATGGTCTTCTTAAATTTGTACCAAGTTTGCAAGAGTTTTTGCATGGTCTTATTGAATTTGTACCAAGTTTGCAAGTGTTTTGGCATGGTCTTAGGAAGTTTGTTCGAAGTTTGCAAGTGTTTGGCATCGTCTTATTAAATTTGTACCAAGTTTGCAAGTGTTTTGGCATGGTCTTATTAAATTTGTACCAAGTTTGCAAGTGTTTTGGCTTGGTCTTATTAAATTTGTACCAAGTTTGCAAGTGTTTTGGCATGGTTTTATTAAATTTGTACCAAGTTTGCAAGTGTTTTGGCATGGTGTTATTAAATTTGTAGCAAGTTTGCAAGTGTTTTGGCATGGTCTTTTTAAATTTGTACCAAGTTTGCAAGTGTTTTGGCATGGTCTTAGGAAGTTTGTTCCAAGTTTGCAAGTGTTTGGCATGGTCTTATGAAATTTGTACCAAGTTTGCAAGTGTTTTGGCATGGTCTTATAAAATTTGTACCAAGTTTGCAAGTGTTTTGGTATGGTGTTATTAAATTTGTACCAAGTTTGCAAGTGTTTTGGCATGGTCTTATTAAATTTGTACCAAGTTTGCAAGTGTTTTTAAATGGTCTTAGGAAGTTTGTTACAAGTTTGCAAGTGTTTGGCATGGTCTTCTTAAATTTGTACCAAGTTTGCAAGAGTTTTTGCATGGTCTTATTGAATTTGTACCAAGTTTGCAAGTGTTTTGGCATGGTCTTAGGAAGTTTGTTCGAAGTTTGCAAGTGTTTGGCATCGTCTTATTAAATTTGTACCAAGTTTGCAAGTGTTTTGGCATGGTCTTATTAAATTTGTACCAAGTTTGCAAGTGTTTTGGCATGGTCTTAGGAAGTTTTTTCCAAGTTTGCAAGTGTTTTGGCATGGTCTTATTAAATTTGTACCAAGTTTGCAAGTGTTTTGGCATGGTCTTATTAAATTTGTACCACGTTTGCAAGTGTTTTGGCATGGTCTAATTAAACTTGTTCCAAGTTTGCATGTGTTTTGGCTTGGTCTTATAAATTTTTTACCAAGTTTGCAAGTGTTTTGGCATGGTTTTATTAAATTTGTACCAAGTTTGCAAGTGTTTTGGCATGGTGTTATTAAATTTGTACCAAGTTTGCAAGTGTTTTGGTATGGTCTTATTAAATTTGTACCAAGTTTGCAAGTGTTTTGGCATGGTCTTATTAAATTTGTACCAAGTTTGCAAGTGTTTTGGCATGGTCTTATTTAATTTGTTCCAAGTTTGCAAGTGTTTTGGCATAGTCTTATTAAATTTGTACCAAGTTTGCAAGTGTTTTGGCATGGTCTTAGGAAGTATGTTCCAAGTTTGCAAGTGTTTGGCATGGTCTTATTAAATTTGTACCAAGTTTGCAAGTGTTTTGGCATGGTCTTATTAAATTTGTACCAAGTTTGCAAGTGTTTTGGCATGGTCTTAGGAAGTTTGTTCCAGGTTTGCAAGTGTTTTGGCATGGTCTTAGTAAATTTGTACCAAGTGTGCAAGTGTTTTGGCATGGTCTTATTAAATTTGTACCAAGTTTGCAAGTGTTTTGGCTTGGTCTTATTAAATTTGAACCAAGTTTGCAAGTGTTTTGGAATGGTCTTAGGAAGTTTGTTCCAAGTTTGCAAGTGTTTTGGCATGGTCTTATTAAATTTGTACCAAGTTTGCAAGTGTTTTGGCATGGTCTTGTTAAATTTGTACCAAGTTTGCAAGTGTTTTGGCATGGTCTTATTAAATTTGTACCAAGTTTGCAAGTGTTTTGGCATGGTCTTAAGAAGTTTGTTTCAAGTTTGCAAGTGTTTGGCATGGTCTTATTAAATTTGTACCAAGTTTGCAAGTGTTTTGGCATGGTCTTATTAAATTTGTACCAAGTTTGCAAGTGTTTTGGCATGGTCTTAGGAAGTTTATTTCAGGTTTGCAAGTGTTTTGGCATGGTCTTATTAAATTTTTACCAAGTTTGCAAGTGTTTTGGCATGGTCTTATTAAATTTGTACCAAGTTTGCAAGTGTTTTGGCTTGGTCTTATTAAATTTGAACCAAGTTTGCAAGTGTTTTGGCATGGTCTTAGGAAGTTTGTTCCAAGTTTGCAAGTGTTTTGGCATGGTCTTATTAAATTTGTACCAAGTTTGCAAGTGTTTTGGCATGGTCTTATTAAATTTGTACCAAGTTTGCAAGTGTTTTGGCATGGTCTTATTAAATTTGTGCCAAGTTTGCAAGTGTTTTGGCATGGTCTTATTAAATTTGTTCCAAGTTTGCAAGTGTTTTGGCTTGGTCTTATTAAATTTGTACCAAGTTTGCAAGTGTTTTGGCATGGTTTTATTAAATTTGTACCAAGTTTGCAAGTGTTTTGGCATGGTGTTATTAAATTTGTAGCAAGTTTGCAAGTGTTTTGGCATGGTCTTTTTAAATTTGTACCAAGTTTGCAAGTGTTTTGGCATGGTCTTAGGAAGTTTGTTCCAAGTTTGCAAGTGTTTGGCATGGTCTTATGAAATTTGTACCAAGTTTGCAAGTGTTTTGGCATGGTCTTATAAAATTTGTACCAAGTTTGCAAGTGTTTTGGTATGGTCTTATTAAATTTGTACCAAGTTTGCAAGTGTTTTTGCATGGTCTTATTAAAATTGTACCAAGTTTGCAAGTGTTTTGGCATGGTCTTAGGAAGTTTGTTCCAAGTTTGCAAGTGTTTGGCATGGTCTTATTAAATTTGTACCAAGTTTGCAAGTGTTTTGGCATGGTCTTATTAAATTTGTACCAAGTTTGCAAGTGTTTTGGTATGGTGTTAGGAAGTTTGTTCCAAGTTTGCAAGTGTTTGGCATGGTCTTATTAAATTTGTACCAAGTTTGCAAGTGTTTTTAAATGGTCTTAGGAAGTTTGTTACAAGTTTGCAAGTGTTTGGCATGGTCTTCTTAAATTTGTACCAAGTTTGCAAGAGTTTTTGCATGGTCTTATTGAATTTGTACCAAGTTTGCAAGTGTTTTGGCATGGTCTTAGGAAGTTTGTTCGAAGTTTGCAAGTGTTTGGCATCGTCTTATTAAATTTGTACCAAGTTTGCAAGTGTTTTGGCATGGTCTTATTAAATTTGTACAAAGTTTGCAAGTGTTTTGGCATGGTCTTAGGAAGTTTTTTCCAAGTTTGCAAGTGTTTTGGCATGGTCTTATTAAATTTGTACCAAGTTTGCAAGTGTTTTGGCATGGTCTTATTAAATTTGTACCACGTTTGCAAGTGTTTTGGCATGGTCTAATTAAACTTGTTCCAAGTTTGCATGTGTTTTGGCTTGGTCTTATAAAATTTTTACCAAGTTTGCAAGTGTTTTGGCATGGTTTTATTAAATTTGTACCAAGTTTGCAAGTGTTTTGGCATGGTGTTATTAAATTTGTACCAAGTTTGCAAGTGTTTTGGTATGGTCTTATTAAATTTGTACCAAGTTTGCAAGTGTTTTGGCATGGTCTTATTAAATTTGTACCAAGTTTGCAAGTGTTTTGGCATGGTCTTATTAAATTTGTTCCAAGTTTGCAAGTGTTTTGGCTTGGTCTTATTAAATTTGTACCAAGTTTGCAAGTGTTTTGGCATGGTTTTATTAAATTTGTACCAAGTTTGCAAGTGTTTTGGCATGGTGTTATTAAATTTGTAGCAAGTTTGCAAGTGTTTTGGCATGGTCTTTTTAAATTTGTACCAAGTTTGCAAGTGTTTTGGCATGGTCTTAGGAAGTTTTTTCCAAGTTTGCAAGTGTTTGGCATGGTCTTATGAAATTTGTACCAAGTTTGCAAGTGTTTTGGCATGGTCTTATAAAATTTGTACCAAGTTTGCAAGTGTTTTGGTATGGTCTTATTAAATTTGTACCAAGTTTGCAAGTGTTTTGGCATGGTCTTATTAAATTTGTACCAAGTTTGCAAGTGTTTTGGCATGGTCTTAGGAAGTTTGTTCCAAGTTTGCAAGTGTTTTGCCATGGTCTTATTAATTTGTACCAAGTTTGCAAGTGTTTTTGCATGGTCTTATTAAAATTGTACCAAGTTTGCAAGTGTTTTGGCATGGTCTTAGGAAGTTTGTTCCAAGTTTGCAAGTGTTTGGCATGGTCTTATTAAATTTGTACCAAGTTTGCAAGTGTTTTGGCATGGTCTTATTAAATTTGTACCAAGTTTGCAAGTGTTTTGGTATGGTGTTAGGAAGTTTGTTCCAAGTTTGCAAGTGTTTGGCATGGTCTTATTAAATTTGTACCAAGTTTGCAAGTGTTTTTAAATGGTCTTAGGAAGTTTGTTACAAGTTTGCAAGTGTTTGGCATGGTCTTCTTAAATTTGTACCAAGTTTGCAAGAGTTTTTGCATGGTCTTATTGAATTTGTACCAAGTTTGCAAGTGTTTTGGCATGGTCTTAGGAAGTTTCTTCGAAGTTTGCAAGTGTTTGGCATCGTCTTATTAAATTTGTACCAAGTTTGCAAGTGTTTTGGCATGGTCTTATTAAATTTGTACCAAGTTTGCAAGTGTTTTGGCATGGTCTTAGGAAGTTTTTTCCAAGTTTGCAAGTGTTTTGGCATGGTCTTATTAAGTTAGTACCAAGTTTGCAAGTGTTTTGGCATGGTCTTATTAAATTTGTACCAAGTTTGCAAGTGTTTTGGCATGGTCTTAGGAAGTTTGTTCCAAGTTTGCAAGTGTTTGGCATGGTCTTATGAAATTTGTACCAAGTTTGCAAGTGTTTTGGCAAGGTCTTATAAAATTTGTACCAAGTTTGCAAGTGTTTTGGTATGGTCTTATTAAATTTGTACCAAGTTTGCAAGTGTTTTTGCATGGTCTTATTAAAATTGTACCAAGTTTGCAAGTGTTTTGGCATGGTCTTAGGAAGTTTGTTCCAAGTTTGCAAGTGTTTGGCATGGTCTTATTAAATTTGTACCAAGTTTGCAAGTGTTTTGGCATGGTCTTATTAAATTTGTACCAAGTTTGCAAGTGTTTTGGTATGGTGTTAGGAAGTTTGTTCCAAGTTTGCAAGTGTTTGGCATGGTCTTATTAAATTTGTACCAAGTTTGCAAGTGTTTTTAAATGGTCTTAGGAAGTTTGTTACAAGTTTGCAAGTGTTTGGCATGGTCTTCTTAAATTTGTACCAAGTTTGCAAGAGTTTTTGCATGGTCTTATTGAATTTGTACCAAGTTTGCAAGTGTTTTGGCATGGTCTTAGGAAGTTTGTTCGAAGTTTGCAAGTGTTTGGCATCGTCTTATTAAATTTGTACCAAGTTTGCAAGTGTTTTGGCATGGTCTTATTAAATTTGTACCAAGTTTGCAAGTGTTTTGGCTTGGTCTTATTAAATTTGTACCAAGTTTGCAAGTGTTTTGGCATGGTTTTATTAAATTTGTACCAAGTTTGCAAGTGTTTTGGCATGGTGTTATTAAATTTGTAGCAAGTTTGCAAGTGTTTTGGCATGGTCTTTTTAAATTTGTACCAAGTTTGCAAGTGTTTTGGCATGGTCTTAGGAAGTTTGTTCCAAGTTTGCAAGTGTTTGGCATGGTCTTATGAAATTTGTACCAAGTTTGCAAGTGTTTTGGCATGGTCTTATAAAATTTGTACCAAGTTTGCAAGTGTTTTGGTATGGTGTTATTAAATTTGTACCAAGTTTGCAAGTGTTTTGGCATGGTCTTATTAAATTTGTACCAAGTTTGCAAGTGTTTTTAAATGGTCTTAGGAAGTTTGTTACAAGTTTGCAAGTGTTTGGCATGGTCTTCTTAAATTTGTACCAAGTTTGCAAGAGTTTTTGCATGGTCTTATTGAATTTGTACCAAGTTTGCAAGTGTTTTGGCATGGTCTTAGGAAGTTTGTTCGAAGTTTGCAAGTGTTTGGCATCGTCTTATTAAATTTGTACCAAGTTTGCAAGTGTTTTGGCATGGTCTTATTAAATTTGTACCAAGTTTGCAAGTGTTTTGGCATGGTCTTAGGAAGTTTTTTCCAAGTTTGCAAGTGTTTTGGCATGGTCTTATTAAATTTGTACCAAGTTTGCAAGTGTTTTGGCATGGTCTTATTAAATTTGTACCACGTTTGCAAGTGTTTTGGCATGGTCTAATTAAACTTGTTCCAAGTTTGCATGTGTTTTGGCTTGGTCTTATAAATTTTTTACCAAGTTTGCAAGTGTTTTGGCATGGTTTTATTAAATTTGTACCAAGTTTGCAAGTGTTTTGGCATGGTGTTATTAAATTTGTACCAAGTTTGCAAGTGTTTTGGTATGGTCTTATTAAATTTGTACCAAGTTTGCAAGTGTTTTGGCATGGTCTTATTAAATTTGTACCAAGTTTGCAAGTGTTTTGGCATGGTCTTATTTAATTTGTTCCAAGTTTGCAAGTGTTTTGGCATAGTCTTATTAAATTTGTACCAAGTTTGCAAGTGTTTTGGCATGGTCTTAGGAAGTATGTTCCAAGTTTGCAAGTGTTTGGCATGGTCTTATTAAATTTGTACCAAGTTTGCAAGTGTTTTGGCATGGTCTTATTAAATTTGTACCAAGTTTGCAAGTGTTTTGGCATGGTCTTAGGAAGTTTGTTCCAGGTTTGCAAGTGTTTTGGCATGGTCTTAGTAAATTTGTACCAAGTGTGCAAGTGTTTTGGCATGGTCTTATTAAATTTGTACCAAGTTTGCAAGTGTTTTGGCTTGGTCTTATTAAATTTGAACCAAGTTTGCAAGTGTTTTGGAATGGTCTTAGGAAGTTTGTTCCAAGTTTGCAAGTGTTTTGGCATGGTCTTATTAAATTTGTACCAAGTTTGCAAGTGTTTTGGCATGGTCTTGTTAAATTTGTACCAAGTTTGCAAGTGTTTTGGCATGGTCTTATTAAATTTGTACCAAGTTTGCAAGTGTTTTGGCATGGTCTTAAGAAGTTTGTTTCAAGTTTGCAAGTGTTTGGCATGGTCTTATTAAATTTGTACCAAGTTTGCAAGTGTTTTGGCATGGTCTTATTAAATTTGTACCAAGTTTGCAAGTGTTTTGGCATGGTCTTAGGAAGTTTATTTCAGGTTTGCAAGTGTTTTGGCATGGTCTTATTAAATTTTTACCAAGTTTGCAAGTGTTTTGGCATGGTCTTATTAAATTTGTACCAAGTTTGCAAGTGTTTTGGCTTGGTCTTATTAAATTTGAACCAAGTTTGCAAGTGTTTTGGCATGGTCTTAGGAAGTTTGTTCCAAGTTTGCAAGTGTTTTGGCATGGTCTTATTAAATTTGTACCAAGTTTGCAAGTGTTTTGGCATGGTCTTATTAAATTTGTACCAAGTTTGCAAGTGTTTTGGCATGGTCTTATTAAATTTGTGCCAAGTTTGCAAGTGTTTTGGCATGGTCTTATTAAATTTGTTCCAAGTTTGCAAGTGTTTTGGCTTGGTCTTATTAAATTTGTACCAAGTTTGCAAGTGTTTTGGCATGGTTTTATTAAATTTGTACCAAGTTTGCAAGTGTTTTGGCATGGTGTTATTAAATTTGTAGCAAGTTTGCAAGTGTTTTGGCATGGTCTTTTTAAATTTGTACCAAGTTTGCAAGTGTTTTGGCATGGTCTTAGGAAGTTTGTTCCAAGTTTGCAAGTGTTTGGCATGGTCTTATGAAATTTGTACCAAGTTTGCAAGTGTTTTGGCATGGTCTTATAAAATTTGTACCAAGTTTGCAAGTGTTTTGGTATGGTCTTATTAAATTTGTACCAAGTTTGCAAGTGTTTTTGCATGGTCTTATTAAAATTGTACCAAGTTTGCAAGTGTTTTGGCATGGTCTTAGGAAGTTTGTTCCAAGTTTGCAAGTGTTTGGCATGGTCTTATTAAATTTGTACCAAGTTTGCAAGTGTTTTGGCATGGTCTTATTAAATTTGTACCAAGTTTGCAAGTGTTTTGGTATGGTGTTAGGAAGTTTGTTCCAAGTTTGCAAGTGTTTGGCATGGTCTTATTAAATTTGTACCAAGTTTGCAAGTGTTTTTAAATGGTCTTAGGAAGTTTGTTACAAGTTTGCAAGTGTTTGGCATGGTCTTCTTAAATTTGTACCAAGTTTGCAAGAGTTTTTGCATGGTCTTATTGAATTTGTACCAAGTTTGCAAGTGTTTTGGCATGGTCTTAGGAAGTTTGTTCGAAGTTTGCAAGTGTTTGGCATCGTCTTATTAAATTTGTACCAAGTTTGCAAGTGTTTTGGCATGGTCTTATTAAATTTGTACAAAGTTTGCAAGTGTTTTGGCATGGTCTTAGGAAGTTTTTTCCAAGTTTGCAAGTGTTTTGGCATGGTCTTATTAAATTTGTACCAAGTTTGCAAGTGTTTTGGCATGGTCTTATTAAATTTGTACCACGTTTGCAAGTGTTTTGGCATGGTCTAATTAAACTTGTTCCAAGTTTGCATGTGTTTTGGCTTGGTCTTATAAAATTTTTACCAAGTTTGCAAGTGTTTTGGCATGGTTTTATTAAATTTGTACCAAGTTTGCAAGTGTTTTGGCATGGTGTTATTAAATTTGTACCAAGTTTGCAAGTGTTTTGGTATGGTCTTATTAAATTTGTACCAAGTTTGCAAGTGTTTTGGCATGGTCTTATTAAATTTGTACCAAGTTTGCAAGTGTTTTGGCATGGTCTTATTAAATTTGTTCCAAGTTTGCAAGTGTTTTGGCTTGGTCTTATTAAATTTGTACCAAGTTTGCAAGTGTTTTGGCATGGTTTTATTAAATTTGTACCAAGTTTGCAAGTGTTTTGGCATGGTGTTATTAAATTTGTAGCAAGTTTGCAAGTGTTTTGGCATGGTCTTTTTAAATTTGTACCAAGTTTGCAAGTGTTTTGGCATGGTCTTAGGAAGTTTTTTCCAAGTTTGCAAGTGTTTGGCATGGTCTTATGAAATTTGTACCAAGTTTGCAAGTGTTTTGGCATGGTCTTATAAAATTTGTACCAAGTTTGCAAGTGTTTTGGTATGGTCTTATTAAATTTGTACCAAGTTTGCAAGTGTTTTGGCATGGTCTTATTAAATTTGTACCAAGTTTGCAAGTGTTTTGGCATGGTCTTAGGAAGTTTGTTCCAAGTTTGCAAGTGTTTTGCCATGGTCTTATTAATTTGTACCAAGTTTGCAAGTGTTTTTGCATGGTCTTATTAAAATTGTACCAAGTTTGCAAGTGTTTTGGCATGGTCTTAGGAAGTTTGTTCCAAGTTTGCAAGTGTTTGGCATGGTCTTATTAAATTTGTACCAAGTTTGCAAGTGTTTTGGCATGGTCTTATTAAATTTGTACCAAGTTTGCAAGTGTTTTGGTATGGTGTTAGGAAGTTTGTTCCAAGTTTGCAAGTGTTTGGCATGGTCTTATTAAATTTGTACCAAGTTTGCAAGTGTTTTTAAATGGTCTTAGGAAGTTTGTTACAAGTTTGCAAGTGTTTGGCATGGTCTTCTTAAATTTGTACCAAGTTTGCAAGAGTTTTTGCATGGTCTTATTGAATTTGTACCAAGTTTGCAAGTGTTTTGGCATGGTCTTAGGAAGTTTCTTCGAAGTTTGCAAGTGTTTGGCATCGTCTTATTAAATTTGTACCAAGTTTGCAAGTGTTTTGGCATGGTCTTATTAAATTTGTACCAAGTTTGCAAGTGTTTTGGCATGGTCTTAGGAAGTTTTTTCCAAGTTTGCAAGTGTTTTGGCATGGTCTTATTAAATTAGTACCAAGTTTGCAAGTGTTTTGGCATGGTCTTATTAAATTTGTACCAAGTTTGCAAGTGTTTTGGCATGGTCTTAGGAAGTTTGTTCCAAGTTTGCAAGTGTTTGGCATGGTCTTATGAAATTTGTACCAAGTTTGCAAGTGTTTTGGCAAGGTCTTATAAAATTTGTACCAAGTTTGCAAGTGTTTTGGTATGGTCTTATTAAATTTGTACCAAGTTTGCAAGTGTTTTTGCATGGTCTTATTAAAATTGTACCAAGTTTGCAAGTGTTTTGGCATGGTCTTAGGAAGTTTGTTCCAAGTTTGCAAGTGTTTGGCATGGTCTTATTAAATTTGTACCAAGTTTGCAAGTGTTTTGGCATGGTCTTATTAAATTTGTACCAAGTTTGCAAGTGTTTTGGTATGGTGTTAGGAAGTTTGTTCCAAGTTTGCAAGTGTTTGGCATGGTCTTATTAAATTTGTACCAAGTTTGCAAGTGTTTTTAAATGGTCTTAGGAAGTTTGTTACAAGTTTGCAAGTGTTTGGCATGGTCTTCTTAAATTTGTACCAAGTTTGCAAGAGTTTTTGCATGGTCTTATTGAATTTGTACCAAGTTTGCAAGTGTTTTGGCATGGTCTTAGGAAGTTTGTTCGAAGTTTGCAAGTGTTTGGCATCGTCTTATTAAATTTGTACCAAGTTTGCAAGTGTTTTGGCATGGTCTTATTAAATTTGTACCAAGTTTGCAAGTGTTTTGGCTTGGTCTTATTAAATTTGTACCAAGTTTGCAAGTGTTTTGGCATGGTTTTATTAAATTTGTACCAAGTTTGCAAGTGTTTTGGCATGGTGTTATTAAATTTGTAGCAAGTTTGCAAGTGTTTTGGCATGGTCTTTTTAAATTTGTACCAAGTTTGCAAGTGTTTTGGCATGGTCTTAGGAAGTTTGTTCCAAGTTTGCAAGTGTTTGGCATGGTCTTATGAAATTTGTACCAAGTTTGCAAGTGTTTTGGCATGGTCTTATAAAATTTGTACCAAGTTTGCAAGTGTTTTGGTATGGTGTTATTAAATTTGTACCAAGTTTGCAAGTGTTTTGGCATGGTCTTATTAAATTTGTACCAAGTTTGCAAGTGTTTTTAAATGGTCTTAGGAAGTTTGTTACAAGTTTGCAAGTGTTTGGCATGGTCTTCTTAAATTTGTACCAAGTTTGCAAGAGTTTTTGCATGGTCTTATTGAATTTGTACCAAGTTTGCAAGTGTTTTGGCATGGTCTTAGGAAGTTTGTTCGAAGTTTGCAAGTGTTTGGCATCGTCTTATTAAATTTGTACCAAGTTTGCAAGTGTTTTGGCATGGTCTTATTAAATTTGTACCAAGTTTGCAAGTGTTTTGGCATGGTCTTAGGAAGTTTTTTCCAAGTTTGCAAGTGTTTTGGCATGGTCTTATTAAATTTGTACCAAGTTTGCAAGTGTTTTGGCATGGTCTTATTAAATTTGTACCACGTTTGCAAGTGTTTTGGCATGGTCTAATTAAACTTGTTCCAAGTTTGCATGTGTTTTGGCTTGGTCTTATAAATTTTTTACCAAGTTTGCAAGTGTTTTGGCATGGTTTTATTAAATTTGTACCAAGTTTGCAAGTGTTTTGGCATGGTGTTATTAAATTTGTACCAAGTTTGCAAGTGTTTTGGTATGGTCTTATTAAATTTGTACCAAGTTTGCAAGTGTTTTGGCATGGTCTTATTAAATTTGTACCAAGTTTGCAAGTGTTTTGGCATGGTCTTATTTAATTTGTTCCAAGTTTGCAAGTGTTTTGGCATAGTCTTATTAAATTTGTACCAAGTTTGCAAGTGTTTTGGCATGGTCTTAGGAAGTATGTTCCAAGTTTGCAAGTGTTTGGCATGGTCTTATTAAATTTGTACCAAGTTTGCAAGTGTTTTGGCATGGTCTTATTAAATTTGTACCAAGTTTGCAAGTGTTTTGGCATGGTCTTAGGAAGTTTGTTCCAGGTTTGCAAGTGTTTTGGCATGGTCTTAGTAAATTTGTACCAAGTGTGCAAGTGTTTTGGCATGGTCTTATTAAATTTGTACCAAGTTTGCAAGTGTTTTGGCTTGGTCTTATTAAATTTGAACCAAGTTTGCAAGTGATTTGGAATGGTCTTAGGAAGTTTGTTCCAAGTTTGCAAGTGTTTTGGCATGGTCTTATTAAATTTGTACCAAGTTTGCAAGTGTTTTGGCATGGTCTTGTTAAATTTGTACCAAGTTTGCAAGTGTTTTGGCATGGTCTTATTAAATTTGTACCAAGTTTGCAAGTGTTTTGGCATGGTCTTAAGAAGTTTGTTTCAAGTTTGCAAGTGTTTGGCATGGTCTTATTAAATTTGTACCAAGTTTGCAAGTGTTTTGGCATGGTCTTATTAAATTTGTACCAAGTTTGCAAGTGTTTTGGCATGGTCTTAGGAAGTTTATTTCAGGTTTGCAAGTGTTTTGGCATGGTCTTATTAAATTTTTACCAAGTTTGCAAGTGTTTTGGCATGGTCTTATTAAATTTGTACCAAGTTTGCAAGTGTTTTGGCTTGGTCTTATTAAATTTGAACCAAGTTTGCAAGTGTTTTGGCATGGTCTTAGGAAGTTTGTTCCAAGTTTGCAAGTGTTTTGGCATGGTCTTATTAAATTTGTACCAAGTTTGCAAGTGTTTTGGCATGGTCTTATTAAATTTGTACCAAGTTTGCAAGTGTTTTGGCATGGTCTTATTAAATTTGTGCCAAGTTTGCAAGTGTTTTGGCATGGTCTTATTAAATTTGTTCCAAGTTTGCAAGTGTTTTGGCTTGGTCTTATTAAATTTGTACCAAGTTTGCAAGTGTTTTGGCATGGTTTTATTAAATTTGTACCAAGTTTGCAAGTGTTTTGGCATGGTGTTATTAAATTTGTAGCAAGTTTGCAAGTGTTTTGGCATGGTCTTTTTAAATTTGTACCAAGTTTGCAAGTGTTTTGGCATGGTCTTAGGAAGTTTGTTCCAAGTTTGCAAGTGTTTGGCATGGTCTTATGAAATTTGTACCAAGTTTGCAAGTGTTTTGGCATGGTCTTATAAAATTTGTACCAAGTTTGCAAGTGTTTTGGTATGGTCTTATTAAATTTGTACCAAGTTTGCAAGTGTTTTTGCATGGTCTTATTAAAATTGTACCAAGTTTGCAAGTGTTTTGGCATGGTCTTAGGAAGTTTGTTCCAAGTTTGCAAGTGTTTGGCATGGTCTTATTAAATTTGTACCAAGTTTGCAAGTGTTTTGGCATGGTCTTATTAAATTTGTACCAAGTTTGCAAGTGTTTTGGTATGGTGTTAGGAAGTTTGTTCCAAGTTTGCAAGTGTTTGGCATGGTCTTATTAAATTTGTACCAAGTTTGCAAGTGTTTTTAAATGGTCTTAGGAAGTTTGTTACAAGTTTGCAAGTGTTTGGCATGGTCTTCTTAAATTTGTACCAAGTTTGCAAGAGTTTTTGCATGGTCTTATTGAATTTGTACCAAGTTTGCAAGTGTTTTGGCATGGTCTTAGGAAGTTTGTTCGAAGTTTGCAAGTGTTTGGCATCGTCTTATTAAATTTGTACCAAGTTTGCAAGTGTTTTGGCATGGTCTTATTAAATTTGTACAAAGTTTGCAAGTGTTTTGGCATGGTCTTAGGAAGTTTTTTCCAAGTTTGCAAGTGTTTTGGCATGGTCTTATTAAATTTGTACCAAGTTTGCAAGTGTTTTGGCATGGTCTTATTAAATTTGTACCACGTTTGCAAGTGTTTTGGCATGGTCTAATTAAACTTGTTCCAAGTTTGCATGTGTTTTGGCTTGGTCTTATAAAATTTTTACCAAGTTTGCAAGTGTTTTGGCATGGTTTTATTAAATTTGTACCAAGTTTGCAAGTGTTTTGGCATGGTGTTATTAAATTTGTACCAAGTTTGCAAGTGTTTTGGTATGGTCTTATTAAATTTGTACCAAGTTTGCAAGTGTTTTGGCATGGTCTTATTAAATTTGTACCAAGTTTGCAAGTGTTTTGGCATGGTCTTATTAAATTTGTTCCAAGTTTGCAAGTGTTTTGGCTTGGTCTTATTAAATTTGTACCAAGTTTGCAAGTGTTTTGGCATGGTTTTATTAAATTTGTACCAAGTTTGCAAGTGTTTTGGCATGGTGTTATTAAATTTGTAGCAAGTTTGCAAGTGTTTTGGCATGGTCTTTTTAAATTTGTACCAAGTTTGCAAGTGTTTTGGCATGGTCTTAGGAAGTTTTTTCCAAGTTTGCAAGTGTTTGGCATGGTCTTATGAAATTTGTACCAAGTTTGCAAGTGTTTTGGCATGGTCTTATAAAATTTGTACCAAGTTTGCAAGTGTTTTGGTATGGTCTTATTAAATTTGTACCAAGTTTGCAAGTGTTTTGGCATGGTCTTATTAAATTTGTACCAAGTTTGCAAGTGTTTTGGCATGGTCTTAGGAAGTTTGTTCCAAGTTTGCAAGTGTTTTGCCATGGTCTTATTAATTTGTACCAAGTTTGCAAGTGTTTTTGCATGGTCTTATTAAAATTGTACCAAGTTTGCAAGTGTTTTGGCATGGTCTTAGGAAGTTTGTTCCAAGTTTGCAAGTGTTTGGCATGGTCTTATTAAATTTGTACCAAGTTTGCAAGTGTTTTGGCATGGTCTTATTAAATTTGTACCAAGTTTGCAAGTGTTTTGGTATGGTGTTAGGAAGTTTGTTCCAAGTTTGCAAGTGTTTGGCATGGTCTTATTAAATTTGTACCAAGTTTGCAAGTGTTTTTAAATGGTCTTAGGAAGTTTGTTACAAGTTTGCAAGTGTTTGGCATGGTCTTCTTAAATTTGTACCAAGTTTGCAAGAGTTTTTGCATGGTCTTATTGAATTTGTACCAAGTTTGCAAGTGTTTTGGCATGGTCTTAGGAAGTTTCTTCGAAGTTTGCAAGTGTTTGGCATCGTCTTATTAAATTTGTACCAAGTTTGCAAGTGTTTTGGCATGGTCTTATTAAATTTGTACCAAGTTTGCAAGTGTTTTGGCATGGTCTTAGGAAGTTTTTTCCAAGTTTGCAAGTGTTTTGGCATGGTCTTATTAAATTAGTACCAAGTTTGCAAGTGTTTTGGCATGGTCTTATTAAATTTGTACCACGTTTGCAAGTGTTTTGGCATGGTCTTATTAAATTTGTACCAAGTTTGCAAGTGTTTTGGCATGGTCTTATTAAATATGTACCAAGTTTGCAAGTGTTTTGGCATGGTCTTATTAAATTTGTACCAAGTTTGCAAGTGTTTGGGCATGGTCTTAGGAAGTTTGTTCCAAGTTTGCAAGTGTTTCGGCATGGTCTTATTAAATTTGTACCAAGTTTGCAAGTGTTTTGGCATGGTCTTATTATATTTGTACCAAGTTTGCAAGTGTTTTGGTATGGTCTTATTAAATTTGTACCAAGTTTGCAAGTGTATGGCATGGTCTTATTAAATTTTTTCCAAGTTCGCAAGTGTTTTGGCATGGTCTTATTAATTTTGTACCAAGTTTGCAAGTGTTTTGGCATGGTCTTAGGAAGTTTGTTCCAAGTTTGCAAGTGTTTTGGCATGGTCTTATTAAATTTGTACCAAGTTTGCAAGTGTTTTGGCATGGTCTTATTAAATTTGTACTAAGTTTGCAAGTGTTTGGCATGGTCTTATTAAACTTGTTCCAAGTTTGCAAGTGTTTTGGCTTGGTCTTAATAAATTTGTACCAAGTTTGCAAGTGTTTTGGCATGGTTTTATCAAATTTTTGCCAAGTTTGCAAGTGTTTGGGCATGGTGTTATTAAATTTGTACCAAGTTTGCAAGTGTTCTGGCATGGTCTTAGGAAGTTTGTTCCAAGTTTGCAAGTGTTTGGCATCGTCTTATTAAATTTGTACCAAGTTTGCAAGTGTTTTGGCATGGTCTTATTAAATTTGTACCAAGTTTGCAAGTGTTTTGGCATGGTCTTAGGAAGTTTGTTCCAAGTTTGCAAGTGTTTGGCATGGTCTCATTAAATTTGTACCAAGTTTGCAAGTGTTTTGGCATGGTCTTATTAAATTTGTACCAAGTTTGCAAGTGTTTTGGCATGGTCTTATTAAATTTGTACCAAGTTTGCAAGTGTTTTGGTATGGTCTTATTAAATTTGTACCAAGTTTGCAAGTGTTTTGGCATGGTCTTAGGAAGTTTGTTCCAAGTTTGCAAGTGTTTGGCATGGTCTTAATAATTTTGTACCAAATTTGCAAGTGTTTTGGCATGGTCTTATTAAATTTGTACCAAGTTTGCAAGTGTTTTGGCATTGTGTTATTAAATTTGTACCAAGTTTGCAAGTGTTTTGGCATGGTTTTATTAAATTTGTGCCAAGTTTGCAAGTGTTTTGGCATGGTCTTATTAAATTTGTACCAAGTTTGCAAGTGTTTTGGCATGGTCTTATAAAATTTGTACCAAGTTTGCAAGTGTTTTGGCATGGTTTTATTAAATTTGTACCAAGTTTGCAAGTGTTTTGGCATGGTCTTATTAAATTTGTACCAAGTTTGCAAGTGTTTTGGCATGGTCTTAGGAAGTTTGTTCCAAGTTTGCAAGTGTTTGGCATGGTCTTATTAAATTTGTACCAAGTTTGCAAGTGTTTTGGCATGGTATTATTAAATTTGTACCAAGTTTGCAAGTGTTTTGGCATGGTCTCATTAAATTTGTACCAAGTTTGCAAGTGTTTTGGCTTGGTCTTATTAAATTTGAACCAAGTTTGCAAGTGTTTTGGCAAGGTCTTAGGAAGTTTGTTCCAAGTTTGCAAGTGTTTTGGCATGGTCTTATTAAATTTGTACCAAGTTTGCAAGTGTTTTGGCATGGTCTTATTAAATTCGTACCAAGTTTGCAAGTGTTTTGGCATGGCCTTATTAAATTTGTACCAAGTTTGCAAGTGTTTTGGCATGGTCTTATTAAATTTGTTCCAAGTTTGCAAGTGTTTTGGCTTGGTCTTATTAAATTTTAACCAAGTTTGCAAGTGTTTTGGCATGGTCTTAGGATGTTTGTTCCAAGTTTGCAAGTGTTTGGCATGGTCTTATTAAATTTGTACCAAGTTTGCAAGTGTTTTGGCATAGTCTTATAAAATTTTTACCAAGTTTGCAAGTGTTTTGGCATGGTCTTAGGAAGTATGTTCCAAGTTTGCAAGTGTTTGGCATGGTCTTATTAAATTTGTACCAAGTTTGCAAGTGTTTTCGCATGGTCTTATTAAATTTGTACCAAGTTTGCAAGTGTTTTGGCATGGTCTTAGGAAGTTTGTTCCAGGTTTGCAAGTGTTTTGGCATGGTCTTATTAAATTTGTACCAAGTTTGCAAGTGTTTTGGCATGGTCATATTAAATTTGTACCAAGTTTGCAAGTGTTTTGGCTTGGTCTTATTAAATTTGAACCAAGTTTGCAAGTGTTTTGGCATGGTCTTAGGAAGTTTGTTCCAAGTTTGCAAGTGTTTTGGCATGGTCTTATTAAATTTGTACCAAGTTTGCAAGTGTTTTGGCATGGTCTTGTTAAATTTGTACCAAGTTTGCAAGTGTTTTGGCATGGTCTTATTAAATTTGTACCAAGTTTGCAAGTGTTTTGGCATGGTCTTAAGAAGTTTGTTTCAAGTTTGCAAGTGTTTGGCATGGTCTTATTAAATTTGTACCAAGTATGCAAGTGTTTTGGCATGGTCTTATTAAATTTGTACCAAGTTTGCAAGTGTTTTGGCATGGTCTTAGGAAGTTTGTTCCAGGTTTGCAAGTGTTTTGGCATGGTCTTATTAAATTTTTACCAAGTTTGCAAGTGTTTTGGCATGGTCTCATTAAATTTGTACCAAGTTTGCAAGTGTTTTGGCTTGGTCTTATTAAATTTGAACCAAGTTTGCAAGTGTTTTGGCATGGTCTTAGGAAGTTTGTTCCAAGTTTGCAAGTGTTTTGGCATGGTCTTATTAAATTTGTACCAAGTTTGCAAGTGTTTTGGCATGGTCTTATTAAATTTGTACCAAGTTTGCAAGTGTTTTGGCATGGTCTTATTAAATTTGTACCAAGTTTGCAAGTGTTTTGGCATGGTCTTATTAAATTTGTTCCAAGTTTGCAAGTGTTTTGGCTTGGTCTTATTAAATTTGTACCAAGTTTGCAAGTGTTTTGGCATGGTTTTATTAAATTTGTACCAAGTTTGCAAGTGTTTTGGCATGGTGTTATTAAATTTGTAGCAAGTTTGCAAGTGTTTTGGCATGGTCTTTTTAAATTTGTACCAAGTTTGCAAGTGTTTTGGCATGGTCTTAGGAAGTTTGTTCCAAGTTTGCAAGTGTTTGGCATGGTCTTATGAAATTTGTACCAAGTTTGCAAGTGTTTTGGCATGGTCTTATAAAATTTGTACCAAGTTTGCAAGTGTTTTGGCATGCTCTTATTAAATTTGTACCAAGTTTGCAAGTGTTTTGGCATGGTCTTAGGAAGTTTGTTCCAAGTTTGCAAGTGTTTTGGCATGGTCTTATTAAATTTGTACCAAGTTTGCAAGTGTTTTTGCATGGTCTTATTAAATTTGTACCAAGTTTGCAAGTGTTTTGGCATGGTCTTATTAAATTTGTACCAAGTTTGCAAGTGTTTTGGCATGGTCTCATTAAATTTGTACCAAGTTTGCAAGTGTTTTGGCTTGGTCTTATTAAATTTGAACCAAGTTTGCAAGTGTTTTGGCAAGGTCTTAGGAAGTTTGTTCCAAGTTTGCAAGTGTTTTGGCATGGTCTTATTAAATTTGTACCAAGTTTGCAAGTGTTTTGGCATGGTCTTATTAAATTCGTACCAAGTTTGCAAGTGTTTTGGCATGGTCTTATTAAATTTGTACCAAGTTTGCAAGTGTTTTGGCATGGTCTTATTAAATTTGTTCCAAGTTTGCAAGTGTTTTGGCTTGGTCTTATTAAATTTTAACCAAGTTTGCAAGTGTTTTGGCATGGTCTTAGGATGTTTGTTCCAAGTTTGCAAGTGTTTGGCATGGTCTTATTAAATTTGTACCAAGTTTGCAAGTGTTTTGGCATGGTCTTAGGAAGTTTGTTCCAAGTTTGCAAGTGTTTTGGCATGGTCTTATTAAATTTGTACCAAGTTTGCAAGTGTTTTTGCATGGTCTTATTAAAATTGTACCAAGTTTGCAAGTGTTTTGGCATGGTCTTAGGAAGTTTGTTCCAAGTTTGCAAGTGTTTTGGCATGGTTTTATTAAATTTGTACCAAGTTTGCAAGTGTTTTGGCATGGTGTTATTAAATTTGTACCAAGTTTGCAAGTGTTCTGGCATGGTCTTATTAAATTTGTACCAAGTTTGCAAGTGTTTTGGCATGGTCTTATTAAATTTGTACCAAGTTTGCAAGTGTTTTGGTATGGTCTTATTAAATTTGTACCAAGTTTGCAAGTGTTTTGGCATGGTCTTATTAAATATGTACCAAGTTTGCAAGTGTTTTGGCATGGTCTTATTAATTTTGTACCAAGTTTGCAAGTGTTTTGGCATGGTCTTAGGAAGTTTGTTCCAAGTTTGCAAGTGTTTTGGCATGGTCTTATTAAATTTGTACCAAGTTTGCAAGTGTTTTGGCATGGTCTTATTAAATTTGTACCAAGTTTGCAAGTGTTTTGGTATGGTCTTATTAAATTTGTACCAAGTTTGCAAGTGTTTGGCATGGTCTTATTAAATTTGTTCCAAGTTCGCAAGTGTTTTGGCATGGTCTTATTAATTTTGTACCAAGTTTGCAAGTGTTTTGGCATGGTCTTAGGAAGTTTGTTCGAAGTTTGCAAGTGTTTTGGCATGGTCTTATTAAATTTGTACCAAGTTTGCAAGTGTTTTGGCATGGTCTTATTAAATTTGTACCAAGTTTGCAAGTGTTTGGCATGGTCTTATTAAACTTGTTCCAAGTTTGCAAGTGTTTTGGCTTGGTCTTAATAAATTTGTACCAAGTTTGCAAGTGTTTTGGCATGGTTTTATTAAATTTGTGCCAAGTTTGCAAGTGTTTGGGCATGGTGTTATTAAATTTGTACCAAGTTTGCAAGTGTTCTGGCATGGTCTTAGGAAGTTTGTTCCAAGTTTGCAAGTGTTTGGCATCGTCTTATTAAATTTGTACCAAGTTTGCAAGTGTTTTGGCATGGTCTTATTAAATTTGTACCAAGTTTGCAAGTGTTTTGGCATGGTCTCATTAAATTTGTACCAAGTTTGCAAGTGTTTTGGCTTGGTCTTATTAAATTTGAACCAAGTTTGCAAGTGTTTTGGCAAGGTCTTAGGAAGTTTGTTCCAAGTTTGCAAGTGTTTTGGCATGGTCTTATTAAATTTGTACCAAGTTTGCAAGTGTTTTGGCATGGTCTTATTAAATTCGTACCAAGTTTGCAAGTGTTTTGGCATGGTCTTATTAAATTTGTACCAAGTTTGCAAGTGTTTTGGCATGGTCTTATTAAATTTGTTCCAAGTTTGCAAGTGTTTTGGCTTGGTCTTATTAAATTTTAACCAAGTTTGCAAGTGTTTTGGCATGGTCTTAGGATGTTTGTTCCAAGTTTGCAAGTGTTTGGCATGGTCTTATTAAATTTGTACCAAGTTTGCAAGTGTTTTGGCATAGTCTTATTAAATTTTTACCAAGTTTGCAAGTGTTTTGGCATGGTCTTAGGAAGTATGTTCCAAGTTTGCAAGTGTTTGGCATGGTCTTATTAAATTTGTACCAAGCTTGCAAGTGTTTTGGCATGGTCTTATTAAATTTGTACCAAGTTTGCAAGTGTTTTGGCATGGTCTTAGGAAGTTTGTTCCAGGTTTGCAAGTGTTTTGGCATGGTCTTATTAAATTTGTACCAAGTTTGCAAGTGTTTTGGCATGGTCATATTAAATTTGTACCAAGTTTGCAAGTGTTTTGGCTTGGTCTTATTAAATTTGAACCAAGTTTGCAAGTGTTTTGGCATGGTCTTAGGAAGTTTGTTCCAAGTTTGCAAGTGTTTTGGCATGGTCTTATTAAATTTGTACCAAGTTTGCAAGTGTTTTGGCATGGTCTTGTTAAATTTGTACCAAGTTTGCAAGTGTTTTGGCATGGTCTTATTAAATTTGTACCAAGTTTGCAAGTGTTTTGGCATGGTCTTAAGCAGTTTGTTTCAAGTTTGCAAGTGTTTGGCATGGTCTTATTAAATTTGTACCAAGTATGCAAGTGTTTTGGCATGGTCTTATTAAATTTGTACCAAGTTTGCAAGTGTTTTGGCATGGTCTTAGGAAGTTTGTTCCAGGTTTGCAAGTGTTTTGGCATGGTCTTATTAAATTTTTACCAAGTTTGCAAGTGTTTTGGCATGGTCTTATTAAATTTGTACCAAGTTTGCAAGTGTTTTGGCTTGGTCTTATTAAATTTGAACCAAGTTTGCAAGTGTTTTGGCATGGTCTTAGGAAGTTTGTTCCAAGTTTGCAAGTGTTTTGGCATGGTCTTATTAAATTTGTACCAAGTTTGCAAGTGTTTTGGCATGGTCTTATTAAATTTGTTCCAAGTTTGCAAGTGTTTTGGCTTGGTCTTATTAAATTTGTACCAAGTTTGCAAGTGTTTTGGCATGGTTTTATTAAATTTGTACCAAGTTTGCAAGTGTTTTGGCATGGTGTTATTAAATTTGTAGCAAGTTTGCAAGTGTTTTGGCATGGTCTTTTTAAATTTGTACCAAGTTTGCAAGTGTTTTGGCATGGTCTTAGGAAGTTTGTTCCAAGTTTGCAAGTGTTTGGCATGGTCTTATGAAATTTGTACCAAGTTTGCAAGTGTTTTGGCATGGTCTTATTAAATTTGTACCAAGTTTGCAAGTGTTTTGGCATGGTCTTTTTAAATTTGTACCAAGTTTGCAAGTGTTTTGGCATGGTCCTAGGAAGTTTGTTCCAAGTTTGCAAGTGTTTTGGCATGGTCTTATTAAATTTGTACCAAGTTTGCAAGTGTTTTTGCATGGTCTTATTAAAATTGTACCAAGTTTGCAAGTGTTTTGGCATGGTCTTAGGAAGTTTGTTCCAAGTTTGCAAGTGTTTGGCATGGTCTTATTAAATTTGTACCAAGTTTGCAAGTGTTTTGGCATGGTCTTATTAAATTTGTACCAAGTTTGCAAGTGTTTTGGTATGGTGTTAGGAAGTTTGTTCCAAGTTTGCAAGTGTTTGGCATGGTCTTATTAAATTTGTACCAAGTTTGCAAGTGTTTTTAAATGGTCTTAGGAAGTTTGTTACAAGTTTGCAAGTGTTTGGCATGGTCTTCTTTAATTTGTACCAAGTTTGCAAGAGTTTTTGCATGGTCTTATTGAATTTGTACCAAGTTTGCAAGTGTTTTGGCATGGTCTTATTAAATTTGTACCAGGTTTGCAAGTGTTTTGGCATGGTCTTAGGAAGTTTTTTCCAAGTTTGCAAGTGTTTTGGCATGGTCTTATTAAATTTGTACCAAGTTTGCAAGTGTTTTGGCATGGTCTTATTAAATTTGTACCACGTTTGCAAGTGTTTTGGCATGGTCTTAGGAAGTTTGTTCCAAGTTTGCATGTGTTTTGGCTTGGTCTTATAAAATTTTTACCAAGTTTGCAAGTGTTTTGGCATGGTTTTATTAAATTTGTACCAAGTTTGCAAGTGTTTTGGCATGGTGTTATTAAATTTGTACCAAGTTTGCAAGTGTTCTGGCATGGTCTTATTAAATTTGTACCAAGTTTGCAAGTGTTTTGGCATGGTCTTATTAAATTTGTACCAAGTTTGCAAGTGTTTTGGTATGGTCTTATTAAATTTGTACCAAGTTTGCAAGTGTTTTGGCATGGTCTTATTAAATATGTACCAAGTTTGCAAGTGTTTTGGCATGGTCTTATTAATTTTGTACCAAGTTTGCAAGTGTTTTGGCATGGTCTTAGGAAGTTTGTTCCAAGTTTGCAAGTGTTTTGGCATGGTCTTATTAAATTTGTACCAAGTTTGCAAGTGTTTTGGCATGGTCTTATTAAATTTGTACCAAGTTTGCAAGTGTTTTGGTATGGTCTTATTAAATTTGTACCAAGTTTGCAAGTGTTTGGCATGGTCTTATTAAATTTGTTCCAAGTTCGCAAGTGTTTTGGCATGGTCTTATTAATTTTGTACCAAGTTTGCAAGTGTTTTGGCATGGTCTTAGGAAGTTTGTTCCAAGTTTGCAAGTGTTTTGGCATGGTCTTATTAAATTTGTACCAAGTTTGCAAGTGTTTTGGCATGGTCTTATTAAATTTGTACCAAGTTTGCAAGTGTTTGGCATGGTCTTATTAAACTTGTTCCAAGTTTGCAAGTGTTTTGGCTTGGTCTTAATAAATTTGTACCAAGTTTGCAAGTGTTTTGGCATGGTTTTATTAAATTTGTGCCAAGTTTGCAAGTGTTTGGGCATGGTGTTATTAAATTTGTACCAAGTTTGCAAGTGTTCTGGCATGGTCTTAGGAAGTTTGTTCCAAGTTTGCAAGTGTTTGGCATCGTCTTATTAAATTTGTACCAAGTTTGCAAGTGTTTTGGCATGGTCTTATTAAATTTGTACCAAGTTTGCAAGTGTTTTGGCATGGTCTTGGAAGTATGTTCCAAGTTTGCAAGTGTTTGGCATGGTCTCATTAAATTTGTACCAAGTTTGCAAGTGTTTTGGCATGGTCTTATTAAATTTGTACCAAGTTTGCAAGTGTTTTGGCATGGTCTTATTAAATTTGTACCAAGTTTGCAAGTGTTTTGGTATGGTCTTATTAAATTTGTACCAAGTTTGCAAGTGTTTTGGCATGGTCTTATTAAATATGTACCAAGTTTGCAAGTGTTTTGGCATGGTCTTATTAGTTTTGTACCAAGTTTGCAAGTGTTTGGGCATGGTCTTAGGAAGTTTGTTCCAAGTTTGCAAGTGTTTTGGCATGGTCTTATTAAATTTGTACCAAGTTTGCAAGTGTTTTGGCATGGTCTTATTAAATTTGTACCAAGTTTGCAAGTGTTTTGGTATGGTCTTATTAAATTTGTACCAAGTTTGCAAGTGTTTGGCATGGTCTTATTAAATTTGTTCCAAGTTCGCAAGTGTTTTGGCATGGTCTTATTAATTTTGTACCAAGTTTGCAAGTGTTTTGGCATGGTCTTAGGAAGTTTGTTCCAAGTTTGCAAGTGTTTTGGCATGGTCTTCTTAAATTTGTACCAAGTTTGCAAGAGTTTTTGCATGGTCTTATTGAATTTGTACCAAGTTTGCAAGTGTTCTGGCATGGTCTTAGGAAGTTTGTTCCAAGTTTGCAAGTGTTTGGCATCGTCTTATTAAATTTGTACCAAGTTTGCAAGTGTTTTGGCATGGTCTTATTAAATTTGTACCAAGTTTGCAAGTGTTTTGGTATGGTCTCATTAAATTTGTACCAAGTTTGCAAGTGTTTTGGCATGGTCTTATTAAATTTGTACCAAGTTTGCAAGTGTTTTGGCATGGTCTTATTAAATTTGTACCAAGTTTGCAAGTGTTTTGGTATGGTCTTATTAAATTTGTACCAAGTTTGCAAGTGTTTTGGCATGGTCTTATTAAATTTGTACCAAGTTTGCAAGTGTTTTGGTATGGTCTCATTAAATTTGTACCAAGTTTGCAAGTGTTTGGCATGGTCTTATTAAATTTGTACCAAGTTTGCAAGTGTTTTGGCATGGTCTTATTAAATTTGTACCAAGTTTGCAAGTGTTTTGGCTTGGTCTTAATAAATTTGTACCAAGTTTGCAAGTGTTTTGGCATGGTTTTATTAAATTTGTGCCAAGTTTGCAAGTGTTTGGGCATGGTGTTATTAAATTTGTACCAAGTTTGCAAGTGTTCTGGCATGGTCTTAGGAAGTTTGTTCCAAGTTTGCAAGTGTTTGGCATCGTCTTATTAAATTTGTACCAAGTTTGCAAGTGTTTTGGCATGGTCTTATTAAATTTGTACCAAGTTTGCAAGTGTTTTGGCATGGTCTTGGAAGTATGTTCCAAGTTTGCAAGTGTTTGGCATGGTCTCATTAAATTTGTACCAAGTTTGCAAGTGTTTTGGCATGGTCTTATTAAATTTGTACCAAGTTTGCAAGTGTTTTGGCATGGTCTTATTAAATTTGTACCAAGTTTGCAAGTGTTTTGGTATGGTCTTATTAAATTTGTACCAAGTTTGCAAGTGTTTTGGCATGGTCTTATTAAATTTGTACCAAGTTTGCAAGTGTTTTGGTATGGTCTCATTAAATTTGTACCAAGTTTGCAAGTGTTTTGGCATGGTCTTATTAAATTTGTACCAAGTTTGCAAGTGTTTTGGCATGGTCTTATTAAATTTGTACCAAGTTTGCAAGTGTTTTGGTATGGTCTTATTAAATTTGTACCAAGTTTGCAAGTGTTTTGGCATGGTCTTATTAAATATGTACCAAGTTTGCAAGTGTTTTGGCATGGTCTTATTAGTTTTGTACCAAGTTTGCAAGTGTTTGGGCATGGTCTTAGGAAGTTTGTTCCAAGTTTGCAAGTGTTTTGGCATGGTCTTATTAAATTTGTACCAAGTTTGCAAGTGTTTTGGCATGGTCTTATTAAATTTGTACCAAGTTTGCAAGTGTTTTGGTATGGTCTTATTAAATTTGTACCAAGTTTGCAAGTGTTTGGCATGGTCTTATTAAATTTGTTCCAAGTTCGCAAGTGTTTTGGCATGGTCTTATTAATTTTGTACCAAGTTTGCAAGTGTTTTGGCATGGTCTTAGGAAGTTTGTTCGAAGTTTGCAAGTGTTTGGCATCGTCTTATTAAATTTGTACCAAGTTTGCAAGTGTTTTGGCATGGTCTAATTAAATTTGTACCAAGTTTGCAAGTGTTTTGGCATGGTCTTAGGAAGTTTTTTCCAAGTTTGCAAGTGTTTTGGCATGGTCTTATTAAATTTGTACCAAGTTTGCAAGTGTTTTGGCATGGTCTTATTGAATTTGTACCAAGTTTGCAAGTGTTTTGGCATGGTCTTATTAAATTTGTACCAGGTTTGCAAGTGTTTTGGCATGGTCTTAGGAAGTTTTTTCCAAGTTTGCAAGTGTTTTGGCATGGTGTTATTAAATTTGTACCAAGTTTGCAAGTGTTTTGGCATATACTAATTAAACTTGTTCCAAGTTTGCATGTGTTCTGGCTTGGTCTTATACAATTTTTACCAAGTTTGCAAGTGTTTTGGCATGGTTTTATTAAATTTGTACCAAGTTTGCAAGTGTTTTGGCATGGTGTTATTAAATTTGTACCAAGTTTGCAAGTGTTCTGGCATGGTCTTATTAAATTTGTATTAAAGTTTGCAAGTGTTTTGGCATGGTCTAATTAAATTTGTACCAAGTTTGCAAGTGTTTTGGTATGGTCTTATTAAATTTGTACCAAGTTTGCAAGTGTTTTGGAGTGGTCTTATTAAATATGTACCAAGTTTGCAAGTGTTTTGGCATGGTCTTATTAATTTTGTACCAAGTTTGCAAGTGTTTGGGCATGGTCTTATTAATTTTGTACCAAGTTTGCAAGTGTTTTGGCATGGTCTTAGGAAGTTTGTTCCAAGTTTGCAAGTGTTTTGGCATGGTCTTAGGAAGTTTTTTCCAAGTTTGCAAGTGTTTTGGTATGGTCTTATTAAATTTGTACCAAGTTTGCAAGTGTTTGGCATGGTCTTATTAAATTTGTTCCAAGTTCGCAAGTGTTTTGGCATGGTCTTATTAATTTTGTACCAAGTTTGCAAGTGTTTTGGCATGGTCTTAGGAAGTTTGTTCCAAGTTTGCAAGTGTTTTGGCATGGTCTTATTAAATTTGTACCAAGTTTGCAAGTGTTTTGGCATGGTCTTATTAAATTTGTACCAAGTTTGCAAGTGTTTGGCATGGTCTTATTAAACTTGTTCCAAGTTTGCAAGTGTTTTGGCTTGGTCTTAATAAATTTGTACCAAGTTTGCAAGTGTTTTGGCATGGTTTTATTAAATTTGTGCCAAGTTTGCAAGTGTTTGGGCATGGTCTTATTAAATTTGTACCAAGTTTGCAAGTGTTCTGGCATGGTCTTAGGAAGTTTGTTCCAAGTTTGCAAGTGTTTGGCATCGTCTTATTAAATTTGTACCAAGTTTGCAAGTGTTTTGGCATGGTCTTATTAAATTTGTACCAAGTTTGCAAGTGTTTTGGCATGGTCTTGGAAGTATGTTCCAAGTTTGCAAGTGTTTGGCATGGTCTCATTAAATTTGTACCAAGTTTGCAAGTGTTTTGGCATGGTCTTATTAAATTTGTACCAAGTTTGCAAGTGTTTTGGCATGGTCTTATTAAATTTGTACCAAGTTTGCAAGTGTTTTGGTATGGTCTTATTAAATTTGTACCAAGTTTGCAAGTGTTTTGGCATGGTCTTATTAAATTTGTACCAAGTTTGCAAGTGTTTTGGTATGGTCTCATTAAATTTGTACCAAGTTTGCAAGTGTTTTGGCATGGTCTTATTAAATTTGTACCAAGTTTGCAAGTGTTTTGGCATGGTCTTATTAAATTTGTACCAAGTTTGCAAGTGTTTTGGTATGGTCTTATTAAATTTGTACCAAGTTTGCAAGTGTTTTGGCATGGTCTTATTAAATATGTACCAAGTTTGCAAGTGTTTTGGCATGGTCTTATTAGTTTTGTACCAAGTTTGCAAGTGTTTGGGCATGGTCTTAGGAAGTTTGTTCCAAGTTTGCAAGTGTTTTGGCATGGTCTTATTAAATTTGTACCAAGTTTGCAAGTGTTTTGGCATGGTCTTATTAAATTTGTACCAAGTTTGCAAGTGTTTTGGTATGGTCTTATTAAATTTGTACCAAGTTTGCAAGTGTTTGGCATGGTCTTATTAAATTTGTTCCAAGTTCGCAAGTGTTTTGGCATGGTCTTATTAATTTTGTACCAAGTTTGCAAGTGTTTTGGCATGGTCTTAGGAAGTTTGTTCGAAGTTTGCAAGTGTTTGGCATCGTCTTATTAAATTTGTACCAAGTTTGCAAGTGTTTTGGCATGGTCTAATTAAATTTGTACCAAGTTTGCAAGTGTTTTGGCATGGTCTTAGGAAGTTTTTTCCAAGTTTGCAAGTGTTTTGGCATGGTCTTATTAAATTTGTACCAAGTTTGCAAGTGTTTTGGCATGGTCTTATTGAATTTGTACCAAGTTTGCAAGTGTTTTGGCATGGTCTTATTAAATTTGTACCAGGTTTGCAAGTGTTTTGGCATGGTCTTAGGAAGTTTTTTCCAAGTTTGCAAGTGTTTTGGCATGGTGTTATTAAATTTGTACCAAGTTTGCAAGTGTTCTGGCATGGTCTTATTAAATTTGTACCAAGTTTGCAAGTGTTTTGGCATGGTCTTATTAAATTTGTACCAAGTTTGCAAGTGTTTTGGTATGGTCTTATTAAATTTGTACCAAGTTTGCAAGTGTTTTGGCATGGTCTTATTAAATATGTACCAAGTTTGCAAGTGTTTTGGCATGGTCTTATTAATTTTGTACCAAGTTTGCAAGTGTTTTGGCATGGTCTTAGGAAGTTTGTTCCAAGTTTGCAAGTGTTTTGGCATGGTCTTATTAAATTTGTACCAAGTTTGCAAGTGTTTTGGCATGGTCTTATTAAATTTGTACCAAGTTTGCAAGTGTTTTGGTATGGTCTTATTAAATTTGTACCAAGTTTGCAAGTGTTTGGCATGGTCTTATTAAATTTGTTCCAAGTTCGCAAGTGTTTTGGCATGGTCTTATTAATTTTGTACCAAGTTTGCAAGTGTTTTGGCATGGTCTTAGGAAGTTTGTTCCAAGTTTGCAAGTGTTTTGGCATGGTCTTATTAAATTTGTACCAAGTTTGCAAGTGTTTTGGCATGGTCTTATTAAATTTGTACCAAGTTTGCAAGTGTTTGGCATGGTCTTATTAAACTTGTTCCAAGTTTGCAAGTGTTTTGGCTTGGTCTTAATAAATTTGTACCAAGTTTGCAAGTGTTTTGGCATGGTTTTATTAAATTTGTGCCAAGTTTGCAAGTGTTTGGGCATGGTGTTATTAAATTTGTACCAAGTTTGCAAGTGTTCTGGCATGGTCTTAGGAAGTTTGTTCCAAGTTTGCAAGTGTTTGGCATCGTCTTATTAAATTTGTACCAAGTTTGCAAGTGTTTTGGCATGGTCTTATTAAATTTGTACCAAGTTTGCAAGTGTTTTGGCATGGTCTTGGAAGTATGTTCCAAGTTTGCAAGTGTTTGGCATGGTCTCATTAAATTTGTACCAAGTTTGCAAGTGTTTTGGCATGGTCTTATTAAATTTGTACCAAGTTTGCAAGTGTTTTGGCATGGTCTTATTAAATTTGTACCAAGTTTGCAAGTGTTTTGGTATGGTCTTATTAAATTTGTACCAAGTTTGCAAGTGTTTTGGCATGGTCTTATTAAATATGTACCAAGTTTGCAAGTGTTTTGGCATGGTCTTATTAGTTTTGTACCAAGTTTGCAAGTGTTTGGGCATGGTCTTAGGAAGTTTGTTCCAAGTTTGCAAGTGTTTTGGCATGGTCTTATTAAATTTGTACCAAGTTTGCAAGTGTTTTGGCATGGTCTTATTAAATTTGTACCAAGTTTGCAAGTGTTTTGGTATGGTCTTATTAAATTTGTACCAAGTTTGCAAGTGTTTGGCATGGTCTTATTAAATTTGTTCCAAGTTCGCAAGTGTTTTGGCATGGTCTTATTAATTTTGTACCAAGTTTGCAAGTGTTTTGGCATGGTCTTAGGAAGTTTGTTCCAAGTTTGCAAGTGTTTTGGCATGGTCTTCTTAAATTTGTACCAAGTTTGCAAGAGTTTTTGCATGGTCTTATTGAATTTGTACCAAGTTTGCAAGTGTTTTGGCATGGTCTTAGGAAGTTTGTTCGAAGTTTGCAAGTGTTTGGCATCGTCTTATTAAATTTGTACCAAGTTTGCAAGTGTTTTGGCATGGTCTAATTAAATTTGTACCAAGTTTGCAAGTGTTTTGGCATGGTCTTAGGAAGTTTTTTCCAAGTTTGCAAGTGTTTTGGCATGGTCTTATTAAATTTGTACCAAGTTTGCAAGTGTTTTGGCATGGTGTTATTAAATTTGTACCAAGTTTGCAAGTGTTCTGGCATGGTCTTATTAAATTTGTATTAAAGTTTGCAAGTGTTTTGGCATGGTCTAATTAAATTTGTACCAAGTTTGCAAGTGTTTTGGTATGGTCTTATTAAATTTGTACCAAGTTTGCAAGTGTTTTGGAGTGGTCTTATTAAATATGTACCAAGTTTGCAAGTGTTTTGGCATGGTCTTATTAATTTTGTACCAAGTTTGCAAGTGTTTGGGCATGGTCTTAGGAAGTTTGTTCCAAGTTTGCAAGTGTTTTGGCATGGTCTTATTAAATTTGTACCAAGTTTGCAAGTGTTTTGGCATGGTCTTATTAAATTTGTACCAAGTTTGCAAGTGTTTTGGTATGGTCTTATTAAATTTGTACCAAGATTGCAAGTGTTTGGCATGGTCTTATTAAATTTGTTCCAAGTTCGCAAGTGTTTTGGCATGGTCTTATTAATTTTGTACCAAGTTTGCAAGTGTTTTGGCATGGTCTTAGGAAGTTTGTTCCAAGTTTGCAAGTGTTTTGGCATGGTCTTATTAAATTTGTACCAAGTTTGCAAGTGTTTTGGCATGGTCTTATTAAATTTGTACCAAGTTTGCAAGTGTTTGGCATGGTCTTATTAAACTTGTTCCAAGTTTGCAAGTGTTTTGGCTTGGTCTTAATAAATTTGTACCAAGTTTGCAAGTGTTTTGGCATGGTTTTATTAAATTTGTGCCAAGTTTGCAAGTGTTTGGGCATGGTGTTATTAAATTTGTACCAAGTTTGCAAGTGTTCTGGAATGGTCTTAGGAAGTTTGTTCCAAGTTTGCAAGTGTTTGGCATCGTCTTATTAAATTTGTACCAAGTTTGCAAGTGTTTTGGCATGGTCTTATTAAATTTGTACCAAGTTTGCAAGTGTTTTGGCATGGTCTTAGGAAGTTTGTTCCAAGTTTGCAAGTGTTTGGCATGGTCTCATTAAATTTGTACCAAGTTTGCAAGTGTTTTGGCATGGTCTTATTAAATTTGTACCAAGTTTGCAAGTGTTTTGGCATGGTCTTATTAAATTTGTACCAAGTTTGCAAGTGTTTTGGTATGGTCTTATTAAATTTGTACCAAGTTTGCAAGTGTTTTGGCATGGTCTTATTAAATATGTACCAAGTTTGCAAGTGTTTTGGCATGGTCTTATTAATTTTGTACCAAGTTTGCAAGTGTTTTGGCATGGTCTTAGGAAGTTTGTTCCAAGTTTGCAAGTGTTTGGCATGGTCTTAATAATTTTGTACCAAATTTGCAAGTGTTTTGGCATGGTCTTATTAAATTTGTACCAAGTTTGCAAGTGTTTTGGCATTGTGTTATTAAATTTGTACCAAGTTTGCAAGTGTTTTGGCATGGTCTTAGGATGTTTGTTCCAAGTTTGCAAGTGTTTGGCATGGTCTTATTAAATTTGTACCAAGTTTGCAAGTGTTTTGGCATGGTCTTAGGAAGTTTGTTCCAAGTTTGCAAGTGTTTGGCATGGTCTTAGTAAATTTGTTCCAAGTTTGCAAGTGTTTTGGCATGGTCTTGTTAAATTTGTACCAAGTTTGCAAGTGTTTTGGCATGGTCTTATTAAATTTGTACCAAGTTTGCAAGTGTTTTGGCATGGTCTTATGAAGTTTGTTCCAAGTTTGCAAGTGTTTGGCATGGTCTTATTAAATTTGTACCAAGTTTGCAAGTGTTTTGGCATGGTCTTATTAAATTTGTACCAAGTTTGTTACTGTTTTGGCATGGTCTTATTAAATTTGTACCAAGTTTGCAAGTGTTTTGGCATGGTCTTAGGAAGTTTGTTCCAAGTTTGCAAGTGTTTGGCATGGTCTTAGTAAATTTGTACCAAGTTTGCAAGTGTTTTGGCATGGTCTTATTAAATTTGTACCAAGTTTGCAAGTGTTTTGGCATGGTCTTATAAAATTTGTACCAAGTTTGCAAGTGTTTTGGCATGGTTTTATTAAATTTGTACCAAGTTTGCAAGTGTTTTGGCATGGTCTTATTAAATTTGTACCAAGTTTGCAAGTGTTTTGGCATGGTCTTAGGAAGTTTGTTCCAAGTTTGCAAGTGTTTGGCATGGTCTTATTAAATTTGTACCAAGTTTGCAAGTGTTTTGGCATGGTCTTATTAAATTTGTACCAAGTTTGCAAGTGTTTTGGCATGGTCTCATTAAATTTGTACCAAGTTTGCAAGTGTTTTGGCTTGGTCTTATTAAATTTGAACCAAGTTTGCAAGTGTTTTGGCAAGGTCTTAGGAAGTTTGTTCCAAGTTTGCAAGTGTTTTGGCATGGTCTTATTAAATTTGTACCAAGTTTGCAAGTGTTTTGGCATGGTCCTATTAAATTCGTACCAAGTTTGCAAGTGTTTTGGCATGGTCTTATTAAATTTGTACCAAGTTTGCAAGTGTTTTGGCATGGTCTTATTAAATTTGTTCAAAGTTTGCAAGTGTTTTGGCTTGGTCTTATTAAATTTTAACCAAGTTTGCAAGTGTTTTGGCATGGTCTTAGGATGTTTGTTCCAAGTTTGCAAGTGTTTGGCATGGTCTTATTAAATTTGTACCAAGTTTGCAAGTGTTTTGGCATAGTCTTATTAAATTTGTACCAAGTTTGCAAGTGTTTTGGCATGGTCTTAGGAAGTATGTTCCAAGTTTGCAAGTGTTTGGCATGGTCTTATTAAATTTGTACCAAGTTTGCAAGTGTTTTGGCATGGTCTTATTAAATTTGTACCAAGTTTGCAAGTGTTTTGGCATGGTCTAAGGAAGTTTGTTCCAGGTTTGCAAGTGTTTTGGCATGGTCTTATCAAATTTGTACCAAGTTTGCAAGTGTTTTGGCATGGTCTTATTAAATTTGTACCAAGTTTGCAAGTGTTTTGGCTTGGTCTTATTAAATTTGAACCAAGTTTGCAAGTGTTTTGGCATGGTCTTAGGAAGTTTGTTCCAAGTTTGCAAGTGTTTTGGCATGGTCTTATTAAATTTGTACCAAGTTTGCAAGTGTTTTGGCATGGTCTTGTTAAATTTGTACCAAGTTTGCAAGTGTTTTGGCATGGTCTTATTAAATTTGTACCAAGTTTGCAAGTGTTTTGGCATGGTCTTAAGAAGTTTGTTTCAAGTTTGCAAGTGTTTGGCATGGTCTTATTAAATTTGTACCAAGTTTGCAAGTGTTTTGGCATGGTCTTATTAAATTTGTACCAAGTTTGCAAGTGTTTTTGCATGGTCTTAGGAAGTTTGTTCCAGGTTTGCAAGTGTTTTGGCATGGTCTTATTAAATTTTTACCAAGTTTGCAAGTGTTTTGGCATGGTCTTATTAAATTTGTACCAAGTTTGCAAGTGTTTTGGCATGGTCTTATGAAATTTGTACCAAGTTTGCAAGTGTTTTGGCATGGTCTTATTAAATTTGTTCCAAGTTTGCAAGTGTTTTGGCATGGTCTTATTAAATTCGTACCAAGTTTGCAAGTGTTTTGGCATGGTCTTATTAAATTTGTACCAAGTTTGCAAGTGTTTTGGCATGGTCTTGTTAAATTTGTACCAAGTTTGCAAGTGTTTTGGCATGGTCTCATTAAATTTGTACCAAGTTTGCAAGTGTTTTGGCATGGTCTTATTAAATTTGTACCAAGTTTGCAAGTGTTTTGGCATGGTTTTAGGAAGTTTGTTCCAAGTTTGCAAGTGTTTTGGCATGGTCTTAGGAAGTTTGTTCCAAGTTTGCAAGTGTTTTGGCATGGTCTTATTAAATTTGTACCAAGTTTGCAAGTGTTTTGGCATGGTCTTATTAAATTTGTACCAAGTTTGCAAGTGTTTTGGTATGGTCTTATTAAATTTGTACCAAGTTTGCAAGTGTTTGGCATGGTCTTATTAAATTTGTTCCAAGTTCGCAAGTGTTTTGGCATGGTCTTATTAATTTTGTACCAAGTTTGCAAGTGTTTGGGCATGGTCTTAGGAAGTTTGTTCCAAGTTTGCAAGTGTTTTGGCATGGTCTTATTAAATTTGTACCAAGTTTGCAAGTGTTTTGGCATGGTCTTATTAAATTTGTACCAAGTTTGCAAGTGTTTGGCATGGTCTTATTAAACTTGTTCCAAGTTTGCAAGTGTTTTGGCTTGGTCTTAATAAATTTGTACCAAGTTTGCAAGTGTTTTGGCATGGTTTTATTAAATTTGTGCCAAGTTTGCAAGTGTTTGGGCATGGTGTTATTAAATTTGTACCAAGTTTGCAAGTGTTCTGGCATGGTCTTAGGAAGTTTGTTCCAAGTTTGCAAGTGTTTGGCATCGTCTTATTAAATTTGTACCAAGTTTGCAAGTGTTTTGGCATGGTCTTATTAAATTTGTACCAAGTTTGCAAGTGTTTTGGCATGGTCTTGGAAGTATGTTCCAAGTTTGCAAGTGTTTGGCATGGTCTCATTAAATTTGTACCAAGTTTGCAAGTGTTTTGGCATGGTCTTATTAAATTTGTACCAAGTTTGCAAGTGTTTTGGCATGGTCTTAGGAAGTTTGTTCCAAGTTTGCAAGTGTTTGGCATGGTCTCATTAAATTTGTACCAAGTTTGCAAGTGTTTTGGCATGGTCTTATTAAATATGTACCAAGTTTGCAAGTGTTTTGGCATGGTCTTATTAGTTTTGTACCAAGTTTGCAAGTGTTTGGGCATGGTCTTAGGAAGTTTGTTCCAAGTTTGCAAGTGTTTTGGCATGGTCTTATTAAATTTGTACCAAGTTTGCAAGTGTTTTGGCATGGTCTTATTAAATTTGTACCAAGTTTGCAAGTGTTTTGGTATGGTCTTATTAAATTTGTACCAAGTTTGCAAGTGTTTGGCATGGTCTTATTAAATTTGTTCCAAGTTCGCAAGTGTTTTGGCATGGTCTTATTAATTTTGTACCAAGTTTGCAAGTGTTTTGGCATGGTCTTAGGAAGTTTGTTCCAAGTTTGCAAGTGTTTTGGCATGGTCTTCTTAAATTTGTACCAAGTTTGCAAGTGTTTGGCATGGTCTTATTAAATTTGTTCCAAGTTCGCAAGTGTTTTGGTATGGTCTTATTAAATTTGTACCAAGTTTGCAAGTGTTTTGGCATGGTCTCATTAAATTTGTACCAAGTTTGCAAGTGTTTTGGCATGGTCTTATTAAATTTGTACCAAGTTTGCAAGTGTTTTGGCATGGTTTTAGGAAGTTTGTTCCAAGTTTGCAAGTGTTTTGGCATGGTCTTAGGAAGTTTGTTCCAAGTTTGCAAGTGTTTTGGCATGGTCTTATTAAATTTGTACCAAGTTTGCAAGTGTTTTGGTATGGTCTTATTAAATTTGTACCAAGTTTGCAAGTGTTTTGGCATGGTCTTATTAAATATGTACCAAGTTTGCAAGTGTTTTGGCATGGTCTTATTAGTTTTGTACCAAGTTTGCAAGTGTTTGGGCATGGTCTTAGGAAGTTTGTTCCAAGTTTGCAAGTGTTTTGGCATGGTCTTATTAAATTTGTACCAAGTTTGCAAGTGTTTTGGCATGGTCTTATTAAATTTGTACCAAGTTTGCAAGTGTTTTGGTATGGTCTTATTAAATTTGTACCAAGTTTGCAAGTGTTTGGCATGGTCTTATTAAATTTGTTCCAAGTTCGCAAGTGTTTTGGCATGGTCTTATTAATTTTGTACCAAGTTTGCAAGTGTTTTGGCATGGTCTTAGGAAGTTTGTTCCAAGTTTGCAAGTGTTTTGGCATGGTCTTCTTAAATTTGTACCAAGTTTGCAAGAGTTTTTGCATGGTCTTATTGAATTTGTACCAAGTTTGCAAGTGTTTTGGCATGGTCTTAGGAAGTTTGTTCGAAGTTTGCAAGTGTTTGGCATCGTCTTATTAAATTTGTACCAAGTTTGCAAGTGTTTTGGCATGGTCTTATTAAATTTGTACCAAGTTTGCAAGTGTTTTGGCATGGTCTTAGGAAGTTTTTTCCAAGTTTGCAAGTGTTTTGGCATGGTCTTATTAAATTCGTACCAAGTTTGCAAGTGTTTTGGCATGGTCTTATTAAATTTGTACCACGTTTGCAAGTGTTTTGGCATATACTAATTAAACTTGTTCCAAGTTTGCATGTGTTTTGGCTTGGTCTTATACAATTTTTACCAAGTTTGCAAGTGTTTTGGCATGGTTTTATTAAATTTGTACCAAGTTTGCAAGTGTTTTGGCATGGTGTTATTAAATTTGTACCAAGTTTGCAAGTGTTCTGGCATGGTCTTATTAAATTTGTACTAAGTTTGCAAGTGTTTTGGCATGGTCTAATTAAATTTGTACCAAGTTTGCAAGTGTTTTGGTATGGTCTTATTAAATTTGTACCAAGTTTGCAAGTGTTTTGGAGTGGTCTTATTAAATATGTACCAAGTTTGCAAGTGTTTTGGCATGGTCTTATTAATTTTGTACCAAGTTTGCAAGTGTTTGGGCATGGTCTTAGGAAGTTTGTTCCAAGTTTGCAAGTGTTTTGGCATGGTCTTATTAAATTTGTACCAAGTTTGCAAGTGTTTTGGCATGGTCTTATTAAATTTGTACCAAGTTTGCAAGTGTTTTGGTATGGTCTTATTAAATTTGTACCAAGTTTGCAAGTGTTTGGCATGGTCTTATTAAATTTGTTCCAAGTTCGCAAGTGTTTTGGCATGGTCTTATTAATTTTGTACCAAGTTTGCAAGTGTTTTGGCATGGTCTTAGGAAGTTTGTTCCAAGTTTGCAAGTGTTTTGGCATGGTCTTATTAAATTTGTACCAAGTTTGCAAGTGTTTTGGCATGGTCTTATTAAATTTGTACCAAGTTTGCAAGTGTTTGGCATGGTCTTATTAAACTTGTTCCAAGTTTGCAAGTGTTTTGGCTTGGTCTTAATAAATTTGTACCAAGTTTGCAAGTGTTTTGGCATGGTTTTATTAAATTTGTGCCAAGTTTGCAAGTGTTTGGGCATGGTGTTATTAAATTTGTACCAAGTTTGCAAGTGTTCTGGAATGGTCTTAGGAAGTTTGTTCCAAGTTTGCAAGTGTTTGGCATCGTCTTATTAAATTTGTACCAAGTTTGCAAGTGTTTTGGCATGGTCTTATTAAATTTGTACCAAGTTTGCAAGTGTTTTGGCATGGTCTTAGGAAGTTTGTTCCAAGTTTGCAAGTGTTTGGCATGGTCTCATTAAATTTGTACCAAGTTTGCAAGTGTTTTGGCATGGTCTTATTAAATTTGTACCAAGTTTGCAAGTGTTTTGGCATGGTCTTATTAAATTTGTACCAAGTTTGCAAGTGTTTTGGTATGGTCTTATTAAATTTGTACCAAGTTTGCAAGTGTTTTGGCATGGTCTTATTAAATATGTACCAAGTTTGCAAGTGTTTTGGCATGGTCTTATTAATTTTGTACCAAGTTTGCAAGTGTTTTGGCATGGTCTTAGGAAGTTTGTTCCAAGTTTGCAAGTGTTTGGCATGGTCTTAATAATTTTGTACCAAATTTGCAAGTGTTTTGGCATGGTCTTATTAAATTTGTACCAAGTTTGCAAGTGTTTTGGCATTGTGTTATTAAATTTGTACCAAGTTTGCAAGTGTTTTGGCATGGTCTTAGGATGTTTGTTCCAAGTTTGCAAGTGCTTGGCATGGTCTTATTAAATTTGTACCAAGTTTGCAAGTGTTTTGGCATGGTCTTAGGAAGTTTGTTCCAAGTTTGCAAGTGTTTGGCATGGTCTTAGTAAATTTGTTCCAAGTTTGCAAGTGTTTTGGCATGGTCTTGTTAAATTTGTACCAAGTTTGCAAGTGTTTTGGCATGGTCTTATTAAATTTGTACCAAGTTTGCAAGTGTTTTGGCATGGTCTTATGAAGTTTGTTCCAAGTTTGCAAGTGTTTGGCATGGTCTTATTAAATTTGTACCAAGTTTGCAAGTGTTTTGGCATGGTCTTATTAAATTTGTACCAAGTTTGTTACTGTTTTGGCATGGTCTTATTAAATTTGTACCAAGTTTGCAAGTGTTTTGGCATGGTCTTAGGAAGTTTGTTCCAAGTTTGCAAGTGTTTGGCATGGTCTTAGTAAATTTGTACCAAGTTTGCAAGTGTTTTGGCATGGTCTTATTAAATTTGTACCAAGTTTGCAAGTGTTTTGGCATGGTCTTATAAAATTTGTACCAAGTTTGCAAGTGTTTTGGCATGGTTTTATTAAATTTGTACCAAGTTTGCAAGTGTTTTGGCATGGTCTTATTAAATTTGTACCAAGTTTGCAAGTGTTTTGGCATGGTCTTAGGAAGTTTGTTCCAAGTTTGCAAGTGTTTGGCATGGTCTTATTAAATTTGTACCAAGTTTGCAAGTGTTTTGGCATGGTCTTATTAAATTTGTACCAAGTTTGCAAGTGTTTTGGCATGGTCTCATTAAATTTGTACCAAGTTTGCAAGTGTTTTGGCTTGGTCTTATTAAATTTGAACCAAGTTTGCAAGTGTTTTGGCAAGGTCTTAGGAAGTTTGTTCCAAGTTTGCAAGTGTTTTGGCATGGTCTTATTAAATTTGTACCAAGTTTGCAAGTGTTTTGGCATGGTCCTATTAAATTCGTACCAAGTTTGCAAGTGTTTTGGCATGGTCTTATTAAATTTGTACCAAGTTTGCAAGTGTTTTGGCATGGTCTTATTAAATTTGTTCAAAGTTTGCAAGTGTTTTGGCTTGGTCTTATTAAATTTTAACCAAGTTTGCAAGTGTTTTGGCATGGTCTTAGGATGTTTGTTCCAAGTTTGCAAGTGTTTGGCATGGTCTTATTAAATTTGTACCAAGTTTGCAAGTGTTTTGGCATAGTCTTATTAAATTTGTACCAAGTTTGCAAGTGTTTTGGCATGGTCTTAGGAAGTATGTTCCAAGTTTGCAAGTGTTTGGCATGGTCTTATTAAATTTGTACCAAGTTTGCAAGTGTTTTGGCATGGTCTTATTAAATTTGTACCAAGTTTGCAAGTGTTTTGGCATGGTCTTAGGAAGTTTGTTCCAGGTTTGCAAGTGTTTTGGCATGGTCTTATCAAATTTGTACCAAGTTTGCAAGTGTTTTGGCATGGTCTTATTAAATTTGTACCAAGTTTGCAAGTGTTTTGGCATGGTCTTATTAAATTTGTACCAAGTTTGCAAGTGTTTTGGCATGGTCTTAAGAAGTTTGTTTCAAGTTTGCAAGTGTTTGGCATGGTCTTATTAAATTTGTACCAAGTTTGCAAGTGTTTTGGCATGGTCTTATTAAATTTGTACCAAGTTTGCAAGTGTTTTGGCATGGTCTTAGGAAGTTTGTTCCAGGTTTGCAAGTGTTTTGGCATGGTCTTATTAAATTTTTACCAAGTTTGCAAGTGTTTTGGCATGGTCTTATTAAATTTGTACCAAGTTTGCAAGTGTTTTGGCATGGTCTTATGAAATTTGTACCAAGTTTGCAAGTGTTTTGGCATGGTCTTATTAAATTTGTTCCAAGTTTGCAAGTGTTTTGGCATGGTCTTATTAAATTCGTACCAAGTTTGCAAGTGTTTTGGCATGGTCTTATTAAATTTGTACCAAGTTTGCAAGTGTTTTGGCATGGTCTTGTTAAATTTGTACCAAGTTTGCAAGTGTTTTGGCATGGTCTCATTAAATTTGTACCAAGTTTGCAAGTGTTTTGGCATGGTCTTATTAAATTTGTACCAAGTTTGCAAGTGTTTTGGCATGGTTTTAGGAAGTTTGTTCCAAGTTTGCAAGTGTTTGGCATGGTCTTATTAAATTTGTACCAAGTTTGCAAGTGTTTGGCATGGTCTTATTAGATTTGTACCAAGTTTGCAAGTGTTATGGCATGGTCTTATTAAATTTGTACCAAGTTAGCAAGTCTTTTGGCTTGGTCTTATTAAATTTGAACCAAGTTTGCAAGTGTTTTGGCATGGTCTTAGGAAGTTTGTTCCAGGTTTGCAAGTGTTTTGGCATGGTCTTATTAAATTTTTACCAAGTTTGCAAGTGTTTTGGCATGGTCTTATTAAATTTGTACCAAGTTTGCAAGTGTTTTGGCATGGTCTTATGAAATTTGTACCAAGTTTGCAAGTGTTTTGGCATGGTCTTATTAAATTTGTTCCAAGTTTGCAAGTGTTTTGGCATGGTCTTATTAAATTCGTACCAAGTTTGCAAGTGTTTTGGCATGGTCTTATTAAATTTGTACCAAGTTTGCAAGTGTTTTGGCATGGTCTTGTTAAATTTGTACCAAGTTTGCAAGTGTTTTGGCATGGTCTTGTTAAATTTGTACCAAGTTTGCAAGTGTTTTGGCATGGTCTTATTAAATTTGTACCAAGTTTGCAAGTGTTTTGGCATGGTTTTAGGAAGTTTGTTCCAAGTTTGCAAGTGTTTGGCATGGTCTTATTAAATTTGTACCAAGTTTGCAAGTGTTTGGCATGGTCTTATTAGATTTGTACCAAGTTTGCAAGTGTTATGGCATGGTCTTATTAAATTTGTACCAAGTTAGCAAGTCTTTTGGCTTGGTCTTATTAAATTTGAACCAAGTTTGCAAGTGTTTTGGCATGGTCTTAGGAAGTTTGTTCCAAGTTTGCAAGTGTTTTGGCATGGTCTTATTAAATTTGTACCAAGTTTGCAAGTGTTTTGGCATGGTCTTGTTAAATTTGTACCAAGTTTGCAAGTGTTTTGGCATGGTCTTATTAAATTTGTACCAAGTTTGCAAGTGTTTTGGCATGGTCTTAAGAAGTTTGTTTCAAGTTTGCAAGTGTTTGGCATGGTCTTATTAAATTTGTACCAAGTTTGCAAGTGTTTTGGCATGGTCTTATTAAATTTGTACCAAGTTTGCAAGTGTTTTGGCATGGTCTTAGGAAGTTTGTTCCAGGTTTGCAAGTGTTTTGGCATGGTCTTATTAAATTTTTACCAAGTTTGCAAGTGTTTTGGCATGGTCTTATTAAATTGGTACCAAGTTTGCAAGTGTTTTGGCATGGTCTTATGAAATTTGTACCAAGTTTGCAAGTGTTTTGGCATGGTCTTATTAAATTCGTACCAAGTTTGCAAGTGTTTTGGCTTGGTCTTATTAAATTTGAACCAAGTTTGCAAGTGTTTTGGCATGGTCTTAGGAAGTTTGTTCCAAGTTTGCAAGTGTTTTGGCATGGTCTTATTAAATTTGTACCAAGTTTGCAAGTGTTTTGGCATGGTCTTATTAAATTTGTACCAAGTTTGCAAGTGTTTTGGCATGGTCTTATGAAATTTGTACCAAGTTTGCAAGTGTTTTGGCATGGTCTTATTAAATTTGTTCCAAGTTTGCAAGTGTTTTGGCTTGGTCTTATTAAATTTGTACCAAGTTTGCAAGTGTTTTGGCATGGTTTCATTAAATTTGTACCAAGTTTGCAAGTGTTTTGGCATGGTGTTATTAAATTTGTAGCAAGTTTGCAAGTGTTTTGGCATGGTCTTTTTAAATTTGTACCAAGTTTGCAAGTGTTTTGGCATGGTCTTAGGAAGTTTGTTCCAAGTTTGCAAGTGTTTGGCATGGTCTTATGAAATTTGTACCAAGTTTGCAAGTGTTTTGGTATGGTCTTATTAAATTTGTACCAAGTTTGCAAGTGTTTTTGCATGGTCTTATTAAAATTGTACCAAGTTTGCAAGTGTTTTGGCATGGTCTTAGGAAGTTTGTTCCAAGTTTGCAAGTGTTTGGCATGGTCTTATTAAATTTGTACCAAGTTTGCAAGTGTTTTGGCATGGTCTTATTAAATTTGTACCAAGTTTGCAAGTGTTTTGGTATGGTGTTAGGAAGTTTGTTCCAAGTTTGCAAGTGTTTGGCATGGTCTTATTAAATTTGTACCAAGTTTTCAAGTGTTTTGGCATGGTCTTAGTAAGTTTGTTACAAGTTTGCAAGTGTTTGGCATGGTCTTCTTAAATTTGTACCAAGTTTGCAAGAGTTTTTGCATGGTCTTATTGAATTTGTACCAAGTTTGCAAGTGTTTTGGCATGGTCTTAGGAAGTTTGTTCGAAGTTTGCAAGTGTTTGGCATCGTCTTATTAAATATGTACCAAGTTTGCAAGTGTTTTGGCATGGTCTTATTAAATTTGTACCAAGTTTGCAAGTGTTTTGGCATGGTCTGAGGAAGTTTTTTCCAAGTTTGCAAGTGTTTTGGCATGGTCTTATTAAATTTGTACCAAGTTTGCAAGTGTTTTGGCATGGTCTTATTAAATTTGTACCACATTTGCAAGTGTTTTGGCATGGTCTAATTAAACTTGTTCCAAGTTTGCATGTGTTTTGGCTTGGTCTTATAAAATTTTTACCAAGTTTGCAAGTGTTTTGGCATGGTTTTATTAAATTTGTACCAAGTTTGCAAGTGTTTTGGCATGGTGTTATTAAATTTGTACCAAGTTTGCAAGTGTTTTGGTATGGTCTTATTAAATTTGTACCAAGTTTGCAAGTGTTTTGGCATGGTCTTATTAAATTTGTACCAAGTTTGCAAGTGTTTTGGCATGGTCTTATTAAATTTGTTCCAAGTTTGCAAGTGTTTTGGCTTGGTCTTATTAAATTTGTACCAAGTTTGCAAGTGTTTTGGCATGGTTTTATTAAATTTGTACCAAGTTTGCAAGTGTTTTGGCATGGTGTTATTAAATTTGTAGCAAGTTTGCAAGTGTTTTGGCATGGTCTTTTTAAATTTGTACCAAGTTTGCAAGTGTTTTGGCATGGTCTTAGGAAGTTTGTTCCAAGTTTGCAAGTGTTTGGCATGGTCTTATGAAATTTGTACCAAGTTTGCAAGTGTTTTGGCATGGTCTTATAAAATTTGTACCAAGTTTGCAAGTGTTTTGGTATGGTCTTATTAAATTTGTACCAAGTTTGCAAGTGTTTTGGCATGGTCTTATTAAATTTGTACCAAGTTTGCAAGTGTTTTGGCATGGTCTTAGGAAGTTTGTTCCAAGTTTGCAAGTGTTTTGGCATGGTCTTATTAAATTTGTACCAAGTTTGCAAGTGTTTTTGCATGGTCTTATTAAAATTGTACCAAGTTTGCAAGTGTTTTGGCATGGTCTTAAAAAAGTTTGTTCCAAGTTTGCAAGTGTTTGGCATGGTCTTATTAAATTTGTACCAAGTTTGCAAGTGTTTTGGCATGGTCTTATTAAATTTGTACCAAGTTTGCAAGTGTTTTGGTATGGTGTTAGGAAGTTTGTTCCAAGTTTGCAAGTGTTTGGCATGGTCTTATTAAATTTGTACCAAGTTTGCAAGTGTTTTTAAATGGTCTTAGGAAGTTTGTTACAAGTTTGCAAGTGTTTGGCATGGTCTTCTTAAATTTGTACCAAGTTTGCAAGAGTTTTTGCATGGTCTTATTGAATTTGTACCAAGTTTGCAAGTGTTTTGGCATGGTCTTAGGAAGTTTGTTCGAAGTTTGCAAGTGTTTGGCATCGTCTTATTAAATTTGTACCAAGTTTGCAAGTGTTTTGGCATGGTCTTATTAAATTTGTACCAAGTTTGCAAGTGTTTTGGCATGGTCTTAGGAAGTTTTTTCCAAGTTTGCAAGTGTTTTGGCATGGTCTTATTAAATTTGTACCAAGTTTGCAAGTGTTTTGGCATGGTCTTATTAAATTTGTACCACGTTTGCAAGTGTTTTGGCATGGTCTAATTAAACTTGTTCCAAGTTTGCATGTGTTTTGGCTTGGTCTTAAAAAACTTTTACCAAGTTTGCAAGTGTTTTGGCATGGTTTTATTAAATTTGTACCAAGTTTGCAAGTGTTTTGGCATGGTGTTATTAAATTTGTACCAAGTTTGCAAGTGTTCTGGCATGGTCTTATTAAAATTGTACCAAGTTTGCAAGTGTTTTGGCATGGTCTTATTAAATTTGTACCAAGTTTGCAAGTGTTTTGGTATGGTCTTATTAAATTTGTACCAAGTTTGCAAGTGTTTTGGCATGGTCTTATTAAATATGTACCAAGTTTGCAAGTGTTTTGGCATGGTCTTATTAATTTTGTACCAAGTTTGCAAGTGTTTGGGCATGGTCTTAGGAAGTTTGTTCCAAGTTTGCAAGTGTTTTGGCATGGTCTTATTAAATTTGTACCAAGTTTGCAAGTGTTTTGGCATGGTCTTATTAAATTTGTACCAAGTTTGCAAGTGTTTTGGTATGGTCTTATTAAATTTTTACCAAGTTTGCAAGTGTTTGGCATGGTCTTATTAAATTTGTTCCAAGTTCGCAAGTGTTTTGGCATGGTCTTATTAATTTTGTACCAAGTTTGCAAGTGTTTTGGCATGGTCTTAGGAAGTTTGTTCCAAGTTTGCAAGTGTTTTGGCATGGTCTTATTAAATTTGTACCAAGTTTGCAAGTGTTTTGACATGGTCTTATTAAATTTGTACCAAGTTTGCAAGTGTTTGGCATGGTCTTATTAAACTTGTTCCAAGTTTGCAAGTGTTTTGGCTTGGTCTTAATAAATTTGTACCAAGTTTGCAAGTGTTTTGGCATGGTTTTATTAAATTTGTGCCAAGTTTGCAAGTGTTTGGGCATAGTGTTATTAAATTTGTACCAAGTTTGCAAGTGTTTTGGCATGGTCTTAGGAAGTTTGTTCCAAGTTTGCAAGTGTTTGGCATGGTCTCATTAAATTTGTACCAAGTTTGCAAGTGTTTTGGCATGGTCTTATTAAATTTGTACCAAGTTTGCAAGTGTTTTGGCATGGTCTTATTAAATTTGTACCAAGTTTGCAAGTGTTTTGGCATGGTTTTATTAAATTTGTACCAAGTTTGCAAGTGTTTTGGCATGGTCTTATTAAATTTGTACCAAGTTTGCAAGTGTTTTGGCATGGTCTTAGGAAGTTTGTTCCAAGTTTGCAAGTGTTTGGCATGGTCTTATTAAATTTGTACCAAGTTTGCAAGTGTTTTGGCATGGTCTTATTAAATTTGTACCAAGTTTGCAAGTGTTTTGGCATAGTGTTATTAAATTTGTACCAAGTTTGCAAGTGTTTTGGCATGGTCTTAGGAAGTTTTTTCCAAGTTTGCAAGTGTTTGGCATGGTCTCATTAAATTTGTACCAAGTTTGCAAGTGTTTTGGCATGGTCTTATTAAATTTGTACCAAGTTTGCAAGTGTTTTGGCATGGTCTCATTAAATTTGTACCAAGTTTGCAAGTGTTTTGGCTTGGTCTTATTAAATTTGAACCAAGTTTGCAAGTGTTTTGGCATGGTCTTATTAATTTTGTACCAAGTTTGCAAGTGTTTTGGCATGGTCTTAGGAAGTTTGTTCCAAGTTTGCAAGTGTTTTGGCATGGTCTTATTAAATTTGTACCAAGTTTGCAAGTGTTTTGGCATGGTGTTATTAAATTTGTAGCAAGTTTGCAAGTGTTTTGGCATGGTCTTTTTAAATTTGTACCAAGTTTGCAAGTGTTTTGGCATGGTCTTAGGAAGTTTGTTCCAAGTTTGCAAGTGTTTGGCATGGTCTTATGAAATTTGTACCAAGTTTGCAAGTGTTTTGGCATGGTCTTATAAAATTTGTACCAAGTTTGCAAGTGTTTTGGTATGGTCTTATTAAATTTGTACCAAGTTTGCAAGTGTTTTTGCATGGTCTTATTAAAATTGTACCAAGTTTGCAAGTGTTTTGGCATGGTCTTAGGAAGTTTGTTCCAAGTTTGCAAGTGTTTGGCATGGTCTTATTAAATTTGTACCAAGTTTGCAAGTGTTTTGGCATGGTCTTATTAAATTTGTACCAAGTTTGCAAGTGTTTTGGTATGGTGTTAGGAAGTTTGTTCCAAGTTTGCAAGTGTTTGGCATGGTCTTATTAAATTTGTACCAAGTTTTCAAGTGTTTTTAAATGGTCTTAGTAAGTTTGTTACAAGTTTGCAAGTGTTTGGCATGGTCTTCTTAAATTTGTACCAAGTTTGCAAGAGTTTTTGCATGGTCTTATTGAATTTGTACCAAGTTTGCAAGTGTTTTGGCATGGTCTTAGGAAGTTTGTTCGAAGTTTGCAAGTGTTTGGCATCGTCTTATTAAATATGTACCAAGTTTGCAAGTGTTTTGGCATGGTCTTATTAAATTTGTACCAAGTTTGCAAGTGTTTTGGCATGGTCTGAGGAAGTTTTTTCCAAGTTTGCAAGTGTTTTGGCATGGTCTTATTAAATTTGTACCAAGTTTGCAAGTGTTTTGGCATGGTCTTATTAAATTTGTACCACGTTTGCAAGTGTTTTGGCATGGTCTAATTAAACTTGTTCCAAGTTTGCATGTGTTTTGGCTTGGTCTTATAAAATTTTTACCAAGTTTGCAAGTGTTTTGGCATGGTTTTATTAAATTTGTACCAAGTTTGCAAGTGTTTTGGCATGGTGTTATTAAATTTGTACCAAGTTTGCAAGTGTTTTGGTATGGTCTTATTAAATTTGTACCAAGTTTGCAAGTGTTTTGGCATGGTCTTATTAAATTTGTACCAAGTTTGCAAGTGTTTTGGCATGGTCTTATTAAATTTGTTCCAAGTTTGCAAGTGTTTTGGCTTGGTCTTATTAAATTTGTACCAAGTTTGCAAGTGTTTTGGCATGGTTTTATTAAATTTGTACCAAGTTTGCAAGTGTTTTGGCATGGTGTTATTAAATTTGTAGCAAGTTTGCAAGTGTTTTGGCATGGCCTTTTTAAATTTGTACCAAGTTTGCAAGTGTTTTGGCATGGTCTTAGGAAGTTTGTTCCAAGTTTGCAAGTGTTTGGCATGGTCTTATGAAATTTGTACCAAGTTTGCAAGTGTTTTGGCATGGTCTTATAAAATTTGTACCAAGTTTGCAAGTGTTTTGGTATGGTCTTATTAAATTTGTACCAAGTTTGCAAGTGTTTTGGCATGGTCTTATTAAATTTGTACCAAGTTTGCAAGTGTTTTGGCATGGTCTTAGGAAGTTTGTTCCAAGTTTGCAAGTGTTTTGGCATGGTCTTATTAAATTTGTACCAAGTTTGCAAGTGTTTTTGCATGGTCTTATTAAAATTGTACCAAGTTTGCAAGTGTTTTGGCATGGTCTTAAAAAAGTTTGTTCCAAGTTTGCAAGTGTTTGGCATGGTCTTATTAAATTTGTACCAAGTTTGCAAGTGTTTTGGCATGGTCTTATTAAATTTGTACCAAGTTTGCAAGTGTTTTGGTATGGTGTTAGGAAGTTTGTTCCAAGTTTGCAAGTGTTTGGCATGGTCTTATTAAATTTGTACCAAGTTTGCAAGTGTTTTTAAATGGTCTTAGGAAGTTTGTTACAAGTTTGCAAGTGTTTGGCATGGTCTTCTTAAATTTGTACCAAGTTTGCAAGAGTTTTTGCATGGTCTTATTGAATTTGTACCAAGTTTGCAAGTGTTTTGGCATGGTCTTAGGAAGTTTGTTCGAAGTTTGCAAGTGTTTGGCATCGTCTTATTAAATTTGTACCAAGTTTGCAAGTGTTTTGGCATGGTCTTATTAAATTTGTACCAAGTTTGCAAGTGTTTTGGCATGGTCTTAGGAAGTTTGTTCCAAGTTTGCAAGTGTTTGGCATGGTCTTATTAAATTTGTACCAAGTTTGCAAGTGTTTTGGCATGGTCTTAGGAAGTTTGTTCCAAGTTTGCAAGTGTTTGGCATGGTCTCATTAAATTTGTACCAAGTTTGCAAGTGTTTTGGCATGGTCTTATTAAATTTGTACCAAGTTTGCAAGTGTTTTGGCATGGTCTTATTAAATTTGTGCCAAGTTTGCAAGTGTTTTGGCATGGTTTTATTAAATTTGTACCAAGTTTGCAAGTGTTTTGGCATGGTCTTATTAAATTTGTACCAAGTTTGCAAGTGTTTTGGCATGGTCTTAGGAAGTTTGTTCCAAGTTTGCAAGTGTTTGGCATGGTCTTATTAAATTTGTACCAAGTTTGCAAGTGTTTTGGCATGGTCTTATTAAATTTGTACCAAGTTTGCAAGTGTTTTGGCATAGTGTTATTAAATTTGTACCAAGTTTGCAAGTGTTTTGGCATGGTCTTAGGAAGTTTGTTCCAAGTTTGCAAGTGTTTGGCATGGTCTCATTAAATTTGTACCAAGTTTGCAAGTGTTTTGGCATGGTCTTATTAAATTTGTACCAAGTTTGCAAGTGTTTTGGCATGGTCTCATTAAATTTGTACCAAGTTTGCAAGTGTTTTGGCTTGGTCTTATTAAATTTGAACCAAGTTTGCAAGTGTTTTGGCATGGTCTTATTAATTTTGTACCAAGTTTGCAAGTGTTTTGGCATGGTCTTAGGAAGTTTGTTCCAAGTTTGCAAGTGTTTTGGCATGGTCTTATTAAATTTGTACCAAGTTTGCAAGTGTTTTGGCATGGTGTTATTAAATTTGTAGCAAGTTTGCAAGTGTTTTGGCATGGTCTTTTTAAATTTGTACCAAGTTTGCAAGTGTTTTGGCATGGTCTTAGGAAGTTTGTTCCAAGTTTGCAAGTGTTTGGCATGGTCTTATGAAATTTGTACCAAGTTTGCAAGTGTTTTGGCATGGTCTTATAAAATTTGTACCAAGTTTGCAAGTGTTTTGGTATGGTCTTATTAAATTTGTACCAAGTTTGCAAGTGTTTTTGCATGGTCTTATTAAAATTGTACCAAGTTTGCAAGTGTTTTGGCATGGTCTTAGGAAGTTTGTTCCAAGTTTGCAAGTGTTTGGCATGGTCTTATTAAATTTGTACCAAGTTTGCAAGTGTTTTGGCATGGTCTTATTAAATTTGTACCAAGTTTGCAAGTGTTTTGGTATGGTGTTAGGAAGTTTGTTCCAAGTTTGCAAGTGTTTGGCATGGTCTTATTAAATTTGTACCAAGTTTTCAAGTGTTTTTAAATGGTCTTAGTAAGTTTGTTACAAGTTTGCAAGTGTTTGGCATGGTCTTCTTAAATTTGTACCAAGTTTGCAAGAGTTTATGCATGGTCTTATTGAATTTGTACCAAGTTTGCAAGTGTTTTGGCATGGTCTTAGGAAGTTTGTTCGAAGTTTGCAAGTGTTTGGCATCGTCTTATTAAATATGTACCAAGTTTGCAAGTGTTTTGGCATGGTCTTATTAAATTTGTACCAAGTTTGCAAGTGTTTTGGCATGGTCTGAGGAAGTTTTTTCCAAGTTTGCAAGTGTTTTGGCATGGTCTTATTAAATTTGTACCAAGTTTGCAAGTGTTTTGGCATGGTCTTATTAAATTTGTACCACGTTTGCAAGTGTTTTGGCATGGTCTAATTAAACTTGTTCCAAGTTTGCATGTGTTTTGGCTTGGTCTTATAAAATTTTTACCAAGTTTGCAAGTGTTTTGGCATGGTTTTATTAAATTTGTACCAAGTTTGCAAGTGTTTTGGCATGGTGTTATTAAATTTGTACCAAGTTTGCAAGTGTTTTGGTATGGTCTTATTAAATTTGTACCAAGTTTGCAAGTGTTTTGGCATGGTCTTATTAAATTTGTACCAAGTTTGCAAGTGTTTTGGCATGGTCTTATTAAATTTGTTCCAAGTTTGCAAGTGTTTTGGCTTGGTCTTATTAAATTTGTACCAAGTTTGCAAGTGTTTTGGCATGGTTTTATTAAATTTGTACCAAGTTTGCAAGTGTTTTGGCATGGTGTTATTAAATTTGTAGCAAGTTTGCAAGTGTTTTGGCATGGCCTTTTTAAATTTGTACCAAGTTTGCAAGTGTTTTGGCATGGTCTTAGGAAGTTTGTTCCAAGTTTGCAAGTGTTTGGCATGGTCTTATGAAATTTGTACCAAGTTTGCAAGTGTTTTGGCATGGTCTTATAAAATTTGTACCAAGTTTGCAAGTGTTTTGGTATGGTCTTATTAAATTTGTACCAAGTTTGCAAGTGTTTTGGCATGGTCTTATTAAATTTGTACCAAGTTTGCAAGTGTTTTGGCATGGTCTTAGGAAGTTTGTTCCAAGTTTGCAAGTGTTTTGGCATGGTCTTATTAAATTTGTACCAAGTTTGCAAGTGTTTTTGCATGGTCTTATTAAAATTGTACCAAGTTTGCAAGTGTTTTGGCATGGTCTTAAAAAAGTTTGTTCCAAGTTTGCAAGTGTTTGGCATGGTCTTATTAAATTTGTACCAAGTTTGCAAGTGTTTTGGCATGGTCTTATTAAATTTGTACCAAGTTTGCAAGTGTTTTGGTATGGTGTTAGGAAGTTTGTTCCAAGTTTGCAAGTGTTTGGCATGGTCTTATTAAATTTGTACCAAGTTTGCAAGTGTTTTTAAATGGTCTAAGGAAGTTTGTTACAAGTTTGCAAGTGTTTGGCATGGTCTTCTTAAATTTGTACCAAGTTTGCAAGAGTTTTTGCATGGTCTTATTGAATTTGTACCAAGTTTGCAAGTGTTTTGGCATGGTCTTAGGAAGTTTGTTCGAAGTTTGCAAGTGTTTGGCATCGTCTTATTAAATTTGTACCAAGTTTGCAAGTGTTTTGGCATGGTCTTATTAAATTTGTACCAAGTTTGCAAGTGTTTTGGCATGGTCTTAGGAAGTTTTTTCCAAGTTTGCAAGTGTTTTGGCATGGTCTTATTAAATTTGTACCAAGTTTGCAAGTGTTTTGGCATGGTCTTATTAAATTTGTACCACGTTTGCAAGTGTTTTGGCATGGTCTAATTAAACTTGTTCCAAGTTTGCATGTGTTTTGGCTTGGTCTTATAAAATTTTTACCAAGTTTGCAAGTGTTTTGGCATGGTTTTATTAAATTTGTACCAAGTTTGCAAGTGTTTTGGCATGGTGTTATTAAATTTGTACCAAGTTTGCAAGTGTTCTGGCATGGTCTTATTAAATTTGTACCAAGTTTGCAAGTGTTTTGGCATGGTCTTATTAAATTTGTACCAAGTTTGCAAGTGTTTTGGTATGGTCTTATTAAATTTGTACCAAGTTTGCAAGTGTTTTGGCATGGTCTTATTAAATATGTACCAAGTTTGCAAGTGTTTTGGCATGGTCTTATTAATTTTGTACCAAGTTTGCAAGTGTTTGGGCATGGTCTTAGGAAGTTTGTTCCAAGTTTGCAAGTGTTTTGGCATGGTCTTATTAAATTTGTACCAAGTTTGCAAGTGTTTTGGCATGGTCTTATTAAATTTGTACCAAGTTTGCAAGTGTTTTGGTATGGTCTTATTAAATTTTTACCAAGTTTGCAAGTGTTTGGCATGGTCTTATTAAATTTGTTCCAAGTTCGCAAGTGTTTTGGCATGGTCTTATTAATTTTGTACCAAGTTTGCAAGTGTTTTGGCATGGTCTTAGGAAGTTTGTTCCAAGTTTGCAAGTGTTTTGGCATGGTCTTATTAAATTTGTACCAAGTTTGCAAGTGTTTTGACATGGTCTTATTAAATTTGTACCAAGTTTGCAAGTGTTTGGCATGGTCTTATTAAACTTGTTCCAAGTTTGCAAGTGTTTTGGCTTGGTCTTAATAAATTTGTACCAAGTTTGCAAGTGTTTTGGCATGGTTTTATTAAATTTGTGCCAAGTTTGCAAGTGTTTGGGCATAGTGTTATTAAATTTGTACCAAGTTTGCAAGTGTTTTGGCATGGTCTTAGGAAGTTTGTTCCAAGTTTGCAAGTGTTTGGCATGGTCTCATTAAATTTGTACCAAGTTTGCAAGTGTTTTGACATGGTCTTATTAAATTTGTACCAAGTTTGCAAGTGTTTTGGCATGGTCTTATTAAATTTGTACCAAGTTTGCAAGTGTTTTGGCATGGTTTTATTAAATTTGTACCAAGTTTGCAAGTGTTTTGGCATGGTCTTATTAAATTTGTACCAAGTTTGCAAGTGTTTTGGCATGGTCTTAGGAAGTTTGTTCCAAGTTTGCAAGTGTTTGGCATGGCCTTATTAAATTTGTACCAAGTTTGCAAGTGTTTTGGCATGGTCTTATTAAATTTGTACCAAGTTTGCAAGTGTTTTGGCATGGTCTCATTAAATTTGTACCAAGTTTGCAAGTGTTTTGGCTTGGTCTTATTAAATTTGAACCAAGTTTGCAAGTGTTTTGGCAAGGTCTTAGGAAGTTTGTTCCAAGTTTGCAAGTGTTTTGGCATGGTCTTATTAAATTTGTACCAAGTTTGCAAGTGTTTTGGCATGGTCTTATTAAATTCGTACCAAGTTTGCAAGTGTTTTGGCATGGTCTTATTAAATTTGTACCAAGTTTGCAAGTGTTTTGGCATGGTCTTATTAAATTTGTTCCAAGTTTGCAAGTGTTTTGGCTTGGTCTTATTAAATTTTAACCAAGTTTGCAAGTGTTTTGGCATGGTCTTAGGATGTTTGTTCCAAGTTTGCAAGTGTTTGGCATGGTCTTATTAAATTTGTACCAAGTTTGCAAGTGTTTTGGCATAGTCTTATTAAATTTGTACCAAGTTTGCAAGTGTTTTGGCATGGTCTTAGGAAGTATGTTCCAAGTTTGCAAGTGTTTGGAATGGTCTTATTAAATTTGTACCAAGTTTGCAAGTGTTTTGGCATGGTCTTATTAAATTTGTACCAAGTTTGCAAGTGTTTTGGCATGGTCTTAGGAAGTTTGTTCCAGGTTTGCAAGTGTTTTGGCATGGTCTTATTAAATTTGTACCAAGTTTGCAAGTGTTTTGGCATGGTCTTATTAAATTTGTACCAAGTTTGCAAGTGTTTTGGCTTGGTCTTATTAAATTTGAACCAAGTTTGCAAGTGTTTTGGCATGGTCTTAGCAAGTTTGTTCCAAGTTTGCAAGTGTTTTGGCATGGTCTTATTAAATTTGTACCAAGTTTGCAAGTGTTTTGGCATGGTCTTGTTAAATTTGTACCAAGTTTGCAAGTGTTTTGGCATGGTCTTATTAAATTTGTACCAAGTTTGCAAGTGTTTTGGCATGGTCTTAAGAAGTTTGTTTCAAGTTTGCAAGTGTTTGGCATGGTCTTATTAAATTTGTACCAAGTTTGCAAGTGTTTTGGCATGGTCTTATTAAATTTGTACCAAGTTTGCAAGTGTTTTGGCATGGTCTTAGGAAGTTTGTTCCAGGTTTGCAAGTGTTTTGGCATGGTCTTATTAAATTTTTACCAAGTTTGCAAGTGTTTTGGCATGGTCTTATTAAATTTGTACCAAGTTTGCAAGTGTTTTGGCTTGATCTTATTAAATTTGAACCAAGTTTGCAAGTGTTTTGGCATGGTCTTAGGAAGTTTGTTCCAAGTTTGCAAGTGTTTTGGCATGGTCTTATTAAATTTGTACCAAGTTTGCAAGTGTTTTGGCATGGTCTTATTAAATTTGTACCACGTTTGCAAGTGTTTTGGCATGGTCTTATTAAATTTGTACCAAGTTTGCAAGTGTTTTGGCATGGTCTTATTAAATTTGTACCAAGTTTGCAAGTGTTTTGGCATGGTCTTATTAAATTTGTTCCAAGTTTGCAAGTGTTTTGGCTTGGTCTTATTAAATTTGTACCAAGTTTGCAAGTGTTTTGGCATGGTTTCATTAAATTTGTACCAAGTTTGCAAGTGTTTTGGCATGGTGTTATTAAATTTGTAGCAAGTTTGCAAGTGTTTTGGCATGGTCTTTTTAAATTTGTACCAAGTTTGCAAGTGTTTTGGCATGGTCTTAGGAAGTTTGTTCCAAGTTTGCAAGTGTTTGGCATGGTCTTATGAAATTTGTACCAAGTTTGCAAGTGTTTTGGCATGGTCTTATAAAATTTGTACCAAGTTTGCAAGTGTTTTGGTATGGTCTTATTAAATTTGTACCAAGTTTGCAAGTGTTTTTGCATGGTCTTATTAAAATTGTATCAAGTTTGCAAGTGTTTTGGCATGGTCTTAGGAAGTTTGTTCCAAGTTTGCAAGTGTTTGGCATGGTCTTATTAAATTTGTACCAAGTTTGCAAGTGTTTTGGCATGGTCTTATTAAATTTGTACCAAGTTTGCAAGTGTTTTGGTATGGTGTTAGGAAGTTTGTTCCAAGTTTGCAAGTGTTTGGCATGGTCTTATTAAATTTGTACCAAGTTTTCAAGTGTTTTTAAATGGTCTTAGGAAGTTTGTTACAAGTTTGCAAATGTTTGGCATGGTCTTCTTAAATTTGTACCAAGTTTGCAAGAGTTTTTGCATGGTCTTATTGAATTTGTACCAAGTTTGCAAGTGTTTTGGCATGGTCTTAGGAAGTTTGTTCGAAGTTTGCAAGTGTTTGGCATCGTCTTATTAAATTTGTACCAAGTTTGCAAGTGTTTTGGCATGGTCTTATTAAATTTGTACCAAGTTTGCAAGTGTTTTAGCATGGTCTTAGGAAGTTTTTTCCAAGTTTGCAAGTGTTTTGGCATGGTCTTATTAAATTTGTACCAAGTTTGCAAGTGTTTTGGCATGGTCTTATTAAATTTGTACCACGTTTGCAAGTGTTTTGGCATGGTCTAATTAAACTTGTTCCAAGTTTGCATGTGTTTTGGCTTGGTCTTATAAAATTTTTACCAAGTTTGCAAGTGTTTTGGCATGGTTTTATTAAATTTGTACCAAGTTTGCAAGTGTTTTGGCATGGTGTTATTAAATTTGTACCAAGTTTGCAAGTGTTTTGGTATGGTCTTATTAAATTTGTACCAAGTTTGCAAGTGTTTTGGCATGGTCTTATTAAATTTGTACCAAGTTTGCAAGTGTTTTGGCATGGTCTTATTAAATTTGTTCCAAGTTTGCAAGTGTTTTGGCTTGGTCTTATTAAATTTGTACCAAGTTTGCAAGTGTTTTGGCATGGTTTTATTAAATTTGTACCAAGTTTGCAAGTGTTTTGGCATGGTGTTATTAAATTTGTAGCAAGTTTGCAAGTGTTTTGGCATGGTCTTTTTAAATTTGTACCAAGTTTGCAAGTGTTTTGGCATGGTCTTAGGAAGTTTGTTCCAAGTTTGCAAGTGTTTGGCATGGTCTTATGAAATTTGTACCAAGTTTGCAAGTGTTTTGGCATGGTCTTATAAAATTTGTACCAAGTTTGCAAGTGTTTTGGTATGGTCTTATTAAATTTGTACCAAGTTTGCAAGTGTTTTGGCATGGTCTTATTAAATATGTACCAAGTTTGCAAGTGTTTTGGCATGGTCTTAGGAAGTTTGTTCCAAGTTTGCAAGTGTTTTGGCATGGTCTTATTAAATTTGTACCAAGTTTGCAAGTGTTTTTGCATGGTCTTATTAAAATTGTACCAAGTTTGCAAGTGTTTTGGCATGGTCTTAGGAAGTTTGTTCCAAGTTTGCAAGTGTTTGGCATGGTCTTATTAAATTTGTACCAAGTTTGCATGTGTTTTGGCATGGTCTTATTAAATTTGTACCAAGTTTGCAAGTGTTTTGGTATGGTGTTAGGAAGTTTGTTCCAAGTTTGCAAGTGTTTGGCATGGTCTTATTAAATTTGTACCAAGTTTGCAAGTGTTTTTAAATGGTCTTAGGAAGTTTGTTACAAGTTTGCAAGTGTTTGGCATGGTCTTCTTAAATTTGTACCAAGTTTGCAAGAGTTTTTGCATGGTCTTATTGAATTTGTACCAAGTTTGCAAGTGTTTTGGCATGGTCTTAGGAAGTTTGTTCGAAGTTTGCAAGTGTTTGGCATCGTCTTATTAAATTTGTACCAAGTTTGCAAGCGTTTTGGCATGGTCTTATTAAATTTGTACCAAGTTTGCAAGTGTTTTGGCATGGTCTTAGGAAGTTTTTTCCAAGTTTGCAAGTGTTTTGGCATGGTCTTATTAAATTTGTACCAAGTTTGCAAGTGTTTTGGAATGGTCTTATTAAATTTGTACCACGTTTGCAAGTGTTTTGGCATGGTCTAATTAAACTTGTTCCAAGTTTGCATGTGTTTTGGCTTGGTCTTATAAAATTTTTACCAAGTTTGCAAGTGTTTTGGCATGGTTTTATTAAATTTGTACCAAGTTTGCAAGTGTTTTGGCATGGTGTTATTAAATTTGTACCAAGTTTGCTAGTGTTCTGGCATGGTCTTATTAAATTTGTACCAAGTTTGCAAGTGTTTTGGCATGGTCTTATTAAATTTGTACCACGTTTGCAAGTGTTTTGGCATGGTCTAATTAAACTTGTTCCAAGTTTGCATGTGTTTTGGCTTGGTCTTATAAAATTTTTACCAAGTTTGCAAGTGTTTTGGCATGGTTTTATTAAATTTGTACCAAGTTTGCAAGTGTTTTGGCATGGTGTTATTAAATTTGTACCAAGTTTGCAAGTGTTTTGGTATGGTCTTATTAAATTTGTACCAAGTTTGCAAGTGTTTTGGCATGGTCTTATTAAATTTGTACCAAGTTTGCAAGTGTTTTGGCTTGGTCTTATTAAATTTGTACCAAGTTTGCAAGTGTTTTGGCATGGTCTTAGGAAGTTTGTTCCAAGTTTGCAAGTGTTTGGCATGGTCTTATGAAATTTGTACCAAGTTTGCAAGTGTTTTGGCATGGTCTTATAAAATTTGTACCAAGTTTGCAAGTGTTTTGGTATGGTCTTATTAAATTTGTACCAAGTTTGCAAGTGTTTTTGCATGGTCTTATTAAAATTGTACCAAGTTTGCAAGTGTTTTGGCATGGTCTTAGGAAGTTTGTTCCAAGTTTGCAAGTGTTTGGCATGGTCTTATTAAATTTGTACCAAGTTTGCAAGTGTTTTGGCATGGTCTTATTAAATTTGTACCAAGTTTGCAAGTGTTTTGGTATGGTGTTAGGAAGTTTGTTCCAAGTTTGCAAGTGTTTGGCATGGTCTTATTAAATTTGTACCAAGTTTTCAAGTGTTTTTAAATGGTCTTAGGAAGTTTGTTACAAGTTTGCAAGTGTTTGGCATGGTCTTCTTAAATTTGTACCAAGTTTGCAAGAGTTTTTGCATGGTCTTATTGAATTTGTACCAAGTTTGCAAGTGTTTTGGCATGGTCTTAGGAAGTTTGTTCGAAGTTTGCAAGTGTTTGGCATCGTCTTATTAAATTTGTACCAAGTTTGCAAGTGTTTTGGCATGGTCTTATTAAATTTGTACCAAGTTTGCAAGTGTTTTGGCATGGTCTTAGGAAGTTTTTTCCAAGTTTGCAAGTGTTTTGGCATGGTCTTATTAAATTTGTACCAAGTTTGCAAGTGTTTTGGCATGGTCTTATTAAATTTGTACCACGTTTGCAAGTGTTTTGGCATGGTCTAATTAAACTTGTTCCAAGTTTGCATGTGTTTTGGCTTGGTCTTATAAAATTTTTACCAAGTTTGCAAGTGTTTTGGCATGGTTTTATTAAATTTGTACCAAGTTTGCAAGTGTTTTGGCATGGTGTTATTAAATTTGTACCAAGTTTGCAAGTGTTTTGGTATGGTCTTATTAAATTTGTAACAAGTTTGCAAGTGTTTTGGCATGGTCTTATTAAATTTGTACCAAGTTTGCAAGTGTTTTGGCATGGTCTTATTAAATTTGTTCCAAGTTTGCAAGTGTTTTGGCTTGGTCTTATTAAATTTGTACCAAGTTTGCAAGTGTTTTGGCATGGTTTTATTAAATTTGTACCAAGTTTGCAAGTGTTTTGGCATGGTGTTATTAAATTTGTAGCAAGTTTGCAAGTGTTTTGGCATGGTCTTTTTAAATTTGTACCAAGTTTGCAAGTGTTTTGGCATGGTCTTAGGAAGTTTGTTCCAAGTTTGCAAGTGTTTGGCATGGTCTTATGAAATTTGTACCAAGTTTGCAAGTGTTTTGGCATGGTCTTATAAAATTTGTACCAAGTTTGCAAGTGTTTTGGTATGGTCTTATTAAATTTGTACCAAGTTTGCAAGTGTTTTGGCATGGTCTTATTAAATATGTACCAAGTTTGCAAGTGTTTTGGCATGGTCTTAGGAAGTTTGTTCCAAGTTTGCAAGTGTTTTGGCATGGTCTTATTAAATTTGTACCAAGTTTGCAAGTGTTTTTGCATGGTCTTATTAAAATTGTACCAAGTTTGCAAGTGTTTTGGCATGGTCTTAGGAAGTTTGTTCCAAGTTTGCAAGTGTTTGGCATGGTCTTATTAAATTTGTACCAAGTTTGCAAGTGTTTTGGCATGGTCTTATTAAATTTGTACCAAGTTTGCAAGTGTTTTGGTATGGTGTTAGGAAGTTTGTTCCAAGTTTGCAAGTGTTTGGCATGGTCTTATTAAATTTGTACCAAGTTTGCAAGTGTTTTTAAATGGTCTTAGGAAGTTTGTTACAAGTTTGCAAGTGTTTGGCATGGTCTTCTTAAATTTGTACCAAGTTTGCAAGAGTTTTTGCATGGTCTTATTGAATTTGTACCAAGTTTGCAAGTGTTTTGGCATGGTCTTAGGAAGTTTGTTCGAAGTTTGCAAGTGTTTGGCATCGTCTTATTAAATTTGTACCAAGTTTGCAAGTGTTTTGGCATGGTCTTATTAAATTTGTACCAAGTTTGCAAGTGTTTTGGCATGGTCTTAGGAAGTTTTTTCCAAGTTTGCAAGTGTTTTGGCATGGTCTTATTAAATTTGTACCAAGTTTGCAAGTGTTTTGGAATGGTCTTATTAAATTTGTACCACGTTTGCAAGTGTTTTGGCATGGTCTAATTAAACTTGTTCCAAGTTTGCATGTGTTTTGGCTTGGTCTTATAAAATTTTTACCAAGTTTGCAAGTGTTTTGGCATGGTCTTATTAATTTTGTACCAAGTTTGCAAGTGTTTGGGCATGGTCTTAGGAAGTTTGTTCCAAGTTTGCAAGTGTTTTGGCATGGTCTTATTAAATTTGTACCAAGTTTGCAAGTGTTTTGGCATGGTCTTATTAAATTTGTACCAAGTTTGCAAGTGTTTTGGTATGGTCTTATTAAATTTTTACCAAGTTTGCAAGTGTTTGGCATGGTCTTATTAAATTTGTTCCAAGTTCGCAAGTGTTTTGGCATGGTCTTATCAATTTTGTACCAAGTTTGCAAGTGTTTTGGCATGGTCTTAGGAAGTTTGTTCCAAGTTTGCAAGTGTTTTGGCATGGTCTTATTAAATTTGTACCAAGTTTGCAAGTGTTTTGGCATGGTCTTATTAAATTTGTACCAAGTTTGCAAGTGTTTGGCATGGTCTTATTAAACTTGTTCCAAGTTTGCAAGTGTTTTGGCTTGGTCTTAATAAATTTGTACCAAGTTTGCAAGTGTTTTGGCATGGTTTTATTAAATTTGTGCCAAGTTTGCAAGTGTTTGAGCATGGTGTTATTAAATTTGTACCAAGTTTGCAAGTGTTCTGGCATGGTCTTAGGAAGTTTGTTCCAAGTTTGCAAGTGTTTGGCATCGTCTTATTAAATTTGTACCAAGTTTGCAAGTGTTTTGGCATGGTCTTATTAAATTTGTACCAAGTTTGCAAGTGTTTTGGCATGGTCTTAGGAAGTTTGTTCCAAGTTTGCAAGTGTTTGGCATGGTCTCATTAAATTTGTACCAAGTTTGCAAGTGTTTTGGCATGGTCTTATTAAATTTGTACCAAGTTTGCAAGTGTTTTGGCATGGTCTTATTAAATTTGTACCAAGTTTGCAAGTGTTTTGGCATGGTTTTATTAAATTTGTACCAAGTTTGCAAGTGTTTTGGCATGGTCTTATTATATTTGTACCAAGTTTGCAAGTGTTATGGCATGGTCTTAGGAAGTTTGTTCCAAGTTTGCAAGTGTTTGGCATGGTCTTATTAAATTTGTACCAAGTTTGCAAGTGTTTTGGCATGGTCTTATTAAATTTGTACCAAGTTTGCAAGTGTTTTGGCATGGTCTCATTAAATTTTTACCAAGTTTGCAAGTGTTTTGGCTTGGTCTTATTAAATTTGAACCAAGTTTGCAAGTGTTTTGGCAAGGTCTTAGGAAGTTTGTTCCAAGTTTGCAAGTGTTTTGGCATGGTCTTATTAAATTTGTACCAAGTTTGCAAGTGTTTTGGCATGGTCTTATTAAATTCGTACCAAGTTTGCAAGTGTTTTGGCATGGTCTTATTAAATTTGTACCAAGTTTGCAAGTGTTTTGGCATGGTCTTATTAAATTTGTTCCAAGTTTGCAAGTGTTTTGGCTTGGTCTTATTAAATTTTAACCAAGTTTGCAAGTGTTTTGGCATGGTCTTAGGATGTTTGTTCCAAGTTTGCAAGTGTTTGGCATGGTCTTATTAAATTTGTACCAAGTTTGCAAGTGTTTTGGCATAGTCTTATTAAATTTGTACCAAGTTTGCAAGTGTTTTGGCATGGTCTTAGGAAGTATGTTCCAAGTTTGCAAGTGTTTGGCATGGTCTTATTAAATTTGTACCAAGTTTGCAAGTGTTTTGGCATGGTCTTATTAAATTTGTACCAAGTTTGCAAGTGTTTTGGCATGGTCTTAGGAAGTTTGTTCCAAGTTTGCAAGTGTTTTGGCATGGTCTTATTAAATTTGTACCAAGTTTGCAAGTGTTTTGGCATGGTCTTATTAAATTTGTACCAAGTTTGCAAGTGTTTTGGCTTGGTCTTATTAAATTTGAACCAAGTTTGCAAGTGTTTTGGCATGGTCTTAGGAAGTTTGTTCCAAGTTTGCAAGTGTTTTGGCATGGTCTTATTAAATTTGTACCAAGTTTGCAAGTGTTTTGGCATGGTCTTGTTAAATTTGTACCAAGTTTGCAAGTGTTTTGGCATGGTCTTATTAAATTTGTACCAAGTTTGCAAGTGTTTTGGCATGGTCTTAAGAAGTTTGTTTCAAGTTTGCAAGTGTTTGGCATGGTCTTATTAAATTTGTACCAAGTTTGCAAGTGTTTTGGCATGGTCTTATTATATTTGTACCAAGTTTGCAAGTGTTTTGGCATGGTCTTAGGAAGTTTGTTCCAGGTTTGCAAGTGTTTTGGCATGGTCTTATTAAATTTTTACCAAGTTTGCAAGTGTTTTGGCATGGTCTTATTAAATTTGTACCAAGTTTGCAAGTGTTTTGGCTTGGTCTTATTAAATTTGAACCAAGTTTGCAAGTGTTTTGGCATGGTCTTAGGAAGTTTGTTCCAAGTTTGCAAGTGTTTTGGCATGGTCTTATTAAATTTGTACCAAGTTTGCAAGTGTTTTGGCATGGTCTTATTAAATTTGTACCAAGTTTGCAAGTGTTTTGGCATGGTCTTATTAAATTTGTACCAAGTTTGCAAGTGTTTTGGCATGGTCTTATTAAATTTGTTCCAAGTTTGCAAGTGTTTTGGCTTGGTCTTATTAAATTTGTACCAAGTTTGCAAGTGTTTTGGCATGGTTTTATTAAATTTGTACCAAGTTTGCAAGTGTTTTGGCATGGTGTTATTAAATTTGTAGCAAGTTTGCAAGTGTTTTGGCATGGTCTTTTTAAATTTGTACCAAGTTTGCAAGTGTTTTGGCATGGTCTTAGGAAGTTTGTTCCAAGTTTGCAAGTGTTTGGCATGGTCTTATGAAATTTGTACCAAGTTTGCAAGTGTTTTGGCATGGTCTTATAAAATTTGTACCAAGTTTGCAAGTGTTTTGGTATGGTCTTATTAAATTTGTACCAAGTTTGCAAGTGTTTTGGCATGGTCTTATTAAATTTGTACCAAGTTTGCAAGTGTTTTGGCATGGTCTTAGGAAGTTTGTTCCAAGTTTGCAAGTGTTTTGGCATGGTCTTATTAAATTTGTACCAAGTTTGCAAGTGTTTTTGCATGGTCTTATTAAAATTGTACCAAGTTTGCAAGTGTTTTGGCATGGTCTTAGGAAGTTTGTTCCAAGTTTGCAAGTGTTTGGCATGGTCTTATTAAATTTGTACCAAGTTTGCAAGTGTTTTGGCATGGTCTTAGGAAGTTTGTTCCAAGTTTGCAAGTGTTTGGCATGGTCTTATTAAATTTGTACCAAGTTTGCAAGTGTTTTGGCATGGTCTTATTAAATTTGTACCAAGTTTGCAAGTGTTTTGGTATGGTGTTAGGAAGTTTGTTCCAAGTTTGCAAGTGTTTGGCATGGTCTTATTAAATTTGTACCAAGTTTGCAAGTGTTTTTAAATGGTCTTAGGAAGTTTGTTACAAGTTTGCAAGTGTTTGGCATGGTCTTCTTAAATTTGTACCAAGTTTGCAAGAGTTTTTGCATGGTCTTATTGAATTTGTACCAAGTTTGCAAGTGTTTTGGCATGGTCTTAGGAAGTTTGTTCGAAGTTTGCAAGTGTTTGGCATCGTCTTATTAAATTTGTACCAAGTTTGCAAGTGTTTTGGCATGGTCTTATTAAATTTGTACCAAGTTTGCAAGTGTTTTGGCATGGTCTTAGGAAGTTTTTTCCAAGTTTGCAAGTGTTTTGGCATGGTCTTATTAAATTTGTACCAAGTTTGCAAGTGTTTTGGCATGGTCTTATTAAATTTGTACCACGTTTGCAAGTGTTTAGGCATGGTCTTAGGAAGTTTGTTCCAAGTTTGCATGTGTTTTGGCTTGGTCTTATAAAATTTTTACCAAGTTTGCAAGTGTTTTGGCATGGTTTTATTAAATTTGTACCAAGTTTGCAAGTCTTTTGGCATGGTGTTATTAAATTTGTACCAAGTTTGCAAGTGTTCTGGCATGGTCTTATTAAATTTGTACCAAGTTTGCAAGTGTTTTGGCATGGTCTTATTAAATTTGTACCAAGTTTGCAAGTGTTTTGGCATGGTCTTATTAAATTTGTACCAAGTTTGCAAGTGTTTTGGCATTGTGTTATTAAATTTGTACCAAGTTTGCAATTGTTTTGGCATGGTCTAAGGAGGTTCGTTCCATTTTTGCAAGTGTTTGGCATGGTCTTATTAAATTTGTACCAAGTTTGCAAGTGTTTTGGCATGGTCTTATTAAATTTGTACCAAGTTTGCAAGTGTTTTTGCATGGTCTTATTAAATTTGTACCAAGTTTGCAAGTGTTTTGGCATGGTCTTAGGAAGTTTGTTCCAAGTTTGCAAGTGTTTGGCATGGTCTTAGTAAATTTGTACCAAGTTTGCAAGTGTTTTGGCATGGTCTTGTCAAATTTGTACCAAGTTTGCAAGTGTTTTGGCATGGTCTTATTAAATTTGTACCAAGTTTGCAAGTGTTTTGGCATGGTCTTATGAAGTTTGTTCCAAGTTTGCAAGTGTTTGGCATGGTCTCATTAAATTTGTACCAAGTTTGCAAGTGTTTTGGCATGGTCTTATTAAATTTGTACCAAGTTTGTTACTGTTTTGGCATGGTCTTATTAAATTTGTACAAAGTTTGCAAGTGTTTTGGCATGGTCTTAGGGAGTTTGTTCCAAGTTTGCAAGTGTTTGGCATGGTCTTAGTAAATTTGTACCAAGTTTGCAAGTGTTTTAGCATGGTCTTATTAAATTTGTACCAAGTTTGCAAGTGTTTTTGCATGGTCTTATTAAATTTGTACCAAGTTTGCAAGTGTTTTGGCATGGTCTTATTAAATTTGTACCAAATTTGCAAGTGTTTTGGCATGGTCTTATTAAATTTGTTCCAAGTTTGCAAGTGTTTTGGCTTGGTCTTATTAAATTTGTACCAAGTTTGCAAGTGTTTTGGCATGGTCTAAGGAAGTTTGTTCCATTTTTGCAAGTGTTTTGGCATGGTCTTATTAAATGTGTACCAAGTTTGCAAGTGTTTTGGCATGGTCTTAGGAAGTTTGTTCCAAGTTTGCAAGTGTTTGGCTTGGTCTTATTAAATTTGTACCAAGTTTGCAAGTGTTTTGGCATGGTCTTAGGAAGTTTGTTCCAAGTTTGCAAGTGTTTGGCATGGTCTTATTAATTTTGTACCAAGTTTGCAAGTGTTTTGGCATGGTCTTATTAAATTTGTACCAAGTTTGCAAGTGTTTTGGCATGCTCTTATTAAATTTGTACCAAGTTTGCAAGTGTTTTGGCATGGTCTTATTAAATTTGTTCCAAGTTTGCAAGTGTTTTGGCTTGGTCTTATTAGATTTGTACCAAGTTTGCAAGTGTTTTGGCATGGTCTTATGAAGTTTGTTCCAAGTTTGCAAGTGTTTGGCATGGTCTCATTAAATTTGTACCAAGTTTGCAAGTGTTTTGGCATGGTCTTATTAAATTTGTACCAAGTTTGTTACTGTTTTGGCATGGTCTTATTAAATTTGTACAAAGTTTGCAAGTGTTTTGGCATGGTCTTAGGAAGTTTGTTCCAAGTTTGCAAGTGTTTGGCATGGTCTTAGTAAATTTGTACCAAGTTTGCAAGTGTTTTGGCATGGTCTTGTCAAATTTGTACCAAGTTTGCAAGTGTTTTGGCATGGTCTTATTAAATTTGTACCAAGTTTGCAAGTGTTTTGGCATGGTCTTATGAAGTTTGTTCCAAGTTTGCAAGTGTTTGGCATGGTCTCATTAAATTTGTACCAAGTTTGCAAGTGTTTTGGCATGGTCTTATTAAATTTGTACCAAGTTTGTTACTGTTTTGGCATGGTCTTATTAAATTTGTACAAAGTTTGCAAGTGTTTTGGCATGGTCTTAGGAAGTTTGTTCCAAGTTTGCAAGTGTTTTGGCATGGTCTTATTAAATTTGTACCAAGTTTGCAAGTGTTTTGGCATGGTCTTGTTAAATTTGTACCAAGTTTGCAAGTGTTTTGGCATGGTCTTATTAAATTTGTACCAAGTTTGCAAGTGTTTTGGCATGGTCTTAAGAAGTTGGTTTCAAGTTTGCAAGTGTTTGGCATGGTCTTATTAAATTTGTACCAAGTTTGCAAGTGTTTTGGCATGGTCTTATTAAATTTGTACCAAGTTTGCAAGTGTTTTGGCATGGTCTTAGGAAGTTTGTTCCAGGTTTGCAAGTGTTTTGGCATGGTCTTATTAAATTTTTACCAAGTTTGCAAGTGTTTTGGCATGGTCTTATTAAATTTGTACCAAGTTTGCAAGTGTTTTGGCTTGGTCTTATTAAATTTGAACCAAGTTTGCAAGTGTTTTGGCATGGTCTTAGGAAGTTTGTTCCAAGTTTTGCAAGTGTTTTGGCATGGTCTTATTAAATTTGTACCAAGTTTGCAAGTGTTTTGGCATGGTCTTATTAAATTAGTACCAAGTTTGCAAGTGTTTTGGCATGGTCTTATTAAATTTGTACCAAGTTTGCAAGTGTTTTGGCATGGTCTTATTAAATTTGTTCCAAGTTTGCAAGTGTTTTGGCTTGGTCTTATTAAATTTGTACCAAGTTTGCAAGTGTTTTGGCATGGTTTTATTAAATTTGTACCAAGTTTGCAAGTGTTTTGGCATGGTGTTACTAAATTTGTAGCAAGTTTGCAAGTGTTTTTGCATGGTCTTATTAAAATTGTACCAAGTTTGCAAGTGTTTTGGCATGGTCTTAGGAAGTTTGTTCCAAGTTTGCAAGTGTTTGGCATGGTCTTATTAAATTTGTACCAAGTTTGCAAGTGTTTTGGCATGGTCTTAGGAAGTTTGTTCCAAGTTTGCAAGTGTTTGGCATGGTCTTATTAAATTTGTACCAAGTTTGCAAGTGTTTTGGCATGGTCTTATTAAATTTGTACCAAGTTTGCAAGTGTTTTGGCATGGTCTTAGGAAGTTTGTTCCAAGTTTGCAAGTGTTTTGGCATGGTCTTATTAAATTTGTACCAAGTTTGCAAGTGTTTTTGCATGGTCTTATTAAAATTGTACCAAGTTTGCAAGTGTTTTGGCATGGTCTTAGGAAGTTTGTTCCAAGTTTGCAAGTGTTTGGCATGGTCTTATTAAATTTGTACCAAGTTTGCAAGTGTTTTGGCATGGTCTTAGGAAGTTTGTTCCAAGTTTGCAAGTGTTTGGCATGGTCTTATTAAATTTGTACCAAGTTTGCAAGTGTTTTGGCATGGTCTTATTAAATTTGTACCAAGTTTGCAAGTGTTTTGGTATGGTGTTAGGAAGTTTGTTCCAAGTTTGCAAGTGTTTGGCATGGTCTTATTAAATTTGTACCAAGTTTGCAAGTGTTTTTAAATGGTCTTAGGAACTTTGTTACAAGTTTGCAAGTGTTTGGCATGGTCTTCTTAAATTTGTACCAAGTTTGCAAGAGTTTTTGCATGGTCTTATTGAATTTGTACCAAGTTTGCAAGTGTTTTGGCATGGTCTTAGGAAGTTTGTTCGAAGTTTGCAAGTGTTTGGCATCGTCTTATTAAATTTGTACCAAGTTTGCAAGTGTTTTGGCATGGTCTTATTAAATTTGTACCAAGTTTGCAAGTGTTTTGGCATGGTCTTAGGAAGTTTTTTCCAAGTTTGCAAGTGTTTTGGCATGGTGTTATTAAATTTGTACCAAGTTTGCAAGTGTTTTGGCATGGTCTTATTAAATTTGTACCAAGTTTGCAAGTGTTTTGGCATGGTCTTATTAAATTTGTACCAAGTTTGCAAGTGTTTTGGTATGGTCTTATTAAATTTGTACCAAGTTTGCAAGTGTTTTGGCATGGTCTTATTAAATATGTACCAAGTTTGCAAGTGTTTTGGCATGGTCTTAGGAAGTTTGTTCCAAGTTTGCAAGTGTTTTGGCATGGTCTTATTAAATTTGTACCAAGTTTGCAAGTGTTTTGGCATGGTCTTATTAAATTTGTACCAAGTTTGCAAGTGTTTGGCATGGTCTTATTAAACTTGTTCCAAGTTTGCAAGTGTTTTGGCATGGTCTTATTAAATTTGTACCAAGTTTGCAAGTGTTTTGGCATGGTCTTAGGAAGTTTGTTCCAAGTTTGCAAGTGTTTGGCATGGTCTTAGTAAATTTGTACCAAGTTTGCAAGTGTTTTGGCATGGTCTTGTCAAATTTGTACCAAGTTTGCAAGTGTTTTGGCATGGTCTTATTAAATTTGTACCAAGTTTGCAAGTGTTTTGGCATGGTCTTTTGAAGTTTGTTCCAAGTTTGCAAGTGTTTGGCATGGTCTTATTAAATTTGTACCAAGTTTGCAAGTGTTTTGGCTTGGTCTTATTAAATTTGTACCAAGTTTGTTACTGTTTTGGCATGGTCTTATTAAATTTGTACAAAGTTTGCAAGTGTTTTGGCATGGTCTTAGGGAGTTTGTTCCAAGTTTGCAAGTGTTTGGCATGGTCTTAGTAAATTTGTACCAAGTTTGCAAGTGTTTTAGCATGGTCTTATTAAATTTGTACCAAGTTTGCAAGTGTTTTTGCATGGTCTTATTAAATTTGTACCAAGTTTGCAAGTGTTTTGGCATGGTCTTATTAAATTTGTACCAAATTTGCAAGTGTTTTGGCATGGTCTTATTAAATTTGTTCCAAGTTTGCAAGTGTTTTGGCTTGGTCTTATTAAATTTGTACCAAGTTTGCAAGTGTTTTGGCATGGTCTAAGGAAGTTTGTTCCATTTTTGCAAGTGTTTTGGCATGGTCTTATTAAATGTGTACCAAGTTTGCAAGTGTTTTGGCATGGTCTTAGGAAGTTTGTTCCAAGTTTGCAAGTGTTTGGCTTGGTCTTATTAAATTTGTACCAAGTTTGCAAGTGTTTTGGCATGGTCTTAGGAAGTTTGTTCCAAGTTTGCAAGTGTTTGGCATGGTCTTATTAATTTTGTACCAAGTTTGCAAGTGTTTTGGCATGGTCTTATTAAATTTGTACCAAGTTTGCAAGTGTTTTGGCATGCTCTTATTAAATTTGTACCAAGTTTGCAAGTGTTTTGGCATGGTCTTATTAAATTTGTTCCAAGTTTGCAAGTGTTTTGGCTTGGTCTTATTAAATTTGTACCAAGTTTGCAAGTGTTTTGGCATGGTCTTAGGAAGTCTGTTCCAAGTTTGCAAGTGTTTTGGCATGGTCTTATTAAATTTGTACCAAGTTTGCAAGTGTTTTGGCATGGTCTTATTAAATTTGTACCACGTTTGCAAGTGTTTTGGCATGGTCTAATTAAACTTGTTCCAAGTTTGCATGTGTTTTGGCTTGGTCTTATAAAATTTTTACCAAGTTTGCAAGTGTTTTGGCATGGTTTTATTAAATTTGTACCAAGTTTGCAAGTGTTTTGGCATGGTGTTATTAAATTTGTACCAAGTTTGCAAGTGTTTTGGTATGGTCTTATTAAATTTGTACCAAGTTTGCAAGTGTTTTGGCATGGTCTTATTAAATTTGTACCAAGTTTGCAAGTGTTTTGGCATGGTCTTATTAAATTTGTTCCAAGTTTGCAAGTGTTTTGGCTTGGTCTTATTAAATTTGTACCAAGTTTGCAAGTGTTTTGGCATGGTTTTATTAAATTTGTACCAAGTTTGCAAGTGTTTTGGCATGGTGTTATTAAATTTGTAGCAAGTTTGCAAGTGTTTTGGCATGGTCTTTTTAAATTTGTACCAAGTTTGCAAGTGTTTTGGCATGGTCTTAGGAAGTTTGTTCCAAGTTTGCAAGTGTTTGGCATGGTCTTATGAAATTTGTACCAAGTTTGCAAGTGTTTTGGCATGGTCTTATAAAATTTGTACCAAGTTTGCAAGTGTTTTGGTATGGTCTTATTAAATTTGTACCAAGTTTGCAAGTGTTTTGGCATGGTCTTATTAAATATGTACCAAGTTTGCAAGTGTTTTGGCATGGTCTTAGGAAGTTTGTTCCAAGTTTGCAAGTGTTTTGGCATGGTCTTATTAAATTTGTACCAAGTTTGCAAGTGTTTTTGCATGGTCTTATTAAAATTGTACCAAGTTTGCAAGTGTTTTGGCATGGTCTTAGGAAGTTTGTTCCAAGTTTGCAAGTGTTTGGCATGGTCTTATTAAATTTGTACCAAGTTTGCAAGTGTTTTGGCATGGTCTTATTAAATTTGTACCAAGTTTGCAAGTGTTTTGGTATGGTGTTAGGAAGTTTGTTCCAAGTTTGCAAGTGTTTGGCATGGTCTTATTAAATTTGTACCAAGTTTGCAAGTGTTTTTAAATGGTCTTAGGAAGTTTGTTACAAGTTTGCAAGTGTTTGGCATGGTCTTCTTAAATTTGTACCAAGTTTGCAAGAGTTTTTGCATGGTCTTATTGAATTTGTACCAAGTTTGCAAGTGTTTTGGCATGGTCTTAGGAAGTTTGTTCGAAGTTTGCAAGTGTTTGGCATCGTCTTATTAAATTTGTACCAAGTTTGCAAGTGTTTTGGCTTGGTCTTATTAAATTTGAACCAAGTTTGCAAGTGTTTTGGCATGGTCTTAGGAAGTTTGTTCCAAGTTTGCAAGTGTTTTGGCATGGTCTTATTAAATTTGTACCAAGTTTGCAAGTGTTTTGGAATGGTCTTATTAAATTTGTACCACGTTTGCAAGTGTTTTGGCATGGTCTAATTAAACTTGTTCCAAGTTTGCATGTGTTTTGGCTTGGTCTTATAAAATTTTTACCAAGTTTGCAAGTGTTTTGGCATGGTTTTATTAAATTTGTACCAAGTTTGCAAGTGTTTTGGCATGGTGTTATTAAATTTGTACCAAGTTTGCAAGTGTTTTGGCATGGTCTCATTAAATTTGTACCAAGTTTGCAAGTGTTTTGGCTTGGTCTTATTAAATTTGAACCAAGTTTGCAAGTGTTTTGGCAAGGTCTTAGGAAGTTTGTTCCATGGTCTTATTAAATTTGTACCAAGTTTGCAAGTGTTTTGGCATGGTCTTGTTAAATTTGTACCAAGTTTGCAAGTGTTTTGGCATGGTCTTATTAAATTTGTACCAAGTTTGCAAGTGTTTTGGCATGGTCTTAAGAAGTTTGTTTCAAGTTTGCAAGTGTTTGGCATGGTCTTATTAAATTTGTACCAAGTTTGCAAGTGTTTTGGCATGGTCTTATTATATTTGTACCAAGTTTGCAAGTGTTTTGGCATGGTCTTAGGAAGTTTGTTCCAGGTTTGCAAGTGTTTTGGCATGGTCTTATTAAATTTTTACCAAGTTTGCAAGTGTTTTGGCATGGTCTTATTAAATTTGTACCAAGTTTGCAAGTGTTTTGGCTTGGTCTTATTAAATTTGAACCAAGTTTGCAAGTGTTTTGGCATGGTCTTAGGAAGTTTGTTCCAAGTTTGCAAGTGTTTTGGCATGGTCTTATTAAATTTGTACCAAGTTTGCAAGTGTTTTTAAATGGTCTTAGGAAGTTTGTTACAAGTTTGCAAGTGTTTGGCATGGTCTTCTTAAATTTGTACCAAGTTTGCAAGAGTTTTTGCATGGTCTTATTGAATTTGTACCAAGTTTGCAAGTGTTTTGGCATGGTCTTAGGAAGTTTGTTCGAAGTTTGCAAGTGTTTGGCATCGTCTTATTAAATTTGTACCAAGTTTGCAAGTGTTTTGGCTTGGTCTTATTAAATTTGAACCAAGTTTGCAAGTGTTTTGGCATGGTCTTAGGAAGTTTGTTCCAAGTTTGCAAGTGTTTTGGCATGGTCTTATTAAATTTGTACCAAGTTTGCAAGTGTTTTGGAATGGTCTTATTAAATTTGTACCACGTTTGCAAGTGTTTTGGCATGGTCTAATTAAACTTGTTCCAAGTTTGCATGTGTTTTGGCTTGGTCTTATAAAATTTTTACCAAGTTTGCAAGTGTTTTGGCATGGTTTTATTAAATTTGTACCAAGTTTGCAAGTGTTTTGGCATGGTGTTATTAAATTTGTACCAAGTTTGCAAGTGTTTTGGCATGGTCTCATTAAATTTGTACCAAGTTTGCAAGTGTTTTGGCTTGGTCTTATTAAATTTGAACCAAGTTTGCAAGTGTTTTGGCAAGGTCTTAGGAAGTTTGTTCCATGGTCTTATTAAATTTGTACCAAGTTTGCAAGTGTTTTGGCATGGTCTTGTTAAATTTGTACCAAGTTTGCAAGTGTTTTGGCATGGTCTTATTAAATTTGTACCAAGTTTGCAAGTGTTTTGGCATGGTCTTAAGAAGTTTGTTTCAAGTTTGCAAGTGTTTGGCATGGTCTTATTAAATTTGTACCAAGTTTGCAAGTGTTTTGGCATGGTCTTATTATATTTGTACCAAGTTTGCAAGTGTTTTGGCATGGTCTTAGGAAGTTTGTTCCAGGTTTGCAAGTGTTTTGGCATGGTCTTATTAAATTTTTACCAAGTTTGCAAGTGTTTTGGCATGGTCTTATTAAATTTGTACCAAGTTTGCAAGTGTTTTGGCTTGGTCTTATTAAATTTGAACCAAGTTTGCAAGTGTTTTGGCATGGTCTTAGGAAGTTTGTTCCAAGTTTGCAAGTGTTTTGGCATGGTCTTATTAAATTTGTACCAAGTTTGCAAGTGTTTTGGCATGGTCTTATTAAATTTGTACCAAGTTTGCAAGTGTTTTGGCATGGTCTTATTAAATTTGTACCAAGTTTGCAAGTGTTTTGGCATGGTCTTATTAAATTTGTTCCAAGTTTGCAAGTGTTTTGGCTTGGTCTTATTAAATTTGTACCAAGTTTGCAAGTGTTTTGGCATGGTTTTATTAAATTTGTACCAAGTTTGCAAGTGTTTTGGCATGGTGTTATTAAATTTGTAGCAAGTTTGCAAGTGTTTTGGCATGGTCTTTTTAAATTTGTACCAAGTTTGCAAGTGTTTTGGCATGGTCTTAGGAAGTTTGTTCCAAGTTTGCAAGTGTTTGGCATGGTCTTATGAAATTTGTACCAAGTTTGCAAGTGTTTTGGCATGGTCTTATAAAATTTGTACCAAGTTTGCAAGTGTTTTGGTATGGTCTTATTAAATTTGTACCAAGTTTGCAAGTGTTTTGGCATGGTCTTATTAAATTTGTACCAAGTTTGCAAGTGTTTTGGCATGGTCTTAGGAAGTTTGTTCCAAGTTTGCAAGTGTTTTGGCATGGTCTTATTAAATTTGTACCAAGTTTGCAAGTGTTTTTGCATGGTCTTATTAAAATTGTACCAGGTTTGCAAGTGTTTTGGCATGGTCTTAGGAAGTTTGTTCCAAGTTTGCAAGTGTTTGGCATGGTCTTATTAAATTTGTACCAAGTTTGCAAGTGTTTTGGCATGGTCTTAGGAAGTTTGTTCCAAGTGTGCAAGTGCTTGGCATGGTCTTATTAAATTTGTACCAAGTTTGCAAGTGTTTTGGCATGGTCTTATTAAATTTGTACCAAGTTTGCAAGTGTTTTGGTATGGTGTTAGGAAGTTTGTTCCAAGTTTGCAAGTGTTTGGCATGGTCTTATTAAATTTGTACCAAGTTTGCAAGTGTTTTTAAATGGTCTTAGGAAGTTTGTTACAAGTTTGCAAGTGTTTGGCATGGTCTTCTTAAATTTGTACCAAGTTTGCAAGAGTTTTTGCATGGTCTTATTGAATTTGTACCAAGTTTGCAAGTGTTTTGGCATGGTCTTAGGAAGTTTGTTCGAAGTTTGCAAGTGTTTGGCATCGTCTTATTAAATTTGTACCAAGTTTGCAAGTGTTTTGGCATGGTCTTATTAAATTTGTACCAAGTTTGCAAGTGTTTTGGCATGGTCTTAGGAAGTTTTTTCCAAGTTTGCAAGTGTTTTGGCATGGTCTTATTAAATTTGTACCAAGTTTGCAAGTGTTTTGGCATGGTCTTATTAAATTTGTACCACGTTTGCAAGTGTTTTGGCATGGTCTTAGGAAGTTTGTTCCAAGTTTGCATGTGTTTTGGCTTGGTCTTATTAAATTTTTACCAAGTTTGCAAGTGTTTTGGCATGGTTTTATTAAATTTGTACCAAGTTTGCAAGTGTTTTGGCATGGTGTTATTAAATTTGTACCAAGTTTGCAAGTGTTCTGGCATGGTCTTATTAAATTTGTACCAAGTTTGCAAGTGTTTTGGCATGGTCTTATTAAATTTGTACCAAGTTTGCAAGTGTTTTGGTATGGTCTTATTAAATTTGTACCAAGTTTGCAAGTGTTTTGGCATGGTCTTATTAAATATGTACCAAGTTTGCAAGTGTTTTGGCATGGTCTTATTAATTTTGTACCAAGTTTGCAAGTGTTTTGGCATGGTCTTAGGAAGTTTGTTCCAAGTTTGCAAGTGTTTTGGCATGGTCTTATTAAATTTGTACCAAGTTTGCAAGTGTTTTGGCATGGTCTTATTAAATTTGTACCAAGTTTGCAAGTGTTTTGGTATGGTCTTATTAAATTTGTACCAAGTTTGCAAGTGTTTGGCATGGTCTTATTAAATTTGTTCCAAGTTCGCAAGTGTTTTGGCATGGTCTTATTAATTTTGTACCAAGTTTGCAAGTGTTTTGGCATGGTCTTAGGAAGTTTGTTCCAAGTTTGCAAGTGTTTTGGCATGGTCTTATTAAATTTGTACCAAGTTTGCAAGTGTTTTGGCATGGTCTTATTAAATTTGTACCAAGTTTGCAAGTGTTTGGCATGGTCTTATTAAACTTGTTCCAAGTTTGCAAGTGTTTTGGCTTGGTCTTAATAAATTTGTACCAAGTTTGCAAGTGTTTTGGCATGGTTTTATTAAATTTGTGCCAAGTTTGCAAGTGTTTGGGCATGGTGTTATTAAATTTGTACCAAGTTTGCAAGTGTTCTGGCATGGTCTTAGGAAGTTTGTTCCAAGTTTGCAAGTGTTTGGCATCGTCTTATTAAATTTGTACCAAGTTTGCAAGTGTTTTGGCATGGTCTTATTAAATTTGTACCAAGTTTGCAAGTGTTTTGGCATGGTCTTGGAAGTTTGTTCCAAGTTTGCAAGTGTTTGGCATGGTCTCATTAAATTTGTACCAAGTTTGCAAGTGTTTTGGCATGGTCTTATTAAATTTGTACCAAGTTTGCAAGTGTTTTGGCATGGTCTTATTAAATTTGTACCAAGTTTGCAAGTGTTTTGGTATGGTCTTATTAAATTTGTACCAAGTTTGCAAGTGTTTTGGCATGGTCTTATTAAATATGTACCAAGTTTGCAAGTGTTTTGGCATGGTCTTATTAATTTTGTTCCAAGTTTGCAAGTGTTTTGGCATGGTCTTAGGAAGTTTGTTCCAAGTTTGCAAGTGTTTGGCATGGTCTTAATAATTTTGTACCAAATTGGCAAGTGTTTTGGCATGGTCTTATTAAATTTGTACCAAGTTTGCAAGTGTTTTGGCATTGTGTTATTAAATTTGTACCAAGTTTGCAATTTTTTTGGCATGGTCTAAGGAGGTTCGTTCCATTTTTGCAAGTGTTTGGCATGGTCTTATTAAATTTGTACCAAGTTTGCAAGTGTTTTGGCATGGTCTTACGAAGTTTGTTCCAAGTTTGCAAGTGTTTGGCATGGTCTTTGTCGCTGACGGAAACATACGCAATAAAATCTATCCAAAATAAACGCTAGTAAGCAAAACGCATGTACGCAGCAAAACCAAGCAATGCTTGGCACGCCGACAACGGCGCATACAAATGTAGGAAATGCACATGCTGGTAAAAAGTCGCCGACAGCGGTGACCAACACGGCCACATACATGTAAGCAATTATGTCGACTAAGGAAAATTTGTCAATCAGAATTACTATATAAGAATCGATAATTGAACCAATAAATCAGTAGTTGATGAAAACCCAAATAGTTGACTACTCTTGGAATTCTCCAACATTGCCCTCAAGTCGGTGTTCAATACGCCTGTCTCGAGGAGTGCTCCGAGGTTAATCTTCGTGTGCACAACAAATGGTGGCTCCAGAGAGGACTTAACCCCTCACAACGGAGAATTCCTACACATTGCGCCCCGCTCCGAGGTTAATCTTCGTGTGCGTCGCACCAGAACTCCGAGGTGAATCCTCGTGTGTTTGCAACACGGCAAGTACCGCTCCGAGGTGAATCCTCGTGTGCACCACAAGCCGCATCGAGAAAGAACGCAAGAACTCCGAGGTAAATCTTCGTGTGTTCACAACACGGCTAACCGCTCCGAGGTTAATCCTCGTGTGCACCACCAGCCCAGCGTTCCATCGAACAACGGTTGAGGAGCGACGGACGGTCGCAGGTAACGGACGGTTGCCCAGCCGATATCGGAAACGCCCAACGCACACCAGCTCAAGGGTTGGCGCAAGACGTCAGCTCCCGGCGGTGAGAAGCGAGGAAAGCAGAGCCGGAGCGCGCAAGCTCCCGGCGTGATATTGGAGATAGACGCACAGCAGCTCAAGGGCCGGCGCAAGACGACAGCTCCCGGCGGTGGAAGGCGAGGAAGGCAAGGTCGGAGCGCGCAAGCTTGGCCTGATCAACTCTGCAAGGCAAGCAGAACGGAAGTTTGGAAGCCGCGGACGATCACCCCAGCCTGACCTACATTTCGGATCGACGGACGATCGCGACAGCCGAAGCAGGTGGTAGGTGGTAACTCCGCGCACCAGCCAAAATATAGTGCAACGCTCCACAAGTGCATCAGTTAGAAGTGCGTAAAAGAGACGGAAATTTAGTGCGACAAAGTGAGCGCGAAAGTAAAAAACAGTGGTCAGAAACGGCGTCTGACAAAAATACACGGCGACATAACGCAAAACGTGTAAAAAACATTCCGCCGAAACATTAACAGTGAAGCCAACGAGTAGCCTGAAATCAGTGCCAGATCAGCAAGTTTACCAGCAGTGTGTGCGACGAGGTGCGTGCCCAGCAACTCCAGGACAGCGAGTGAGGAAGCAGGTAGCAGCGTCAGCAGCGAGGAAGAGAGCGCGCAAGCTGACGGCATCGGAATCGACGGACGGTCGAACCCCATCAGCTCAAGGCCCGGCGCGAGACGCCAGCTCCCGGCGGTGGTCAACGAAGAGCAGCGAGTGACGTCATCAAGGCAAGGTCACCATTTCTAGCAGTGTAACGAATCGTAAGTAATATGGAGTTCGTTTTTAAGCACAATCCCAACGGGAATTGTAAGATATGCACGCAGGCTGATAGCACAGGGAAAATGGTTCACTGCATGGAATGCGATAGATTTCTCCATCAAGCGTGCCTAAGCTTGAGAGTAATTCCTAAGAACTATGTTTGCCCTAAGTGTAAATTGATAGAAACTGAGAAAAATGAAAGCAGGGAAGAGCTTCAGCAAACGCAGAAGTTGCTTCAAGATAGGTCAGAAAAAGAGAAAAAAGAAAGGGAGCAGAAACTTAAAATAGAAGAAGAGCTAGGGAAGCTCCAAGACGAAATTAAGAGACAACAAGAACAGGCCAATATGAGCCTTCTAAATGAATCGGAGAGATATTGTCAAATGCCATCTGCAACCGAGGACGTAAAGCTTTTAACGGAGAGTATTAAACAAATGATAGATTCATGGTCGCTAAAGAACGACAAAACGACCCTTTCCGAGCTTCCAGAGTTTAACGGTAATTACAACATGTGGCCTCGATTTAAAAGCATTTACGAGAAAACCACACGCGAAGGTAACTTTTCGGATTTGGAGAACTTGAACAGGCTCCAAAAATACTTAAAGGGGGATGCGCTACGCTCAGTCAGCGGACTGATGCTAAACCCAGATAATGTAGGGAAAATTATTGAACGCCTTGAAAGATTATACGGAAACACGGACAACATTTATACTTCGTTGTTAAACGAACTACTGGCCGTGAAAAATCCGTCCCTAGAAAACCCGGCATCATTTATTAGATTTTCAAATGCCCTCCACGATCTAATAGATAACATGACGATGCTCAATCAGGGAGAGTATCTCAACGATCAGAGACTCTTGAAAGATCTTGTTGCTAGGCTGCCGGTCGATTTGAGGAACAAATGGTTATCCGATTCCCTTCTGGAAGAGGCAAAACCAAAGACACTTATAAAATTTGCGGAGTGGTTAAAACCAACAGAAGATTTAGCAACGCTATTGGTAGCGAACGAAGGAGGGTTCAAAAGTAGTACCCATCACGTGAATCCGCTTCACGCACAGGGCAGAATCAACCAACGAGGAAAAAAATGCATGCTATGCGGTCTTCCCCATGACACGCTGCATTGCAAATATTTAAATGGCAAGACAGTCGGTGAGAAATTGCGCACACTGTCACAAAACAATATTTGTATTAATTGCTGTGCACTTAAAAATCATAACGCACAAAATTGTCAGCTACCCCCACAATGCAGGGTATACGGGTGTGGGAAAAAACATAACACCGCCCTGCACAGGAATGAAACCGCCGAGTGGCAAGCGCGAGAGGCTCCGCGCAGAGTGAATCACCACCACGGCAGGCATCAGCTGTTCTATCAAATTATCCCTGTAAGCCTACGAGGCAACGGTAAAACAGAGCACACATACGCCTTCATTGATCCCGGTTCTTCTACCAGTCTGATTTTAGATAGCGTAAGAGAAAAATTGAATATCACCGGGCCAAAAAAACCACTAACTTTGTCGTGGACTAACGGAAACGTTCAGGAAGAATCAAATAGCCAAACGATTCACCTGAAGCTTGAGGGCACAAATAAACGCGTTTTCGATGTAAAGGGTCTACGAAGCGTGAAGGAACTTGATCTTCCGCTGCAAACAGTTGACAGTAAGGAACTTACAAAGAAGTAACCAACGTGGCTATCCCCAGATGCCTCTCGCAAGGCAATGATGTGATTAGCAGAGAGATGCATACGTTCGTGGATGCATCGGAAAAGGCTTTCGCAGCCGTTACATATTTGCGGACGATTCATGAATCTAGCATTGACGTACGTATCATTGCTGCGAAATCTAGAATCGCTCCTATCAAGCCGCTATCTATTCCACGGCTCGAACTCCAAGGTGCAATACTTGGCACAAGGCTTCATGAAGCCATTAAAAAGGAGCTAAGGCTGGAAATACATCGCGAATATTTCTGGACCGACTCCAAAACGGTACTCGCATGGCTTAATTCAGAAGCACGCAACTATCAGCAATTTGTAGCGCTGAGAATCGGAGAAATTTTAGAACATTCCACATCAGCACAGTGGAAATGGGTACCGTCAGCTGAAAATCCAGCCGACGAAGCCACGAAGACATGTCAAGGCCAATCAAAATGGCTCCTTGGCCCCGATTTTTTAAGAGAACGGGACATCGTAGCAAAAAACCCCGAACTCTTAGTAACATTTGAGGAAATAAGACCAGTGCACACAGTAAAGACGCTAGAAAAAAAAGACTGGAGCGTCATTAACGTCGACTGGTGCTCCGACTGGAACAAGCTCAAACGAGCATTAGCAATAGGTATGAAATATATTGAATGGCTAAGAGCGAAAGCAACAGGATCGAACTTTAGTGCAACGATCACTACCGATGACCTAAACAATGCAGAAGTTCTTCTTCTGAAGAAAACCCAGTGGGAACATTATACCACGGAAATGACACAGCTTTCATTACAGACCCCGATTAGCAACAATAGCTCGATTCGCGGTCTTTGCCCAATACTGGGAGACGAAGGAATAATGAGATCAAAGGGTAGATTAGAAAACGTAGCCTTCTTGAGGTACGATACAAAAAATCCCATCATCCTCCCTAAAGGGCACCACGTAACTAACTTAATTTTGGCCAGATACCATCAAAGATATATCCATCAAAAGACAGAATCTGTATTAGCAGCTCTACGTCAAAAATACTGGATAATCGATATACGAGCAGCTTTGAAACATGTCGTAATGAAATGCCAGTTTTGTAAAATAAAAAGAGCTAAACCGACACCACCAATGATGGCAGACTTGCCAGAGTGTAGAACCGCTGTGTATCAGAAACCATTCACTCATACAGGAGTTGATTACTTTGGTCCTTTATTAGTGACAATTGGAAGACGATCAGAGAAAAGGTGGGGCGTGGTATTTACGTGTCTTACGACCAGAGCCATCCACATCGAAATTGCGTCTGATCTTAGTTCCGACGCATTCATACGCTGCCTTAAAAATATGCAGCATAGAAGAGGAAAAGTGTCCTCGCTATATAGCGATAACGGCACCAATTTCGTAGGTGCTGATAATGAAATTCGACGACTTCAAGAAAGATGCGCCTCCGAGAGCATCAATTGGATATTCAATCCTCCAGGCGCACCCCACTTTGGTGGCTCGTGTGAAAGAATGGTAGCCGAAATAAAAAGTCTTCTTCCGATCGCCGACAGCTACAGGGAGGACGTGCTTAGAGCCGTCTTGACAGAGATAGAATTTCTGACTAATAACAGGCCTCTAACGCATATCCCATTGAATAGAGAAGATGACGAGCCTTTAACACCTGCTCATTTCTTGCTAGGCTGTTCCGGGGAAGCTGAACCAAACATTTCAGACATCACGAAAGCTGAAGCAACCAGATCTGACTGGAAAAAGGCGCAAGCAATTGTGCAGGAATATTGGAAACGGTGGATAACAGAGTATCTTCCGAAACTCTCCAAACGGGAAAAGTGGAGAGACCCCGCCAAGCCATTGGCCATAGGTGACGTTGTTACCTTCCCAGACGAGCAACGAAAGGGAAGGTGGATCAAAGGCATAATTTGCGAGGTATTCCCAGGAAAAGATGGACAAACGCGTTCAGCACGCATTAAAGTAGGAAAGAGTGAGATTACCAAGCCCACCGTGAAGCTAGCGGTACTCGAGGTTCGAGGCGATAAGTCCTCTCTATCCGTAGAAAAACATATTACCGTTGAAGGAGCTAACTTCACCAAGACTGTCGATCGCGCAGTGGAAAAGAAAACCGAAATTCCTCACAACCCACACTGGGGGAAGAAGCGAAGCCTTGATATAAAGGCAATCCAAAGCAGGGCCGCTGATCTTACAGCCAATAATAAAAACAAAAGGCAAAAAATATCAATTCGACCCGTAACATGGAAGCTTGGAAAGTAGTATTCGTTCTTGCTTTGATAAATGGGATTTACTGTTTATCCATCTCACCCATAGCAGAGCCAGGGTTATTTTTCGATCATTTGGGAACACTTTTACTTAAAAAAGGAACATGGGACACAACCCTACATACAAACACATTCCCAGACAATGACACACAGACGATACTGAAAATAGAAGAGAATTTGGATACAGCATTTAGTCTAATGAACGAAACCGACGCGAGACTAGTTCAATTAAGAACAACTTTAAAAAGAGAATGCGACTATGTCCTACAATTGATACGCGATACGAAACACGTGAGAGTTAAGAGATCAGGTGGAGTCTTCGGATTTCTAAAGGACTTTCTTTTTGGTGGAAATGAATTTGACGAATCACTAGCACTACTCCGAGCAGACGAGGATCAGAAAATTGTACACGTAGCTGAGAACCTTGCAAAGGTAAATATAAGACATAACACGCTGACAAACGAACTGTCCGCTAAAATAAGTAGAGTCAACGACGGCGTTAATCAACTTCAAGAGCGATTTAGTGAGAATAAAAGGAACACATTATCAAAGTTCATGCAGGAAACCATAATATTAGCAAACGCCTTAGTACAGGAAATGAACAGTAAATACAAGGCGATAAAATATGATCCGATCGACACCGACGAAAATTCAAGAATCGCAGCGAAAATAAATAAGAAGTTGATAGAAGGGAGCGTTATTCAAGATCGACCCCGAGTTATAGGAAAAACCATTCTCAATGGAGAGCTAGTTCTTAACGTAGAAAATTCTATCGTATCAAATATCAAGTTCGAAATCTTCGATGTTTTTCCAATACCTAATTTTAAGGAATCCACAATAATCGGCATAGATAAAACAACTATTGCCATCAACGATGATAACTTCTTGTACCCAAGGGACATGGCGAAAGTAAACTCTACGCACTATATCTCAGCAGAAACGACAATACTAAGAAAACGAGATTGCGTAGCATCTATATTTTTTCACTCACAGAACAATCAGTCTTGTCCTACATGGGAATTCAAAGGAAATACCACTGAATTCTTCAAGCTTAAACAATCAAATAGTATTCTGTACTACACATCGCTACCAAGTGAAATCCTTATAAAGTGTAACAAAACTTTAACAAACCCCACTCACAAAGCAGGAATCATAAATCTGTCCCAGGACTGCAAAATTCAAACAAAAACACTTGAAATACTCCCAACATTCAAGGGAAAGTTTGAAACGTTCAGAACGTATTTCAAACCATCACGTGAAGATCTATCCGACAAAGCAAAAGAAGAGAGAAAAGAAGTGGAAAAAGGAGATAATGTAACGCTTAAGATAATTATAACATGCATTATTGGCACAATTTGTGTTGCAATTATAGCGGCATATGTAGCAATCAGGATGAAAGAAAGAGCGAGCCATACGTTAGACCCACCACCGTTTAGGCCCACTGAAGAACACGAATTGTAACCCCTCTGCGAGGAATTACGGGGGCGGGGATGTCGCTGACGGAAACATACGCAATAAAATCTATCCAAAATAAACGCTAGTAAGCAAAACGCATGTACGCAGCAAAACCAAGCAATGCTTGGCACGCCGACAACGGCGCATACAAATGTAGGAAATGCACATGCTGGTAAAAAGTCGCCGACAGCGGTGACCAACACGGCCACATACATGTAAGCAATTATGTCGACTAAGGAAAATTTGTCAATCAGAATTACTATATAAGAATCGATAATTGAACCAATAAATCAGTAGTTGATGAAAACCCAAATAGTTGACTACTCTTGGAATTCTCCAACATTGCCCTCAAGTCGGTGTTCAATACGCCTGTCTCGAGGAGTGCTCCGAGGTTAATCTTCGTGTGCACAACAGTCTTAGTAAATTTGTACCAAGTTTGCAAGTGTTTTGGCATGGTCTTGTCAAATTTGTACCAAGTTTGCAAGTGTTTTGGCATGGTCTTATTAAATTTGTACCAAGTTTGCAAGTGTTTTGGCATGGTCTTATGAAGTTTGTTCCAAGTTTGCAAGTGTTTGGCATGGTCTCATTAAATTTGTACCAAGTTTGCAAGTGTTTTGGCATGGTCTTATTAAATTTGTACCAAGTTTGTTACTGTTTTGGCATGGTCTTATTAAATTTGTTCAAAGTTTGCAAGTGTTTTGGCATGGTCTTAGGGAGTTTGATCCAAGTTTGCAAGTGTTTGGCATGGTCTTAGTAAATTTGTACCAAGTTTGCAAGTGTTTTAGCATGGTCTTATTAAATTTGTACCAAGTTTGCAAGTGTTTTTGCATGGTCTTATTAAATTTGTACCAAGTTTGCAAGTGTTTTGGCATGGTCTTATTAAATTTGTACCAAATTTGCAAGTGTTTTGGCATGGTCTTATTAAATTTGTTCCAAGTTTGCAAGTGTTTTGGCTTGGTTTTAATAAATTTGTACCAAGTTTGCAAGTGTTTTGGCATGGTCTAAGGAAGTTTGTTCCATTTTTGCAAGTGTTTTGGCATGGTCTTATTAAATGTGTACCAAGTTTGCAAGTGTTTTGGCATGGTCTTAGGAAGTTTGTTCCAAGTTTGCAAGTGTTTGGCTTGGTCTTATTAAATTTGTACCAAGTTTGCAAGTGTTTTGGCATGGTCTTAGGAAGTTTGTTCCAAGTTTGCAAGTGTTTGGCATGGTCTTATTAATTTTGTACCAAGTTTGCAAGTGTTTTGGCATGGTCTTATTAAATTTGTACCAAGTTTGCAAGTGTTTTGGCATGCTCTTATTAAATTTGTACCAAGTTTGCAAGTGTTTTGGCATGGTCTTATTAAATTTGTTCCAAGTTTGCAAGTGTTTTGGCTTGGTCTTATTAAATTTGTACCAAGTTTGCAAGTGTTTTGGCATGGTCTTATGAAGTTTGTTCCAAGTTTGCAAGTGTTTGGCATGGTCTCATTAAATTTGTACCAAGTTTGCAAGTGTTTTGGCATGGTCTTATTAAATTTGTACCAAGTTTGTTACTGTTTTGGCATGGTCTTATTAAATTTGTACAAAGTTTGCAAGTGTTTTGGCATGGTCTTAGGAAGTTTGTTCCAAGTTTGCAAGTGTTTGGCATGGTCTTATTTAATTTGTACCAAGTTTGCAAGTGTTTTGGCATGGTCTTATTAAATTTGTTCCAAGTTTGCAAGTGTTTTGGCATGGTCTTATTAAATTTGTACCAAGTTTGCAAGTCTTTTGGCATGGTCTTATTAAATTTGTACCAAGTTTGCAAGTGTTTTGGCATGATCTTATTAAATTTGTACCAAATTTGCAAGTGTTTTGGCATGGTCTTATGAAGTTTGTTCCAAGTTTGCAAGTGTTTGGCATGGTCTCATTAAATTTGTACCAAGTTTGCAAGTGTTTTGGCATGGTCTTATTAAATTTGTACCAAGTTTGTTACTGTTTTGGCATGGTCTTATTAAATTTGTACAAAGTTTGCAAGTGTTTTGGCATGGTCTTAGGAAGTTTGTTCCAAGTTTGCAAGTGTTTTGGCATGGTCTTATTAAATTTGTACCAAGTTTGCAAGTGTTTTGGCATGGTCTTGTTAAATTTGTACCAAGTTTGCAAGTGTTTTGGCATGGTCTTATTAAATTTGTACCAAGTTTGCAAGTGTTTTGGCATGGTCTTAAGAAGTTTGTTTCAAGTTTGCAAGTGTTTGGCATGGTCTTATTAAATTTGTACCAAGTTTGCAAGTGTTTTGGCATGGTCTTATTAAATTTGTACCAAGTTTGCAAGTGTTTTGGTATGGTGTTAGGAAGTTTGTTCCAAGTTTGCAAGTGTTTGGCATGGTCTTATTAAATTTGTACCAAGTTTGCAAGTGTTTTTAAATGGTCTTAGGAAGTTTGTTACAAGTTTGCAAGTGTTTGGCATGGTCTTCTTAAATTTGTACCAAGTTTGCAAGAGTTTTTGCATGGTCTTATTGAATTTGTACCAAGTTTGCAAGTGTATTGGCATGGTCTTAGGAAGTTTGTTCGAAGTTTGCAAGTGTTTGGCATCGTCTTATTAAATTTGTACCAAGTTTGCAAGTGTTTTGGCATGGTCTTATTAAATTTGTACCAAGTTTGCAAGTGTTTTGGCATGGTCTTATTAAATTTGTACCACGTTTGCAAGTGTTTTGGCATGGTCTTAGGAAGTTTGTTCCAAGTTTGCATGTGTTTTGGCTTGGTCTTATAAAATTTTTACCAAGTTTGCAAGTGTTTTGGCATGGTTTTATTAAATTTGTACCAAGTTTGCAAGTGTTTCGGCATGGTGTTATTAAATTTTTACCAAGTTTGCAAGTGTTCTGGCATGGTCTTATTAAATTTGTACCAAGTTTGCAAGTGTTTTGGCATGGTCTTATTAAATTTGTACCAAGTTTGCAAGTGTTTTGGTATGGTCTTATTAAATTTGTACCAAGTTTGCAAGTGTTTTGGCATGGTCTTATTAAATATGTACCAAGTTTGCAAGTGTTTTGGCATGGTCTTATTAATTTTGTACCAAGTTTGCAAGTGTTTTGGCATGGTCTTAGGAAGTTTGTTCCAAGTTTGCAAGTGTTTTGGCATGGTCTTATTAAATTTGTACCAAGTTTGCAAGTGTTTTGGCATGGTCTTATTAAATTTGTACCAAGTTTGCAAGTGTTTTGGTATGGTCTTATTAAATTTGTACCAAGTTTGCAAGTGTTTGGCATGGTCTTATTAAATTTGTTCCAAGTTCGCAAGTGTTTTGGCATGGTCTTATTAATTTTGTACCAAGTTTGCAAGTGTTTTGGCATGGTCTTAGGAAGTTTGTTCCAAGTTTGCAAGTGTTTTGGCATGGTCTTATTAAATTTGTACCAAGTTTGCAAGTGTTTTGGCATGGTCTTATTAAATTTGTACCAAGTTTGCAAGTGTTTGGCATGGTCTTATTAAACTTGTTCCAAGTTTGCAAGTGTTTTGGCTTGGTCTTAATAAATTTGTACCAAGTTTGCAAGTGTTTTGGCATGGTTTTAATAAATTTGTGCCAAGTTTGCAAGTGTTTGGGCATGGTGTTATTAAATTTGTACCAAGTTTGCAAGTGTTCTGGCATGGTCTTAGGAAGTTTGTTCCAAGTTTGCAAGTGTTTGGCATCGTCTTATTAAATTTGTACCAAGTTTGCAAGTGTTTTGGCATGGTCTTATTAAATTTGTACCAAGTTTGCAAGTGTTTTGGCATGGTCTTGGAAGTTTGTTCCAAGTTTGCAAGTGTTTGGCATGGTCTCATTAAATTTGTACCAAGTTTGCAAGTGTTTTGGCATGGTCTTATTAAATTTGTACCAAGTTTGCAAGTGTTTTGGCATGGTCTTATTAAATTTGTACCAAGTTTGCAAGTGTTTTGGTATGGTCTTATTAAATTTGTACCAAGTTTGCAAGTGTTTTGGCATGGTCTTATTAAATATGTACCAAGTTTGCAAGTGTTTTGGCATGGTCTTATTAATTTTGTTCCAAGTTTGCAAGTGTTTTGGCATGGTCTTAGGAAGTTTGTTCCAAGTTTGCAAGTGTTTGGCATGGTCTTAATAATTTTGTACCAAATTGGCAAGTGTTTTGGCATGGTCTTATTAAATTTGTACCAAGTTTGCAAGTGTTTTGGCATTGTGTTATTAAATTTGTACCAAGTTTGCAATTGTTTTGGCATGGTCTAAGGAGGTTCGTTCCATTTTTGCAAGTGTTTGGCATGGTCTTATTAAATTTGTACCAAGTTTGCAAGTGTTTTGGCATGGTCTTAGGAAGTTTGTTCCAAGTTTGCAAGTGTTTGGCATGGTCTTAGTAAATTTGTACCAAGTTTGCAAGTGTTTTGGCATGGTCTTGTCAAATTTGTACCAAGTTTGCAAGTGTTTTGGCATGGTCTTATTAAATTTGTACCAAGTTTGCAAGTGTTTTGGCATGGTCTTATGAAGTTTGTTCCAAGTTTGCAAGTGTTTGGCATGGTCTCATTAAATTTGTACCAAGTTTGCAAGTGTTTTGGCATGGTCTTATTAAATTTGTACCAAGTTTGTTACTGTTTTGGCATGGTCTTATTAAATTTGTACAAAGTTTGCAAGTGTTTTGGCATGGTCTTAGGGAGTTTGTTCCAAGTTTGCAAGTGTTTGGCATGGTCTTAGTAAATTTGTACCAAGTTTGCAAGTGTTTTAGCATGGTCTTATTAAATTTGTACCAAGTTTGCAAGTGTTTTTGCATGGTCTTATTAAATTTGTACCAAGTTTGCAAGTGTTTTGGCATGGTCTTATTAAATTTGTACCAAATTTGCAAGTGTTTTGGCATGGTCTTATTAAATTTGTTCCAAGTTTGCAAGTGTTTTGGCTTGGTCTTATTAAATTTGTACCAAGTTTGCAAGTGTTTTGGCATGGTCTAAGGAAGTTTGTTCCATTTTTGCAAGTGTTTTGGCATGGTCTTATTAAATGTGTACCAAGTTTGCAAGTGTTTTGGCATGGTCTTAGGAAGTTTGTTCCAAGTTTGCAAGTGTTTGGCTTGGTCTTATTAAATTTGTACCAAGTTTGCAAGTGTTTTGGCATGGTCTTAGGAAGTTTGTTCCAAGTTTGCAAGTGTTTGGCATGGTCTTATTAGTTTTGTACCAAGTTTGCAAGTGTTTTGGCATGGTCTTATTAAATTTGTACCAAGTTTGCAAGTGTTTTGGCATGCTCTTATTAAATTTGTACCAAGTTTGCAAGTGTTTTGGCATGGTCTTATTAAATTTGTTCCAAGTTTGCAAGTGTTTTGGCTTGGTCTTATTAAATTTGTACCAAGTTTGCAAGTGTTTTGGCATGGTCTTAGGAAGTCTGTTCCAAGTTTGCAAGTGTTTTGGCATGGTCCTATAAAATGTGTACCAAGTTTGCAAGTGTTTGGCATGGTCTTAGGAAGTTTGTTCCAAGTTTGCAAGTGTTTGGCATGGTCTTATTAAATTTGTACCAAGTTTGCAAGTGTTTTGGCATGGTCTTATTAAATTTATACCAAGTTTGCAAGTGTTTTGGCATGGTCTTATTAAATTTGTACCAAGTTTGCAAGTGTTTTGGCATGAACTTAGGAAGTTTGTTCCAAGTTTGCAAGTGTTTGGCATGGTCTTAGTAAATTTGTACCAAGTTTGCAAGTGTTTTGGCATTGTCTTATTAAATTTGTACCGAGTTTGCAAGTGTTTTGGCATGGTCTTAGGAAGTTTGTTCCAAGTTTGCAAGTGTTTGGCATGGTCTTAGTAAATTTGTACCAAGTTTGCAAGTGTTTTGGCATGGTCTTATTAAATTTGTACCAAGTTTGCAAGTGTTTTGGCATGGTCTTAGGAAGTTTTTTCCAAGTTTGCAAGTGTTTGGCATGGTCTTATTAAATTTGCACCAAGTTTGCAAGTGTTTTGGCATGGTCTTATTAAATTTGTACCAAGTTTGCAAGTGTTTTGGCATGGTCTTATTAAATTTGTACCAAGTTTGCAAGTGTTTTGGCATGGTCTTAGGAAGTTTGTTCCAAGTTTGCAAGTGTTTGGCATGGTCTTATTAAATTTGCACCAAGTTTGCAAGTGTTTTGGCATGGTCTTATTAAATTTGTACCAAGTTTGTTACTGTTTTGGCATGGTCTTATAAAATTTGTACCAAGTTTGCAAGTGTTTTGGCATGGTCTTAGGAAGTTTGTTCCAAGTTTGCAAGTGTTTGGCATGGTCTTAGTAAATTTGTACCAAGTTTGCAAGTGTTTGGCATGGTCTTATTAATTTTGTACCAAGTTTGCAAGTGTTTTGGCATGGTCTTATTAAATTTGTACCAAGTTTGCAAGTGTTTTGGCATGCTCTTATTAAATTTGTACCAAGTTTGCAAGTGTTTTGGCATGGTCTTATTAAATTTGTTCCAAGTTTGCAAGTGTTTTGGCTTGGTCTTATTAAATTTGTACAAAGTTTGCAAGTGTTTTGGCATGGTCTTAGGAAGTCTGTTCCAAGTTTGCAAGTGTTTTGGCATGGTCCTATAAAATGTGTACCAAGTTTGCAAGTGTTTGGCATGGTCTTAGGAAGTTTGTTCCAAGTTTGCAAGTGTTTGGCATGGTCTTATTAAATTTGTACCAAGTTTGCAAGTGTTTTGGCATGGTCTTATTAAATATATACCAAGTTTGCAAGTGTTTTGGCATGGTCTTATTAAATTTGTACCAAGTTTGCAAGTGTTTTGGCATGAACTTAGGAAGTTTGTTCCAAGTTTGCAAGTGTTTGGCATGGTCTTAGTAAATTTGTACCAAGTTTGCAAGTGTTTTGGCATTGTCTTATTAAATTTGTACCGAGTTTGCAAGTGTTTTGGCATGGTCTTAGGAAGTTTGTTCCAAGTTTGCAAGTGTTTGGCATGGTCTTAGTAAATTTGTACCAAGTTTGCAAGTGTGTTGGCATGGTCTTATTAAATTTGTACCAAGTTTGCAAGTGTTTTGGCATGGTCTTATTTAATTTGTACCAAGTTTGCAAGTGTTTTGGCATGGTCTTATTAAATTTGTACCAAGTTTGCAAGTGTTTTGGCATGGTTTTATTAAATTTGTACCAAGTTTGCAAGTGTTTTGGCATGGTCTTATTAAATTTGTACCAAGTTTGCAAGTGTTTTGGAATGGTCTTAGGAAGTTTGTTCCAAGTTTGCAAGTGTTTTGGCATGGTCTTATTAAATTTGTACCAAGTTTGCAAGTGTTTTGGCATGGTCTTAGGAAGTTTGTTCCAAGTTTGCAAGTGTTTGGCATGGTCTTAGTAAATTTGTACCAAGTTTGCAAGTGTTTTGGCATGGTCTTATTAAATTTGTACCAAGTTTGCAAGTGTTTTGGCATGGTCTTATTAAATTTGTACCAAGTTTGCAAGTGTTTTGGCATGGTCTTATTAAATTTGTACCAAGTTTGCAAGTGTTTTGGCATGGTCTTATTAAATTTGTACCAAGTTTGCAAGTGTTTTGGCTTGGTCTTATTAAATTTGTACCAAGTTTGCAAGTGTTTTGGCATGGTCTAAGGAAGTTTGTTCCATTTTTGCAAGTGTTTTGGCATGGTCTTATTAAATGTGTACCAAGTTTGCAAGTGTTTTGGCATGGTCTTAGGAAGTTTGTTCCAAGTTTGCAAGTGTTTGGCATGGTCTTATTAAATTTGTACCAAGTTTGCAAGTGTTTTGGCATGGTCTTAGGAAGTTTGTTCCAAGTTTGCAAGTGTTTGGTATGGTCTTATTAATTTTGTACCAAGTTTGCAAGTGTTTTGGCATGGTCTTATTAAATTTGTACCAAGTTTGCAAGTGTTTTGGCATGCTCTTATTAAATTTGTACCAAGTTTGCAAGTGTTTTGGCATGGTCTTATTAAATTTGTACCAAGTTTGCAAGTGTTTTGGCATGGTCTAAGGAAGTTTGTTCCATTTTTGCAAGTGTTTTGGCATGGTCTTATTAAATGTGTACCAAGTTTGCAAGTGTTTTGGCATGGTCTTATTAAATTTGTTCCAAGTTTGCAAGTGTTTTGGCTTGGTCTTATTAAATTTGTACCAAGTTTGCAAGTGTTTTGGCATGGTCTAAGGAAGTTTGTTCCATTTTTGCAAGTGTTTTGGCATGGTCTTATTAAATTTGTACCAAGTTTGCAAGTGTTTTGGCATGGTTTTATTAAATTTGTACCAAGTTTGCAAGTGTTTTGGCATGGTCTTATTAAATTTGTACCAAGTTTGCAAGTGTGTTGGCATGGTCTTATTAAATTTGTACCAAGTTTGCAAGTGTTTTGGCATGGTCTTATTTAATTTGTACCAAGTTTGCAAGTGTTTTGGCATGGTCTTATTAAATTTGTACCAAGTTTGCAAGTGTTTTAGCATGGTCTTATTAAATTTGTACCAAGTTTGCAAGTGTGTTGGCATGGTCTTATTAAATTTGTACCAAGTTTGCAAGTGTTTTGGCATGGTCTTATTTAATTTGTACCAAGTTTGCAAGTGTTTTGGCATGGTCTTATTAAATTTGTACCAAGTTTGCAAGTGTTTTGGCATGGTTTTATTAAATTTGTACCAAGTTTGCAAGTGTTTTGGCATGGTCTTATTAAATTTGTACCAAGTTTGCAAGTGTTTTGGCATGGTCTTAGGAAGTTTGTTCCAAGTTTGCAAGTGTTTGGCATGGTCTTATTAAATTTGCACCAAGTTTGCAAGTGTTTTGGCATGGTCTTATTAAATTTGTACCAAGTTTGCAAGTGTTTTGGCATGGTCTTATTAAATTTGTACCAAGTTTGCAAGTGTTTTGGCATGGTCTTAGGAAGTTTGTTCCAAGTTTGCAAGTGTTTGGCATGGTCTTATTAAATTTGCACCAAGTTTGCAAGTGTTTTGGCATGGTCTTATTAAATTTGTACCAAGTTTGTTACTGTTTTGGCATGGTCTTATAAAATTTGTACCAAGTTTGCAAGTGTTTTGGCATGGTCTTAGGAAGTTTGTTCCAAGTTTGCAAGTGTTTGGCATGGTCTTAGTAAATTTGTACCAAGTTTGCAAGTGTTTGGCATGGTCTTATTAATTTTGTACCAAGTTTGCAAGTGTTTTGGCATGGTCTTATTAAATTTGTACCAAGTTTGCAAGTGTTTTGGCATGCTCTTATTAAATTTGTACCAAGTTTGCAAGTGTTTTGGCATGGTCTTATTAAATTTGTTCCAAGTTTGCAAGTGTTTTGGCTTGGTCTTATTAAATTTGTACAAAGTTTGCAAGTGTTTTGGCATGGTCTTAGGAAGTCTGTTCCAAGTTTGCAAGTGTTTTGGCATGGTCCTATAAAATGTGTACCAAGTTTGCAAGTGTTTGGCATGGTCTTAGGAAGTTTGTTCCAAGTTTGCAAGTGTTTGGCATGGTCTTATTAAATTTGTACCAAGTTTGCAAGTGTTTTGGCATGGTCTTATTAAATTTATACCAAGTTTGCAAGTGTTTTGGCATGGTCTTATTAAATTTGTACCAAGTTTGCAAGTGTTTTGGCATGAACTTAGGAAGTTTGTTCCAAGTTTGCAAGTGTTTGGCATGGTCTTAGTAAATTTGTACCAAGTTTGCAAGTGTTTTGGCATTGTCTTATTAAATTTGTACCGAGTTTGCAAGTGTTTTGGCATGGTCTTAGGAAGTTTGTTCCAAGTTTGCAAGTGTTTGGCATGGTCTTAGTAAATTTGTACCAAGTTTGCAAGTGTGTTGGCATGGTCTTATTAAATTTGTACCAAGTTTGCAAGTGTTTTGGCATGGTCTTATTTAATTTGTACCAAGTTTGCAAGTGTTTTGGCATGGTCTTATTAAATTTGTACCAAGTTTGCAAGTGTTTTGGCATGGTTTTATTAAATTTGTACCAAGTTTGCAAGTGTTTTTGCATGGTCTTATTAAATTTGTACCAAGTTTGCAAGTGTTTTGGAATGGTCTTAGGAAGTTTGTTCCAAGTTTGCAAGTGTTTGGCATGGTCTTATTAAATTTGCACCAAGTTTGCAAGTGTTTTGGCATGGTCTTATTAAATTTGTACCAAGTTTGCAAGTGTTTTGGTATGATCTTATTAAATTTGTACCAAGTTTGCAAGTGTTTTGGCATGGTCTTAGGAAGTTTGTTCCAAGTTTGCAAGTGTTTTGGCATGGTCTTATTAAATGTGTACCAAGTTTGCAAGTGTTTTGGCATTGTCTTATTAAATTTGTACCGAGTTTGCAAGTGTTTTGGCATGGTCTTAGGAAGTTTGTTCCAAGTTTGCAAGTGTTTGGCATGGTCTTAGTAAATTTGTACCAAGTTTGCAAGTGTTTTGGCATGGTCTTATTAAATTTGTACCAAGTTTGCAAGTGTTTTGGCATGGTTTTATTAAATTTGTACCAAGTTTGCAAGTGTTTTGGCATGGTCTTATTAAATTTGTACCAAGTTTGCAAGTGTTTTGGAATGGTCTTAGGAAGTTTGTTCCAAGTTTGCAAGTGTTTGGCATGGTCTTATTAAATTTGCACCAAGTTTGCAAGTGTTTTGGCATGGTCTTATTAAATTTGTACCAAGTTTGCAAGTGTTTTGGTATGATCTTATTAAATTTGTACCAAGTTTGCAAGTGTTTTGGCATGGTCTTAGGAAGTTTGTTCCAAGTTTGCAAGTGTTTGGCATGGTCTTATTAAATTTGTACCAAGTTTGCAAGTGTTTTGGCATGGTCTTATTAAATTTGTACCAAGTTTGTTACTGTTTTGGCATGGTCTTATAAAATTTGTACCAAGTTTGCAAGTGTTTTGGCATGGTCTTAGGAAGTTTGTTCCAAGTTTGCAAGTGTTTGGCATGGTCTTAGTAAATTTGTACCAAGTTTGCAAGTGTTTTGGCATGGTCTTATTAAATTTGTACCAAGTTTGCAAGTGTTTTGGCATGGTCTTATTAAATTTGTACCAAGATTGCAAGTGTTTTGGCATGGTCTTATTAAATTTGTACCAAGTTTGCAAGTGTTTTGGCATGGTCTTATTAAATTTGTTCCAAGTTTGCAAGTGTTTTGGCTTGGTCTTAATAAATTTGTACCAAGTTTGCAAGTGTTTTGGCATGGTCTAAGGAAGTTTGTTCCATTTTTGCAAGTGTTTTGGCATGGTCTTATTAAATGTGTAGCAAGTTTGCAAGTGTTTTGGCATGGTCTTAGGAAGTTTGTTCCAAGTTTGCAAGTGTTTGGCATGGTCTTATTAAGTTTGTACCAAGTTTGCAAGTGTTTTGGCATGGTCTTAGGAAGTTTGTTCCAAGTTTGCAAGTGTTTGGCATGGTCTTATTAATTTTGTACCAAGTTTGCAAGTGTTTTGGCATGGTCTTATTAAATTTGTACCAAGTTTGCAAGTGTTTTGGCATGCTCTTATGAAATTTGTACCAAGTTTGCAAGTGTTTTGGCATGGTCTTATTAAATTTGTTCCAAGTTTGCAAGTGTTTTGGCTTGGTCTTATTAAATTTGTACCAAGTTTGCAAGTGTTTTGGCATGGTCTTAGGAAGTTTGTTCCAAGTTTGCAAGTGTTTTGGCATGGTCCTATAAAATGTGTACCAAGTTTGCAAGTGTTTGGCATGGTCTTAGGAAGTTTGTTCCAAGTTTGCAAGTGTTTGGCATGGTCTTATTAAATTTGTACCAAGTTTGCAAGTGTTTTGGCATTGTGTTATTAAATTTGTACCAAGTTTGCAAGTGTTTTGGCATGGTCTAAGGAGGTTTGTTCCATTTTTGCAAGTGTTTGGCATGGTCTTATTAAATTTGTACCAAGTTTGCAAGTGTTTTGGCATGGTCTTAGGAAGTTTGTTCCAAGTTTGCAAGTGTTTGGCATGGTCTTAGTAAATTTGTACCAAGTTTGCAAGTGTTTTGGCATGGTCTTGTTAAATTTGTACCAAGTTTGCAAGTGTTTTGGCATGGTCTTATTAAATTTGTACCAAGTTTGCAAGTGTTTTGGCATGGTCTTATGAAGTTTGTTCCAAGTTTGCAAGTGTTTGGCATGGTCTTATTAAATTTGTACCAAGTTTGCAAGTGTTTTGGCATGGTCTTATTAAATTTGTACCAAGTTTGTTACTGTTTTGGCATGGTCTTATTAAATTTGTACCAAGTTTGCAAGTGTTTTGGCATGGTCTTAGGAAGTTTGTTCCAAGTTTGCAAGTGTTTGGCATGGTCTTAGTAAATTTGTACCAAGTTTGCAAGTGTTTTGGCATGGTCTTATTAAATTTGTACCAAGTTTGCAAGTGTTTTGGCATGGTCTTATTAAATTTGTACCAAGTTTGCAAGTGTTTTGGCATGGTCTTATTAAATTTGTACCAAGTTTGCAAGTGTTTTGGCATGGTCTTATTAAATTTGTACCAAGTTTGCAAGTGTTTTGGCATGCTCTTATTAAATTTGTACCAAGTTTGCAAGTGTTTTGGCATGGTCTTATTAAATTTGTTCCAAGTTTGCAAGTGTTTTGGCTTGGTCTTATTAAATTTGTACCAAGTTTGCAAGTGTTTTGGCATGGTCTTAGGAAGTTTGTTCCAAGTTTGCAAGTGTTTTGGCATGGTCCTATAAAATGTGTACCAAGTTTGCAAGTGTTTGGCATGGTCTTAGGAAGTTTGTTCCAAGTTTGCAAGTGTTTGGCATGGTCTTATTAAATTTGTACCAAGTTTGCAAGTGTTTTGGCATGGTCTTATTAAATTTATACCAAGTTTGCAAGTGTTTTGGCATGGTCTTATTAAATTTGTACCAAGTTTGCAAGTGTTTTGGCATGAACTTAGGAAGTTTGTTCCAAGTTTGCAAGTGTTTGGCATGGTCTTAGTAAATTTGTACCAAGTTTGCAAGTGTTTTGGCATTGTCTTATTAAATTTGTACCAAGTTTGCAAGTGTTTTGGCATGGTCTTAGGAAGTTTGTTCCAAGTTTGCAAGTGTTTGGCATGGTCTTAGTAAATTTGTACCAAGTTTGCAAGTGTTTTGGCATGGTCTTATTAAATTTGTACCAAGTTTGCAAGTGTTTTGGCATGGTCTTATTAAATTTGTACCAAGTTTGCAAGTGTTTTGGCATGGTCTTATTAAATTTGTACCAAGTTTGCAAGTGTTTTGGCATGGTTTTATTAAATTTGTACCAAGTTTGCAAGTGTTTTGGCATGGTCTTATTAAATTTGTACCAAGTTTGCAAGTGTTTTGGCATGGTCTTAGGAAGTTTGTTCCAAGTTTGCAAGTGTTTGGCATGGTCTTATTAAATTTGCACCAAGTTTGCAAGTGTTTTGGCATGGTCTTATTAAATTTGTACCAAGTTTGCAAGTGTTTTGGTATGATCTTATTAAATTTGTACCAAGTTTGCAAGTGTTTTGGCATGGTCTTAGGAAGTTTGTTCCAAGTTTGCAAGTGTTTGGCATGGTCTTATTAAATTTGCACCAAGTTTGCAAGTGTTTTGGCATGGTCTTATTAAATTTGTACCAAGTTTGCAAGTGTTTTGGTATGATCTTATTAAATTTGTACCAAGTTTGCAAGTGTTTTGGCATGGTCTAAGGAAGTTTGTTCCAAGTTTGAAAGTGTTTTGGCATGGTCTTATTAAATGTGTACCAAGTTTGCAAGTGTTTTGGCATGGTCTTATGAAGTTTGTTCCAAGTTTGCAAGTGTTTGGCATGGTCTTAGTAAATTTGTACCAAGTTTGCAAGTGTTTTGGCATGGTCTTATTAAATTTGTACCAAGTTTGCAAGTGTTTTGGCATGGTCTTATTAAATTTGTACCAAGTTTGCAAGTGTTTTGGCATGGTCTTATTAAATTTGTACCAAGTTTGCAAGTGTTTTGGCATGGTCTTATTAAAGTTGTACCAAGTTTGCAAGTGTTTTGGCATGGTCTTATTAAATTTGTTCCAAGTTTGCAAGTGTTTTGGCTTGGTCTTATTAAATTTGTACCAAGTTTGCAAGTGTTTTGGTATGGTCTTAGGAAGTTTGTTCCAAGTTTGCAAGTGTTTGGCATGGTCTTATTAAATTTGTACCAAGTTTGCAAGTGTTTTGGCATGGTCTTAGGAAGTTTGTTCCAAGTTTGAAAGTGTTTTGGCATGGTCTTATTAAATGTGTACCAAGTTTGCAAGTGTTTTGGCATGGTCTTAGGAAGTTTGTTCCAAGTTTGCAAGTGTTTGGCATGGTCTTATTAATTTTGTACCAAGTTTGCAAGTGTTTTGGCATGGTCTTATTAAATTTGTACCAAGTTTGCAAGTGTTTTGGCATGCTCTTATTAAATTTGTACCAAGTTTGCAAGTGTTTTGGCATGGTCTTATTAAATTTGTTCCAAGTTTGCAAGTGTTTTGGCTTGGTCTTATTAAATTTGAACCAAGTTTGCAAGTGTTTTGGCATGGTCTTAGGAAGTTTGTTCCAAGTTTGCAAGTGTTTTGGCATGGTCCTATAAAATGTGTACCAAGTTTGCAAGTGTTTGGCATGGTCTTAGGAAGTTTGTTCCAAGTTTGCAAGTGTTTGGCATGGTCGTATTAAATTTGTACCAAGTTTGCAATTGTTTTGGCATGGTCTTATTAAATTTGTACCAAGTTTGCAAGTGTTTTGGCATGGTCTTAGGAAGTTTGTTCCAAGTTTGCAAGTGTTTGGCATGGTCTTAGTAAATTTGTACCAAGTTTGCAAGTGTTTTGGCATGGTCTTATTAAATTTGTACCAAGTTTGCAAGTGTTTTGGCATGGTCTTATTAAATTTGTACCAAGTTTGCAAGTGTTTTGGCATGGTCTTATTAAAGTTGTACCAAGTTTGCAAGTGTTTTGGCATGGTCTTATTAAATTTGTTCCAAGTTTGCAAGTGTTTTGGCTTGGTCTTATTAAATTTGTACCAAGTTTGCAAGTGTTTTGGCATGGTCTTAGGAAGTTTGTTCCAAGTTTGCAAGTGTTTGGCATGGTGTTATTAAATGTGTACCAAGTTTGCAAGTGTTTTGGCATGGTCTTAGGAAGTTTGTTCCAAGTTTGCAAGTGTTTGGCATGGTCTTATTAAATTTGTACCAAGTTTGCAAGTGTTTTGGCATGGTCTTAGGAAGTTTGTTCCAAGTTTGCAAGTGTTTGGCATGGTCTTATTAATTTTGTACCAAGTTTGCAAGTGTTTTGGCATGGTCTTATTAAATTTGTACCAAGTTTGCAAGTGTTTTGGCATGCTCTTATTAAATTTGTACCAAGTTTGCAAGTGTTTTGGCATGGTCTTATTAAATTTGTTCCAAGTTTGCAAGTGTTTTGGCTTGGTCTTATTAAATTTGAACCAAGTTTGCAAGTGTTTTGGCATGGTCTTAGGAAGTTTGTTCCAAGTTTGCAAGTGTTTTGGCATGGTCCTATAAAATGTGTACCAAGTTTGCAAGTGTTTGGCATGGTCTTAGGAAGTTTGTTCCAAGTTTGCAAGTGTTTGGCATGGTCGTATTAAATTTGTACCAAGTTTGCAAGTGTTTTGGCATGGTCTTATTAAATTTATACCAAGTTTGCAAGTGTTTTGGCATGGTCTTATTAAATTTGTACCAAGTTTGCAAGTGTTTTGGTATGATCTTATTAAATTTGTACCAAGTTTGCCAGTGTTTTGGCATGGTCTTAGGAAGTTTGTTCCAAGTTTGCAAGTGTTTGGCATGGTCTTATTAATTTTGTACCAAGTTTGCAAGTGTTTTGGCATGGTCTTATTAAATTTGTACCAAGTTTGCAAGTGTTTTGGCATGCTCTTATTAAATTTGTACCAAGTTTGCAAGTGTTTTGGCATGCTCTTATTAAATTTGTACCAAGTTTGCAAGTGTTTTGGCATGGTCTTATTAAATTTGTTCCAAGTTTGCAAGTGTTTTGGCTTGGTCTTATTAAATTTGTACCAAGTTTGCAAGTGTTTTGGCATGGTCTTAGGAAGTTTGTTCCAAGTTTGCAAGTGTTTTGGCATGGTCCTATAAAATGTGTACCAAGTTTGCAAGTGTTTGGCATGGTCTTAGGAAGTTTGTTCCAAGTTTGCAAGTGTTTGGCATGGTCTTATTAAATTTGTACCAAGTTTGCAAGTGTTTTGGCATGGTCTTATTAAATTTATACCAAGTTTGCAAGTGTTTTGGCATGGTCTTATTAAATTTGTACCAAGTTTGCAAGTGTTTTGGAATGAACTTAGGAAGTTTGTTCCAAGTTTGCAAGTGTTTGGCATGGTCTTAGTAAATTTGTACCAAGTTTGCAAGTGTTTTGGCATTGTCTTATTAAATTTGTACCAAGTTTGCAAGTGTTTTGGCATGGTCTTAGGAAGTTTGTTCCAAGTTTGCAAGTGTTTGGCATGGTATTAGTAAATTGGTACCAAGTTTGCAAGTGTTTTGGCATGGTCTTATTAAATTTGTACCAAGTTTGCAAGTGTTTTGGCATGGTCTTATTAAATTTGTACCAAGTTTGCAAGTGTTTTGGCATGGTCTTATTAAATTTGTACCAAGTTTGCAAGTGTTTTGGCATGGTTTTATTAAATTTGTACCAAGTTTGCAAGTGTTTTGGCATGGTCTTATTAAATTTGTACCAAGTTTGCAAGTGTTTTGGCATGGTCTTAGGAAGTTTGTTCCAAGTTTGCAAGTGTTTGGCATGGTCTTATTAAATTTGCACCAAGTTTGCAAGTGTTTTGGCATGGTCTTATTAAATTTGTACCAAGTTTGCAAGTGTTTTGGTATGATCTTATTAAATTTGTACCAAGTTTGCAAGTGTTTTGGCATGGTCTTAGGAAGTTTGTTCCAAGTTTGCAAGTGTTTTGGCATGGTCTTATTAAATGTGTACCAAGTTTGCAAGTGTTTTGGCATGGTCTTATGAAGTTTGTTCCAAGTTTGCAAGTGTTTGGCATGGTCTTATTAAATTTGTACCAAGTTTGCAAGTGTTTTGGCATGGTCTTATTAAATTTGTATCAAGTTTGTTACTGTTTTGGCATGGTCTTATTAAATTTGTACCAAGTTTGCAAGTGTTTTGGCATGGTCTTAGGAAGTTTGTTCCAAGTTTGCAAGTGTTTTGGCATGGTCTTATTAAATGTGTACCAAGTTTGCAAGTGTTTGGCATGGTCTTATTAAATTTGTACCAAGTTTGCAAGTGTTTTGGCATGGTCTTATTAAATTTATACCAAGTTTGCAAGTGTTTGGGCATGGTCTTATTAAATTTGTACCAAGTTTGCAAGTGTTTTGGCATGAACTTAGGAAGTTTGTTCCAAGTTTGCAAGTGTTTGGCATGGTCTTAGTAAATTTGTACCAAGTTTGCAAGTGTTTTGGCATTGTCTTATTAAATTTGTACCAAGTTTGCAAGTGTTTTGGCATGGTCTTAGGAAGTTTGTTCCAAGTTTGCAAGTGTTTGGCATGGTCTTAGTAAATTTGTTCCAAGTTTGCAAGTGTTTTGGCATGGGCTTATTAAATTTGTACCAAGTTTGCAAGTGTTTTGGCATGGTCTTATTAAATGTGTACCAAGTTTGCAAGTGTTTTGGCATGGTCTTATGAAGTTTGTTCCAAGTTTGCAAGTGTTTGGCATGGTCTTAGTAAATTTGTACCAAGTTTGCAAGTGTTTTGGCATGGTCTTATTAAATTTGTACCAAGTTTGCAAGTGTTTTGGCATGGTCTTATTAAATTTGTACCAAGTTTGCAAGTGTTTTGGCATGGTCTTATTACATTTGTACCAAGTTTGCAAGTGTTTTGGCATGGTCTTATTAAATTTGTTCCAAGTTTGCAAGTGTTTTGGCTTGGTCTTATTAAATTTGTACCAAGTTTGCAAGTGTTTTGGCATGGTCTAAGGAAGTTTGTTCCATTTTTGCAAGTGTTTTGGCATGGTCTTATTAAATGTGTACCAAGTTTGCAAGTGTTTTGGCATGGTCTTAGGAAGTTTGTTCCAAGTTTGCAAGTGTTTGGCATGGTCTTATTAAATTTGTACCAAGTTTGCAAGTGTTTTGGCATGGTCTTAGGAAGTTTGTTCCAAGTTTGCAAGTGTTTGGCATGGTCTTATTAATTTTGTACCAAGTTTGCAAGTGTTTTGGCATGGTCTTATTAAATTTGTACCAAGTTTGCAAGTGTTTTGGCATGCTCTCATTAAATTTGTACCAAGTTTGCAAGTGTTTTGGCATGGTCTTATTAAATTTGTTCCAAGTTTGCAAGTGTTTTGGCTTGGTCTTATTAAATTTGTACCAAGTTTGCAAGTGTTTTGGCATGGTCTTAGGAAGTTTGTTCCAAGTTTGCAAGTGTTTTGGCATGGTCCTATAAAATGTGTACCAAGTTTGCAAGTGTTTGGCATGGTCTTAGGAAGTTTGTTCCAAGTTTGCAAGTGTTTGGCATGGTCTTATTAAATTTGTACCAAGTTTGCAAGTGTTTTGGCATGGTCTTAGGAAGTTTGTTCCAAGTTTGCAAGTGTTTGGCATGGTCTTAATAATTTTGTACCAAATTTGCAAGTGTTTTGGCATGGTCTTATTAAATTTGTACCAAGTTTGCAAGTGTTTTGGCATTGTGTTATTAAATTTGTACCAAGTTTGCAAGTGTTTTGGCATGGTCTAAGGAGGTTTGTTCCATTTTTGCAAGTGTTTGGCATGGTCTTATTAAATTTGTACCAAGTTTGCAAGTGTTTTGGCATGGTCTTAGGAAGTTTGTTCCAAGTTTGCAAGTGTTTGGCATGGTCTTAGTAAATTTGTACCAAGTTTGCAAGTGTTTTGGCATGGTCTTGTTAAATTTGTACCAAGTTTGCAAGTGTTTTGGCATGGTCTTATTAAATTTGTACCAAGTTTGCAAGTGTTTTGGCATGGTCTTATGAAGTTTGTTCCAAGTTTGCAAGTGTTTGGCATGGTCTTATTAAATTTGTACCAAGTTTGCAAGTGTTTTGGCATGGTCTTATTAAATTTGTACCAAGTTTGTTACTGTTTTGGCATGGTCTTATTAAATTTGTACCAAGTTTGCAAGTGTTTTGGCATGGTCTTAGGAAGTTTGTTCCAAGTTTGCAAGTGTTTGGCATGGTCTTAGTAAATTTGTACCAAGTTTGCAAGTGTTTTGGCATGGTCTTATTAAATTTGTACCAAGTTTGCAAGTGTTTTGGCATGGTCTTATTAAATTTGTACCAAGTTTGCAAGTGTTTTGGCATGGTCTTATTAAATTTGTACCAAGTTTGCAAGTGTTTTGGCATGGTCTTATTAAATTTGTTCCAAGTTTGCAAGTGTTTTGGCTTGGTCTTATTAAATTTGTACCAAGTTTGCAAGTGTTTTGGCATGGTCTATGGAAGTTTGTTCTATTTTTGCAAGTGTTTTGGCATGGTCTTATTAAATGTGTACCAAGTTTGCAAGTGTTTTGGCATGGTCTTATTTAATGTGTACCAAGTGTGCAAGTGTTTTGGCATGGTCTTAGGAAGTTTGTTCCAAGTTTGCAAGTGTTTGGCATGGTCTTATTAAATTTGTACCAAGTTTGCAAGTGTTTTGGCATGGTCTTAGGAAGTTTGTTCCAAGTTTGCAAGTGTTTGGCATGGTCTTAGTAAATTTGTACCAAGTTTGCAAGTGTTTTGGCATGGTCTTATTAAATTTGTTCCAAGTTTGCAAGTGTTTTGGCTTGGTCTTATTAAATTTGTACCAAGTTTGCAAGTGTTTTGGCATGGTCTTAGGAAGTTTGTTCCAAGTTTGCAAGTGTTTTGGCATGGTCCTATAAAATGTGTACCAAGTTTGCAAGTGTTTGGCATGGTCTTAGGAAGTTTGTTCCAAGTTTGCAAGTGTTTGGCATGGTCTTATTAAATTTGTACCAAGTTTGCAAGTGTTTTGGCATGGTCTTATTAAATTTATACCAAGTTTGCAAGTGTTTTGGCATGGTCTTATTAAATTTTTACCAAGTTTGCAAGTGTTTTGGCATGAACTTAGGAAGTTTGTTCCAAGTTTGCAAGTGTTTTGGCATGGTCTTAGTAAATTTGTACCAAGTTTGCAAGTGTTTTGGCATTGTCTTATTAAATTTGTACCAAGTTTGCAAGTGTTTGGCATGGTCTTATTAAATTTGTACCAAGTTTGCAAGTGTTTTGGCATGGTCTTATTAAATTTGTACCAAGTTTGCAAGTGTTTTGGCATGGTCTTAGGAAATTTGTTCCAAGTTTGCAAGTGTTTTGGCTTGGTCTTATTAAATTTGTACCAAGTTTGCAAGTGTTTTGGCATGGTCTTAGGAAGTTTGTTCCATGTTTGCAAGTGTTTTGGCATGGTCTTATTAAATTTTTACCAAGTTTGCAAGTGTTTTGGCATGGTCTTATTAAATTTGTTCCAAGTTTGCAAGTGTTTTGGCTTGGTCTTATTAAATTTGTACCAAGTTTGCAAGTGTTTTGGCATGGTCTTAGGAAGTTTGTTCCAAGTTTGCAAGTGTTTTGGCATGGTCTTATTAAATGTGTACCAAGTTTGCAAGTGTTTTGGCATGGTCTAAGGAAGTTTGTTCCAGGTTTGCAAGTGTTTGGCATGGTCTTATTAAATTTGTACCAAGTTTGCAAGTGTTTTGGCATGGTCTTATTAAGTTTGTACCAAGTTTGTTACTGTTTTGGCATGGTCTTATTAAATTTGTACCAAGTTTGCAAGTGTTTTGGCATGGTCTTAGGAAGTTTGTTCCAAGTTTGCAAGTGTTTGGCATGGTCTTAGTAAATTTGTACCAAGTTTGCAAGTGTTTTGGCATGGTCTTATTAAATTTGTACCAAGTTTGCAAGTTTTTTGGCATGGTCTTATTAAATTTGTACCAAGTTTGCAAGTGTTTTGGCATGGTCTTATTAAATTTGTACCAAGTTTGCAAGTGTTTTGGCATGGTCTTATTAAATTTGTTCCAAGTTTGCAAGTGTTTTGGCTTGGTCTTATTAAATTTGTACCAAGTTTGCAAGTGTTTTGGCATGGTCTTAGGAAGTTTGTTCCAAGTTTGCAAGTGTTTGGCATGGTCTAGGGAAGTTTGTTCCAAGTTTGCAAGTGTTTGGCATGGTCTTATTAAATTTGTACCAAGTTTGCAAGTGTTTTGGCATGGTCTTAGGAAGTTTGTTCCAAGTTTGCAAGTGTTTTGGCATGGTCTAAGGAAGTTTGTTCCAAGTTTGCAAGTGTTTGGCATGGTATTATTAAATTTGTACCAAGTTTGCAAGTGTTTTGGCATGGTCTTAGGAAGTTTGTTCCAAGTTTGCAAGTGTTTTGGCATGGTCTTATTAAATTTGTTCCAAGTTTGCAAGTGTTTTGGCATGGTCTTATTAAATTTGTACCAAGTTTGCAAGTGTTTTGGCATGGTCTTATTAAATTTGTACCAAGTTTGCAAGTGTTTTGGCATGGTCTTAGGAAGTTTGTTCCAAGTTTGCAAGTGTTTGGCATGGTCTTAGTAAATTTGTACCAAGTTTGCAAGTGTTTTGGCATGGTCTTATTAAATTTGTACCAAGTTTGCAAGTGTTTTGGCATGGTCTTATTAAATTTGTACCAAGTTTGCAAGTGTTTTGGCATGGTCTTATTAAATTTGTTCCAAGTTTGCAAGTGTTTTGGCTTGGTCTTATTAAATTTGTACCAAGTTTGCCAGTGTTTTGGCATGGTCTTAGGAAGTTTGTTCCAAGTTTGCAAGTGTTTTGGCATGGTCTTATAAAATGTGTACCAAGTTTGCAAGTGTTTTGGCATGGTCTTAGGAAGTTTGTTCCAAGTTTGCAAGTGTTTTGGCATGGTCTAAGGAAGTTTGTTCCAAGTTTGCAAGTGTTTGGCATGGTCTAAGGAAGTTTGTTCCATTTTTGCAAGTGTTTTGGAATGGTCTTATTAAATGTGTACCAAGTTTGCAAGTGTTTTGGCTTGGTCTTATTAAATTTGTACCAAGTTTGCAAGTGTTTTGGCATGGTCTAAGGAAATTTGTTCCATTTTTGCAAGTGTTTTGGCATGGTCTTAGGAAGTTTGTTCCAAGTTTGCAATTGTTTGGCATGGTCTTATTAAATTTGTACCAAGTTTGCAAGTGTTTTGGCATGGTCTTAGGAAGTTTGTTCCAAGTTTGCAAGTGTTTGGCATGGTCTTAATAATTTTGTACCAAATTTGCAAGTGTTTTGGCATGGTCTTATTAAATTTGTACCAAGTTTGCAAGTGTTTTGGCATTGTGTTATTAAATTTGTACCAAGTTTGCCAGTGTTTTGGCATGGTCTTAGGAAGTTTGTTCCAAGTTTGCAAGTGTTTTGGCATGGTCTTATAAAATGTGTACCAAGTTTGCAAGTGTTTTGGCATGGTCTTAGGAAGTTTGTTCCAAGTTTGCAAGTGTTTTGGCATGGTCTAAGGAAGTTTGTTCCAAGTTTGCAAGTGTTTGGCATGGTCTAAGGAAGTTTGTTCCATTTTTGCAAGTGTTTTGGAATGGTCTTATTAAATGTGTACCAAGTTTGCAAGTGTTTTGGCATGGTCTTATTAAATGTGTACCAAGTTTGCAAGTGTTTTGGCATGGTCTTAGGAAGTTTGTTCCAAGTTTGCAAGTGTTTTGGCATGGTCTTAGGAAGTTTGTTCCAAGTTTGCAATTGTTTGGCATGGTCTTATTAAATTTGTACCAAGTTTGCAAGTGTTTTGGCATGGTCTTAGGAAGTTTGTTCCAAGTTTGCAAGTGTTTGGCATGGTCTTAATAATTTTTTACCAAATTTGCAACTGTTTTGGCATGGTCTTATTAAATTTGTACCAAGTTTGCAAGTGTTTTGGCATTGTGTTATTAAATTTGTACCAAGTTTGCAAGTGTTTTGGCATGGTCTAAGGAGGTTTGTTCCATTTTTGCAAGTGTTTGGCATGGTCTTGTTAAATTTGTACCAAGTTTGCAAGAGTTTTGGCATGGTCTTAGGAAGTTTGTTCCAAGTTTGCAAGTGTTTGGCATGGTCTTAGTAAATTTGTACCAAGTTTGCAAGTGTTTTGGCATGGTCTTAGGAAGTTTGTTCCAAGTTTGCAAGTGTTTGGCATGGTCTTAATAATTTTTTACCAAATTTGCAACTGTTTTGGCATGGTCTTATTAAATTTGTAACAAGTTTGCAAGTGTTTTGGCATGGTCTTATTTAATTTGTACCAAGTTTGCAAGTGTTTTGGCATGGTCTTATTAAATTTGTTCCAAGTTTGCAAGTGTTTTGGCTTGGTCTTATTAAATTTGTACCAAGTTTGCCAGTGTTTTGGCATGGTCTTAGGAAGTTTGTTCCAAGTTTGCAAGTGTTTTGGCATGGTCTTATAAAATGTGTACCAAGTTTGCAAGTGTTTTGGCATGGTCTTAGGAAGTTTGTTCCAAGTTTGCAAGTGTTTTGGCATGGTCTAAGGAAGTTTGTTCCAAGTTTGCAAGTGTTTTGGCATGGTCTTATTAAATTTGTTCCAAGTTTGCAAGTGTTTTGGCATGGTCTTATTAAATTTGTACCAAGTTTGCAAGTGTTTTGGCATGGTCTTATTAAATTTGTACCAAGTTTGCAAGTGTTTTGGCATGGTCTTAGGAAGTTTGTTCCAAGTTTGCAAGTGTTTGGCATGGTCTTAGTAAATTTGTACCAAGTTTGCAAGTGTTTTGGCATGGTCTTATTAAATTTGTACCAAGTTTGCAAGTGTTTTGGCATGGTCTTATTAAATTTGTACCAAGTTTGCAAGTGTTTTGGCATGGTCTTATTAAATTTGTTCCAAGTTTGCAAGTGTTTTGGCTTGGTCTTATTAAATTTGTACCAAGTTTGCCAGTGTTTTGGCATGGTCTTAGGAAGTTTGTTCCAAGTTTGCAAGTGTTTTGGCATGGTCTTATAAAATGTGTACCAAGTTTGCAAGTGTTTTGGCATGGTCTTAGGAAGTTTGTTCCAAGTTTGCAAGTGTTTTGGCATGGTCTAAGGAAGTTTGTTCCAAGTTTGCAAGTGTTTGGCATGGTCTAAGGAAGTTTGTTCCATTTTTGCAAGTGTTTTGGAATGGTCTTATTAAATGTGTACCAAGTTTGCAAGTGTTTTGGCTTGGTCTTATTAAATTTGTACCAAGTTTGCAAGTGTTTTGGCATGGTCTAAGGAAATTTGTTCCATTTTTGCAAGTGTTTTTGCATGGTCTTATTAAATGTGTACCAAGTTTGCAAGTGTTTTGGCATGGTCTTAGGAAGTTTGTTCCAAGTTTGCAATTGTTTGGCATGGTCTTATTAAATTTGTACCAAGTTTGCAAGTGTTTTGGCATGGTCTTAGGAAGTTTGTTCCAAGTTTGCAAGTGTTTGGCATGGTCTTAATAATTTTGTACCAAATTTGCAAGTGTTTTGGCATGGTCTTATTAAATTTGTACCAAGTTTGCAAGTGTTTTGGCATTGTGTTATTAAATTTGTACCAAGTTTGCAAGTGTTTTGGCATGGTCTAAGGAGGTTTGTTCCATTTTTGCAAGTGTTTGGCATGGTCTTGTTAAATTTGTACCAAGTTTGCAAGAGTTTTGGCATGGTCTTAGGAAGTTTGTTCCAAGTTTGCAAGTGTTTGGCATGGTCTTAGTAAATTTGTACCAAGTTTGCAAGTGTTTTGGCATGGTCTTGTTAAATTTGTACCAAGTTTGCAAGTGTTTTGGCATGGTCTTATTAAATTTGTACCAAGTTTGCAAGTGTTTTGGCCTGGTCTTATTAAATTTGTACCAAGTTTGCAAGTGTTTTGGCATGGTCTTATTAAATTTGTTCCAAGTTTGCAAGTGTTTTGGCTTGGTCTTATTCAATTTGTACCAAGTTTGCAAGTGTTTTGGTATGGTCTAAGGAAGTTTGTTTCATTTTTGCAAGTGTTTTGGCATGGTCTTATTAAATGTGTACCAAGTTAGCAAGTGTTTTGGCATGGTCTTATTAAATTTGAACCAAGTTTGCAAGTGTTTTGGCATGGTCTTATTAAATTTGTACCAAGTTTGCAAGTGTTTTGACATGGTCTTTTTAAATTTGTACCAAGTTTGCAAGTGTTTTGGCTTGGTCTTATTAAATTTGAACGAAGTTTGCAAGTGTTTTGGCATGGTCTTAGGAAGTTTGTTCCAAGTTTGCAAGTGTTTTGGCATGGTCTTATTAAATTTGTACCAAGTTTGCAAGTGTTTTGGCATGGTCTTATTAAATTTGTACCAAGTTTGCAAGTGTTTTGGCATGGTCTTATTACATTTGTACCAAGTTTGCAAGTGTTTTGGCATGGTCTTGTTAAATTTGTACCAAGTTTGCAAGTGTTTTGGCATGGTCTTATTAAATTTGTACCAAGTTTGCAAGTGTTTTGGCATGGTCTTATTACATTTTTACCAAGTTTGCAAGTGTTTTGGCATGGTCTTGTTAAGTTTGTACCAAGTTTGCAAGTGTTTTGGCATGCTCTTGTTAAATTTGTACCAAGTTTGCAAGTGTTTTGGCATGGTCTTATTAAATTTGTACCAGGTTTGCAAGTGTTTTGGCATGGTCTTATTAAATTTGTACCAAGTTTGCAAGTGTTTTGGCATGGTCTTATTAAATTTGTACCAAGTTTGCAAGTGTTTTGGCATGGTCTTATTACATTTGTACCAAGTTTGCAAGTGTTTTGGCATGGTCTTGTTAAATTTGTACCAAGTTTGCAAGTGTTTTGGCATGGTCTTATTAAATTTGTACCATCTGTCAGAGTCGTGTTGACAGGTGCAGTTGAGATTTGTGTGGGCTCCAGATAATTGTGTTATTATTGCATGAAATGAAAGGATATTCTCCGGACAGATCATCGATAATTGTGTCTAACGTTATTAAGTGTCTGTCCAAGTGTTTATTTTTGTGTGAATGTTTACGGGCGCGCCAGATAACGGGTTTTTGTAAAGCCGTGTTTTGGCGGGCACGCTATAGCGTCACCTGTTTGTCGTACATGTACAGGTAAGTACGGTGTTCGGACTGTTTTATGTGTATGTGCGCGGGCGTCCCTTGGTGAGGCTTGGCCCGGAAATTTTGATACGGTCATGGAGCAGCAAAACTGTGCGAAATGTTCCAAGGCCGTAGTTGAAAGTGAGGACCCGGTAGTTTGTAAAGGAGAGTGTGGTGGTGTCTTTCACCGTCGCTGTACCTCCTTAAAAAAATCGGAGTTTAAATTGTTGAAAGACAATCTAAACTTATGTTTTCGATGTGACGCTTGCATCACAAAAGAACCGCCGGGAAAGAATGCGGACAAGAACTCTGGTGGTGGTATTTGTACCATGGATCGTTTGAACGAAATGTTCAAAAAGTTCGAAGTAAAAATGAGTAAGAGATTAGAAAAAGATTTGCAATCTTTGAGAGAGGATCTAAAAAAAGAAAAGGATAGCGGGTTGCACGCATCATCGCACGGTAGTAGTAGTGTTGACAAGCGTCGGCCCAATGAGCCAGATTTGCTGGAGAGAACCGTTGACGAACCGAGCGTGGTGGTGCAACCAAAATTGGCCGCTCCTACTACGGTCTCAATCTCTTCTCCGTTTGAAAAATCTACGGCAAAAAAAACCGGTGATTCGTCGACTTGGTCTAAAGTGGTCAAAGAAAAATTGACAAATGGTCGTAACAGCTCTGTTTCGACCATAGTAAAACAATTTGACGCAGGTAATTTTGTAAAAGTGTTACCAGCACCAGCGCCCGTTAGTAGTCAGTCGGACCAACAGCAAAGGCGACTGGTAATCATTCCGAAAGCCAGTCAATCTTGCGCTGTGACAAGGACCGACATACGGACTAAGGTGGATCCTAGGCGTCATCAGCTTTCGGACTTCCGCAACGGTGGTGAGGGCCAAATTTCGGTGAAAGTTCCTCTTGGCGAGAGCTTGAACACCGTAAAAGAAAGATTAGGTACAGCACTTGGTAATGCATACTCTATTTCACTGCCTCTGGCAAGGATGAAATTAGTGGGTATGACTGAAGACTACACAGATACGGAATTGGTAGACTACCTCAAAACTCAAAATGAGGGAATTCCGTGGTCTCATGTCAAGGTCTTAAAAAAATATGAGAACAAGTTGCTTAAATACGAAAGGTTTAATGCAATTATGGATATTGATGAGGAATCAGCTCGGTGTCTTGAAAGCCGGAACATGGTTAGGATTGGGTTCGATTCTTGTCGTATGCACCCAGTGGTCAGGATTTTGCGATGTTTTAAATGTGGACAATTTGGGCACATAACTAATGACTGTAAAAATGAGTTGGCTTGTTCGAAATGCGGAGACAAACACAAGACAGCAATTTGTAAGTCTGTTGTTTTTAAGTGTGTCAACTGCGAACAGGCTAATAATTTAAAAAACAGTAATCTTGATACAAAACACGCCACATATAGCAATGCATGTCCAATTTTCCAACAAGAGTTTGACAAAAGAAAGAAGTCTTCGCAATAGCAAATTGGTTTGGATAATGTTCGGCAGTATGAAATATTGTATATGAATATTGCTGGGCTGCCAGCCAACTATGCAATGTTGCGAACGACAATAGAAAAAGTTAAGCCATTGTTGGTTCTGGTTACCGAAACTCATATTACGGAGGTTGAGGCTTTTGATCAGTTTCACATACCGGGATACCGTGTCGAATCTTGTTTGTCTAACTCGCGACACACTGGGGGAGTTGCAATATATGCCAGAGACTCGGTTGTATTCAAAGTTCTATTAAATGAAATGCAAGAACGCAACTGGTTTTTGGGTATTGCGGTTGCTCGCGGTGTGATGGCGGCGAACTATGGAGTTGTGTATCATTCTCCTAGTTCCAGTGACTCTGGGTTCGTGAGTATTCTGGAGGGGTGGCTGGACAGATTCATCGATTTCAATAAACGTAGTATTGTGTTAGGTGACTTTAATATCGACTGGTTGAACACTGAAAAGTCGGTTCCCTTAAAAAGAGCAATGGAAGCAGTCAACATGAAACAACTGGTTAACCAACCGACTCGCATCACGAGGTTGAGTAGGACCTTGATTGATCATGTGTACTGCAGTTTCGAATCAGTGTCCGTTACTACGGTGCCGGCTTTCAAGATAAGTGATCATGAGACTCTGGGGTTGAGCCTTCATAATGAGCAATCCGTAATTGTCCAAAAACGTATTTTTTGTTTGGCCGGATACTCTAAAACATCTCTTTGTAATTCTGTTACAGAGGGTTTGCAGGGGACAATATCCGGCTTTAATGAAACGGCTAAAAAATTGTGGGAATCTCTGGAGAACGCCATGAAAAGCTTTACAGAGGAGCGAACTATTACCTGTAGAAATTCGAACAAGTGGTACAACTCAGATCTGGCAAGGCTTAAGAAAAGAAGGGACCTTGCCTACAAAAAGTTCTTGAGAACAAACATTTCTCAACAGTGGTGGGAATACACCGCTCTGAGGAATGAATACACCATGCGTTTGAAAGAAACAAGGCAACAGTTCTTCAGTAGCCAGATCAGGGACCATCAAGGTAATAGCAGGGAACTATGGAAAATCCTCAAGTCTATGCTCAAACCAGATGATAAACCTGGCTTGAGTGTGACATTTGAAGGATGTGCCATTTTTGAGGAAAGCACCATTGCTGAAAGATTCAACACTTTTTTTGTCAACAGTGTCAACTCTATTCACCAAAGCATTCCTTCTGTGGCTGAACCTTTGGCATTGAGATCAGGTAGTAACCCAAGTCAGAAGTTCAGGTTTGAACCAATTTCGATTGATAAACTCAAATCGATTTGTTGTAGCTTAGAAAACAAGGCTGGAATCAGCAAAGTGAATGCTCAGGTGCTGCGGGACTGCTTCCATGTAGTTGGGGGAGTCTTTCTTTCGGTGATTAACCAATCACTGGAGGGGGGTTTCTTTCCTGACTCATGGAAGGAGTCTCTAGTAGTACCAATTCCTAAAGTGACAGGGGCCACCAATGCGGAGGATTTTCGTCCGATTAACATGCTTCATATACTTGAAAAGGTGTTGGAACTTGTTGTCAAAGAACAACTTGTCCAGTATCTTGACAGGTATAACTTGCTGGTAGAGGAACAGTCGGGCTATAGAGAAGGACATTCTTGTGAGTCTGCGCTGAACCTTTTATTAGCTAAGTGGAAGGGGTTAATGGAGCGTAAACAACCAATTGTTGCTGTGTTTTTGGATCTTAAACGGGCGTTTGAGACGATATCGCGACCTTTGTTATTAGAAACGATCAAAAGGTTCGGTATCCAAGGAACTGAGTTCGAATGGTTCGCATCTTATCTTAGTGGAAGAACGCAACGAACGATTTTCATGAACCATTGTTCAAACCCTATCGAAAACACCCTTGGGGTTCCACAAGGAAGTGTTCTTGGTCCAGTGTTGTTTATTATGTATATAAACGATATGAAAAAGGTTTTACAATCATGTGAAATCAATCTTTTCGCGGATGATACAGTCTTGTTTGTCTCGCGGAAGGATATAAAACAGACCGAGGGACTTTTGAATATCGATCTAGATGCCTTAGATGGTTGGTTAAAGTACAGAAAATTGGCCTTGAACATCAAGAAGACCAAATTCATGGTATTGTCCCCAAGACAAAATAATGACCAACTAGCTATTGTCATCAATCAGGAACCAATCGATAGAGTCTCCCAGATGAAATATCTGGGAGTGATATTGGACGAAAGGTTAAATTTCGGGCCTCATATTGACAATGTCACCTCAAAAGTGGCAAAAAAGTGTGGTGTGATAAGTAGATTGAGCAACAATCTGAATTTTTTCGGTAAAGTTCAGCTGTACAAATCTTTAATATCACCACACTTTGATTTTTGTGCATCAATTTTATTTCTCGGCAATCAAGGACAGTTACAAAGACTGCAGAGGTTGCAGAACAGAGTCATGCGAATGGTTCTGTGTTGCGGCTGGTATACTCCGTCGGCTGTCATGCTCGACGTCTTACAATGGATGTCGGTCAAGCAGCGGATAGTGTTCCAAACTGTAGTTTTTATGTATAAAATTCTAAAAGGCCTGGTACCAGCGTATTTGGGGGGTAGGATTGTGGTTGGGTCTGACGTGCACCGGTATCACACTCGTAATGCCGGTGAGCCGAGACTTCCCAGCTATCTGTCCGGGAACGCCCGAAATTCGTTGTTCTTCAAAGGTTTACAATGTTACAACAGGATGCCGAGAGAGATTAAACAAGCTCAAAATCTAAGGGAATTCAAACGCCTTTGCGCCGTATATGTGAAGCGGGTAGTCTGACGCTGTACTTGGATGTTGTAATGTACTTATGTAAATGTTGTAGTTACTGAGCCCGTAGTATTGTATTTGTCAACATGGTCTTTGATTATGGTGATGATAAGAAAAAAAATGAATAGGGATTTTTTAATTTAACTTAATTAAATGAAAGAGTCTACATAGCTTTGAGACACGCGCGCGTTAATGAGGACAATTGGTGGACATGGCTGTACGAAAAGAACTAGTAGTATCAACTCGCAGTAGTTGGGTCCCTTTTGGTTCTTTATGGTGGCACCACATTATCAACCAATGGTAACTGTGGGTGTGAACTTCTAACAGAGCAAAAATACCCTTTTACACTCCGGAGAGTGGTGCCTCGTTAACCTTGGGGGGCTCGGCGATTCACCTTCCGCGGTGATTGTTCGGGACCGTTGTATGCAAGGAACAGGATCAGGTCCCTTAAGTAGTGCTGCCTAGTTTCACCACATTATCATCCATTGATAACTGGCGGTGTAAACGGAAACAGTACGAAAATACCTACCTTACTCCGGAAAGTGGTCCCCTTTTGCTAGATGGGAAATCTAAGATGTACCTCTTTGTGCAATTGATGGCGACCGTTGTACGAATGGAACAGAGTTTAATGCGAACGTTCTTGAGAGTAATGCCCCAACGCCCCCTCTCGTTTGGTGATATACATTTAATATCTTAAGATACCTTCGTCCTTCTCAAACCTGTGTAGGGGTAAGTGGTGGGACTTATCATCATCATCATCATTTAAATTTGTACCAAGTTTGCAAGTGTTTTGGCATGGTCTTATTAAATTTGTTCCAAGTTTGCAAGTGTTTTGGCTTGGTCTTATTAAATTTGTACCAGGTTGGCAAGTGTTTTGGCATGGTTTTATTAAATTTGTACCAAGTTTGCAAGTGTTTTGGCTTGGTCTTATTAAATTTGTACCAGGTTTGCAAGTGTTTTGGCATGGTCTTATTAAATTTGTACCAAGTTTGCAAGTGTTTTGGCATGGTCTTATTAAATTTGTACCAAGTTTGCAAGTGTTTTGGCATGGTCTTATTACATTTGTACCAAGTTTGCAAGTGTTTTGGCATGGTCTTGTTAATTTGTACCAAGTTTGCAAGTGTTTTGGCATGGTCTTATTAAATTTGTACCAAGTTTGCAAGTGTTTTGGCATGGTCTTATTAAATTTGTTCCAAGTTTGCAAGTGTTTTGGCTTGGTCTTATTAAATTTGTACCAGGTTTGCAAGTGTTTTGGCATGGTTTTATTTAATTTGTACCAAGATTGCAAGTGTTTTGGCTTGGTCTTATTAAATTTGTACCAGGTTTGCAAGTGTTTTGGCATGGTTTTATTAAATTTGTACCAAGTTTGCAAGTGTTTTGGCATGGTCTTATTAAATTTGTACCAAGTTTGCAAGTGTTTTGGTATGGTCTTAATAAATTTGTACCAAGTTTGCAAGTGTTTTGGCATGGTCTTATTAAATATGTACCAAGTTTGCAAGTGTTTTGGCATGGTCTTATTAATTTTGTACCAAGTTTGCAAGTGTTTTGGCATGGTCTTAGGAAGTTTGTTCCAAGTTTGCAAGTGTTTTGGCATGGTCTTATTAAATTTGTACCAAGTTTGCAAGTGTTTTGGCATTTCATTTCATTTCATTTCATTTTTATTTACAAAGTTCGCCATTTAGGCTTAACAAGATAAAAAAACTTATTTGCTAGTGAGGGAAGAGGGAGTTACAAAAGAAGGGGAAAAAAAAGGAGGGGAAAATAACGAAAAACTAATAATAAAAAATAAGAATAAAGGACGTAGGACGGGATTAAAGGATGGAATCGAGGAGAAGAGAACGGAAGCGATCGGGGGAGGTGTTGAAGTCGAACAGACCGCTCGCCTCGTTAAAGGCCGAAAGGGCACGTAAGAACGGATCGCACTGACCGAAGCGAGATCGACGGGGCGGAATAAGGAAAGGAGGTCTGTCTCGCAAATGGTGGGACGGAGCGTAGAACGGAAGAGAGGCAAGGATACAAGGAGCGTCAATGTTGTCGTGAAGGAGATTGGCGACAAAAAGCGCTTTAGCCATGGAGAGGCGATCCTCGACCAAAGGGAGGCGAAGCATACGGCAGCGAATGCGATAGGGAGGGCAAACAGAGGAGGATGCACCAAGAAAGCGCCGAATGGCGCACCTAGTGAACCTTCTCTGAACCCCCTCAAGGCGGCTCAAGGCTGTGCTGCCGGCGGGGGTCCACACCACACTAGCATACTCCAGTATAGGCCTAACCCAGCAACAGAAAAGTGCCCTAAGACACAAGGGATCCCGAACCTCAGACGCCATGCGGGTCACAAAACCGAGGGCTCTGTTGGCCCTGGACATGACGTCGTCCAGTTGCGGGGCGAAGGAGAGGGAGTCATCTAGGAGAACTCCAAGGTCCTTAATGGAAGACACCCTAGGAAGAGGGGAGCCACCGAGAGTGTAGTTCCAAATAAGCTTGGAGCTAGACCGGCAGAAGGATATTACACAACACTTAGGAGGACAGAGGGAAAGCCCATTCGAGGCACTCCAATCGACAAAGACATCAATAGCACGTTGAAGGGCAAGAGCATCGTGAGAGGACGAAATCGGGAGCAGGAATTTAATATCGTCGGCATATAGTAGGAAATAGTCAGGAGGCAGCACGAAGGAGCAGTCATTGATGAAGAGGGAGAAGAGGAGAGGACTAAGGGTGCTGCCTTGTGGGACCCCGGAAAGAGTCGGAATGGGATTAGAGAAGGATACACCGACCCTCACCAGGGAGGACCGGTTTGAGAGGAAGGATTTGATCCAGGATATGAGGGGGTTGCCAATACCTAACCAAATAAGTTTAGCAACGAGAAGAGAGTGGGGGATACAGTCAAACGCAGCACTGAAGTCAGTGTATATTACGTCAACTTGGCCCCCCGAGGAGATACTAGGGTAGACGTGTAACATCAGGGACATAAGGTTGGAAGTTGTGGATCTTTTGGGCATAAAGCCATGTTGGAAGGGAGATATATAAGGGTTTACAATAGGGAGTAGATAGGAGTGAATGATGTATTCCAATTCCTTGGATACAGCACACAGGATAGAAATGCCACGATAGTTGGAGGCGGACTGACGGCATCCCTTCTTGTGGATCGGGACCAGGAAAGCAGACTTCCACTCCAAGGGGAAAGTGCCCTCCCTCAACGATCTCTGGAAGAGACGTGAGAGAATAGGAGCAAAAGAATGCATGCAGCCCTTCAACACAGAAGCAGGAATACCATCCGGACCGGGAGAGAAGGAGTGCTTCAGCTTCTTTAGCGCCGAAAGGACAGTTTGCTCATCGCAGGGGACGTCACAACAAGAGAGAACGTTACACGGAGTGAAGGATAGAGCACGGGGAGACAGGGTAACGGACGAGGCTGGGTCAACGAACACAGAAGAGAAATGCTTAGCAAATAGTTCGCTCATCCCAAATGGAGAGGAGGCTGTTTCGTCACCAAGGGATAAGGAAGAGGGGAGAGAGGAGACGCCCCGACGAGCGTTCGCAAAACGCCAGAACGACCTTGGATCGAGCGTGAAGCGCGTCTGGACCCTGGATAGGTATCGCTTGTACCTCGCACGGTTGTAAATGCGGTAGGCAGTCGAGGCATACTTGAAGATGCGACGGTGAAACAGCGAGCGCGAGCGATGATAGGCGCGCGCAGCCCTTCTGGCATCGGCCCTCAACGCGCGGAGATGTCTGTCGGCCCAAACGGGATTAGGAGGGGGCGAGGCAGGAGGACAACACAGAGGAAGAAAGGATGAGGAAATGTTCTTAAAATTAGACACTGCAGCATTGATGTCCGTGGCTGACTCCAAAAACGACCAGTCGACGGTCGCAAGGAGGTTAGTCAATTTGGCGTAGTCACACATTTTGAATAAAAGTCCATGAGGACCGGAAACACGGCGACGAGAAGGCATCTGGGCTGAGGCAAGAGGAGGGATGACCATCTCCAGCGCGGGATGGTTGGTGTCCTCCTTAACAAGAGGCATCGGGGAGGAGGTCACCCACGATAGTGCAGCAATTTCGTCCGAGTTTGTTAGGATGAGATCCAGCTGCCGGTTTAGCGAGTTCGACACCCCGGAGATCTGGGTCAAGCCGTTAAGTGCCAGTCCATCCACAAAGGACAGGGTGGCCGAAGAGCACGAGGACGGCAGGTGGTGATCGCCGGAAGGTAGCCACGAGATACCGGGCATGTTGAAATCGCCGAACAGGAGCAGGCGATCGTTCGGAGAAAGCCGATCGGTCATCCACGATATGCACTCGTGCAATGTGTCGATGACGGAGAGCAGCGCGCAGCGATCGGGCGGTAGATATACCGCTCCCAGGTAAATGGTGCCAGACCGATATTGAACGCGTACCCACAGTAGTTCCAGCGCTGAGAACGGGTGCGGCACACGAGCCATACACAAAGTAGTTGAGCTCGCGATAAGCACGCCGCCACCACGCTGGCGAGAGCTGTTGGCAGCATCGCGATCGCATCGTTCAACATCGAAACTGTCGTCGAACAACATAGCAGAGGTAAGATCGTCGCCAAGCCAAGTCTCGGTAAGGATGACGATATCGAAGGTGGCCGCGGAAACGGCCAACCGAAAGTCATCCTTCTTGGTACGGAGACCACGAACATTTTGGTAGTACACGTGCACCGCGTGAGTACGTGTGGCGGAGCTGGTGGTGGTCGTTAGCGGTACTGTGTTTACGTTCGCGGAGTGCGTTGGTGATGAGTGATGTAGTGTAGGTGGCGGTGGTGATGACGGTGGCGGTATTGATGGTGATGAGTGATGTAGTGTAGGTGGCGGTGGTGATGACGGTGGCGGTATTGATGGTTCAGGTGACAAACATGGTTGTGGCGGCGGTGGTGGTAATGGTGACAGCGATGGATGTAGCGTCAGTGATGGCGGAGGATGAACACGCGAGAGCGGATCGAGATGGTGAGAAGCACGGTGAGATGAGCATCACGCACCCGTGTTACATCCCGGCTCATCCACATCCGGGGCAGGTACGGGTGAGGTCCGGTCATCGCCAGAGGCTCGCAGCGAGATTGTGTCGAGCATTTTCCTCCGTCCGTAGTCAGCAAACTCGCGGAAAACAATGCCACATGGCCAGGTGTTGGGGGACAGAGCCTTATCGCGGCAATCGGGCGCCAAACCAACTTTGAAGGACACAAAGTTGAGCGTGCCCACATCATGCCCCCTGGCAACCAGTAACGTGACGGACGCCTCGGTTACTTCCAGGCGTTCCTTCACAAATGCCTCGACCTCGGCTGCCGAGACCGAAGGGGCGATGCGCGTCAGGTAAAGCCAGAATTTTTCGCTGGCCGGTGGCACCGTCTGAATTGCGCAATTCGATGATCCAGCGGTTCCGGTGATTAGCGGGGGAAGGTCCTTGGCGGGGGGAGATCGATCCACGAGCCGACGTTTTGGTGCGTTCGACACCCCAGCAGCGTGAGAGGATGACGGCAGCGATCCTCTCCATGCCGGAGTCACCGGCGCGGGCTGAGAGCCGATCACCGAAGCCTGATGAGAGAAAGAAGGGCGGGAGCACTGGGCTGCAAGAGCGGCTCTCACTTCACCAATCAGCTCATCTCTCAGACCGGAGAAGGAGACGGCCAGCTCAGCTGATAGGGAGCTTCTCAGCGTCTTGGCGTCTTCATCGGTGATATCGAGCAATGGTCGTTTTCCAGCCAATCTTTCTTCCGTGCACGGCTTGCAAAGCCAAAGCAATTGGGCGTTACGCCTGAGCTCCTTGGCAGCCTCCCTGGACAGGCCCATGCAGGCCGAGTGGAATTTCGTGCAACAGGAACCGTCACACGATAAATCGTCCGCTCCAGTGGGCAGGCTGCACACACCGCACGACGACGCACTTGCTGAGGCCATTGAACCAAGCACAACACGATAAAAGGGTATTGGGTAAGGTTCAGAAATCGCGATATTTAAGTAAGCGAGCGAAGCGAGCGACTTTATGTGAAAGGACGACTTTTAACACGATATACTTTATTTTTAGCGGAGCTCCACCAGAACACGACCGGCGTCAGCGAGATGACAGATGTGAAAAAGGCATGGTCTCATTAAATTTGTACCAAGTTTATTACTGTTTTGGCATGGTTTTATTAAATTTGTACCAAGTTTGCAAGTGTTTTGGCATGGTCTTATTAAATTTGTACCAAGTTTGCAAGTGTTTTGGTATGGTCTTATTAAATTTGTACCAAGTTTGCAAGTGTTTTGCCATGGTCTTATTAAATATGTACCAAGTTTGCAAGTGTTTTGGCATGGTCTTATTAATTTTGTACCAAGTTTGCAAGTGTTTTGGCATGGTCTTAGGAAGTTTGTTCCAAGTTTGCAAGTGTTTTGGCATGGTCTTATTAAATTTGTACCAAGTCGGCAATTGTTTTGGCATGGTCTTATTAAATTTGTACCAAGTTTATTACTGTTTTGGCATGGTCTTATTAAATTTGTACCAAGTTTGCAAGTGTTTTGGCATGGTCTTTGGAAGTTTGTTCCAAGTTTGCAAGTGTTTGGCATGGTCTTAGTAAATTTGTACCAAGTTTGCAAGTGTTTTGGCATGGTCTTATTAAATTTGTACCAAGTTTGCAAGTGTTTTGGCATGGTCTTATTAAATTTGTACCAAGTTTGCAAGTGTTTTGGCTTGGTCTTATTAAATTTTAACCAAGTTTGCAAGTGTTTTGGCATGGTCTTAGGAAGTTTGTTCCAAGTTTGTAAGTGTTTGGCATGGTCTTATTAAATTTGTACCAAGTTTGCAAGTGTTTTGGCATAGTCTTATTAAATTTTTACCAAGTTTGCAAGTGTTTTGGCATGGTCTTAGGAAGTTTGTTCCAAGTTTGCAAGTGTTTGGCATGGTCTTATTAAATTTGTACCAAGTTTGCAAGTGTTTTGGCATGGTCTTATTAAATTTGTACCAAGTTTGCAAGTGTTTTGGCTTGGTCTAATTAAATTTGAACCAAGTTTGCAAGTGTTTTGGCATGGTCTTAGGAAGTTTGTTCCAAGTTTGCAAGTGTTTTGGCATGGTCTTATTAAATTTGTACCAAGTTTGCAAGTGTTTTGGCATGGTCTTATTAAATTTGTACCAAGTTTGCAAGTGTTTTGGCATGGTCTTATTAAATTTGTACCAAGTTTGCAAGTGTTTTGGTATGGTCTTATTAAATTTGTACCAAGTTTGCAAGTGTTTTGGCATGGTCTTATTAAATTTGTACCAAGTTTGCAAGTGTTTTGGCATGGTCTTAGGAAGTTTGTTCCAAGTTTGCAAGTGTTTTGGCATGGTCTTATTAAATTTGTACCAAGTTTGCAAGTGTTTTTGGATGGTCTTATTAAAATTGTACCAAGTTTGCAAGTGTTTTGGCATGGTCTTAGGAAGTTTGTTCCAAGTTTGCAAGTGTTTGGCATGGTCTTATTAAATTTGTACCAAGTTTGCAAGTGTTTTGCATGGTCTTATTAAATTTGTACCAAGTTTGCAAGTGTTTTGGTATGGTGTTAGGAAGTTTGTTCCAAGTTTGCAAGTGTTTGGCATGGTCTTATTAAATTTGTACCAAGTTTGCAAGTGTTTTTAAATGGTCTTATTAAATTTGTTCCAAGTTTGCAAGTGTTTGGCATGGTCTTCTTAAATTTTTACCAAGTTTGCAAGTGTTTTTGCATGGTCTTATTAAATTTGTACCAAGTTTGCAAGTGTTTTGGCATGGTCTTAGGAAGTTTGTTCGAAGTTTGCAAGTGTTTGGCATCGTCTTAATAAATTTGTACCAAGTTTGCAAGTGTTTTGGCATGGTCTTATTAAATTTGTACCAAGTTTGCAAGTGTTTTGGCATGGTCTTAGGAAGTTTGTTCCAAGTTTGCAAGTGTTTTGGCATGGTCTTATTAAAATTGTACCAAGTTTGCAAGTGTTTTTGGATGGTCTTATTAAAATTGTACCAAGTTTGCAAGTGTTTTGGCATGGTCTTAGGAAGTTTGTTCCAAGTTTGCAAGTGTTTGGCATGGTCTTATTAAATTTGTACCAAGTTTGCAAGTGTTTTGGCATGGTCTTATTAAATTTGTACCAAGTTTGCAAGTGTTTTGGTATGGTGTTAGGAAGTTTGTTCCAAGTTTGCAAGTGTTTGGCATGGTCTTATTAAATTTGTACCAAGTTTGCAAGTGTTTTTAAATGGTCTTAGGAAGTTTTTTACAAGTTTGCAAGTGTTTGGCATGGTCTTCTTAAATTTGTACCAAGTTTGCAAGTGTTTTTGCATGGTCTTATTAAATTTGTACCAAGTTTGCAAGTGTTTTGGCATGGTCTTAGGAAGTTTGTTCGAAGTTTGCAAGTGTTTGGCATCGTCTTAATAAATTTGTACCAAGTTTGCAAGTGTTTTGGCATGGTCTTATTAAATTTGTACCAAGTTTGCAAGTGTTTTGGCATGGTCTTATTAAATTTGTACCAAGTTTGCAAGTGTTTTGGCATGGTCTTAGGAAGTTTTTTCCAAGTTTGCAAGTGTTTTGGCATGGTCTTATTAAATTTGTACCAAGTTTGCAAGTGTTTTGGCATGGTCTTGTTAAATTTGTACCACGTTTGCAAGTGTTTTGGCATGGTCTAATTAAACTTGTTCCAAGTTTGCATGTGTTTAGGCTTGGTCTTATTAAATTTGTACCAAGTTTGCAAGTGTTTTGGCATGGTTTTATTAAATTTGTACCAAGTTTGCAAGTGTTTTGGCATGGTGTTATTAAATTTGTACCAAGTTTGCAAGTGTTCTGGCATGGTCTTATTAAATTTGTAACAAGTTTGCAAGTGTTTTGGCATGGTCTTATTTAATTTGTACCAAGTTTGCAAGTGTTTTGATATGGTCTTATTAAATTTGTACCAAGTTTGCAAGTGTTTTGGCATGGTCTTATTAAATATGTACCAAGTTTGCAAGTGTTTTGGCATGGTCTTATTAATTTTGTACCAAGTTTGCAAGTGTTTTGGCATGGTCTTAGGAAGTTTGTTCCAAGTTTGCAAGTGTTTTGGCATGGTCTTATTAAATTTTTACCAAGTTTGCAAGTGTTTTGGCATGGTCTTGTTAAATTTGTACCAAGTTTGCAAGTGTTTTGGTATGGTCTTATTAAATTTGTACCAAGTTTGCAAGTGTTTGGCATGGTCTTATTAAATTTGTTCCAAGTTTGCAAGTGTTTGGCATGGTCTTATTAAATTTGTACCAAGTTTGCAAGTGTTTTTAAATGGTCTTAGGAAGTTTGTTACAAGTTTGCAAGTGTTTGGCATGGTCTTCTTAAATTTGTACCAAGTTTGCAAGTGTTTTGGCAAGGTCTTATTAAATATGTACCAAGTTTGCAAGTGTTTTGGCATGGTCTTATTAATTTTGTACCAAGTTTGCAAGTGTTTTGGCATGGTCTTAGGAAGTTTGTCCCAAGTTTGCAAGTGTTTTGTCATAGTCTTATTAATTTGTACAAGTTTGCAAGTGTTTTGGCATGGTCTTAAAAAGTTTGTTCCAAGTTTGCAAGTGTTTGGCATGGTCTTAGTAAAATTGTACCAAGTTTGCAAGTGTTTGGCATGGTCTTAGGAGTTTGTTCCAAGTTTGCAAGTGTTTGGCATGGTCTTCTTAAATTTGTACCAAGTTTGCAAGTGTTTTGGCATGGTCTTAGGAAGTTTGTTCGAAGTTTGCAAGCGTTTGGTATCGTCTTATAAAATTTGTACCAAGTTTGCAAGTGTTTTGGCATGGTCTTATTAAATTTGTACCAAGTTTGCAAGTGTTTTGGCATGGTCTTAGGAAGTTTTTTCCAAGTTTGCAAGTGTTTTGGCATGGTCTTAATAAATTTGTACCAAGTTTGCAAGGGTTTTGGCATGGTCTTATTAAATTTGTTCCAAGTTTGCAAGTGTTTTGGCTTGGTCTTATGAAATTTGTACCAGGTTTGCAAGTGTTTTGGCATGGTTTTATTAAATTTGTACCAAGTTTGCAAGTGTTTTGGCTTGGTTTTATTAAATTTGTACCAGGTTTGCAAGTGTTTTGGCATGGTTTTATTAAATTTGTACCAAGTTTGCAAGTGTTTTGGCATGGTCTTGTTAAATTTGTACCAAGTTTGCAAGTGTTTTGGCATGGTCTTATTAAATTTGTACCAAGTTTGCAAGTGTTTTGGCATGGTCTTATTAAATTTTTTCCAAGTTTGCAAGTGTTTTGGCTTGGTCTTATTAAATTTGTACCAGGTTTGCAAGTGTTTTGGCATGGTTTTATTAAATTTGTACCAAGTTTGCAAGTGTTTTGGCTTGGTCTTATTAAATTTGTACCAGGTTTGCAAGTGTTTTGGCATGGTTTTATTAAATTTGTACCAATTTTGCAAGTGTTTTGGCATGGTCTTATTAAATTTGTACCAAGTTTGCAAGTGTTTTGGTATGGTCTTAATAAATTTGTACCAAGTTTGCAAGTGTTTTGGCATGGTCTCATTAAATATGTACCAAGTTTGCAAGTGTTTTGGCATGGTCTTATTAATTTTGTACCAAGTTTGCAAGTGTTTTGGCATGGTCTTAGGAAGTTTGTTCCAAGTTTGCAAGTGTTTTGGCATGGTCTTATTAAATTTGTACCAAGTTTGCAAGTGTTTTGGCATTTCATTTCATTTCATTTCATTTTTATTTACAAAGTTCGCCATTTAGGCTTAACAAGATAAAAAAACTTATATGCTAGTGAGGGAAGAGGGAGTTACAAAAGAAGGGGAAAAAAAAATAGGAGGGGAAAATAACGAAAAACTAATAATAAAAAATAAGAATAAAGGACGTAGGACGGGATTAAAGGATGGAATCGAGGAGAAGAGAACGGAAGCGATCGGGGGAGGTGTTGAAGTCGAACAGACCGCTCGCCTCGTTAAAGGCCGAAAGGGCACGTAAGAACGGATCGCACTGACCGAAGCGAGATCGACGGGGCGGAATAAGGAAAGGAGGTCTGTCTCGCAAATGGTGGGACGGAGCGTAGAACGGAAGAGAGGCAAGGATACAAGGAGCGTCAATGTTGTCGTGAAGGAGATTGGCGACAAAAAGCGCTTTAGCCATGGAGAGGCGATCCTCGACCAAAGGGAGGCGAAGCATACGGCAGCGAATGCGATAGGGAGGGCAAACAGAGGAGGATGCACCAAGAAAGCGCCGAATGGCGCACCTAGTGAACCTTCTCTGAACCCCCTCAAGGCGGCTCAAGGCTGTGCTGCCGGCGGGGTACCACACCACACTAGCATACTCCAGTATAGGCCTAACCCAGCAACAGAAAAGTGCCCTAAGACACAAGGGATCCCGAACCTCAGACGCCATGCGGGTCACAAAACCGAGGGCTTTGTTGGCCCTGGACATGACGTCGTCCAGTTGCGGGGCGAAGGAGAGGGAGTCATCTAGGAGAACTCCAAGGTCCTTAATGGAAGACACCCTAGGAAGAGGGGAGCCACCGAGAGTGTAGTTCCAAATAAGCCTGGAGCTAGACCGGCAGAAGGATATTACACAACACTTAGGAGGACAGAGGGAAAGCCCATTCGAGGCACTCCAATCGACAAAGACATCAATAGCACGTTGAAGGGCAAGAGCATCGTGAGAGGACGAAATCGGGAGCAGGAATTTAATATCGTCGGCATATAGTAGGAAATAGTCAGGAGGCAGCACGAAGGAGCAGTCATTGATGAAGAGGGAGAAGAGAAGAGGACTAAGGGTGCTGCCTTGTGGGACCCTGGAAAGAGTCGGAATGGGATTAGAGAAGGATACACCGACCCTCACCAGGGAGGACCGGTTTGAGAGGAAGGATTTGATCCAGGATAGGAGGGGGTTGCCAATACCTAACCAACTAAGTTTAGCAACGAGAAGAGAGTGGGGGATACAGTCAAACGCAGCACTGAAGTCAGTGTATATTACGTCAACTTGGCCCCCCGAGGAGATACTAGGGTAGACGTGTAACATCAGGGACATAAGGTTGGAAGTTGTGGATCTTTTGGGCATAAAGCCATGTTGGAAGGGAGATATATAAGGGTTTACAATAGGGAGTAGATAGGAGTGAATGATGTATTCCAATTCCTTGGATACAGCACACAGGATAGAAATGCCACGATAGTTGGAGGCGGACTGACGGCATCCCTTCTTGTGGATCGGGACCAGGAAAGCAGACTTCCACTCCAAGGGGAAAGTGCCCTCCCTCAACGATCTCTGGAAGAGACGTGAGAGAATAGGAGCAAAAGAATGCATGCAGCCCTTCAACACAGAAGCAGGAATACCATCCGGACCGGGAGAGAAGGAGTGCTTCAGCTTCTTTAGCGCCGAAAGGACAGTTTGCTCATCGCAGGGGACGTCACAACAAGAGAGAACGTTACACGGAGTGAAGGATAGAGCACGGGGAGACAGGGTAACGGACGAGGCTGGGTCAACGAACACAGAAGAGAAATGCTTAGCAAATAGTTCGCTCATCCCAAATGGAGAGGAGGCTGTTTCGTCACCAAGGGATAAGGAAGAGGGGAGAGAGGAGACGCCCCGACGAGCGTTCGCAAAACGCCAGAACGACCTTGGATCGAGCGTGAAGCGCGTCTGGACCCTGGATAGGTATCGCTTGTACCTCGCACGGTTGTAAATGCGGTAGGCAGTCGAGGCATACTTGAAGATGCGACGGTGAAACAGCGAGCGCGAGCGATGATAGGCGCGCGCAGCCCTTCTGGCATCGGCCCTCAACGCGCGGAGATGTCTGTCGGCCCAAACGGGATTAGGAGGGGGCGAGGCAGGAGGACAACACAGAGGAAGAAAGGATGAGGAAATGTTCTTAAAATTAGACACTGCAGCATTGATGTCCGTGGCTGACTCCAAAAACGACCAGTCGACGGTCGCAAGGAGGTTAGTCAATTTGGCGTAGTCACACATTTTGAATAAAAGTCCATGAGGACCGGAAACACGGCGACGAGAAGGCATCTGGGCTGAGGCAAGAGGAGGGATGACCATCTCCAGCGCGGGATGGTGGGTGTCCTCCTTAACAAGAGGCATCGGGGAGGAGGTCACCCACGATAGTGCAGCAATTTCGTCCGAGTTTGTTAGGATGAGATCCAGCTGCCGGTTTAGCGAGTTCGACACCCCGGAGATCTGGGTCAAGCCGTTAAGTGCCAGTCCATCCACAAAGGACCGGGTGGCCGAAGAGCACGAGGACGGCAGGTGGTGATCGCCGGAAGGTAGCCACGAGATACCGGGCATGTTGAAATCGCCGAACAGGAGCAGGCGATCGTTCGGAGAAAGCCGATCGGTCATCCACGATATGCACTCGTGCAATGTGTCGATGACGGAGAGCAGCGCGCAGCGATCGGGCGGTAGATATACCGCTTCCAGGTAAATGGTGCCAGACCGATATTGAACGCGTACCCACAGTAGTTCCAGCGCTGAGAACGGGTGCGGCACACGAGCCATACACAAAGTAGTTGAGCTCGCGATAAGCACGCCGCCACCACGCCGGCGAGAGCTGTTGGCAGCATCGCGATCGCATCGTTCAACATCGAAACTGTCGTCGAACAACATAGCAGAGGTAAGATCGTCGCCAAGCCAAGTCTCGGTAAGGATGACGATATCGAAGGTGGCCGCGGAAACGGCCAACCGAAAGTCATCCTTCTTGGTACGGAGACCACGAACATTTTGGTAGTACACGTGCACCGCGTGAGTACGTGTGGCGGAGCAGGTGGTGGTCGTTAGCGGTACTGTGTTTACGTTCGCGGAGTGCGTTGGTGATGAGTGATGTAGTGTAGGTGGCGGTGGTGATGACGGTGGCGGTATTGATGGTGATGAGTGATGTAGTGTAGGTGGCGGTGGTGATGACGGTGGCGGTATTGATGGTTCAGGTGACAAACATGGTTGTGGTGGCGGTGGTGGTAATGGTGACAGCGATGGATGTAGCGTCAGTGATGGCGGAGGATGAACACGCGAGAGCGGATCGAGATGGTGAGAAGCACGGTGAGATGAGCATCACGCACCCGTGTTACATCCCGGCTCATCCACATCCGGGGCAGGTACGGGTGAGGTCCGCTCATCGCCAGAGGCTCGCAGCGAGATTGTGTCGAGCATTTTCCTCCGTCCGTAGTCAGCAAACTCGCGGAAAACAATGCCACATGGCCAGGTGTTGGGGGACAGAGCCTTATCGCGGCAATCGGGCGCCAAACCAACTTTGAAGGACACAAAGTTGAGCGTGCCCACATCATGCCCCCTGGCAACCAGTAACGTGACGGACGCCTCGGTTACTTCCAGGCGTTCCTTCACAAATGCCTCGACCTCGGCTGCCGAGACCGAAGGGGCGATGCGCGTCAGGAAAAGCCAGAATTTTTCGCTGGCCGGTGGCACCGTCTGAATTGCGCAATTCGATGATCCAGCGGTTCCGGTGATTAGCGGGGGAAGGTCCTTGGCGGGGGGAGATCGATCCACGAGCCGACGTTTTGGTGCGTTCGACACCCCAGCAGCGTGAGAGGATGACGGCAGCGATCCTCTCCATGCCGGAGTCACCGGCGCGGGCTGAGAGCCGATCACCGAAGCCTGATGAGAGAAAGAAGGGCGGGAGCACTGGGCTGCAAGAGCGGCTCTCACTTCACCAATCAGCTCATCTCTCAGACCGGAGAAGGAGACGGCCAGCTCAGCTGATAGGGAGCTTCTCAGCGTCTTGGCGTCTTCATCGGTGATATCGAGCAATGGTCGTTTTCCAGCCAATCTTTCTTCCGTGCACGGCTTGCAAAGCCAAAGCAATTGGGCGTTACGCCTGAGAGATATTAAATTTGTACCAAGTTTATTACTGTTTTGGCATGGTTTTATTAAATTTGTACCAAGTTTGCAAGTGTTTTGGCATGGTCTTATTAAATTTGTACCAAGTTTGCAAGTGTTTTGGTATGGTCTTATTAAATTTGTACCAAGTGTGCAAGTGTTTTGGCATGGTCTTATTAAATATGTACCAAGTTTGCAAGTGTTTTGGCATGGTCTTATTAATTTTGTACCAAGTTTGCAAGTGTTTTGGCATGGTCTTAGGAAGTTTGTTCCAAGTTTGCAAGTGTTTTGGCATGGTCTTATTAAATTTGTACCAAGTCTGCAAGTGTTTTGGCATGGTCTTATTAAATTTGTACCAAGTTTATTACTGTTTTGGCATGGTCTTATTAAATTTGTACCAAGTTTGCAAGTGTTTTGGCATGGTCTTAGGAAGTTTGTTCCAAGTTTGCAAGTGTTTGGCATGGTCTTAGTAAATTTGTACCAAGTTTGCAAGTGTTTTGGCATGGTCTTATTAAATTTGTACCAAGTTTGCAAGTGTTTTGGCATGGTCTTATTAAATTTGTACCAAGTTTGCAAGTGTTTTGGCTTGGTCTTATTAAATTTTAACCAAGTTTGCAAGTGTTTTGGCATGGTCTTAGGAAGTTTGTTCCAAGTTTGCAAGTGTTTGGCATGGTCTTATTAAATTTGTACCAAGTTTGCAAGTGTTTTGGCATAGTCTTATTAAATTTGTACCAAGATTGCAAGTGTTTTGGCATGGTCTTAGGAAGTTTGTTCCAAGTTTGCAAGTGTCTGGCATGGTCTTATTAAATTTGTACCAAGTTTGCAAGTGTTTTGGCATGGTCTTATTAAATTTGTACCAAGTTTGCAAGTGTTTTGGCTTGGTCTAATTAAATTTGAACCAAGTTTGCAAGTGGTTTGGCATGGTCTTAGGAAGTTTGTTCCAAGTTTGCAAGTGTTTTGGCATGGTCTTATTAAATTTGTACCAAGTTTGCAAGTGTTTTGGCATGGTCTTATTAAATTTGTACCAAGTTTGCAAGTGTTTTGGCATGGTCTTATTAAATTTGTACCAAGTTTGCAAGTGTTTTGGCATGGTCTTATTAAATTTGTTCCAAGTTTGCAAGTGTTTTGGCTTGGTCTTATTAAATTTGTACCAAGTTTGCAGGTGTTTTGGCATGGTTTTATTAAATTTGTACCAAGTTTGCAAGTGTTTTGGCATGGTGTTATTAAATTTGTACCAAGTTTGCAAGTGTTTTGGCATGGTCTTTTTAAATTTGTACCAAGTTTGCAAGTGTTTTGGCATGGTCTTAGGAAGTTTGTTCCAAGTTTGCAAGTGTTTGGCATGGTCTTATTAAATTTGTACCAAGTTTGCAAGTGTTTTGGCATGGTCTTATTAAATTTGTACCAAGTTTGCAAGTGTTTTGGTATGGTCTGATTAAATTTGTACCAAGTTTGCAAGTGTTTTGGCATGGTCTTATTAAATTTGTACCAAGTTTGCAAGTGTTTTGGCATGGTCTTAGGAAGTTTGTTCCAAGTTTGCAAGTGTTTTGGCATGGTCTTATTAAATTTGTACCAAGTTTGCAAGTGTTTTGGCATGGTCTTATTAAAATTGTACCAAGTTTGCAAGTGTTTTGGCATGGTCTTAGGAAGTTTGTTCCAAGTTTGTTACTGTTTTGGCATGGTCTTATTAAATTTGTACAAAGTTTGCAAGTGTTTTGGCATGGTCTTATTAAATTTGTACCAAGTTTGCAAGTGTTTTGGTATGGTGTTAGGAAGTTTGTTCCAAGTTTGCAAGTGTTTGGCATGGTCTTATTAAATTTGTACCAAGTTTGCAAGTGTTTTTAAATGGTCTTAGGAAGTTTTTTACAAGTTTGCAAGTGTTTGGCATGGTCTTCTTAAATTTGTACCAAGTTTGCAAGTGTTTTTGCATGGTCTTATTAAATTTGTACCAAGTTTGCAAGTGTTTTGGCATGGTCTTAGGAAGTTTGTTCGAAGTTTGCAAGTGTTTGGCATCGTCTTAATAAATTTGTACCAAGTTTGCAAGTGTTTTGGCATGGTCTTATTAAATTTGTACCAAGTTTGCAAGTGTTTTGGCATGGTCTTAGGAAGTTTTTTCCAAGTTTGCAAGTGTTTTGGCATGGTCTTATTAAATTTGTACCAAGTTTGCAAGTGTTTTGGCATGGTCTTATTAAATTTGTACCACGTTTGCAAGTGTTTTGGCATGGTCTAATTAAACTTGTTCCAAGTTTGCATGTGTTTTGGCCTGGTCTTATTAAATTTGTACCAAGTTTGCAAGTGTTTTGGCATGGTTTTATTAAATTTGTACCAAGTTTGCAAGTGTTTTGGCATGGTGTTATTAAATTTGTACCAAGTTTGCAAGTGTTCTGGCATGGTCTTATTAAATTTGTAACAAGCTTGCAAGTGTTTTGGCATGGTCTTATTTAATTTGTACCAAGTTTGCAAGTGTTTTGGTATGGTCTTATTAAATTTGTACCAAGTTTGCAAGTGTTTTGGCATGGTCTTATTAAATATGTACCAAGTTTGCAAGTGTTTTGGCATGGTCTTATTAATTTTGTACCAAGTTTGCAAGTGTTTTGGCATGGTCTTAGGAAGTTTGTTCCAAGTTTGCAAGTGTTTTGGCATGGTCTTATTAAATTTGTACCAAGTTTGCAAGTGTTTTGGCATGGTCTTATTAAATTTGTACCAAGTTTGCAAGTGTTTTGGTATGGTCTTATTAAATTTGTACCAAGTTTGCAAGTGTTTGGCATGGTCTTATTAAATTTGTTCCAAGTTTGCAAGTGTTTGGCATGGTCTTATTAAATTTGTACCAAGTTTGCAAGTGTTTTTAAATGGTCTTAGGAAGTTTGTACCAAGTTTGCAAGTGTTTTGGCTTGGTCTTATTAAATTTGTACCAGGTTTGCAAGTGTTTTGGCATGGTTTTATTAAATTTGTACCAATTTTGCAAGTGTTTTGGCATGGTCTTATTAAATTTGTACCAAGTTTGCAAGTGTTTTGGTATGGTCTTAATAAATTTGTACCAAGTTTGCAAGTGTTTTGGCATGGTCTTATTAAATATGTACCAAGTTTGCAAGTGTTTTGGCATGGTCTTATTAATTTTGTACCAAGTTTGCAAGTGTTTTGGCATGGTCTTAGGAAGTTTGTTCCAAGTTTGCAAGTGTTTTGGCATGGTCTTATTAAATTTGTACCAAGTTTGCAAGTGTTTTGGCATTTCATTTCATTTCATTTCATTTTTATTTACAAAGTTCGCCATTTAGGCTTAACAAGATAAAAAAACTTATATGCTAGTGAGGGAAGAGGGAGTTACAAAAGAAGGGGAAAAAAAAATAGGAGGGGAAAATAACGAAAAACTAATAATAAAAAATAAGAATAAAGGACGTAGGACGGGATTAAAGGATGGAATCGAGGAGAAGAGAACGGAAGCGATCGGGGGAGGTGTTGAAGTCGAACAGACCGCTCGCCTCGTTAAAGGCCGAAAGGGCACGTAAGAACGGATCGCACTGACCGAAGCGAGATCGACGGGGCGGAATAAGGAAAGGAGGTCTGTCTCGCAAATGGTGGGACGGAGCGTAGAACGGAAGAGAGGCAAGGATACAAGGAGCGTCAATGTTGTCGTGAAGGAGATTGGCGACAAAAAGCGCTTTAGCCATGGAGAGGCGATCCTCGACCAAAGGGAGGCGAAGCATACGGCAGCGAATGCGATAGGGAGGGCAAACAGAGGAGGATGCACCAAGAAAGCGCCGAATGGCGCACCTAGTGAACCTTCTCTGAACCCCCTCAAGGCGGCTCAAGGCTGTGCTGCCGGCGGGGTACCACACCACACTAGCATACTCCAGTATAGGCCTAACCCAGCAACAGAAAAGTGCCCTAAGACACAAGGGATCCCGAACCTCAGACGCCATGCGGGTCACAAAACCGAGGGCTCTGTTGGCCCTGGACATGACGTCGTCCAGTTGCGGGGCGAAGGAGAGGGAGTCATCTAGGAGAACTCCAAGGTCCTTAATGGAAGACACCCTAGGAAGAGGGGAGCCACCGAGAGTGTAGTTCCAAATAAGCTTGGAGCTAGACCGGCAGAAGGATATTACACAACACTTAGGAGGACAGAGGGAAAGCCCATTCGAGGCACTCCAATCGACAAAGACATCAATAGCACGTTGAAGGGCAAGAGCATCGTGAGAGGACGAAATCGGGAGCAGGAATTTAATATCGTCGGCATATAGTAGGAAATAGTCAGGAGGCAGCACGAAGGAGCAGTCATTGATGAAGAGGGAGAAGAGAAGAGGACTAAGGGTGCTGCCTTGTGGGACCCCGGAAAGAGTCGGAATGGGATTAGAGAAGGATACACCGACCCTCACCAGGGAGGACCGGTTTGAGAGGAAGGATTTGATCCAGGATAGGAGGGGGTTGCCAATACCTAACCAACTAAGTTTAGCAACGAGAAGAGAGTGGGGGATACAGTCAAACGCAGCACTGAAGTCAGTGTATATTACGTCAACTTGGCCCCCCGAGGAGATACTAGGGTAGACGTGTAACATCAGGGACATAAGGTTGGAAGTTGTGGATCTTTTGGGCATAAAGCCATGTTGGAAGGGAGATATATAAGGGTTTACAATAGGGAGTAGATAGGAGTGAATGATGTATTCCAATTCCTTGGATACAGCACACAGGATAGAAATGCCACGATAGTTGGAGGCGGACTGACGGCATCCCTTCTTGTGGATCGGGACCAGGAAAGCAGACTTCCACTCCAAGGGGAAAGTGCCCTCCCTCAACGATCTCTGGAAGAGACGTGAGAGAATAGGAGCAAAAGAATGCATGCAGCCCTTCAACACAGAAGCAGGAATACCATCCGGACCGGGAGAGAAGGAGTGCTTCAGCTTCTTTAGCGCCGAAAGGACAGTTTGCTCATCGCAGGGGACGTCACAACAAGAGAGAACGTTACACGGAGTGAAGGATAGAGCACGGGGAGACAGGGTAACGGACGAGGCTGGGTCAACGAACACAGAAGTGAAATGCTTAGCAAATAGTTCGCTCATCCCAAATGGAGAGGAGGCTGTTTCGTCACCAAGGGATAAGGAAGAGGGGAGAGAGGAGACGCCCCGACGAGCGTTCGCAAAACGCCAGAACGACCTTGGATCGAGCGTGAAGCGCGTCTGGACCCTGGATAGGTATCGCTTGTACCTCGCACGGTTGTAAATGCGGTAGGCAGTCGAGGCATACTTGAAGATGCGACGGTGAAACAGCGAGCGCGAGCGATGATAGGCGCGCGCAGCCCTTCTGGCATCGGCCCTCAACGCGCGGAGATGTCTGTCGGCCCAAACGGGATTAGGAGGGGGCGAGGCAGGAGGACAACACAGAGGAAGAAAGGATGAGGAAATGTTCTTAAAATTAGACACTGCAGCATTGATGTCCGTGGCTGACTCCAAAAACGACCAGTCGACGGTCGCAAGGAGGTTAGTCAATTTGGCGTAGTCACACATTTTGAATAAAAGTCCATGAGGACCGGAAACACGGCGACGAGAAGGCATCTGGGCTGAGGCAAGAGGAGGGATGACCATCTCCAGCGCGGGATGGTGGGTGTCCTCCTTAACAAGAGGCATCGGGGAGGAGGTCACCCACGATAGTGCAGCAATTTCGTCCGAGTTTGTTAGGATGAGATCCAGCTGCCGGTTTAGCGAGTTCGACACCCCGGAGATCTGGGTCAAGCCGTTAAGTGCCAGTCCATCCACAAAGGACCGGGTGGCCGAAGAGCACGAGGACGGCAGGTGGTGATCGCCGGAAGGTAGCCACGAGATACCGGGCATGTTGAAATCGCCGAACAGGAGCAGGCGATCGTTCGGAGAAAGCCGATCGGTCATCCACGATATGCACTCGTGCAATGTGTCGATGACGGAGAGCAGCGCGCAGCGATCGGGCGGTAGATATACCGCTTCCAGGTAAATGGTGCCAGACCGATATTGAACGCGTACCCACAGTAGTTCCAGCGCTGAGAACGGGTGCGGCACACGAGCCATACACAAAGTAGTTGAGCTCGCGATAAGCACGCCGCCACCACGCCGGCGAGAGCTGTTGGCAGCATCGCGATCGCATCGTTCAACATCGAAACTGTCGTCGAACAACATAGCAGAGGTAAGATCGTCGCCAAGCCAAGTCTCGGTAAGGATGACGATATCGAAGGTGGCCGCGGAAACGGCCAACCGAAAGTCATCCTTCTTGGTACGGAGACCACGAACATTTTGGTAGTACACGTGCACCGCGTGAGTACGTGTGGCGGAGCAGGTGGTGGTCGTTAGCGGTACTGTGTTTACGTTCGCGGAGTGCGTTGGTGATGAGTGATGTAGTGTAGGTGGCGGTGGTGATGACGGTGGCGGTATTGATGGTGATGAGTGATGTAGTGTAGGTGGCGGTGGTGATGACGGTGGCGGTATTGATGGTTCAGGTGACAAACATGGTTGTGGTGGCGGTGGTGGTAATGGTGACAGCGATGGATGTAGCGTCAGTGATGGCGGAGGATGAACACGCGAGAGCGGATCGAGATGGTGAGAAGCACGGTGAGATGAGCATCACGCACCCGTGTTACATCCCGGCTCATCCACATCCGGGGCAGGTACGGGTGAGGTCCGCTCATCGCCAGAGGCTCGCAGCGAGATTGTGTCGAGCATTTTCCTCCGTCCGTAGTCAGCAAACTCGCGGAAAACAATGCCACATGGCCAGGTGTTGGGGGACAGAGCCTTATCGCGGCAATCGGGCGCCAAACCAACTTTGAAGGACACAAAGTTGAGCGTGCCCACATCATGCCCCCTGGCAACCAGTAACGTGACGGACGCCTCGGTTACTTCCAGGCGTTCCTTCACAAATGCCTCGACCTCGGCTGCCGAGACCGAAGGGGCGATGCGCGTCAGGAAAAGCCAGAATTTTTCGCTGGCCGGTGGCACCGTCTGAATTGCGCAATTCGATGATCCAGCGGTTCCGGTGATTAGCGGGGGAAGGTCCTTGGCGGGGGGAGATCGATCCACGAGCCGACGTTTTGGTGCGTTCGACACCCCAGCAGCGTGAGAGGATGACGGCAGCGATCCTCTCCATGCCGGAGTCACCGGCGCGGGCTGAGAGCCGATCACCGAAGCCTGATGAGAGAAAGAAGGGCGGGAGCACTGGGCTGCAAGAGCGGCTCTCACTTCACCAATCAGCTCATCTCTCAGACCGGAGAAGGAGACGGCCAGCTCAGCTGATAGGGAGCTTCTCAGCGTCTTGGCGTCTTCATCGGTGATATCGAGCAATGGTCGTTTTCCAGCCAATCTTTCTTCCGTGCACGGCTTGCAAAGCCAAAGCAATTGGGCGTTACGCCTGAGCTCCTTGGCAGCCTCCCTGGACAGGCCCATGCAGGCCGAGTGGAATTTCGTGCAACAGGAACCGTCACACGATAAATCGTCCGCTCCAGTGGGCAGGCTGCACACACCGCACGACGACGCATTTGCTGAGGCCATTGAACCAAGCACAACACGATAAAAGGGTATTGGGTAAGGTTCAGAAATCGCGATATTTACGTAAGCGAGCGAAGCGAGCGACTTTATGTGAAAGGACGACTTTTAACACGATATACTTTATTTTTAGCGGAGCTCCACCAGAACACGACCGGCGTCAGCGAGATGACAGATGTGAAAAAGGCATGGTCTTATTAAATTTGTACCAAGTTTATTACTGTTTTGGCATGGTTTTATTAAATTTGTACCAAGTTTGCAAGTGTTTTGGCATGGTCTTATTAAATTTGTACCAAGTTTGCAAGTGTTTTGGTATGGTCTTATTAAATTTGTACCAAGTGTGCAAGTGTTTTGGCATGGTCTTATTAAATTTGTACCAAGTTTGCAAGTGTTTTGGCTTGGTCTTATTAAATTTTAACCAAGTTTGCAAGTGTTTTGGCATGGTCTTAGGAAGTTTGTTCCAAGTTTGCAAGTGTTTGGCATGGTCTTATTAAATTTGTACCAAGTTTGCAAGTGTTTTGGCATAGTCTTATTAAATTTGTACCAAGATTGCAAGTGTTTTGGCATGGTCTTAGGAAGTTTGTTCCAAGTTTGCAAGTGTCTGGCATGGTCTTATTAAATTTGTACCAAGTTTGCAAGTGTTTTGGTATGGTCTTATTAAATTTGTACCAAGTGTGCAAGTGTTTTGGCATGGTCTTATAAAATATGTACCAAGTTTGCAAGTGTTTTGGCATGGTCTTATTAAATATGTACCAAGTTTGCAAGTGTTTTGGCATGGTCTTATTAATTTTGTACCAAGTTTGCAAGTGTTTTGGCATGGTCTTAGGAAGTTTGTTCCAAGTTTGCAAGTGTTTTGGCATGGTCTTATTAAATTTGTACCAAGTCTGCAAGTGTTTTGGCATGGTCTTATTAAATTTGTACCAAGTTTATTACTATTTTGGCATGGTCTTATTAAATTTGTACCAAGTTTGCAAGTGTTTTGGCATGGTCTTAGGAAGTTTGTTCCAAGTTTGCAAGTGTTTGGCATGGTCTTAGTAAATTTGTACCAAGTTTGCAAGTGTTTTGGCATGGTCTTATTAAATTTGTACCAAGTTTGCAAGTGTTTTGGCATGGTCTTATTAAATTTGTACCAAGTTTGCAAGTGTTTTGGCTTGGTCTTATTAAATTTTAACCAAGTTTGCAAGTGTTTTGGCATGGTCTTAGGAAGTTTGTTCCAAGTTTGCAAGTGTTTGGCATGGTCTTATTAAATTTGTACCAAGTTTGCAAGTGTTTTGGCATAGTCTTATTAAATTTGTACCAAGATTGCAAGTGTTTTGGCATGGTCTTAGGAAGTTTGTTCCAAGTTTGCAAGTGTCTGGCATGGTCTTATTAAATTTGTACCAAGTTTGCAAGTGTTTTGGCATGGTCTTATTAAATTTGTACCAAGTTTGCAAGTGTTTTGGCTTGATCTAATTAAATTTGAACCAAGTTTGCAAGTGGTTTGGCATGGTCTTAGGAAGTTTGTTCCAAGTTTGCAAGTGTTTTGGCATGGTCTTATTAAATTTGTACCAAGTTTGCAAGTGTTTTGGCATGGTCTTATTAAATTTGTACCAAGTTTGCAAGTGTTTTGGCATGGTCTTATTAAATTTGTACCAAGTTTGCAAGTGTTTTGGCATGGTCTTATTAAATTTGTACCAAGTTTGCAAGTGTTTTGGTATGGTCTTATTAAATTTGTACCAAGTGTGCAAGTGTTTTGGCATGGTCTTATTAAATATGTACCAAGTTTGCAAGTGTTTTGGCATGGTCTTATTAATTTTGTACCAAGTTTGCAAGTGTTTTGGCATGGTCTTAGGAAGTTTGTTCCAAGTTTGCAAGTGTTTTGGCATGGTCTTATTAAATTTGTACCAAGTCTGCAAGTGTTTTGGCATGGTCTTATTAAATTTGTACCAAGTTTATTACTATTTTGGCATGGTCTTATTAAATTTGTACCAAGTTTGCAAGTGTTTTGGCATGGTCTTAGGAAGTTTGTTCCAAGTTTGCAAGTGTTTGGCATGGTCTTAGTAAATTTGTACCAAGTTTGCAAGTGTTTTGGCATGGTCTTATTAAATTTGTACCAAGTTTGCAAGTGTTTTGGCATGGTCTTATTAAATTTGTACCAAGTTTGCAAGTGTTTTGGCTTGGTCTTATTAAATTTTAACCAAGTTTGCAAGTGTTTTGGCATGGTCTTAGGAAGTTTGTTCCAAGTTTGCAAGTGTTTGGCATGGTCTTATTAAATTTGTACCAAGTTTGCAAGTGTTTTGGCATAGTCTTATTAAATTTGTACCAAGATTGCAAGTGTTTTGGCATGGTCTTAGGAAGTTTGTTCCAAGTTTGCAAGTGTCTGGCATGGTCTTATTAAATTTGTACCAAGTTTGCAAGTGTTTTGGCATGGTCTTATTAAATTTGTACCAAGTTTGCAAGTGTTTTGGCTTGGTCTAATTAAATTTGAACCAAGTTTGCAAGTGGTTTGGCATGGTCTTAGGAAGTTTGTTCCAAGTTTGCAAGTGTTTTGGCATGGTCTTATTAAATTTGTACCAAGTTTGCAAGTGTTTTGGCATGGTCTTATTAAATTTGTACCAAGTTTGCAAGTGTTTTGGCATGGTCTTATTAAATTTGTACCAAGTTTGCAAGTGTTTTGGCATGGTCTTATTAAATTTGTTCCAAGTTTGCAAGTGTTTTGGCTTGGTCTTATGAAATTTGTACCAAGTTTGCAGGTGTTTTGGCATGGTTTTATTAAATTTGTACCAAGTTTGCAAGTGTTTTGGCATGGTGTTATTAAATTTGTACCAAGTTTGCAAGTGTTTTGGCATGGTCTTTTTAAATTTGTACCAAGTTTGCAAGTGTTTTGGCATGGTCTTAGGAAGTTTGTTCCAAGTTTGCAAGTGTTTGGCATGGTCTTATTAAATTTGTACCAAGTTTGCAAGTGTTTTGGCATGGTCTTATTAAATTTGTACCAAGTTTGCAAGTGTTTTGGTATGGTCTGATTAAATTTGTACCAAGTTTGCAAGTGTTTTGGCATGGTCTTATTAAATTTGTAGCAAGTTTGCAAGTGTTTTGGCATGGTCTTATCAAATTTGTACCAAGTTTGCAAGTGTTTTGGCATGGTCTTATTAAATTTGTACCAAGTTTGCAAGTGTTTTTGCATGGTCTTATTAAAATTGTACCAAGTTTGCAAGTGTTTTGGCATGGTCTTAGGAAGTTTGTTCCAAGTTTGCAAGTGTTTGGCATGGTCTTATTAAATTTGTACCAAGTTTGCAAGTGTTTTGGCATGGTCTTATTAAATTTGTACCAAGTTTGCAACTGTTTTGGTATGGTGTTAGGAAGTTTGTTCCAAGTTTGCAAGTGTTTGGCATGGTCTTATTAAATTTGTACCAAGTTTGCAAGTGTTTTTAAATGGTCTTAGGAAGTTTTTTACAAGTTTGCAAGTGTTTGGCATGGTCTTCTTAAATTTGTACCAAGTTTGCAAGTGTTTTTGCATGGTCTTATTAAATTTGTACCAAGTTTGCAAGTGTTTTGGCATGGTCTTAGGAAGTTTGTTCGAAGTTTGCAAGTGTTTGGCATCGTCTTAATAAATTTGTACCAAGTTTGCAAGTGTTTTGGCATGGTCTTATTAAATTTGTACCAAGTTTGCAAGTGTTTTGGCATGGTCTTAGGAAGTTTTTTCCAAGTTTGCAAGTGTTTTGGCATGGTCTTATTAAATTTGTACCAAGTTTGCAAGTGTTTTGGCATGGTCTTATTAAATTTGTACCACGTTTGCAAGTGTTTTGGCATGGTCTAATTAAACTTGTTCCAAGTTTGCATGTGTTTTGGCCTGGTCTTATTAAATTTGTACCAAGTTTGCAAGTGTTTTGGCATGGTTTTATTAAATTTGTACCAAGTTTGCAAGTGTTTTGGCATGGTGTTATTAAATTTGTACCAAGTTTGCAAGTGTTCTGGCATGGTCTTATTAAATTTGTAACAAGTTTGCAAGTGTTTTGGCATGGTCTAATTTAATTTGTACCAAGTTTGCAAGTGTTTTGGTATGGTCTTATTAAATTTGTACCAAGTTTGCAAGTGTTTTGGCATGGTCTTATTAAATATGTACCAAGTTTGCAAGTGTTTTGGCATGGTCTTATTAATTTTGTACCAAGTTTGCAAGTGTTTTGGCATGGTCTTAGGAAGTTTGTTCCAAGTTTGCAAGTGTTTTGGCATGGTCTTATTAAATTTGTACCAAGTTTGCAAGTGTTTTGGCATGGTCTTATTAAATTTGTACCAAGTTTGCAAGTGTTTTGGTATGGTCTTATTAAATTTGTACCAAGTTTGCAAGTGTTTGGCATGGTCTTCTTAAATTTGTACCAAGTTTGCAAGTGTTTTTGCATGGTCTTATTAAATTTGTACCAAGTTTGCAAGTGTTTTGGCATGGTCTTATTAAATATGTACCAAGTTTGCAAGTGTTTTGGCATGGTCTTATTAATTTTGTACCAAGTTTGCAAGTGTTTTGGCATGGTCTTAGGAAGTTTGTCCCAAGTTTGCAAGTGTTTTGTCATAGTCTTATTAATTTGTACAAGTTTGCAAGTGTTTTGGCATGGTCTTAGGAAGTTTGTTCCAAGGGTGCAAGTGTTTGGCATGGTCTTATTAAATTTGTACCAAGTTTGCAAGTGTTTTGGCATGGTCTTAGGATTTTGTTCCAAGTTTGCAAGTGTTTGGCATGGTCTTCTTAAATTTGTACCAAGTTTGCAAGTGTTTTGGCATGGTCTTAGGAAGTTTGTTCGAAGTTTGCAAGTGTTTGGTATCGTCTTATTAAATTTGTACCAAGTTTGCAAGTGTTTTGGCATGGTCTTATTAAATTTGTACCAAGTTTGCAAGTGTTTTGGCATGGTCTTAGGAAGTTTTTTCCAAGTTTGCAAGTGTTTTGGCATGATCTTAATAAATTTGTACCAAGTTTGCAAGTGTTTTGGCATGGTCTTATTAAATTTGTTCCAAGTTTGCAAGTGTTTTGGCTTGGTCTTATTAAATTTGTACCAGGTTTGCAAGTGTTTTGGCATGGTTTTATTAAATTTGTACCAAGTTGGCAAGTGTTTTGGCATGGTCTTATTAAATTTGTACCAAGTTTGCAAGTGTTTTGGTATGGTCTTATTAAATTTGTACCAAGTTTGCAAGTGTTTTGGCATGGTCTTATTAAATATGTACCAAGTTTGCAAGTGTTTTGGCATGGTCTTATTAATTTTGTACCAAGTTTGCAAGTGTTTTGGCATGGTCTTAGGAAGTTTGTACCAAGTTTGCAAGTGTTTTGGCATGGTCTTATTAAATTTGTACCAAGTTTTCAAGTGTTTTGGCATGGTCTTATTAAATTTGTACCAAGTTTATTACTGTTTTGGCATGGTCTTATTAAATTTGTACCAAGTTTGCAAGTGTTTTGGCATGGTCTTAGGAAGATTGTTCCAAGTTTGCAAGTGTTTGGCATGGTCTTAGTAAATTTGTACCAAGTTTGCAAGTGTTTTGGCATGGTCTTATTAAATTTGTACCAAGTTTGCAAGTGTTTTGGCATGGTGTTATTAAATTTGTACCAAGTTTGCAAGTGTTTTGGCTTGGTCTTATTAAATTTTAACCAAGTTTGCAAGTGTTTTGGCATGGTCTTATGAAGTTTGTTCCAAGTTTGCAAGTGTTTGGCATGGTCTTATTAAATTTGTACCAAGTTTGCAAGTGTTTTGGCATAGTCTTAATAAATTTGTACCAAGTTTGCAAGTGTTTTGGCATGGTCTTAGGAAGTTTGTTCCAAGTTTGCAAGTGTTTGGCATGGTCTTATTAAATTTGTACCAAGTTTGCAAGTGTTTTGGCTTGGTCTTATTAAATTTTAACCAAGTTTGCAAGTGTTTTGGCATGGTCTTAGGAAGTTTGTTCCAAGTTTGCAAGTGTTTGGCATGGTCTTATTAAATTTGTACCAAGTTTGCAAGTGTTTTGGCATAGTCTTATTAAATTTGTACCAAGATTGCAAGTGTTTTGGCATGGTCTTAGGAAGTTTGTTCCAAGTTTGCAAGTGTTTGGCATGGTCTTATTAAATTTGTACCAAGTTTGCAAGTGTTTTGGCATGGTCTTATTAAATTTGTACCAAGTTTGCAAGTGTTTTGGCATGGTCTTTGGAAGTTTGTTCCAGGTTTGCAAGTGTTTTGGCATGGTCTTATTAAATTTGTACCAAGTTTGCAAGTGTTTTGGCATGGTCTTATTAAATTTGTGCCAAGTTTGCAAGTGTTTTGGCTTGGTCTAATTAAATTTGAACCAAGTTTGCAAGTGGTTTGGCATGGTCTTAGGAAGTTTGTTCCAAGTTTGCAAGTGTTTTGGCATGGTCTTATTAAATTTGTACCAAGTTTGCAAGTGTTTTGGCATGGTTTTATTAAATTTGTACCAAGTTTGCAAGTGTTTTGGCATGGTCTTATTAAATTTGTACCAAGTTTGCAAGTGTTTTGGCATGGTCTTATTAAATTTGTTCCAAGTTTGCAAGTGTTTTGGCAAGGTCTTATTAAATTTGTACCAAGTTTGCAGGTGTTTTGGCATGGTTTTATTAAATTTGTACCAAGTTTGCAAGTGTTTTGGCATGGTGTTATTAAATTTGCACCAAGTTTGCAAGTGTTTTGGCATGGTCTTTTTAAATTTGTACCAAGTTTGCAAGTGTTTTGGCATTGTCTTAGGAAGTTTGTTCCAAGTTTGCAAGTGTTTTGGCATGGTCTTATTAAATTTGTACCAAGTTTGCAAGTGTTTTGGCATGGTCTTATTAAATTTGTACCATGTTTGCAAGTGTTTTGGTATGGTCTTATGAAATTTGTACCAAGTTTGCAAGTGTTTTGGCATGGTCTTATTAAATGTGTACCAAGTTTGCAAGTGTTTTGGCATGGTCTTAGGAAGTTTGTTCCAAGTTTGCAAGTGTTTTGGCATGGTCTTATTAAATTTGTACCAAGTTTGCAAGTGTTTTTGCATGGTCTTATTAAAATTGTACCAAGTTTGCAAGTGTTTTGGCATGGTCTTAGGAAGTTTGTTCCAAGTTTGCAAGTGTTTGGCATGGTCTTATTAAATTTGTACCAAGTTTGCAAGTGTTTTGGCATGGTCTTATTTAATTTGTACCAAGTTTGCAAGTGTTTTGGCTTGGTCTTATTAAATTTGTACCAAGTTTGCAAGTGTTTTGGCATGGTCTTAGGAAGTTTGTTCCAAGTTTGCAAGTGTTTGGCATGGTCTTAGTAAATTTGTACCAAGTTTGCAAGTGTTTTGGCATGGTCTTATTAAATTTGTACCAAGTTTGCAAGTGTTTTGGCATGGTCTTATTAAATTTGTACCAAGTTTGCAAGTGTTTTGGCTTGGTCTTATTAAATTTTAACCAAGTTTGCAAGTGTTTTGGCATGGTCTTAGGAAGTTTGTTCCAAGTTTGCAAGTGTTTGGCATGGTCTTATTAAATTTGTACCAAGTTTGCAAGTGTTTTGGCATAGTCTTATTAAATTTGTACCAAGATTGCAAGTGTTTTGGCATGGTGTTAGGAAGTTTGTTCCAAGTTTGCAAGTGTTTGGCATGGTCTTATTAAATTTGTACCAAGTTTGCAAGTGTTTTGGCATGGTCTTATTAAATTTGTACCAAGTTTGCAAGTGTTTTGGCATGGTCTTAGGAAGTTTGTTCCAAGTTTGCAAGTGTTTGGCATGGTCTTATTAAATTTGTACCAAGTTTGCAAGTGTTTTGGCATGGTCTTATTTAATTTGTACCAAGTTTGCAAGTGTTTTGGCTTGGTCTTATTAAATTTGTACCAAGTTTGCAAGTGTTTTGGCATGGTCTTAGGAAGATTTTTCCAAGTTTGCAAGTGTTTTGGCATGGTCTTAATAAATTTGTACCAAGTTTGCAAGTGTTTTGGCATGGTCTTATTAAATTTGTTCCAAGTTTGCAAGTGTTTTGGCTTGGTCTTATTAAATTTGTACCAGGTTTGCAAGTGTTTTGGCATGGTTTTATTAAATTTGTACCAAGTTGGCAAGTGTTTTGGCATGGTCTTATTAAATTTGTACCAAGTTTGCAAGTGTTTTGGTATGGTCTTATTAAATTTGTACCAAGTTTGCAAGTGTTTTGGCATGGTCTTATTAAATATGTACCAAGTTTGCAAGTGTTTTGGCATGGTCTTATTAATTTTGTACCAAGTTTGCAAGTGTTTTGGCATGGTCTTAGGAAGTTTGTTCCAAGTTTGCAAGTGTTTTGGCATGGTCTTATTAAATTTGTACCAAGTTTTCAAGTGTTTTGGCATGGTCTTATTAAATTTGTACCAAGTTTATTACTGTTTTGGCATGGTCTTATTAAATTTGTACCAAGTTTGCAAGTGTTTTGGCATGGTCTTAGCAAGATTGTTCCAAGTTTGCAAGTGTTTGGCATGGTCTTAGTAAATTTGTACCAAGTTTGCAAGTGTTTTGGCATGGTCTTATTAAATTTGTACCAAGTTTGCAAGTGTTTTGGCATGGTGTTATTAAATTTGTACCAAGTTTGCAAGTGTTTTGGCTTGGTCTTATTAAATTTTAACCAAGTTTGCAAGTGTTTTGGCATGGTCTTATGAAGTTTGTTCCAAGTTTGCAAGTGTTTGGCATGGTCTTATTAAATTTGTACCAAGTTTGCAAGTGTTTTGGCATAGTCTTATTAAATTTGTACCAAGTTTGCAAGTGTTTTGGCATGGTCTTAGGAAGTTTGTTCCAAGTTTGCAAGTATTTGGCATGGTCTTATTAAATTTGTACCAAGTTTGCAAGTGTTTTGGCTTGGTCTTTTTAAATTTTAACCAAGTTTGCAAGTGTTTTGGCATGGTCTTAGGAAGTTTGTTCCAAGTTTGCAAGTGTTTGGCATGGTCTTATTAAATTTGTACCAAGTTTGCAAGTGTTTTGGCATAGTCTTATTAAATTTGTACCAAGATTGCAAGTGTTTTGGCATGGTCTTAGGAAGTTTGTTCCAAGTTTGCAAGTGTTTGGCATGGTCTTATTAAATTTGTACCAAGTTTGCAAGTGTTTTGGCATGGTCTTATTAAATTTGTACCAAGTTTGCAAGTGTTTTGGCATGGTCTTTGGAAGTTTGTTCCAGGTTTGCAAGTGTTTTGGCATGGTCTTATTAAATTTGTACCAAGTTTGCAAGTGTTTTGGCATGGTCTTATTAAATTTGTACCAAGTTTGCAAGTGTTTTGGCTTGGTCTAATTAAATTTGAACCAAGTTTGCAAGTGGTTTGGCATGGTCTTAGGAAGTTTGTTCCAAGTTTGCAAGTGTTTTGGCATGGTCTTATTAAATTCGTACCAAGTTTGCAAGTGTTTTGGCATGGTTTTATTAAATTTGTACCAAGTTTGCAAGTGTTTTGGCATGGTCTTATTAAATTTGTACCAAGTTTGCAAGTGTTTTGGCATGGTCTTATTAAATTTGTTCCAAGTTTGCAAGTGTTTTGGCAAGGTCTTATTAAATTTGTACCAAGTTTGCAGGTATTTTGGCATGGTTTTATTAAATTTGTACCAAGTTTGCAAGTGTTTTGGCATGGTGTTATTAAATTTGTACCAAGTTTGCAAGTGTTTTGGCATGGTCTTTTTAAATTTGTACCAAGTTTGCAAGTGTTTTGGCATTGTCTTAGGAAGTTTGTTCCAAGTTTGCAAGTGTTTTGGCATGGTCTTATTAAATTTGTACCAAGTTTGCAAGTGTTTTGGCATGGTCTTATTAAATTTGTACGATGTTTGCAAGTGTTTTGGTATGGTCTTATGAAATTTGTACCAAGTTTGCAAGTGTTTTGGCATGGTCTTATTAAATGTGTACCAAGTTTGCAAGTGTTTTGGCATGGTCTTAGGAAGTTTGTTCCAAGTTTGCAAGTGTTTTGGCATGGTCTTATTAAATTTGTACCAAGTTTGCAAGTGTTTTTGCATGGTCTTATTAAAATTGTACCAAGTTTGCAAGTGTTTTGGCATGGTCTTAGGAAGTTTGTTCCAAGTTTGCAAGTGTTTGGCATGGTCTTATTAAATTTGTACCAAGTTTGCAAGTGTTTTGGCATGGTCTTATTTAATTTGTACCAAGTTTGCAAGTGTTTTGGCTTGGTCTTATTAAATTTGTACCAAGTTTGCAAGTGTTTTGGCATGGTCTTAGGAAGTTTGTTCCAAGTTTGCAAGTGTTTGGCATGGTCTTAGTAAATTTGTACCAAGTTTGCAAGTGTTTTGGCATGGTCTTATTAAATTTGTACCAAGTTTGCAAGTGTTTTGGCATGGTCTTATTAAATTTGTACCAAGTTTGCAAGTGTTTTGGCTTGGTCTTATTAAATTTTAACCAAGTTTGCAAGTGTTTTGGCATGGTCTTAGGAAGTTTGTTCCAAGTTTGCAAGTGTTTGGCATGGTCTTATTAAATTTGTACCAAGTTTGCAAGTGTTTTGGCATAGTCTTATTAAATTTGTACCAAGATTGCAAGTGTTTTGGCATGGTCTTAGGAAGTTTGTTCCAAGTTTGCAAGTGTTTGGCATGGTCTTATTAAATTTGTACCAAGTTTGCAAGTGTTTTGGCATGGTCTTATTAAATTTGTACCAAGTTTGCAAGTGTTTTGGCATGGTCTTTGGAAGTTTGTTCCAGGTTTGGAAGTGTTTTGGCATGGTCTTATTAAATTTGTACCAAGTTTGCAAGTGTTTTGGCATGGTCTTATTAAATTTGTACCAAGTTTGCAAGTGTTTTGGCTTGGTCTAATTAAATTTGAACCAAGTTTGCAAGTGGTTTGGCATAGTCTTAGGAAGTTTGTTCCAAGTTTGCAAGTGTTTTGGCATGGTCTTATTAAATTTGTACCAAGTTTGCAAGTGTTTTGGCATGGTCTTATTAAATTTGTACCAAGTTTGCAAGTGTTTTGGCATGGTCTTATTAAATTTGTACCAAGTTTGCAAGTGTTTTGGCATGGTCTTATTAAATTTGTTCCAAGTTTGCAAGTGTTTTGGCTTGGTCTTATTAAATTTGTACCAAGTTTGCAGGTGTTTTGGCATGGTTTTATTAAATTTGTACCAAGTTTGCAAGTGTTTTGGCATGGTGTTATTAAATTTGTACCAAGTTTGCAAGTGTTTTGGCATGGTCTTTTTAAATTTGTACCAAGTTTGCAAATGTTTTGGCATGGTCTTAGGAAGTTTGTTCCAAGTTTGCAAGTGTTTGGCATGGTCTTATTAAATTTGTACGAAGTTTGCAAGTGTTTTGGCATGGTCTTAGGAAGTTTGTTCCAAGTTTGCAAGTGTTTTGGTATGGTCTTATTAAATTTGTACCAAGTTTGCAAGTGTTTTGGCATGGTCTTATTAAATTTGTACCAAGTTTGCAAGTGTTTTGGCATGGTCTTAGGAAGTTTGTTCCAAGTTTGCAAGTGTTTTGGCATGGTCTTATTAAATTTGTACCAAGTTTGCAAGTGTTTTTGCATGGTCTTATTAAAATTGTACCAAGTTTGCAAGTGTTTTGGCATGGTCTTAGGAAGTTTGTTCCAAGTTTGCAAGTGTTTGGCATGGTCTTATTAAATTTGTACCAAGTTTGCAAGTGTTTTGGCATGGTCTTAGGAAGTTTGTTCGAAGTTTGCAAGTGTTTGGTATCGTCTTATTAAATTTGTACCAAGTTTGCAAGTGTTTTGGCATGGTCTTATTAAATTTGTACCAAGTTTGCAAGTGTTTTGGCATGGTCTTAGGAAGTTTTTTCCAAGTATGCAAGTGTTTTGGCATGGTTTTATTAAATTTGTACCAAGTTTGCAAGTGTTTTGGCATGGTGTTATTAAATTTGTACCAAGTTTGCAAGTGTTCTGGCATGGTCTAATTAAATTTGTAACAAGTTTGCAAGTGTTTTGGCATGGTCTTATTTAATTTGTACCAAGTTTGCAAGTGTTTTGGTATGTTCTTATTAAATTTGTACCAAGTTTGCAAGTGTTTTGGCATGGTCTTATTAAATATGTACCAAGTTTGCAAGTGTTTTGGCATGGTCTTATTAATTTTGTACCAAGTTTGCAAGTGTTTTGGCATGGTCTTAGGAAGTTTGTTCCAAGTTTGCAAGTGTTTTGGCATGGTCTTATTAAATTTGTACCAAGTTTGCAAGTGTTTTGGCATGGTCTTTTTAAATTTGTACCAAGTTTGCAAGTGTTTTGGTATGGTCTTATTAAATTTGTACCAAGTTTGCAAGTGTTTGGCATGGTCTTATTAAATTTGTTCCAAGTTTGCAAGTGTTTGGCATGGTCTTATTAAATTTTTACCAAGTTTGCAAGTGTTTTGGCATGGTCTTAGGAAGTTTGTTACAAGTTTGCAAGTGTTTGGCATGGTCTTCTTAAATTTGTACCAAGTTTGCAAGTGTTTTTGCATGGTCTTATTAAATTTGTACCAAGTTTGCAAGTGTTTTGGCATGGTCTTATTAAATATGTACCAAGTTTGCAAGTGTTTTGGCATGGTCTTATTAATTTTGTACCAAGTTTGCAAGTGTTTTGGCATGGTCTTAGGAAGTTTGTCCCAAGTTTGCAAGTGTTTTGTCATAGTCTTATTAATTTGTACAAGTTTGCAAGTGTTTTGGCATGGTCTTAGGAAGTTTGTTCCAAGGGTGCAAGTGTTTGGCATGGTCTTATTAAATTTGTACCAAGTTTGCAAGTGTTTTGGCATGGTCTTAGGAGTTTGTTCCAAGTTTGCAAGTGTTTGGCATGGTCTTCTTAAATTTGTACCAAGTTTGCAAGTGTTTTGGCATGGTCTTAGGAAGTTTGTTCGAAGTTTGCAAGTGTTTGGTATCGTCTTATTAAATTTGTACCAAGTTTGCAAGTGTTTTGGCATGGTCTTATTAAATTTGTACCAAGTTTGCAAGTGTTTTGGCATGGTCTTAGGAAGTTTTTTCCAAGTTTGCAAGTGATTTGGCATGGTCTTAATAAATTTGTACCAAGTTTGCAAGTGTTTTGGCATGGTCTTATTAAATTTGTTCCAAGTTTGCAAGTGTTTTGGCTTGGTCTTATTAAATTTGTACCAGGTTTGCAAGTGTTTTGGCATGGTTTTATTAAATTTGTACCAAGTTGGCAAGTGTTTTGGCATGGTCTTATTAAATTTGTACCAAGTTTGCAAGTGTTTTGGTATGGTCTTATTAAATTTGTACCAAGTTTGCAAGTGTTTTGGCATGGTCTTATTAAATATGTACCAAGTTTGCAAGTGTTTTGGCATGGTCTTATTAATTTTGTACCAAGTTTGCAAGTGTTTTGGCATGGTCTTAGGAAGTTTGTTCCAAGTTTGCAAGTGTTTTGGCATGGTCTTATTAAATTTGTACCAAGTTTTCAAGTGTTTTGGCATGGTCTTATTAAATTTGTACCAAGTTTATTACTGTTTTGGCATGGTCTTATTAAATTTGTACCAAGTTTGCAAGTGTTTTGGCATGGTCTTAGGAAGATTGTTCCAAGTTTGCAAGTGTTTGGCATGGTCTTAGTAAATTTGTACCAAGTTTGCAAGTGTTTTGGCATGGTCTTATTAAATTTGTACCAAGTTTGCAAGTGTTTTGGCATGGTGTTATTAAATTTGTACCAAGTTTGCAAGTGTTTTGGCTTGGTCTTATTAAATTTGTACCAAGTTTGCAAGTGTTTTGGCATGGTCTTATGAAGTTTGTTCCAAGTTTGCAAGTGTTTGGCATGGTCTTATTAAATTTGTACCAAGTTTGCAAGTGTTTTGGCATAGTCTTATTAAATTTGTACCAAGTTTGCAAGTGTTTTGGCATGGTCTTAGGAAGTTTGTTCCAAGTTTGCAAGTGTTTGGCATGGTCTTATTAAATTTGTACCAAGTTTTCAAGTGTTTTGGCATGGTCTTATTAAATTTGTACCAAGTTTATTACTGTTTTGGCATGGTCTTATTAAATTTGTACCAAGTTTGCAAGTGTTTTGGCATGGTCTTAGGAAGATTGTTCCAAGTTTGCAAGTGTTTTGCATGGTGTTATTAAATTTGTTCCAAGTTTGCAAGTGTTTTGGCATGGTCTTAGGAAGTTTGTTCCAAGTTTGCAAGTGTTTGGCATGGTCTTATTAAATTTGTACCAAGTTTGCAGGTGTTTTGGCATGGTTTTAATAAATTTGTACCAAGTTTGCAAGTGTTTTGGCATGGTGTTATTAAATTTGTACCAAGTTTGCAAGTGTTTTGGCATGGTCTTTTTAAATTTGTACCAAGTTTGCAAGTGTTTTGGCATGGTCTTAGGAAGTTTGTTCCAAGTTTGCAAGTGTTTGGCATGGTCTTATTAAATTTGTACCAAGTTTGCAAGTGTTTTGGCATGGTCTTTGGAAGTTTGTTCCAGGTTTGCAAGTGTTTTGGCATGGTCTTATTAAATTTGTACCAAGTTTGCAAGTGTTTTGGCATGGTCTTATTAAATTTGTACTAAGTTTGCAAGTGTTGTGGCTTGGTCTTATTAAATTTGAACCAAGTTTGCAAGTGTTTTGGCATGGTCTCAGGAAGTTTGTTCCAAGTTTGCAAGTGTTTTGGCATGGTCTTATTAAATTTGTACCAAGTTTGCAAGTGTTTTGGCATGGTCTTATTAAATTTGTACCAAGTTTGCAAGTGTTTTGGCATGGTCTTATTAAATTTGTACCAAGTTTGCAAGTGTTTTGGCATGGTCTTATTAAATTTGTTCCAAGTTTGCAAGTGTTTTGGCTTGGTCTTATTAAATTTGTACCAAGTTTGCAAGTGTTTTGGCATGGTTTTATTAAATTTGTACCAAGTTTGCAAGTGTTTTGGCATGGTGATATTAAATTTGTACCAAGTTTGCAAGTGTTTTGGCATGGTCTTTTTAAATTTGTACCAAGTTTGCAAGTGTTTTGGCATGGTCTTAGGAAGTTTGTTCCAAGTTTGCAAGTGTTTGGCATGGTCTTATTAAATTTGTACCAAGTTTGCAAGTGTTTTGGCATGGTCTTATTAAATTTGTACCAAGTTTGCAAGTGCTTTGGTAGGGTCTTATTAAATTTGTACCAAGTTTGCAAGTGTTTTGGCATGGTCTTATTAAATTTGTACCAAGTTTGCAAGTGTTTTGGCATGGTCTTAGGAAGTTTGTTCCAAGTTTGCAAGTGTTTTGGCATGGTCTTATTAAATTTGTACCAAGTTTGCAAGTGTTTTTGCATGGTCTTATTAAAATTGTACCAAGTTTGCAAGTGTTTTGGCATGGTCTTAGGAAGTTTGTTCCAAGTTTGCAAGTGTTTGGCATGGTCTTATTAAATTTGTACCAAGTTTGCAAGTGTTTTGGCATGGTCTTATTAAATTTGTACCAAGTTTGCAAGTGTTTTGGCTTGGTCTTATTAAATTTTAACCAAGTTTGCAAGTGTTTTGGCATGGTCTTATTAAATTTGTACCAAGTTTGCAAGTGTTTTGGCATGGTCTTATTAAATTTGTACCAAGTTTGCAAGTGTTTTGGCTTGGTCTTATTAAATTTGAACCAAGTTTGCAAGTGTTTTGGCATGATCTTAGGAAGTTTGTTCCAAGTTTGCAAGTGTTTTGGCATGGTCTTATTAAATTTGTACCAAGTATGCAAGTGTTTTGGCATGGTCTTATTAAATTTGTACCAAGTTTGCAAGTGTTTTGGCATGGTCTTATTAAATTTGTACCAAGTTTGCAAGTGTTTTGGCATGGTCTTATTAAATTTGTTCCAAGTTTGCAAGTGTTTTGGCTTGGTCTTATTAAATTTGTACCAAGTTTGCAAGTGTTTTGGCATGGTTTTATTAAATTTGTACCAAGTTTGCAAGTGTTTTGGCATGGTGTTATTAAATTTGTACCAAGTTTGCAAGTGTTTTGGCATGGTCTTTTTAAATTTGTACCAAGTTTGCAAGTGTTTTGGCATGGTCTTAGGAAGTTTGTTCCAAGTTTGCAAGTGTTTGGCATGGTCTTATTAAATTTGTACCAAGTTTGCAAGTGTTTTGGCATGGTCTTAATAAATTTGTACCAAGTTTGCAAGTGTTTTGGTATGGTCTTATTAAATTTGTACCAAGTTTGCAAGTGTTTTGGCATGGTCTTATTAAATTTGTACCAAGTTTGCAAGTGTTTTGGCATGGTCTTAGGAAGTTTGTTCCAAGTTTGCAAGTGTTTTGGCATGGTCTTATTAAATTTGTACCAAGTTTGCAAGTGTTTTTGCATGGTCTTATTAAAATTGTACCAAGTTTGCAAGTGTTTTGGCATGGTCTTAGGAAGTTTGTTCCAAGTTTGCAAGTGTTTGGCATGGTCTTATTAAATTTGTACCAAATTTGCAAGTGTTTTGGCATGGTCTTATTAAATTTGTACCAAGTTTGCAAGTGTTTTGGTATGGTGTTAGGAAGTTTGTTCCAAGTTTGCAAGTGTTTGGCATGGTCTTATTAAATTTGTACCAAGTTTGCAAGTGTTTTTAAATGGCCTTAGGAAGTTTGTTACAAGTTTGCAAGTGTTTGGCATGGTCTTCTTAAATTTGTACCAAGTTTGCAAGTGTTTTTGCATGGTCTTATTAAATTTGTACCAAGTTTGCAAGTGTTTTGGCATGGTCTTAGGAAGTTTGTTCGAAGTTTGCAAGTGTTTGGCATCGTCTTATTAAATTTGTACCAAGTTTGCAAGTATTTTGGCATGGTCTTATTAATTTTGTACCAAGTTTGCAAGTGTTTTGGCATGGTCTTAGGAAGTTTTTTCCAAGTTTGCAAGTGTTTTGGCATGGTCTTATTAAATTTGTACCAAGTTTGCAAGTGCTTTGGCATGGTCTTATTAAATTTGTACCAAGTTTGCATGTGTTTTGGCTTGGTCTTATTAAATTTGTACCAAGTTTGCAAGTGTTTTGGCATGGTTTTTTTTAAATTTGTACCAAGTTTGCAAGTGTTTTGGCTTGGTGTTATTAAATTTGTACCAAGTTTGCAAGTGTTTGGCATGGTCTTATTAAAATTGTACCAAGTTTGCAAGTGGTTTGGCATGGTCTTAGGAAGTTTGTTCCAAGTTTGCAAGTGTTTGGCATGGTCTTATTAAATTTGTACCAAGTTTGCAAGTGTTTTTAAATGGTCTTAGGAAGTTTGTTACAAGTTTGCAAGTGTTTGGCATGGTCTTATTAAATTTGTACCAAGTTTGCAAGTGTTTTGGCATGGTCTTATTAAATTTGTACCAAGTTTGCAAGTGTTTTGGCCTGGTCTTAGGAAGTTTGTTCCAAGTTTGCAAGTGTTTTGGCATGGTCTTATTAAATTTGTACCAAGTTTGCAAGTGTTTTTGCATGGTCTTATTAAAATTGTACCAAGTTTGCAAGTGTTTTGGCATGGTCTTAGGAAGTTTGTTCCAAGTTTGCAAGTGCTTGGCATGGTCTTATTAAATTTGTACCAAGTTTGCAAGTGTTTTGGCATGGTCTTATTAAATTTGTACCAAGTTTGCAAGTGTTTTGGTATGGTGTTAGGAAGTTTGTTCCAAGTTTGCAAGTGTTTGGCATGGTCTTATTAAATTTGTACCAAGTTTGCAAGTGTTTTTAAATGGTCTTAGGAAGTTTGTTACAAGTTTGCAAGTGTTTGGCATGGTCTTCTTAAATTTGTACCAAGTTTGCAAGTGTTTTTGCATGGTCTTATTAAATTTGTACCAAGTTTGCAAGTGTTTTGGCATGGTCTTATTAAATTTGTACCAAGTTTGCAAGTGTTTTGGTATGGTCTGATTAAATTTGTACCAAGTTTGCAAGTGTTTTGGCATGGTCTTATCAAATTTGTACCAAGTTTGCAAGTGTTTTGGCATGGTCTTAGGAAGTTTGTTCCAAGTTTGCAAGTGTTTTGGCATGGTCTTATTAAATTTGTACCAAGTTTGCAAGTGTTTTTGCATGGTCTTATTAAAATTGTACCAAGTTTGCAAGTGTTTTGGCATGGTCTTAGGAAGTTTGTTCCAAGTTTGCAAGTGTTTGGCATGGTCTTATTAAATTTGTACCAAGTTTGCAAGTGTTTTGGCATGGTCTTATTAAATTTGTACCAAGTTTGCAAGTGTTTTGGTATGGTGTTAGGAAGTTTGTTCCAAGTTTGCAAGTGTTTGGCATGGTCTTATTAAATTTGTACCAAGTTTGCAAGTGTTTTTAAATGGTCTTAGGAAGTTTTTTACAAGTTTGCAAGTGTTTGGCATGGTCTTCTTAAATTTGTACCAAGTTTGCAAGTGTTTTTGCATGGTCTTATTAAATTTGTACCAAGTTTGCAAGTGTTTTGGCATGGTCTTAGGAAGTTTGTTCGAAGTTTGCAAGTGTTTGGCATCGTCTTAATAAATTTGTACCAAGTTTGCAAGTGTTTTGGCATGGTCTTATTAAATTTGTACCAAGTTTGCAAGTGTTTTGGCATGGTCTTAGGAAGTTTTTTCCAAGTTTGCAAGTGTTTTGGCATGGTCTTATTAAATTTGTACCAAGTTTGCAAGTGTTTTGGCATGGTCTTATTAAATTTGTACCACGTTTGCAAGTGTTTTGGCATGGTCTAATTAAACTTGTTCCAAGTTTGCATGTGTTTTGGCCTGGTCTTATTAAATTTGTACCAAGTTTGCAAGTGTTTTGGCATGATTTTATTAAATTTGTACCAAGTTTGCAAGTGTTTTGGCATGGTGTTATTAAATTTGTACCAAGTTTGCAAGTGTTCTGGCATGGTCTTATTAAATTTGTAACAAGTTTGCAAGTGTTTTGGCATGGTCTTATTTAATTTGTACCAAGTTTGCAAGTGTTTTGGTATGGTCTTATTAAATTTGTACCAAGTTTGCAAGTGTTTTGGCATGGTCTTATTAAATATGTACCAAGTTTGCAAGTGTTTTGGCATGGTCTTATTAATTTTGTACCAAGTTTGCAAGTGCTTTGGCATGGTCTTAGGAAGTTTGTTCCAAGTTTGCAAGTGTTTTGGCATGGTCTTATTAAATTTGTACCAAGTTTGCAAGTGTTTTGGCATGGTCTTATTAAATTTGTACCAAGTTTGCAAGTGTTTTGGTATGGTCTTATTAAATTTGTACCAAGTTTGCAAGTGTTTGGCATGGTCTTATTAAATTTGTTCCAAGTTTGCAAGTGTTTGGCATGGTCTTATCAAATTTGTACCAAGTTTGCAAGTGTTTTTAAATGGTCTTAGGAAGTTTGTTACAAGTTTGCAAGTGTTTGGCATGGTCTTCTTAAATTTGTACCAAGTTTGCAAGTGTTTTTGCATGGTCTTATTAAATTTGTACCAAGTTTGCAAGTGTTTTGGCATGGTCTTATTAAATATGTACCAAGTTTGCAAGTGTTTTGGCATGGTCTTATTAATTTTGTACCAAGTTTGCAAGTGTTTTGGCATGGTCTTAGGAAGTTTGTCCCAAGTTTGCAAGTGTTTTGTCATAGTCTTATTAATTTGTACAAGTTTGCAAGTGTTTTGGCATGGTCTTAGGAAGTTTGTTCCAAGGGTGCAAGTGTTTGGCATGGTCTTATTAAATTTGTACCAAGTTTGCAAGTGTTTTGGCATGGTCTTAGGAGTTTGTTCCAAGTTTGCAAGTGTTTGGCATGGTCTTCTTAAATTTGTACCAAGTTTGCAAGTGTTTTGGCATGGTCTTAGGAAGTTTGTTCGAAGTTTGCAAGTGTTTGGTATCGTCTTATTAAATTTGTACCAAGTTTGCAAGTGTTTTGGCATGGTCTTATTAAATTTGTACCAAGTTTGCAAGTGTTTTGGCATGGTCTTAGGAAGTTTTTTCCAAGTTTGCAAGTGTTTTGGCATGGTCTTAATAAATTTGTACCAAGTTTGCAAGTGTTTTGGCATGGTCTTATTAAATTTGTTCCAAGTTTGCAAGTGTTTTGGCTTGGTCTTATTAAATTTGTACCAGGTTTGCAAGTGTTTTGGCATGGTTTTATTAAATTTGTACCAAGTTGGCAAGTGTTTTGGCATGGTCTTATTAAATTTGTACCAAGTTTGCAAGTGTTTTGGTATGGTCTTATTAAATTTGTACCAAGTTTGCAAGTGTTTTGGCATGGTCTTATTAAATATGTACCAAGTTTGCAAGTGTTTTGGCATGGTCTTATTAATTTTGTACCAAGTTTGCAAGTGTTTTGGCATGGTCTTAGGAAGTTTGTTCCAAGTTTGCAAGTGTTTTGGCATGGTCTTATTAAATTTGTACCAAGTTTTCAAGTGTTTTGGCATGGTCTTATTAAATTTGTACCAAGTTTATTACTGTTTTGGCATGGTCTTATTAAATTTGTACCAAGTTTGCAAGTGTTTTGGCATGGTCTTAGGAAGATTGTTCCAAGTTTGCAAGTGTTTGGCATGGTCTTAGTAAATTTGTACCAAGTTTGCAAGTGTTTTGGCATGGTCTTATTAAATTTGTACCAAGTTTGCAAGTGTTTTGGCATGGTGTTATTGAATTTGTACCTAGTTTGCAAGTGTTTTGGCTTGGTCTTATTAAATTTTAACCAAGTTTGCAAGTGTTTTGGCATGGTCTTATGAAGTTTGTTCCAAGTTTGCAAGTGTTTGGCATGGTCTTATTAAATTTGTACCAAGTTTGCAAGTGTTTTGGCATAGTCTTATTAAATTTGTACCAAGTTTGCAAGTGTTTTGGCATGGTCTTAGGAAGTTTGTTCCAAGTTTGCAAGTGTTTGGCATGGTCTTATTAAATTTGTACCAAGTTTGCAAGTGTTTTGGCTTGGTCTTATTAAATTTTAACCAAGTTTGCAAGTGTTTTGGCATGGTCTTAGGAAGTTTTTTCCAAGTTTGCAAGTGTTTGGCATGGTCTTATTAAATTTGTACCAAGTTTGCAAGTGTTTTGGCATAGTCTTATTAAATTTGTACCAAGATTGCAAGTGTTTTGGCATGGTCTTAGGAAGTTTGTTCCAAGTTTGCAAGTGTTTGGCATGGTCTTATTAAATTTGTACCAAGTTTGCAAGTGTTTTGGCATGGTCTTATTAAATTTGTACCAAGTTTGCAAGTGTTTTGGCATGGTCTTTGGAAGTTTGTTCCAGGTTTGCAAGTGTTTTGGCATGGTCTTATTAAATTTGTACCAAGTTTGCAAGTGTTTTGGCATGGTCTTATTAAATTTGTACCAAGTTTGCAAGTGTTTTGGCTTGGTCTAATTAAATTTGAACCAAGTTTGCAAGTGGTTTGGCATGGTCTTAGGAAGTTTGTTCCAAGTTTGCAAGTGTTTTGACATGGTCTTATTAAATTTGTACCAAGTTTGCAAGTGTTTTGGCATGGTTTTATTAAATTTGTACCAAGTTTGCAAGTGTTTTGGCATGGTCTTATTAAATTTGTACCAAGTTTGCAAGTGTTTTGGCATGGTCTTATTAAATTTGTTCCAAGTTTGCAAGTGTTTTGGCAAGGTCTTATTAAATTTGTACCAAGTTTGCAGGTGTTTTGGCATGGTTTTATTAAATTTGTACCAAGTTTGCAAGTGTTTTGGCATGGTGTTATTAAATTTGTACCAAGTTTGCAAGTGTTTTGGCATGGTCTTTTTAAATTTGTACCAAGTTTGCAAGTGTTTTGGCATTGTCTCAGGAAGTTTGTTCCAAGTTTGCAAGTGTTTTGGCATGGTCTTATTAAATTTGTACCAAGTTTGCAAGTGTTTTGGCATGGTCTTATTAAATTTGTACCATGTTTGCAAGTGTTTTGGTATGGTCTTATTAAATTTGTACCAAGTTTGCAAGTGTTTTGGCATGGTCTTATTATATGTGTACCAAGTTTGCAAGTGTTTTGGCATGGTCTTAGGAAGTTTGTTCCAAGTTTGCAAGTGTTTTGGCATGGTCTTATTAAATTTGTACCAAGTTTGCAAGTGTTTTTGCATGGTCTTATTAAAATTGTACCAAGTTTGCAAGTGTTTTGGCATGGTCTTAGGAAGTTTGTTCCAAGTTTGCAAGTGTTTGGCATGGTCTTATTAAATTTGTACCAAGTTTGCAAGTGTTTTGGCATGGTCTTATTTAATTTGTACCAAGTTTGCAAGTGTTTTGGCTTGGTCTTATTAAATTTGTACCAAGTTTGCAAGTGTTTTGGCATGGTCTTAGGAAGTTTGTTCCAAGTTTGCAAGTGTTTGGCATGGTCTTAGTAAATTTGTACCAAGTTTGCAAGTGTTTTGGCATGGTCTTATTAAATTTGTACCAAGTTTGCAAGTGTTTTGGCATGGTCTTATTAAATTTGTACCAAGTTTGCAAGTGTTTTGGCTTGGTCTTATTAAATTTTAACCAAGTTTGCAAGTGTTTTGGCATGGTCTTAGGAAGTTTGTTCCAAGTTTGCAAGTGTTTGGCATGGTCTTATTAAATTTGTACCAAGTTTGCAAGTGTTTTGGCATAGTCTTATTAAATTTGTACCAAGATTGCAAGTGTTTTGGCATGGTCTTAGGAAGTTTGTTCCAAGTTTGCAAGTGTTTGGCATGGTCTTATTAAATTTGTACCAAGTTTGCAAGTGTTTTGGCATGGTCTTATTAAATTTGTTCCAAGTTTGCAAGTGTTTTGGCACGGTCTTTGGAAGTTTGTTCCAGGTTTGGAAGTGTTTTGGCATGGTCTTATTAAATTTGTACCAAGTTTGCAAGTGTTTTGGCATGGTCTTATTAAATTTGTACCAAGTTTGCAAGTGTTTTGGCTTGGTCTAATTAAATTTGAACCAAGTTTGCAAGTGGTTTGGCATGGTCTTAGGAAGTTTGTTCCATGTTTGCAAGTGTTTTGGCATGGTCTTATTAAATTTGTACCAAGTTTGCAAGTGTTTTGGCATGGTCTTATTAAATTTGTACCAAGTTTGCAAGTGTTTTGGCATGGTCTTATTAAATTTGTACCAAGTTTGCAAGTGTTTTGGCATGGTCTTATTAAATTTGTTCCAAGTTTGCAAGTGTTTTGGCTTGGTCTTATTAAATTTGTACCAAGTTTGCAGGTGTTTTGGCATGGTTTTATTAAATTTGTACCAAGTTTGCAAGTGTTTTGGCATGGTGTTATTAAATTTGTACCAAGTTTGCAAGTGTTTTGGCATGGTCTTTTTAAATTTGTACCAAGTTTGCAAGTGTTTTGGCATGGTCTTAGGAAGTTTGTTCCAAGTTTGCAAGTGTTTGGCATGGTCTTATTAAATTTGTACCAAGTTTGCAAGTGTTTTGGCATGGTCTTATTAAATTTGTACCAAGTTTGCAAGTGTTTTGGTATGGTCTTATTAAATTTGTACCAAGTTTGCAAGTGTTTTGGCATGGTCTTATTAAATTTGTACCAAGTTTGCAAGTGTTTTGGCATGGTCTTAGGAAGTTTGTTCCAAGTTTGCAAGTGTTTTGGCATGGTCTTATTAAATTTGTACCAAGTTTGCAAGTGTTTTTGCATGGTCTTATTAAAATTGTACCAAGTTTGCAAGTGTTTTGGCATGGTCTTAGGAAGTTTGTTCCAAGTTTGCAAGTGTTTGGCATGGTCTTATTAAATTTGTACCAAGTTTGCAAGTGTTTTGGCATGGTCTTAGGAAGTTTGTTCGAAGTTTGCAAGTGTTTGGTATCGTCTTATTAAATTTGTACCAAGTTTGCAAGTGTTTTGGCATGGTCTTATTAAATTTGTACCAAGTTTGCAAGTGTTTTGGCATCGTCTTAGGAAGTTTTTTCCAAGTTTGCAAGTGTTTTGGCATGGTTTTATTAAATTTGTACCAAGTTTGCAAGTGTTTTGGCATGGTGTTATTAAATTTGTACCAAGTTTGCAAGTGTTCTGGCATGGTCTTATTAAATTTGTAACAAGTTTGCAAGTGTTTTGGCATGGTCTTATTTAATTTGTACCAAGTTTGCAAGTGTTTTGGTATGTTCTTATTAAATTTGTACCAAGTTTGCAAGTGTTTTGGCATGGTCTGATTAAATATGTACCAAGTTTGCAAGTGTTTTGGCATGGTCTTATTAATTTTGTACCAAGTTTGCAAGTGTTTTGGCATGGTCTTAGGAAGTTTGTTCCAAGTTTGCAAGTGTTTTGGCATGGTCTTATTAAATTTGTACCAAGTTTGCAAGTGTTTTGGCATGGTCTTTTTAAATTTGTACCAAGTTTGCAAGTGTTTTGGTATGGTCTTATTAAATTTGTACCAAGTTTGCAAGTGTTTGGCATGGTCTTATTAAATTTGTTCCAAGTTTGCAAGTGTTTGGCATGGTCTTATTAAATTTGTACCAAGTTTGCAAGTGTTTTTAAATGGTCTTAGGAAGTTTGTTACAAGTTTGCAAGTGTTTGGCATGGTCTTCTTAAATTTGTACCAAGTTTGCAAGTGTTTTTGCATGGTCTTATTAAATTTGTACCAAGTTTGCAAGTGTTTTGGCATGGTCTTATTAAATATGTACCAAGTTTGCAAGTGTTTTGGCATGGTCTTATTAATTTTGTACCAAGTTTGCAAGTGTTTTGGCATGGTCTTAGGAAGTTTGTCCCAAGTTTGCAAGTGTTTTGTCATAGTCTTAATTTAATTAATTTGTACAAGTTTGCAAGTGTTTTGGCATGGTCTTAGGAAGTTTGTTCCAAGGGTGCAAGTGTTTGGCATGGTCTTATTAAATTTGTACCAAGTTTGCAAGTGTTTTGGCATGGTCTTAGGAGTTTGTTCCAAGTTTGCAAGTGTTTGGCATGGTCTTCTTAAATTTGTACCAAGTTTGCAAGTGTTTTGGCATGGTCTTAGGAAGTTTGTTCGAAGTTTGCAAGTGTTTGGTATCGTCTTATTAAATTTGTACCAAGTTTGCAAGTGTTTTGGCATGGTCTTATTAAATTTGTACCAAGTTTGCAAGTGTTTTGGCATGGTCTTAGGAAGTTTTTTCCAAGTTTGCAAGTGTTTTGGCATGGTCTTAATAAATTTGTACCAAGTTTGCAAGTGTTTTGGCATGGTCTTATTAAATTTGTTCCAAGTTTGCAAGTGTTTTGGCTTGGTCTTATTAAATTTGTACCAGGTTTGCAAGTGTTTTGGCATGGTTTTATTAAATTTGTACCAAGTTGGCAAGTGTTTTGGCATGGTCTTATTAAATTTGTACCAAGTTTGCAAGTGTTTTGGTATGGTCTTATTAAATTTGTACCAAGTTTGCAAGTGTTTTGGCATGGTCTTATTAAATATGTACCAAGTTTGCAAGTGTTTTGGCATGGTCTTATTAATTTTGTACCAAGTTTGCAAGTGTTTTGGCACGGTCTTAGGAAGTTTGTTCCAAGTTTGCAAGTGTTTTGGCATGGTCTTATTAAATTTGTACCAAGTTTTCAAGTGTTTTGGCATGGTCTTATTAAATTTGTACCAAGTTTATTACTGTTTTGGCATGGTCTTATTAAATTTGTACCAAGTTTGCAAGTGTTTTGGCATGGTCTTAGGAAGATTGTTCCAAGTTTGCAAGTGTTTGGCATGGTCTTAGTAAATTTGTACCAAGTTTGCAAGTGTTTTGGCATGGTCTTATTAAATTTGTATCAAGTTTGCAAGTGTTTTGGCATGGTGTTATTAAATTTGTACCAAGTTTGCAAGTGTTTTGGCTTGGTCTTATTAAATTTTAACCAAGTTTGCAAGTGTTTTGGCATGGTCTTATGAAGTTTGTTCCAAGTTTGCAAGTGTTTGGCATGGTCTTATTAAATTTGTACCAAGTTTGCAAGTGTTTTGGCATAGTCTTATTAAATTTGTACCAAGTTTGCAAGTGTTTTGGCATGGTCTTAGGAAGTTTGTTCCAAGTTTGCAAGTGTTTGGCATGGTCTTATTAAATTTTTACCAAGTTTTCAAGTGTTTTGGCATGGTCTTATTAAATTTGTACCAAGTTTATTACTGTTTTGGCATGGTCTTATTAAATTTGTACCAAGTTTGCAAGTGTTTTGGCATGGTCTTAGGAAGATTGTTCCAAGTTTGCAAGTGTTTGGCATGGTGTTATTAAATTTGTTCCAAGTTTGCAAGTGTTTTGGCTTGGTCTTATTAAATTTGTACCAAGTTTGCAGGTGTTTTGGCATGGTTTTATTAAATTAGTACCAAGTTTGCAAGTGTTTTGGCATGGTGTTATTAAATTTGTACCAAGTTTGCAAGTGTTTTGGCATGGTCTTTTTAAATTTGTACCAAGTTTGCAAGTGTTTTGGCATGGTCTTAGGAAGTTTGTTCCAAGTTTGCAAGTGTTTGGCATGGTCTTATTAAATTTGTACCAAGTTTGCAAGTGTTTTGGCATGGTCTTTGGAAGTTTGTTCCAGGTTTGCAAGTGTTTTGGCATGGTCTTATTAAATTTGTACCAAGTTTGCAAGTGTTTTGGCATGGTCTTATTAAATTTGTACTAAGTTTGCAAGTGTTGTGGCTTGGTCTTATTAAATTTGAACCAAGTTTGCAAGTGTTTTGGCATGGTCTCAGGAAGTTTGTTCCAAGTTTGCAAGTGTTTTGGCATGGTCTTATTAAATTTGTACCAAGTTTGCAAGTGTTTTGGCATGGTCTTATTAAATTTGTACCAAGTTTGCAAGTGTTTTGGCATGGTCTTATTAAATTTGTACCAAGTTTGCAAGTGTTTTGGCATGGTCTTATTAAATTTGTTCCAAGTTTGCAAGTGTTTTGGCTTGGTCTTATTAAATTTGTACCAAGTTTGCAAGTGTTTTGGCATGGTTTTATTAAATTTGTACCAAGTTTGCAAGTGTTTTGGCATGGTGTTATTAAATTTGTACCAAGTTTGCAAGTGTTTTGGCATGGTCTTTTTAAATTTGTACCAAGTTTGCAAGTGTTTTGGCATGGTCTTAGGAAGTTTGTTCCAAGTTTGCAAGTGTTTGGCATGGTCTTATTAAATTTGTACCAAGTTTGCAAGTGTTTTGGCATGGTCTTATTAAATTTGTACCAAGTTTGCAAGTGCTTTGGTAGGGTCTTATTAAATTTGTACCAAGTTTGCAAGTGTTTTGGCATGGTCTTATTAAATTTGTACCAAGTTTGCAAGTGTTTTGGCATGGTCTTAGGAAGTTTGTTCCAAGTTTGCAAGTGTTTTGGCATGGTCTTATTAAATTTGTACCAAGTTTGCAAGTGTTTTTGCATGGTCTTATTAAAATTGTACCAAGTTTGCAAGTGTTTTGGCATGGTCTTAGGAAGTTTGTTCCAAGTTTGCAAGTGTTTGGCATGGTCTTATTAAATTTGTACCAAGTTTGCAAGTGTTTTGGCAAGGTCTTATTAAATTTGTACCAAGTTTGCAAGTGTTTTGGCATGGTCTTATTAAATTTGTACCAAGTTTGCAAGTGTTTTGGCTTGGTCTTATTAAATTTTAACCAAGTTTGCAAGTGTTTTGGCATGGTCTTATTAAATTTGTACCAAGTTTGCAAGTGTTTTGGCATGGTCTTATTAAATTTGTACCAAGTTTGCAAGTGTTTTGGCTTGGTCTTATTAAATTTGAACCAAGTTTGCAAGTGTTTTGGCATGATCTTAGGAAGTTTGTTCCAAGTTTGCAAGTGTTTTGGCATGGTCTTATTAAATTTGTACCAAGTTTGCAAGTGTTTTGGCATGGTCTTATTAAATTTGTACCAAGTTTGCAAGTGTTTTGGCATGGTCTTATTAAATTTGTACCAAGTTTGCAAGTGTTTTGGCATGGTCTTATTAAATTTGTTCCAAGTTTGCAAGTGTTTTGGCTTGGTCTTATTAAATTTGTACCAAGTTTGCAAGTGTTTTGGCATGGTTTTATTAAATTTGTACCAAGTTTGCAAGTGTTTTGGCATGGTGTTATTAAATTTGTACCAAGTTTGCAAGTGTTTTGGCATGGTCTTTTTAAATTTGTACCAAGTTTGCAAGTGTTTTGGCATGGTCTTAGGAAGTTTGTTCCAAGTTTGCAAGTGTTTGGCATGGTCTTATTAAATTTGTACCAAGTTTGCAAGTGTTTTGGCATGGTCTTAATAAATTTGTACCAAGTTTGCAAGTGTTTTGGTATGGTCTTATTAAATTTGTACCTAGTTTGCAAGTGTTTTGGCATGGTCTTATTAAATTTGTACCAAGTTTGCAAGTGTTTTGGCATGGTCTTAGGAAGTTTGTTCCAAGTTTGCAGGTGTTTTGGCATGGTCTTATTAAATTTGTACCAAGTTTGCAAGTGTTTTTGCATGGTCTTATTAAAATTGTACCAAGTTTGCAAGTGTTTTGGCTTGGTGTTATTAAATTTGTACCAAGTTTGCAAGTGTTCTGGCATGGTCTTATTAAATTTGTACCAAGTTTGCAAGTGTTTTGGCATGGTGTTATTAAATTTGTACCAAGTTTGCAAGTGTTTTGGCATGGTCTTATTAAATATGTACCAAGTTTGCAAGTGTTTTGGCATGGTCTTATTAATTTTGTACCAAGTTTGCAAGTGTTTTGGCATGGTCTTAGGAAGTTTGTTCCGAGTTTGCAAGTGTTTTGGCATGGTCTTATTAAATTTGTACCAAGTTTGCAAGTGTTTTGGCATGGTCTTATTAAATATGTACCAAGTTTGCAAGTGTTTTGGCATGGTCTTATTAATTTTGTACCAAGTTTGCAAGTGTTTTGGCATGGTCTTAGGAAGTTTGTTCCGAGTTTGCAAGTTTTTTGGCATGGTCTTATTAAATTTGTACCAAGTTTGCAAGTGTTTTGGCATGGTCTTATTGAATTTGTACCAAGTTTGCAAGTGTTTTGGTATGGTCTTATTAAATTTGTACCAAGTTTGCAAGTGTTTTGGCATGGTCTTATTAAATATGTACCAAGTTTGCAAGTGTTTTGGCATGGTCTTATTAATTTTGTACCAAGTTTGCAAGTGTTTTGGCATGGTCTTAGGAAGTTTGTTCCAAGTTTGCAAGTGTTTGGCATGGTCTTAGTAAATTTGTACCAAGTTTGCAAGTGTTTTGGCATGGTCTTATTAAATTTGTACCAAGTTTGCAAGTGTTTTGGCATGGTCTTATTAAATTTGTACCAAGTTTGCAAGTGTTTTGGCTTGGTCTTAATAAATTTTAACCAAGTTTGCAAGTGTTTTGGCATGGTCTTAGGAAGTTTGTTCCAAGTTTGCAAGTGTTTGGCATGGTCTTATTAAATTTGTACCAAGTTTGCAAGTGTTTTGGCATGGTCTTATTGAATTTGTACCAAGTTTGCAAGTGTTTTGGTATGGTCTTATTAAATTTGTACCAAGTTTGCAAGTGTTTTGGCATGGTCTTATTAAATATGTACCAAGTTTGCAAGTGTTTTGGCATGGTCTTATTAATTTTGTACCAAGTTTGCAAGTGTTTTGGCATGGTCTTAGGAAGTTTGTTCCAAGTTTGCAAGTGTTTGGCATGGTCTTATTAAATTTGTACCAAGTTTGCAAGTGTTTTTGCATGGTCTTATTAAAATTGTACCAAGTTTGCAAGTGTTTTGGCTTGGTGTTATTAAATTTGTACCAAGTTTGCAAGTGTTCTGGCATGGTCTTATTAAATTTGTACCAAGTTTGCAAGTGTTTTGGCATGGTGTTATTAAATTTGTACGAAGTTTGCAAGTGTTTTGGCATGGTCTTATTAAATATGTACCAAGTTTGCAAGTGTTTTGGCATGGTCTTATTAATTTTGTACCAAGTTTGCAAGTGTTTTGGCATGGTCTTAGGAAGTTTGTTCCGAGTTTGCAAGTGTTTTGGCATGGTCTTATTAAATTTGTACCAAGTTTGCAAGTGTTTTGGCATGGTCTTATTAAATTTGTACCAAGTTTGCAAGTGTTTTGGCATGGTCTTAGGAAGTTTTTTCCAAGTTTGCAAGTGTTTTGGCATGGTCTTATTAAATTTGTACCAAGTTTGCAAGTGTTTTGGCATGGTCTTATTAAATTTGTACCACGTTTGCAAGTGTTTTGGCATGGTCTAATTAAACTTGTTCCAAGTTTGCATGTGTTTTGGCCTGGTCTTATTAAATTTGTACCAAGTTTGCAAGTGTTTTGGCATGATTTTATTAAATTTGTACCAAGTTTGCAAGTGTTTTGGCATGGTGTTATTAAATTTGTACCAAGTTTGCAAGTGTTCTGGCATGGTCTTATTAAATTTGTAACAAGTTTGCAAGTGTTTTGGCATGGTCTTATTTAATTTGTACCAAGTTTGCAAGTGTTTTGGTATGGTCTTATTAAATTTGTACCAAGTTTGCAAGTGTTTTGGCATGGTCTTATTAAATATGTACCAAGTTTGCAAGTGTTTTGGCATGGTCTTATTAATTTTGTACCAAGTTTGCAAGTGCTTTGGCATGGTCTTAGGAAGTTTGTTCCAAGTTTGCAAGTGTTTTGGCATGGTCTTATTAAATTTGTACCAAGTTTGCAAGTGTTTTGGCATGGTCTTATTAAATTTGTACCAAGTTTGCAAGTGTTTTGGTATGGTCTTATTAAATTTGTACCAAGTTTGCAAGTGTTTGGCATGGTCTTATTAAATTTGTTCCAAGTTTGCAAGTGTTTGGCATGGTCTTATCAAATTTGTACCAAGTTTGCAAGTGTTTTTAAATGGTCTTAGGAAGTTTGTTACAAGTTTGCAAGTGTTTGGCATGGTCTTCTTAAATTTGTACCAAGTTTGCAAGTGTTTTTGCATGGTCTTATTAAATTTGTACCAAGTTTGCAAGTGTTTTGGCATGGTCTTATTAAATATGTACCAAGTTTGCAAGTGTTTTGGCATGGTCTTATTAATTTTGTACCAAGTTTGCAAGTGTTTTGGCATGGTCTTAGGAAGTTTGTCCCAAGTTTGCAAGTGTTTTGTCATAGTCTTATTAATTTGTACAAGTTTGCAAGTGTTTTGGCATGGTCTTAGGAAGTTTGTTCCAAGGGTGCAAGTGTTTGGCATGGTCTTATTAAATTTGTACCAAGTTTGCAAGTGTTTTGGCATGGTCTTAGGAGTTTGTTCCAAGTTTGCAAGTGTTTGGCATGGTCTTCTTAAATTTGTACCAAGTTTGCAAGTGTTTTGGCATGGTCTTAGGAAGTTTGTTCGAAGTTTGCAAGTGTTTGGTATCGTCTTATTAAATTTGTACCAAGTTTGCAAGTGTTTTGGCATGGTCTTATTAAATTTGTACCAAGTTTGCAAGTGTTTTGGCATGGTCTTAGGAAGTTTTTTCCAAGTTTGCAAGTGTTTTGGCATGGTCTTAATAAATTTGTACCAAGTTTGCAAGTGTTTTGGCATGGTCTTATTAAATTTGTTCCAAGTTTGCAAGTGTTTTGGCTTGGTCTTATTAAATTTGTACCAGGTTTGCAAGTGTTTTGGCATGGTTTTATTAAATTTGTACCAAGTTGGCAAGTGTTTTGGCATGGTCTTATTAAATTTGTACCAAGTTTGCAAGTGTTTTGGTATGGTCTTATTAAATTTGTACCAAGTTTGCAAGTGTTTTGGCATGGTCTTATTAAATATGTACCAAGTTTGCAAGTGTTTTGGCATGGTCTTATTAATTTTGTACCAAGTTTGCAAGTGTTTTGGCATGGTCTTAGGAAGTTTGTTCCAAGTTTGCAAGTGTTTTGGCATGGTCTTATTAAATTTGTACCAAGTTTTCAAGTGTTTTGGCATGGTCTTCTTAAATTTGTACCAAGTTTATTACTGTTTTGGCATGGTCTTATTAAATTTGTACCAAGTTTGCAAGTGTTTTGGCATGGTCTTAGGAAGATTGTTCCAAGTTTGCAAGTGTTTGGCATGGTCTTAGTAAATTTGTACCAAGTTTGCAAGTGTTTTGGCATGGTCTTATTAAATTTGTACCAAGTTTGCAAGTGTTTTGGCATGGTGTTATTGAATTTGTACCTAGTTTGCAAGTGTTTTGGCTTGGTCTTATTAAATTTTAACCAAGTTTGCAAGTGTTTTGGCATGGTCTTATGAAGTTTGTTCCAAGTTTGCAAGTGTTTGGCATGGTCTTATTAAATTTGTACCAAGTTTGCAAGTGTTTTGGCATAGTCTTATTAAATTTGTACCAAGTTTGCAAGTGTTTTGGCATGGTCTTAGGAAGTTTGTTCCAAGTTTGCAAGTGTTTGGCATGGTCTTATTAAATTTGTACCAAGTTTGCAAGTGTTTTGGCTTGGTCTTATTAAATTTTAACCAAGTTTGCAAGTGTTTTGGCATGGTCTTAGGAAGTTTTTTCCAAGTTTGCAAGTGTTTGGCATGGTCTTATTAAATTTGTACCAAGTTTGCAAGTGTTTTGGCATAGTCTTATTAAATTTGTACCAAGATTGCAAGTGTTTTGGCATGGTCTTAGGAAGTTTGTTCCAAGTTTGCAAGTGTTTGGCATGGTCTTATTAAATTTGTACCAAGTTTGCAAGTGTTTTGGCATGGTCTTATTAAATTTGTACCAAGTTTGCAAGTGTTTTGGCATGGTCTTTGGAAGTTTGTTCCAGGTTTGCAAGTGTTTTGGCATGGTCTTATTAAATTTGTACCAAGTTTGCAAGTGTTTTGGCATGGTCTTATTAAATTTGTACCAAGTTTGCAAGTGTTTTGGCTTGGTCTAATTAAATTTGAACCAAGTTTGCAAGTGGTTTGGCATGGTCTTAGGAAGTTTGTTCCAAGTTTGCAAGTGTTTTGACATGGTCTTATTAAATTTGTACCAAGTTTGCAAGTGTTTTGGCATGGTTTTATTAAATTTGTACCAAGTTTGCAAGTGTTTTGGCATGGTCTTATTAAATTTGTACCAAGTTTGCAAGTGTTTTGGCATGGTCTTATTAAATTTGTTCCAAGTTTGCAAGTGTTTTGGCAAGGTCTTATTAAATTTGTACCAAGTTTGCAGGTGTTTTGGCATGGTTTTATTAAATTTGTACCAAGTTTGCAAGTGTTTTGGCATGGTGTTATTAAATTTGTACCAAGTTTGCAAGTGTTTTGGCATGGTCTTTTTAAATTTGTACCAAGTTTGCAAGTGTTTTGGCATTGTCTTAGGAAGTTTGTTCCAAGTTTGCAAGTGTTTTGGCATGGTCTTATTAAATTTGTACCAAGTTTGCAAGTGTTTTGGCATGGTCTTATTAAATTTGTACCATGTTTGCAAGTGTTTTGGTATGGTCTTATTAAATTTGTACCAAGTTTGCAAGTGTTTTGGCATGGTCTTATTATATGTGTACCAAGTTTGCAAGTGTTTTGGCATGGTCTTAGGAAGTTTGTTCCAAGTTTGCAAGTGTTTTGGCATGGTCTTATTAAATTTGTACCAAGTTTGCAAGTGTTTTTGCATGGTCTTATTAAAATTGTACCAAGTTTGCAAGTGTTTTGGCATGGTCTTAGGAAGTTTGTTCCAAGTTTGCAAGTGTTTGGCATGGTCTTATTAAATTTGTACCAAGTTTGCAAGTGTTTTGGCATGGTCTTATTTAATTTGTACCAAGTTTGCAAGTGTTTTGGCTTGGTCTTATTAAATTTGTACCAAGTTTGCAAGTGTTTTGGCATGGTCTTAGGAAGTTTGTTCCAAGTTTGCAAGTGTTTGGCATGGTCTTAGTAAATTTGTACCAAGTTTGCAAGTGTTTTGGCATGGTCTTATTAAATTTGTACCAAGTTTGCAAGTGTTTTGGCATGGTCTTATTAAATTTGTACCAAGTTTGCAAGTGTTTTGGCTTGGTCTTATTAAATTTTAACCAAGTTTGCAAGTGTTTTGGCATGGTCTTAGGAAGTTTGTTCCAAGTTTGCAAGTGTTTGGCATGGTCTTATTAAATTTGTACCAAGTTTGCAAGTGTTTTGGCATAGTCTTATTAAATTTGTACCAAGATTGCAAGTGTTTTGGCATGGTCTTAGGAAGTTTGTTCCAAGTTTGCAAGTGTTTGGCATGGTCTTATTAAATTTGTACCAAGTTTGCAAGTGTTTTGGCATGGTCTTATTAAATTTGTTCCAAGTTTGCAAGTGTTTTGGCACGGTCTTTGGAAGTTTGTTCCAGGTTTGGAAGTGTTTTGGCATGGTCTTATTAAATTTGTACCAAGTTTGCAAGTGTTTTGGCATGGTCTTATTTAATTTGTACCAAGTTTGCAAGTGTTTTGGCTTGGTCTAATTAAATTTGAACCAAGTTTGCAAGTGGTTTGGCATGGTCTTAGGAAGTTTGTTCCATGTTTGCAAGTGTTTTGGCATGGTCTTATTAAATTTGTACCAAGTTTGCAAGTGTTTTGGCATGGTCTTATTAAATTTGTACCAAGTTTGCAAGTGTTTTGGCATGGTCTTATTAAATTTGTACCAAGTTTGCAAGTGTTTTGGCATGGTCTTATTAAATTTGTTCCAAGTTTGCAAGTGTTTTGGCTTGGTCTTATTAAATTTGTACCAAGTTTGCAGGTGTTTTGGCATGGTTTTATTAAATTTGTACCAAGTTTGCAAGTGTTTTGGCATGGTGTTATTAAATTTGTACCAAGTTTGCAAGTGTTTTGGCATGGTCTTTTTAAATTTGTACCAAGTTTGCAAGTGTTTTGGCATGGTCTTAGGAAGTTTGTTCCAAGTTTGCAAGTGTTTGGCATGGTCTTATTAAATTTGTACCAAGTTTGCAAGTGTTTTGGCATGGTCTTATTAAATTTGTACCAAGTTTGCAAGTGTTTTGGTATGGTCTTATTAAATTTGTACCAAGTTTGCAAGTGTTTTGGCATGGTCTTATTAAATTTGTACCAAGTTTGCAAGTGTTTTGGCATGGTCTTAGGAAGTTTGTTCCAAGTTTGCAAGTGTTTTGGCATGGTCTTATTAAATTTGTACCAAGTTTGCAAGTGTTTTTGCATGGTCTTATTAAAATTGTACCAAGTTTGCAAGTGTTTTGGCATGGTCTTAGGAAGTTTGTTCCAAGTTTGCAAGTGTTTGGCATGGTCTTATTAAATTTGTACCAAGTTTGCAAGTGTTTTGGCATGGTCTTAGGAAGTTTGTTCGAAGTTTGCAAGTGTTTGGTATCGTCTTATTAAATTTGTACCAAGTTTGCAAGTGTTTTGGCATGGTCTTATTAAATTTGTACCAAGTTTGCAAGTGTTTTGGCATCGTCTTAGGAAGTTTTTTCCAAGTTTGCAAGTGTTTTGGCATGGTTTTATTAAATTTGTACCAAGTTTGCAAGTGTTTTGGCATGGTGTTATTAAATTTGTACCAAGTTTGCAAGTGTTCTGGCATGGTCTTATTAAATTTGTAACAAGTTTGCAAGTGTTTTGGCATGGTCTTATTTAATTTGTACCAAGTTTGCAAGTGTTTTGGTATGTTCTTATTAAATTTGTACCAAGTTTGCAAGTGTTTTGGCATGGTCTGATTAAATATGTACCAAGTTTGCAAGTGTTTTGGCATGGTCTTATTAATTTTGTACCAAGTTTGCAAGTGTTTTGGCATGGTCTTAGGAAGTTTGTTCCAAGTTTGCAAGTGTTTTGGCATGGTCTTATTAAATTTGTACCAAGTTTGCAAGTGTTTTGGCATGGTCTTTTTAAATTTGTACCAAGTTTGCAAGTGTTTTGGTATGGTCTTATTAAATTTGTACCAAGTTTGCAAGTGTTTGGCATGGTCTTATTAAATTTGTTCCAAGTTTGCAAGTGTTTGGCATGGTCTTATTAAATTTGTACCAAGTTTGCAAGTGTTTTTAAATGGTCTTAGGAAGTTTGTTACAAGTTTGCAAGTGTTTGGCATGGTCTTCTTAAATTTGTACCAAGTTTGCAAGTGTTTTTGCATGGTCTTATTAAATTTGTACCAAGTTTGCAAGTGTTTTGGCATGGTCTTATTAAATATGTACCAAGTTTGCAAGTGTTTTGGCATGGTCTTATTAATTTTGTACCAAGTTTGCAAGTGTTTTGGCATGGTCTTAGGAAGTTTGTCCCAAGTTTGCAAGTGTTTTGTCATAGTCTTAATTTAATTAATTTGTACAAGTTTGCAAGTGTTTTGGCATGGTCTTAGGAAGTTTGTTCCAAGGGTGCAAGTGTTTGGCATGGTCTTATTAAATTTGTACCAAGTTTGCAAGTGTTTTGGCATGGTCTTAGGAGTTTGTTCCAAGTTTGCAAGTGTTTGGCATGGTCTTCTTAAATTTGTACCAAGTTTGCAAGTGTTTTGGCATGGTCTTAGGAAGTTTGTTCGAAGTTTGCAAGTGTTTGGTATCGTCTTATTAAATTTGTACCAAGTTTGCAAGTGTTTTGGCATGGTCTTATTAAATTTGTACCAAGTTTGCAAGTGTTTTGGCATGGTCTTAGGAAGTTTTTTCCAAGTTTGCAAGTGTTTTGGCATGGTCTTAATAAATTTGTACCAAGTTTGCAAGTGTTTTGGCATGGTCTTATTAAATTTGTTCCAAGTTTGCAAGTGTTTTGGCATGGTCTTATTAAATTTGTACCAGGTTTGCAAGTGTTTTGGCATGGTTTTATTAAATTTGTACCAAGTTGGCAAGTGTTTTGGCATGGTCTTATTAAATTTGTACCAAGTTTGCAAGTGTTTTGGTATGGTCTTATTAAATTTGTACCAAGTTTGCAAGTGTTTTGGCATGGTCTTATTAAATATGTACCAAGTTTGCAAGTGTTTTGGCATGGTCTTATTAATTTTGTACCAAGTTTGCAAGTGTTTTGGCACGGTCTTAGGAAGTTTGTTCCAAGTTTGCAAGTGTTTTGGCATGGTCTTATTAAATTTGTACCAAGTTTTCAAGTGTTTTGGCATGGTCTTATTAAATTTGTACCAAGTTTATTACTGTTTTGGCATGGTCTTATTAAATTTGTACCAAGTTTGCAAGTGTTTTGGCATGGTCTTAGGAAGATTGTTCCAAGTTTGCAAGTGTTTGGCATGGTCTTAGTAAATTTGTACCAAGTTTGCAAGTGTTTTGGCATGGTCTTATTAAATTTGTACCAAGTTTGCAAGTGTTTTGGCATGGTGTTATTAAATTTGTACCAAGTTTGCAAGTGTTTTGGCTTGGTCTTATTAAATTTTAACCAAGTTTGCAAGTGTTTTGGCATGGTCTTATGAAGTTTGTTCCAAGTTTGCAAGTGTTTGGCATGGTCTTATTAAATTTGTACCAAGTTTGCAAGTGTTTTGGCATAGTCTTATTAAATTTGTACGAAGTTTGCAAGTGTTTTGGCATGGTCTTAGGAAGTTTGTTCCAAGTTTGCAAGTGTTTGGCATGGTCTTATTAAATTTTTACCAAGTTTTCAAGTGTTTTGGCATGGTCTTATTAAATTTGTACCAAGTTTATTACTGTTTTGGCATGGTCTTATTAAATTTGTACCAAGTTTGCAAGTGTTTTGGCATGGTCTTAGGAAGATTGTTCCAAGTTTGCAAGTGTTTGGCATGGTGTTATTAAATTTGTTCCAAGTTTGCAAGTGTTTTGGCTTGGTCTTATTAAATTTGTACCAAGTTTGCAGGTGTTTTGGCATGGTTTTATTAAATTAGTACCAAGTTTGCAAGTGTTTTGGCATGGTGTTATTAAATTTGTACCAAGTTTGCAAGTGTTTTGGCATGGTCTTTTTAAATTTGTACCAAGTTTGCAAGTGTTTTGGCATGGTCTTAGGAAGTTTGTTCCAAGTTTGCAAGTGTTTGGCATGGTCTTATTAAATTTGTACCAAGTTTGCAAGTGTTTTGGCATGGTCTTTGGAAGTTTGTTCCAGGTTTGCAAGTGTTTTGGCATGGTCTTATTAAATTTGTACCAAGTTTGCAAGTGTTTTGGCATGGTCTTATTAAATTTGTACTAAGTTTGCAAGTGTTGTGGCTTGGTCTTATTAAATTTGAACCAAGTTTGCAAGTGTTTTGGCATGGTCTCAGGAAGTTTGTTCCAAGTTTGCAAGTGTTTTGGCATGGTCTTATTAAATTTGTACCAAGTTTGCAAGTGTTTTGGCATGGTCTTATTAAATTTGTACCAAGTTTGCAAGTGTTTTGGCATGGTCTTATTAAATTTGTACCAAGTTTGCAAGTGTTTTGGCATGGTCTTATTAAATTTGTTCCAAGTTTGCAAGTGTTTTGGCTTGGTCTTATTAAATTTGTACCAAGTTTGCAAGTGTTTTGGCATGGTTTTATTAAATTTGTACCAAGTTTGCAAGTGTTTTGGCATGGTGTTATTAAATTTGTACCAAGTTTGCAAGTGTTTTGGCATGGTCTTTTTAAATTTGTACCAAGTTTGCAAGTGTTTTGGCATGGTCTTAGGAAGTTTGTTCCAAGTTTGCAAGTGTTTGGCATGGTCTTATTAAATTTGTACCAAGTTTGCAAGTGTTTTGGCATGGTCTTATTAAATTTGTACCAAGTTTGCAAGTGCTTTGGAAGGGTCTTATTAAATTTGTACCAAGTTTGCAAGTGTTTTGGCATGGTCTTATTAAATTTGTACCAAGTTTGCAAGTGTTTTGGCATGGTCTTAGGAAGTTTGTTCCAAGTTTGCAAGTGTTTTGGCATGGTCTTATTAAATTTGTACCAAGTTTGCAAGTGTTTTTGCATGGTCTTATTAAAATTGTACCAAGTTTGCAAGTGTTTTGGCATGGTCTTAGGAAGTTTGTTCCAAGTTTGCAAGTGTTTGGCATGGTCTTATGAAATTTGTACCAAGTTTGCAAGTGTTTTGGCATGGTCTTATTAAATTTGTACCAAGTTTGCAAGTGTTTTGGCATGGTCTTATTAAATTTGTACCAAGTTTGCAAGTGTTTTGGCTTGGTCTTATTAAATTTTAACCAAGTTTGCAAGTGTTTTGGCATGGTCTTATTAAATTTGTACCAAGTTTGCAAGTGTTTTGGCATGGTCTTATTAAATTTGTACCAAGTTTGCAAGTGTTTTGGCTTGGTCTTATTAAATTTGAACCAAGTTTGCAAGTGTTTTGGCATGATCTTAGGAAGTTTGTTCCAAGTTTGCAAGTGTTTTGGCATGGTCTTATTAAATTTGTACCAAGTTTGCAAGTGTTTTGGCATGGTCTTATTAAATTTGTACCAAGTTTGCAAGTGTTTTGGCATGGTCTTATTAAATTTGTACCAAGTTTGCAAGTGTTTTGGCATGGTCTTATTAAATTTGTTCCAAGTTTGCAAGTGTTTTGGCTTGGTCTTATTAAATTTGTACCAAGTTTGCAAGTGTTTTGGCATGGTTTTATTAAATTTGTACCAAGTTTGCAAGTGTTTTGGCATGGTGTTATTAAATTTGTACCAAGTTTGCAAGTGTTTTGGCATGGTCTTTTTAAATTTGTACCAAGTTTGCAAGTGTTTTGGCATGGTCTTAGGAAGTTTGTTCCAAGTTTGCAAGTGTTTGGCATGGTCTTATTAAATTTGTACCAAGTTTGCAAGTGTTTTGGCATGGTCTTAATAAATTTGTACCAAGTTTGCAAGTGTTTTGGTATGGTCTTATTAAATTTGTACCTAGTTTGCAAGTGTTTTGGCATGGTCTTATTAAATTTGTACCAAGTTTGCAAGTGTTTTGGCATGGTCTTAGGAAGTTTGTTCCAAGTTTGCAAGTGTTTTGGCATGGTCTTATTAAATTTGTACCAAGTTTGCAAGTGTTTTTGCATGGTCTTATTAAAATTGTACCAAGTTTGCAAGTGTTTTGGCTTGGTGTTATTAAATTTGTACCAAGTTTGCAAGTGTTCTGGCATGGTCTTATTAAATTTGTACCAAGTTTGCAAGTGTTTTGGCATGGTGTTATTAAATTTGTACCAAGTTTGCAAGTGTTTTGGCATGGTCTTATTAAATATGTACCAAGTTTGCAAGTGTTTTGGCATGGTCTTATTAATTTTGTACCAAGTTTGCAAGTGTTTTGGCATGGTCTTAGGAAGTTTGTTCCGAGTTTGCAAGTGTTTTGGCATGGTCTTATTAAATTTGTACCAAGTTTGCAAGTGTTTTGGCATGGTCTTATTAAATATGTACCAAGTTTGCAAGTGTTTTGGCATGGTCTTATTAATTTTGTACCAAGTTTGCAAGTGTTTTGGCATGGTCTTAGGAAGTTTGTTCCGAGTTTGCAAGTTTTTTGGCATGGTCTTATTAAATTTGTACCAAGTTTGCAAGTGTTTTGGCATGGTCTTATTGAATTTGTACCAAGTTTGCAAGTGTTTTGGTATGGTCTTATTAAATTTGTACCAAGTTTGCAAGTGTTTTGGCATGGTCTTATTAAATATGTACCAAGTTTGCAAGTGTTTTGGCATGGTCTTATTAATTTTGTACCAAGTTTGCAAGTGTTTTGGCATGGTCTTAGGAAGTTTGTTCCAAGTTTGCAAGTGTTTGGCATGGTCTTAGTAAATTTGTACCAAGTTTGCAAGTGTTTTGGCATGGTCTTATTAAATTTTTACCAAGTTTGCAAGTGTTTTGGCATGGTCTTATTAAATTTGTACCAAGTTTGCAAGTGTTTTGGCTTGGTCTTAATAAATTTTAACCAAGTTTGCAAGTGTTTTGGCATGGTCTTAGGAAGTTTGTTCCAAGTTTGCAAGTGTTTGGCATGGTCTTATTAAATTTGTACCAAGTTTGCAAGTGTTTTGGCATGGTCTTATTGAATTTGTACCAAGTTTGCAAGTGTTTTGGTATGGTCTTATTAAATTTGTACCAAGTTTGCAAGTGTTTTGGCATGGTCTTATTAAATATGTACCAAGTTTGCAAGTGTTTTGGCATGGTCTTATTAATTTTGTACCAAGTTTGCAAGTGTTTTGGCATGGTCTTAGGAAGTTTGTTCCAAGTTTGCAAGTGTTTGGCATGGTCTTATTAAATTTGTACCAAGTTTGCAAGTGTTTTTGCATGGTCTTATTAAAATTGTACCAAGTTTGCAAGTGTTTTGGCTTGGTGTTATTAAATTTGTACCAAGTTTGCAAGTGTTCTGGCATGGTCTTATTAAATTTGTACCAAGTTTGCAAGTGTTTTGGCATGGTGTTATTAAATTTGTACGAAGTTTGCAAGTGTTTTGGCATGGTCTTATTAAATATGTACCAAGTTTGCAAGTGTTTTGGCATGGTCTTATTAATTTTGTACCAAGTTTGCAAGTGTTTTGGCATGGTCTTATTACATTTGTACCAAGTTGGTAAGTGTTTTGGCATGGTCTTATTAAATTTGTACCAAGTTTGGAAGTGTTTGGCATGGTCTTATTAAATTTGTACCAAGTTTGCAAGTGTTTTGGCATGGTCTTATTAAATTTTAACCAAGTTTGCAAGTGTTTTGGCATGGTCTTATTAAATTTGTACCAAGTTTTCAAGTGTTTTGGCATGGTCTTATTAAATTTGTACCAAGTTTATTACTGTTTTGGCATGGTCTTATTAAATTTGTACCAAGTTTGCAAGTGTTTTGGCATGGTCTTAGGAAGATTGTTCCAAGTTTGCAAGTGTTTGGCATGGTCTTAGTAAATTTGTACCAAGTTTGCAAGTGTTTTGGCATGGTCTTATTAAATTTGTACCAAGTTTGCAAGTGTTTTGGCATGGTGTTATTAAATTTGTACCAAGTTTGCAAGTGTTTTGGCTTGGTCTTATTAAATTTTAACCAAGTTTGCAAGTGTTTTGGCATGGTCTTATGAAGTTTGTTCCAAGTTTGCAAGTGTTTGGCATGGTCTTATTAAATTTGTACCAAGTTTGCAAGTGTTTTGGCATAGTCTTATTAAATTTGTACGAAGTTTGCAAGTGTTTTGGCATGGTCTTAGGAAGTTTGTTCCAAGTTTGCAAGTGTTTGGCATGGTCTTATTAAATTTTTACCAAGTTTTCAAGTGTTTTGGCATGGTCTTATTAAATTTGTACCAAGTTTATTACTGTTTTGGCATGGTCTTATTAAATTTGTACCAAGTTTGCAAGTGTTTTGGCATGGTCTTAGGAAGATTGTTCCAAGTTTGCAAGTGTTTGGCATGGTGTTATTAAATTTGTTCCAAGTTTGCAAGTGTTTTGGCTTGGTCTTATTAAATTTGTACCAAGTTTGCAGGTGTTTTGGCATGGTTTTATTAAATTAGTACCAAGTTTGCAAGTGTTTTGGCATGGTGTTATTAAATTTGTACCAAGTTTGCAAGTGTTTTGGCATGGTCTTTTTAAATTTGTACCAAGTTTGCAAGTGTTTTGGCATGGTCTTAGGAAGTTTGTTCCAAGTTTGCAAGTGTTTGGCATGGTCTTATTAAATTTGTACCAAGTTTGCAAGTGTTTTGGCATGGTCTTTGGAAGTTTGTTCCAGGTTTGCAAGTGTTTTGGCATGGTCTTATTAAATTTGTACCAAGTTTGCAAGTGTTTTGGCATGGTCTTATTAAATTTGTACTAAGTTTGCAAGTGTTGTGGCTTGGTCTTATTAAATTTGAACCAAGTTTGCAAGTGTTTTGGCATGGTCTCAGGAAGTTTGTTCCAAGTTTGCAAGTGTTTTGGCATGGTCTTATTAAATTTGTACCAAGTTTGCAAGTGTTTTGGCATGGTCTTATTAAATTTGTACCAAGTTTGCAAGTGTTTTGGCATGGTCTTATTAAATTTGTACCAAGTTTGCAAGTGTTTTGGCATGGTCTTATTAAATTTGTTCCAAGTTTGCAAGTGTTTTGGCTTGGTCTTATTAAATTTGTACCAAGTTTGCAAGTGTTTTGGCATGGTTTTATTAAATTTGTACCAAGTTTGCAAGTGTTTTGGCATGGTGTTATTAAATTTGTACCAAGTTTGCAAGTGTTTTGGCATGGTCTTTTTAAATTTGTACCAAGTTTGCAAGTGTTTTGGCATGGTCTTAGGAAGTTTGTTCCAAGTTTGCAAGTGTTTGGCATGGTCTTATTAAATTTGTACCAAGTTTGCAAGTGTTTTGGCATGGTCTTATTAAATTTGTACCAAGTTTGCAAGTGCTTTGGAAGGGTCTTATTAAATTTGTACCAAGTTTGCAAGTGTTTTGGCATGGTCTTATTAAATTTGTACCAAGTTTGCAAGTGTTTTGGCATGGTCTTAGGAAGTTTGTTCCAAGTTTGCAAGTGTTTTGGCATGGTCTTATTAAATTTGTACCAAGTTTGCAAGTGTTTTTGCATGGTCTTATTAAAATTGTACCAAGTTTGCAAGTGTTTTGGCATGGTCTTAGGAAGTTTGTTCCAAGTTTGCAAGTGTTTGGCATGGTCTTATGAAATTTGTACCAAGTTTGCAAGTGTTTTGGCATGGTCTTATTAAATTTGTACCAAGTTTGCAAGTGTTTTGGCATGGTCTTATTAAATTTGTACCAAGTTTGCAAGTGTTTTGGCTTGGTCTTATTAAATTTTAACCAAGTTTGCAAGTGTTTTGGCATGGTCTTATTAAATTTGTACCAAGTTTGCAAGTGTTTTGGCATGGTCTTATTAAATTTGTACCAAGTTTGCAAGTGTTTTGGCTTGGTCTTATTAAATTTGAACCAAGTTTGCAAGTGTTTTGGCATGATCTTAGGAAGTTTGTTCCAAGTTTGCAAGTGTTTTGGCATGGTCTTATTAAATTTGTACCAAGTTTGCAAGTGTTTTGGCATGGTCTTATTAAATTTGTACCAAGTTTGCAAGTGTTTTGGCATGGTCTTATTAAATTTGTACCAAGTTTGCAAGTGTTTTGGCATGGTCTTATTAAATTTGTTCCAAGTTTGCAAGTGTTTTGGCTTGGTCTTATTAAATTTGTACCAAGTGTAGCGTCGAAATAAATGTGGGAGCGTGGTTAGATCTCGGGAAAATGGCCCCGATGAACAGTTGTCCATCGCTTTTATTTCCTTTACGATGTATCGCACCAGCAGGAGACGGGGTGGGGAACGGGCGATGGGCAATCGGCGGCCGGTCCTTCTGCTGACGTCGAGTCTGGTGCTTTCGGGGTGCAGCGGCGGTCGTTGCGCCCCATTCGATGTGCGTCCCGGCCTTCTGCTGATGCCGGCGATCGGGCAATCGGCGGCCGGGACTTCTGCTGACATCGGCGATCGGGCAACGGCGGTCGCAGCACCAACCTGGGCAGAAGTCGATGGGCGACCGGGCATTCGGCGACCGGGACTTCTGCTGACATCGGCGATCGGGCAACGGCGGTCGCAGCACCAACCTGGGCAGAAGTCGATGGGCGACCGGGCATTCGGCGACCGGGACTTCTGCTGACATCGGCGATCGGGCAACGGCGGTCGCAGCACCAACCTGGGCAGAAGTCGATGGGCGACCGGGCATCCGGCGACCGGGACTTCTGCTGACATCGGCGATCGGGCAACGGCGGTCGCAGCACCAACCTGGGCAGAAGTCGATGGGCGACCGGGCATTCGGCGACCGGGACTTCTGCTGACATCGGCGATCGGGCAACGGCGGTCGCAGCACCAACCTGGGCAGAAGTCGATGGGCGACCGGGCATTCGGCGACCGGGACTTCTGCTGACATCGGCGATCGGGCAACGGCGGTCGCAGCACCAACCTGGGCAGAAGTCGATGGGCGACCGGGCATCCGGCGACCGGGACTTCTGCTGACATCGGCTAGTCTGGCGCCCTGGTGCGGGGAAGCGACCCGTAAAAAACAGTGGGGGTCGCTTCATGCCCCCCCACTACTGCCAGCTTGAACTACGAGGTACGGAGGTCAAGCGATACCTTAACAATGCTGATGGTAAATTCAAGGGCTCACCGTCTTCCGTTTGCCGCGCGATTCGTCCGATTCCCTTTTTATTCCGTGTCTAGTATACTGGCTGCCACGTTCGTTTTGGCAGATGCCCGTTCCAGTATGGTCTGATGGTTGTACCCTCTTCGTACTGTTCGGGGGTGTGCCCATTCGTTGTCGCCTGAACTGGTTTAAGTTCCATCTCGCCCTCGTTCCTTTCCTGTTGAAGATGTACTGATGTCCTTTGATTCGCGGAATTTAAATATTCCGCGATGGATCGTAACTCCATCGAACCCTTCGGCGTGGTTGCGGGTTGTACCGATATCTTCCTGGAGCAGCAGCTTATCTTTCCTTTGAATCGGCACATTAAGGCCACGAAGACACTGATAGCCAACCCTAGCATTGGTAACGATAGCCATGGGTGTCGCAGTGGAGCATATACTAAATTTTTTAGCGGAACTAATTGCCTATTCAAAGTTTTAGCTTGGACACCTTGCTCAAATAGTTTTTCCCTATCTATAAACGTATAGAGTTTACTGTCATATGATAAATGTGGAACTGTGATTTCTTCGTTGGGAGTGCTTGTAAATGGTAATTCTAATACAACACTATGGGAAACGGTATCAATTTTTGATTCTGCGTCTTTTATGTGTGTTAATGTTATACTTTCTGTGCTGATGGTAGTGTTAGGTAGTATACAAATTGTTCCTGGACCCTCGATGATGCGTGAAGACTGCTTGTTGTCTGCTAAAATTACAATTTTTTCTGGTGTTGGTGCGTAATACCACCACCTATTAAGATCTGGTAAAGCTATCCAAACGGTGTGATTGGTTTTAAGAACTGCCACATCACAATTTTGAGTACTTCTACGGTACATGAGGTTACTTAAACATTTTAGAGAGGCAATTAGGTTCTCTGGTGCTTGCTTAAATTCACATAAGTATGCTGTACCCAGTTTGCCGCTTTGTCTCAGCTCCTGCTCTGTTATTATGTAACCTTCATCAGTCCCTACCTTCCTTATAATAATATTCTGTACCACATTTACTATCCACATGGTGTGGTTTTCTACCTTGGGAGTGGCACTTCCTCGCTGAGCTATAAATGTATCTTTTTTTATGGTGGGAAGGGTCAGGTGTACACTTATCAAAAAATTCCTGTCAATTTGCGCATGATAGGAGGCTATAGCTAGGAGGCTGAGGTGTATTCTGCCGTTTTTTGATCTTGGAAATCCTACACCCGATTGTAACGTATGTTCGTATAAGTTTAAGCTATCCTCAAAATTTTCCGGCTCGAACAACATCCTCCATTCAGTCACCCGTAGCTTGGTCCCAATTAACAATTCTATTATCAGATCTATCTTACTTCCTAGAGTCTTCGCGGTGTACATTATCCAATAACCTAAATCAGAGAGCTCATGCTCTTTTCTGGCGATTTCTGTTATGTTATTGATGAGTCCGACACCCGCTTCGAAGTTCTGGTGCACCGTCGTGAAATTAAAAAAAAATGATTCTAGCTTCTTGTCTATCATACTCGAGGCATTCCATACTTCTTCGAAAATAGAACGTACTAGTTCTGCTTGGGTTACCAGCCTTTTTCTCTGAACTTCTTCGTTTTCACGGACTGCGTCAAGATTTTCATCGATTCTCTGCCTGTCATCCGAATCCATAAATCCTAGATATGACAAGACTCCGCGTTTCTGTCGATTTAAAGAAAAATGGGTTATCTCGAGAAGTTGGCTCTCTGTTGAGAGTTGCAACGCGTCCAACTGACGACTGACCGAGGGGCAATTGTGAGTTTTTAATTGAGCGGTGACGATACGGCATACTTCTCTGTACTTTTGTATGGTGGTAAAATACAACCTCGTTTGGTTTTGGAGTTCTGTGACATCTATCTCAAGTCGCAGCTTCTCGGTGCTCTGTTGAAGCATCACGTCTCCAATGGTATCCAAATAAAGCTCCGAATCTCCTTGATTGGCCGCCGCTACAAAAACGGCCAGGAGGCTAAAATAAGCGAATGAAGGTTGCTATAGTAAGTTCCTATGTGTCAGGTATGTTCCTGAAGTTGAAACTGATACGCGAATAGCTAAAATTATTTTATTCGCAATATCTTTTTAGCCGGTTTTTGTGAATTTTTTCTAGCTTTCGGCCATTTCTAACCACCACTGTCTGGTCGCTAGGTAGTTCCACTACCTCGTAGGGACCCCTCCAACTACTCTGTAGTTTTTGTCCAACCCCTGTAGGAATTGCCTGCACCAAGACCTTATCACCCCACATGGGTTGCCATTCTGCCGTTCCGCGATCGTATAGAACCTTCCGTTTCTCCTTTGAGAGTATGAGGTTCTCTTTTGCGGTTTGGTGTATGTCGTGAAAAAGTTTTCGCATCTCTCCAACATACTCAGGATAGGTTAGGCCGATTGCCGGAGATTGATACAAAGAGGAGGGTATCCTAGGTTCCCTTCCAAAAATAAGCTGGTATGGAGTAAATTTTGTCGACCCGTTAATAGTTGTATTGTACTCCGAACAAAAATAGGGCAGCAACCGGTCCCACTCTCTTATGTTGCCGGCTACGAACTGCCGTAAATAGGTCTTAAGTTCCCGATTAGCCCTCTCTACCAGATTTGCCTGTGGATGATACGCGCTAGTATGAATTTTCTTTATTTTTAAAAGTTTACAGGTATCCTTTAGTACCTGGCTCATGAAATTAGTGCCTTGATCAGTCACTAAATCATTAGGTATTCCAAATCTGCAGATAATCTCCTCCACAAAGGCCTTGGCAACCGTTTGGGCCTCTTGATTTTTTAATGGTATTACCATTAGAAAACGGGTGAGATCATCCTGAGCGACTAGGGCGTATCGATTTCCCTCGGCTGTTTCTGGTAAGACTACAATATCCATGAAAATTTTCTCCCATGGCTCGGAAGAAGTGCTAGTAATTTGCATAGGAATTCGATTGCTCCTGCAAATTTTGTTTCTTTGACAGGAATCACACTTACGGACATAATCTTCGATGTCTCTTTTCATGCGTTTCCACCAATAAACGGCTGCAATCCTTTTTCGCATCCTTTTAGCACCGACATGCCCCCCCAAGGGAGCGTCATGGAACTCCTTAAGGACCGTTTCGATTTCTTGGGTAGAGAGCTCCTTACGATATTCATGTGCGTAGCTGAGAAGTAATTTACGTTTATACTTCCACGACAGGAACTGTAGTGATCGAGTGACATCTCCTTGTTTGATTCTTCGATATGAAATAATCTGGATGGGTTTCTGGTTTGGTTCTAGTCTATTGAGGGTTTCTAGGCATCGCGCGAAACTGTAAAAAAACTTTCGGCTATTTATCAATGACGTAGCTTTACCTTCCAGAACCATTCCTAGGAGCTTTTTACTGTCGATCCTTACTATGTCGTCTTTTTCGTAGTCTTTAAGGCCATGCGGTAACTTACACAATTCCGAAAATTCACGGTGGGCCGTCTTACTGTTTGCAATGATGACTCTTGTATGTTTTGCATCACTTTTGCTGGGTTTTATGATAGAAATTCTGTCTTCCAAGCATGGATCTTTCGATGGCCGAGACTCATATTCCGTCCACAATTCATCTATCTTTGGGTCATGTTCACCCTGATACACGTCGGTTGCTATTTCTTGCCCAATATCCATGAGTTGTGTTACAAATCGGTCTTCCTCTCCTTGTTGGTCCTCAATGACTTGGCGGTCAGGTATACCAGGGGTCCGAGCACTGTTGTGTTGTTGTCTAGTTGTTACAAATATTCTAGTTTCTTTCCCTGTCTGCTCGGTTTTCTCTTCTGAGGGCAAGCGAGATAGGCAATCAGCTACAACGTTCTCTTTTCCCTTTTTATAACGGATGTCACAATCCATTCCTTGCAGGCGTAACCTTAAACGTGTGAGGGTAGGGGAAGTCTCCTTTAACCGCCAAATCGAGATCAGCGGGCGATGATCTGTATAAACAATAAACTTCTTTCCAAAAATATAGGGTCGGTAATGTTGGGTTGCCCAAGTAATTGCTAACAACTCTTTTTCAATTGCGTGATACTTGCATTCCGCTCCCTTTAACGCTCGGCTTGCATACGCTATCGGTCGATCAGACTTCTCATTAGACAGAACTGCTCCCAATGCATACCCACTAGCATCCGTGGTGATGACGAAGGTGTCTTCGTGGTTGGGCCTTACTAGCACTGGTTCATGAGTGAGAGCGATACGTAACTTATTGAAAGCGGCCTCACAAACGGGTGTCCACTTAAAGGGCACATCCTTTTTGGTCAAATCATCCAACGGCTTGCGTATTGTCGCTATATGTGTTATGAATTTACCATAAAAATTTACCATCCCCAGGAAGGAGCGTACTTGTTTAACAGTTTTCGGGCGGCATGCCTTTTCTATTTTTTCTACCTTATCCCCGGCGGGTCGTATGCCTCTATAGTCGATGATGTGACCGAGATATTTAACTTCTTGCCTTAAAATTTGACACTTTGACGGTTCTAGCCTTAGGTTATGTTTTCTGAGGGCCGACAATATTCTTCTTAAACCATCGTTATGCTCCTCGATTGTACTGCCATGAACCACTATGTCGTCCAAGTACACCACTGCTTTAACTCCTGGGACTGTATACAAAACCGTATTCATCAATCTTTGGAAGGTTGATGGGGAATTGCGTAAACCCATGGGCATTCGAGTGAACTCGAAATGCCCAGTAGGTGTTGAAAAAGCAGTCTTTTCGGCATCCCTCGGATGGATGGGGATTTGAAAGAAACCGGATTTCAAGTCCAAGGTGGAGAAGTAGCGGCTGTTTCCTAAAGTGTCCATTATTTCATCGATACGGGGAATAGGGTAGACGAAGGGTTTTGTGATGGAATTCAATTCCTTAAAATCCACCACAATTCGATATCGGGGATTGCCTTCCGCATCCGGTGTCTTTGGTATACAAAGTACCGGAGCATTCCAAGGACTTACACTATGTTTGATGATCCCCAGAGCGAGCATCTCGTCTATCTGTTCCCGTAGATGAGGTTTGGTCACTTCGGCCAGGCGATACTGTCGTTTGTAAATAGGGACGTTTGAGGTCGTTTCAATTGCATGTTGGGCGAAGTTGGTGAACGAAAATTTATCTGCCCTTACGTAGAATACGTCATTAAACAGTGTCAACATTGTTTTGACTGTCGGATGTACATCCTCATCTCCTATTTTTAGAGATTTCAAGAGCGAGTCTAGCCTTTCTTTTCCCACGAGTGGGGTTCCTTTCAAGTCTCGCGGATCGCAATCTAAGCCATCATCCGTTTTTTCATATAGATCTTGTCTTTGAGCTTCTGAACCGTAATTTGGCGGTGGAGTTGTGAGCTGGATCAAAGAGACTTTTGAAACACTCGTAAAAATGGGTTGTTGGGTGCAGGCCGATTTGGAAGCTGCGAAGGAATTCGATATCAGGGGGATTTTTATGCAGTTATCCGCCAAACAAATCTGTGCCTGGTGCCTAGCCAAGAAATCTCTTCCTAACAAACCGGGTACAAACAATTCATTAACCACATGAAATTTGGATTGGAATTTCTCTCCCCCTACTAAAAGATCGACATTGCATGAACCAATTGTTTCTAATTGTGAATTTCCGATACCTATTAACGTGGTGCAATCAGTGGAATCGAAATTATAAATCCCAATGTTATTTGCTTCTGCACGTCGCAACAGACTCACCGCGGCTCCAGTGTCGATGAGGAGTCTAGACGCATAAGAGGGGTCTTTGGACGTTGGCAGCTCGACACAGTCTAGCCCTCCCGACGTTTGAACGATTTGGCAAGTGACCCACTCGGTTGGGGCTTTAATTTTGGACAGTGCCTGGGTTTGGTGGACGGGAGAAGAATTATTTAGCTTTTTGGGGGTTCCAGTGAGAGCCACCTGATGCGGCCCCCCCTTTAGTAGTTTTTTGTCGGCTTATTGTGAGCGGCTCTCTGGCTTCTGTGCCGTGATCTCTGTGCTCCACCCTCGTGCCCGTGTGGCCCTTGGTTGCGGCCGCCTACAGGTTCCTGGTTATTAAAATGATCCATTTGAGTAACCATTTGAGGTGCTGGTACACCATAGCGAGCTGGATCGAAAGGTGCTATTTGGTGAGGCCAGGAGGGGAGGTAATTTGTAGGACCGTGAGACATTTCCGGCGTCCAAGAATGGGGGGGTGCCACCATACCATGCGGTGTTATTCCCCAGTGCGTTTGGGCCATTCCTGGATATATGGGCAGTGAAGGGGCCCATGGAGGAGGGAAAGCCATTGGAGCGGGAAGCGCAGTTTGTGTCCATGGCTGGTAATGAGCCGTCGGACTGGATGTAGCTGTAGGTACCCAAGCCGGAGGGTACGCAACATTTCCGCCAAATGAAGGGGTATTGGGGGGGCACGAAGAGTACCCCCAGGAAGCCTGTGTCCACCGAGGAGGGTACGGTTCTCTGTTATCCGATTCTCCCCTGGACTCATCCCTTTCATTTAGGGTTTCTCCAGCCACCGCATTTACCCGCCGGTGCCGTGATCCCTGCTCCAACACATCCAACCGTCGCTCCAGTTCTTCCTCGTTTTCGATGTCGAGGTATTCCTCCATCAAATAATTCAATAACTCTCCAAAATCGAGAGTCTTTTGAAGGCGAGCAAGGCTACGTAACGAGCGATTTCTCAAACCAGTTATAAAATGTGACCGAAGCATCCGCCTCGCGTAGGAATGATTTTCCCTTGTCTTCGGCTCAAAGCCATTTAGATAGGCTTCCAGTAACTGGGCCCTTTCTTTATACCGCGGGAAAGATTCATTCGTTCCCTGGCGCAATGTTTCGATCTGCTGGCCGACTGTTTCTAGTTTGAGGCTATCCCCAAACTCATGCAAGAGGCGAGTTTTCACCTCGTCCCAAGTATCCGCCTTTAGTCGCTTGAAATATCCGGCTGCCGTTCCTTTTAGTTTCGTCAGAACCACTCGAATGAGTGGTTCATCCGAACTACCCTCACCAATGTCCGCTTTGAACTGGTCCGCCGCATAAAGAAAAGCGTCCAGTTCGTGTGCATTTCCCCTAAATTCCGGGATCAGCGCCATGGCTTTTTCCGACGGAAAGGTATGCATATTGGCGGTCGGGCTGTCTAGGCCAGCGTCCACGAAAGAACGAGGGGTTTTAACGGATTCTTTTCCCGTAGACAACAGGCTTGCGCTCGAAACAGAAGGTTGTGCTTCTGGTGTTCGGATCATGCACGAATCTTTGCGCGTGGATATATGAACGTCACTCTTGCGCGATACGCGATTACCACTCGTCCGTGTAACGGGTCGCGTTCTCTCTTCCTCACACTTGCTTCGCAGCACACGGTTATTCATTAATGGATAGACTATACTATTACTAACCTATTATTGTTAACCTACTGTTAACGTATATTTTAGTTTTGAATAAAAGAAATTTAGAAAAAAAAAACCCACTCTCACCAATAGGCAAGGGCCACTTTCCGCATCTCTGGCGTCTCGAAGCTGCTGAGGGGAGGACGAAGCAGAAAGAAAACTTCAACACTCTCACACTCACAAAACAGTTCACTCAGATGCACTTGTACGATCTTAATCACTTTTAAAATTAATGCCCCTTTTGGCACTATCCCACCGCTGTCACCAATTTGTAGCGTCGAAATAAATGTGGGAGCGTGGTTAGATCTCGGGAAAATGGCCCCGATGAACAGTTGTCCATCGCTTTTATTTCCTTTACGATGTATCGCACCAGCAGGAGACGGGGTGGGGAACGGGCGATGGGCAATCGGCGGCCGGTCCTTCTGCTGACGTCGAGTCTGGTGCTTTCGGGGTGCAGCGGCGGTCGTTGCGCCCCATTCGATGTGCGTCCCGGCCTTCTGCTGATGCCGGCGATCGGGCAATCGGCGGCCGGGACTTCTGCTGACATCGGCGATCGGGCAACGGCGGTCGCAGCACCAACCTGGGCAGAAGTCGATGGGCGACCGGGCATTCGGCGACCGGGACTTCTGCTGACATCGGCGATCGGGCAACGGCGGTCGCAGCACCAACCTGGGCAGAAGTCGATGGGCGACCGGGCATTCGGCGACCGGGACTTCTGCTGACATCGGCGATCGGGCAACGGCGGTCGCAGCACCAACCTGGGCAGAAGTCGATGGGCGACCGGGCATCCGGCGACCGGGACTTCTGCTGACATCGGCGATCGGGCAACGGCGGTCGCAGCACCAACCTGGGCAGAAGTCGATGGGCGACCGGGCATTCGGCGACCGGGACTTCTGCTGACATCGGCGATCGGGCAACGGCGGTCGCAGCACCAACCTGGGCAGAAGTCGATGGGCGACCGGGCATTCGGCGACCGGGACTTCTGCTGACATCGGCGATCGGGCAACGGCGGTCGCAGCACCAACCTGGGCAGAAGTCGATGGGCGACCGGGCATCCGGCGACCGGGACTTCTGCTGACATCGGCTAGTCTGGCGCCCTGGTGCGGGGAAGCGACCCGTAAAAAACAGTGGGGGTCGCTTCACAAGTTTGCAAGTGTTTTGGCATGGTTTTATTAAATTTGTACCAAGTTTGCAAGTGTTTTGGCATGGTGTTATTAAATTTGTACCAAGTTTGCAAGTGTTTTGGCATGGTCTTTTTAAATTTGTACCAAGTTTGCAAGTGTTTTGGCATGGTCTTAGGAAGTTTGTTCCAAGTTTGCAAGTGTTTGGCATGGTCTTATTAAATTTGTACCAAGTTTGCAAGTGTTTTGGCATGGTCTTAATAAATTTGTACCAAGTTTGCAAGTGTTTTGGTATGGTCTTATTAAATTTGTACCTAGTTTGCAAGTGTTTTGGCATGGTCTTATTAAATTTGTACCAAGTTTGCAAGTGTTTTGGCATGGTCTTAGGAAGTTTGTTCCAAGTTTGCAAGTGTTTTGGCATGGTCTTATTAAATTTGTACCAAGTTTGCAAGTGTTTTTGCATGGTCTTATTAAAATTGTACCAAGTTTGCAAGTGTTTTGGCTTGGTGTTATTAAATTTGTACCAAGTTTGCAAGTGTTCTGGCATGGTCTTATTAAATTTGTACCAAGTTTGCAAGTGTTTTGGCATGGTGTTATTAAATTTGTACCAAGTTTGCAAGTGTTTTGGCATGGTCTTATTAAATATGTACCAAGTTTGCAAGTGTTTTGGCATGGTCTTATTAATTTTGTACCAAGTTTGCAAGTGTTTTGGCATGGTCTTAGGAAGTTTGTTCCGAGTTTGCAAGTGTTTTGGCATGGTCTTATTAAATTTGTACCAAGTTTGCAAGTGTTTTGGCATGGTCTTATTAAATATGTACCAAGTTTGCAAGTGTTTTGGCATGGTCTTATTAATTTTGTACCAAGTTTGCAAGTGTTTTGGCATGGTCTTAGGAAGTTTGTTCCGAGTTTGCAAGTTTTTTGGCATGGTCTTATTAAATTTGTACCAAGTTTGCAAGTGTTTTGGCATGGTCTTATTGAATTTGTACCAAGTTTGCAAGTGTTTTGGTATGGTCTTATTAAATTTGTACCAAGTTTGCAAGTGTTTTGGCATGGTCTTATTATATATGTACCAAGTTTGCAAGTGTTTTGGCTTGGTCTTAATAAATTTTAACCAAGTTTGCAAGTGTTTTGGCATGGTCTTAGGAAGTTTGTTCCAAGTTTGCAAGTGTTTGGCATGGTCTTAGTAAATTTGTACCAAGTTTGCAAGTGTTTTGGCATGGTCTTATTAAATTTGTACCAAGTTTGCAAGTGTTTTGGCATGGTCTTATTAATTTTGTACCAAGTTTGCAAGTGTTTTGGCATGGTCTTAGGAAGTTTGTTCCGAGTTTGCAAGTGTTTTGGCATGGTCTTATTAAATATGTACCAAGTTTGCAAGTGTTTTGGCATGGTCTTATTAATTTTGTACCAAGTTTGCAAGTGTTTTGGCATGGTCTTATTAATTTTGTACCAAGTTTGCAAGTGTTTTGGCATGGTCTTAGGAAGTTTGTTCCAAGTTTGCAAGTGTTTGGCATGGTCTTAGTAAATTTGTACCAAGTTTGCAAGTGTTTTGGCATGGTCTTATTAAATTTGTACCAAGTTTGCAAGTGTTTTGGCATGGTCTTATTAAATTTGTACCAAGTTTGCAAGTGTTTTGGCTTGGTCTTAATAAATTTTAACCAAGTTTGCAAGTGTTTTGGCATGGTCTTAGGAAGTTTGTTCCAAGTTTGCAAGTGTTTGGCATGGTCTTATTAAATTTGTACCAAGTTTGCAAGTGTTTTGGCATAGTCTTATTAAATTTGTACCAAGATTGCAAGTGTTTTGGCATGGTCTTAGGAAGTTTGTTCCAAGTTTGCAAGTGTTTGGCATGGTCTTATTAAATTTGTACCAAGTTTGCAAGTGTTTTGGCATGGTCTTATTAAATTTGTACCAAGTTTGCAAGTGTTTTGGCATGGTCTTTGGAAGTTTGTTCCAGGTTTGCAAGTGTTTTGGCATGGTCTTATTAAATTTGTACCAAGTTTGCAAGTGTTTTGGCATGGTCTTATTAAATTTGTACCAAGTTTGCAAGTGTTTTGGCTTGGTCTAATTAAATTTGAACCAAGTTTGCAAGTGGTTTGGCATGGTCTTAGGAAGTTTGTTCCAAGTTTGCAAGTGTTTTGGCATGGTCTTATTAAATTTGTACCAAGTTTGCAAGTGTTTTGGCATGGTCTTATTAAATTTGTACCAAGTTTGCAAGTGTTTTGGCATGGTCTTATTAAATTTGTACCAAGTTTGCAAGTGTTTTGGCATGGTCTTATTAAATTTGTTCCAAGCTTGCAAGTGTTTTGGCTTGGTCTTATTAAATTTGTACCAAGTTTGCAGGTGTTTTGGCATGGTTTTATTAAATTTGTACCAAGTTTGCAAGTGTTTTGGCATGGTGTTATTAAATTTGTACCAAGTTTGCAAGTGTTTTGGCATGGTCTTTTTAAATTTGTACCAAGTTTGCAAGTGTTTTGGCATGGTCTTAGGAAGTTTGTTCCAAGTTTGCAAGTGTTTGGCATGGTCTTATTAAATTTGTACCAAGTTTGCAAGTGTTTTGGCATGGTCTTATTAAATTTGTTCCAAGCTTGCAAGTGTTTTGGCTTGGTCTTATTAAAATTGTACCAAGTTTGCAAGTGTTTTGGCATGGTCTTAGGAAGTTTGTTCCAAGTTTGCAAGTGTTTGGCATGGTCTTATTAAATTTGTACCAAGTTTGCAAGTGTTTTGGCATGGTCTTAGGAAGTTTGTTCGAAGTTTGCAAGTGTTTGGTATCGTCTTATTAAATTTGTACCAAGTTTGCAAGTGTTTTGGCATGGTCTTATTAAATTTGTACCAAGTTTGCAAGTGTTTTGGCATGGTCTTAGGAAGTTTTTTCCAAGTTTGCAAGTGTTTTGGCATGGTTTTATTAAATTTGTACCAAGTTTGCAAGTGTTTTGGCATGGTGTTATTAAATTTGTACCAAGTTTGCAAGTGTTCTGGCATGGTCTTATTAAATTTGTAACAAGTTTGCAAGTGTTTTGGCATGGTCTTATTTAATTTGTACCAAGTTTGCAAGTGGTTTGGTATGGTCTTATTAAATTTGTACCAAGTTTGCAAGTGTTTTGGCATGGTCTTATTAAATATGTACCAAGTTTGCAAGTGTTTTGGCATGGTCTTATTAATTTTGTACCAAGTTTGCAAGTGTTTTGGCATGGTCTTAGGAAGTTTGTTCCAAGTTTGCAAGTGTTTTGGCATGGTCTTATTAAATTTGTACCAAGTTTGCAAGTGTTTTGGCATGGTCTTACTAAATTTGTACCAAGTTTGCAAGTGTTTTGGTATGGTCTTATTAAATTTGTACCAAGTTTGCAAGTGTTTGGCATGGTCTTATTAAATTTGTTCCAAGTTTGCAAGTGTTTGGCATGGTCTTATTAAATTTGTACCAAGTTTGCAAGTGTTTTTAAATGGTCTTAGGAAGTTTGTTACAAGTTTGCAAGTGTTTGGCATGGTCTTCTTAAATTTGTACCAAGTTTGCAAGTGTTTTTGCATGGTCTTATTAAATTTGTACCAAGTTTGCAAGTGTTTTGGCATGGTCTTATTAAATATGTACCAAGTTTGCAAGTGTTTTGGCATGGTCTTATTAATTTTGTACCAAGTTTGCAAGTGTTTTGGCATGGTCTTAGGAAGTTTGTCCCAAGTTTGCAAGTGTTTTGTCATAGTCTTATTAATTTGTACAAGTTTGCAAGTGTTTTGGCATGGTCTTAGGAAGTTTGTTCCAAGGGTGCAAGTGTTTGGCATGGTCTTATTAAATTTGTACCAAGTTTGCAAGTGTTTTGGCATGGTCTTAGGAGTTTGTTCCAAGTTTGCAAGTGTTTGGCATGGTCTTCTTAAATTTGTACCAAGTTTGCAAGTGTTTTGGCATGGTCTTAGGAAGTTTGTTCGAAGTTTGCAAGTGTTTGGTATCGTCTTATTAAATTTGTACCAAGTTTGCAAGTGTTTTGGCATGGTCTTATTAAATTTGTACCAAGTTTGCAAGTGTTTTGGCATGGTCTTAGGAAGTTTTTTCCAAGTTTGCAAGTGTTTTGGCATGGTCTTAATAAATTTGTACCAAGTTTGCAAGTGTTTTGGCATGGTCTTATTAAATTTGTTCCAAGTTTGCAAGTGTTTTGGCTTGGTCTTATTAAATTTGTACCAGGTTTGCAAGTGTTTTGGCATGGTTTTATTAAATTTGTACCAAGTTGGCAAGTGTTTTGGCATGGTCTAATTAAATTTGTACCAAGTTTGCAAGTGTTTTGGTATGGTCTTATTAAATTTGTACCAAGTTTGCAAGTGTTTTGGCATGGTCTTATTAAATATGTACCAAGTTTGCAAGTGTTTTGGCATGGTCTTATTAATTTTGTACCAAGTTTGCAAGTGTTTTGGCATGGTCTTAGGAAGTTTGTTCCAAGTTTGCAAGTGTTTTGGCATGGTCTTATTAAATTTGTACCAAGTTTTCAAGTGTTTTGGCATGGTCTTATTAAATTTGTACCAAGTTTATTACTGTTTTGGCATGGTCTTATTAAATTTGTACCAAGTTTGCAAGTGTTTTGGCATGGTCTTAGGAAGATTGTTCCAAGTTTGCAAGTGTTTGGCATGGTCTTAGTAAATTTGTACCAATTTTGCAAGTGTTTTGGCATGGTCTTATTAAATTTGTACCAAGTTTGCAAGTGTTTTGGCATGGTGTTATTAAATTTGTACCAAGTTTGCAAGTGTTTTGGCTTGGTCTTATTAAATTTTAACCAAGTTTGCAAGTGTTTTGGCATGGTCTTATGAAGTTTGTTCCAAGTTTGCAAGTGTTTGGCATGGTCTTATTAAATTTGTACCAAGTTTGCAAGTGTTTTGGCATGGTCTTATTAAATTTGTACCAAGTTTGCAAGTGTTTTGGCATGGTCTTTGGAAGTTTGTTCCAGGTTTGCAAGTGTTTTGGCATGGTCTTATTAAATTTGTACCAAGTTTGCAAGTGTTTTGGCATGGTCTTATTAAATTTGTACTAAGTTTGCAAGTGTTGTGGCTTGGTCTTATTAAATTTGAACCAAGTTTGCAAGTGTTTTGGCATGGTCTCAGGAAGTTTGTTCCAAGTTTGCAAGTGTTTTGGCATGGTCTTATTAAATTTGTACCAAGTTTGCAAGTGTTTTGGCATGGTCTTATTAAATTTGTACCAAGTTTGCAAGTGTTTTGGCATGGTGTTATTAAATTTGTACCAAGTTTGTAAGTGTTTTGGCATGGTCTTATTAAATATGTACCAAGTTTGCAAGTGTTTTGGCATGGTCTTATTAAATATGTACCAAGTTTGCAAGTGTTTTGGCATGGTCTTATTAATTTTGTACCAAGTTTGCAAGTGTTTTGGCATGGTCTTAGGAAGTTTGTTCCAAGTTTGCAAGTGTTTGGCATGGTCTTAGTAAATTTGTACCAAGTTTGCAAGTGTTTTGGCATGGTCTTATTAAATTTGTACCAAGTTTGCAAGTGTTTTGGCATGGTCTTAGGAAGTTTGTTCCGAGTTTGCAAGTGTTTTGGCATGGTCTTATTAAATTTGTACCAAGTTTGCAAGTGTTTTGGCATGGTCTTATTAAATATGTACCAAGTTTGCAAGTGTTTTGGCATGGTCTTATTAATTTTGTACCAAGTTTGCAAGTGTTTTGGCATGGTCTTAGGAAGTTTGTTCCAAGTTTGCAAGTGTTTTGGCATGGTCTTATTAAATTTGTACCAAGTTTGCAAGTGTTTTTGCATGGTCTTATTAAAATTGTACCAAGTTTGCAAGTGTTTTGGCATGGTTTTAGGAAGTTTGTTCCAAGTTTGCAAGTGTTTGGCATGGTCTTATTAAATTTGTACCAAGTTTGCAAGTGTTTTGGCATGGTCTTATTAAATTTGTACCAAGTTTGCAAGTGTTTTGGCATGGTCTTATTAAATTTGTACCAAGTTTGCAAGTGTTTTGGCTTGGTCTTATTAAATTTTAACCAAGTTTGCAAGTGTTTTGGCATGGTCTTATTAAATTTGTACCAAGTTTGCAAGTGTTTTGGCATGGTCTGATTAAATTTGTACCAAGTTTGCAAGTGTTTTGGCTTGGTCTTATTAAATTTGAACCAAGTTTGCAAGTGTTTTGGCATGATCTTAGGAAGTTTGTTCCAAGTTTGCAAGTGTTTTGGCATGGTCTTATTAAATTTGTACCAAGTTTGCAAGTGTTTTGGCATGGTCTTATTAAATTTGTACCAAGTTTGCAAGTGTTTTGGCATGGTCTTATTAAATTTGTACCAAGTTTGCAAGTGTTTTGGCATGGTCTTATTAAATTTGTTCCAAGTTTGCAAGTGTTTTGGCTTGGTCTTATTAAATTTGTACCAAGTTTGCAAGTGTTTTGGCTTGGTCTTATTAAATTTGTACCAAGTTTGCAAGTGTTTTGGCATGGTTTTATTAAATTTGTACCAAGTTTGCAAGTGTTTTGGCATGGTGTTATTAAATTTGTACCAAGTTTGCAAGTGTTTTGGCATGGTCTTTTTAAATTTGTACCAAGTTTGCAAGTGTTTTGGCATGGTCTTAGGAAGTTTGTTCCAAGTTTGCAAGTGTTTGGCATGGTCTTATTAAATTTGTACCAAGTTTGCAAGTGTTTTGGCATGGTTTTAATAAATTTGTACCAAGTTTGCAAGTGTTTTGGTATGGTCTTATTAAATTTGTACCAAGTTTGCAAGTGTTTTGGCATGGTCTTATTAAATTTGTACCAAGTTTGCAAGTGTTTTGGCATGGTCTTAGGAAGTTTTTTCCAAGTTTGCAAGTGTTTTGGCATGGTCTTATTAAATTTGTACCAAGTTTGCAAGTGCTTTGGCATGGTCTTATTAAATTTGTACCACGTTTGCAAGTGTTTTGGCATGGTCTTATTAAACTTGTTCCAAGTTTGCATGTGTTTTGGCTTGGTCTTATTAAATTTGTACCAAGTTTGCAAGTGTTTTGGCATGGTTTTTTTTAATTTGTACCAAGTTTGCAAGTGTTTTGGCTTGGTGCTATTAAATTTGTACCAAGTTTGCAAGTGTTTTGGCTTGGTCTTATTAAATTTGAACCAAGTTTGCAAGTGTTTTGGCATGATCTTAGGAAGTTTGTTCCAAGTTTGCAAGTGTTTTGGCATGGTCTTATTAAATTTGTACCAAGTTTGCAAGTGTTTTGGCATGGTCTTATTAAATTTGTACCAAGTTTGCAAGTGTTTTGGCATGGTCTTATTAAATTTGTACCAAGTTTGCAAGTGTTTTGGCATGGTCTTATTAAATTTGTTCCAAGTTTGCAAGTGTTTTGGCTTGGTCTTATTAAATTTGTACCAAGTTTGCAAGTGTTTTGGCATGGTTTTATTAAATTTGTACCAAGTTTGCAAGTGTTTTGGCATGGTGTTATTAAATTTGTACCAAGTTTGCAAGTGTTTTGGCATGGTCTTTTTAAATTTGTACCAAGTTTGCAAGTGTTTTGGCATGGTCTTAGGAAGTTTGTTGCAAGTTTGCAAGTGTTTGGCATGGTCTTATTAAATTTGTACCAAGTTTGCAAGTGTTTTGGCATGGTTTTAATAAATTTGTACCAAGTTTGCAAGTGTTTTGGTATGGTCTTATTAAATTTGTACCAAGTTTGCAAGTGTTTTGGCATGGTCTTATTAAATTTGTACCAAGTTTGCAAGTGTTTTGGCATGGTCTTAGGAAGTTTGTTCCAAGTTTGCAAGTGTTTGGCATGGTCTTAGTAAATTTGTACCAAGTTTGCAAGTGTTTTGGCATGGTCTTATTAAATTTGTACCAAGTTTGCAAGTGTTTTGGCATGGTCTTATTAAATTTGTACCAAGTTTGCAAGTGTTTTGGCTTGGTCTTAATAAATTTTAACCAAGTTTGCAAGTGTTTTGGCATGGTCTTAGGAAGTTTGTTCCAAGTTTGCAAGTGTTTGGCATGGTCTTATTAAATTTGTACCAAGTTTGCAAGTGTTTTGGCATAGTCTTATTAAATTTGTACCAAGATTGCAAGTGTTTTGGCATGGTCTTATTAAATTTGTACCAAGTTTGCAAGTGTTTTGGCTTGGTCTTATTAAATTTGAACCAAGTTTGCAAGTGTTTTGGCATGATCTTAGGAAGTTTGTTCCAAGTTTGCAAGTGTTTTGGCATGGTCTTATTAAATTTGTACCAAGTTTGCAAGTGTTTTGGCATGGTCTTATTAAATTTGTACCAAGTTTGCAAGTGTTTTGGCATGGTCTTATTAAATTTGTACCAAGTTTGCAAGTGTTTTGGCATGGTCTTATTAAATTTGTTCCAAGTTTGCAAGTGTTTTGGCTTGGTCTTATTAAATTTGTACCAAGTTTGCAAGTGTTTTGGCATGGTTTTATTAAATTTGTACCAAGTTTGCAAGTGTTTTGGCATGGTGTTATTAAATTTGTACCAAGTTTGCAAGTGTTTTGGCATGGTCTTATTAAATTTGAACCAAGTTTGCAAGTGTTTTGGCATGATCTTAGGAAGTTTGTTCGAAGTTTGCAAGTGTTTGGCATCGTCTTATTAAATTTGTACCAAGTTTGCAAGTTTTTTGGCATAGTCTTATTAAATTTGTACCAAGTTTGCAAGTGTTTTGGCATGGTCTTAGGAAGTTTTTTCCAAGTTTGCAAGTGTTTTGGCATGGTCTTATTAAATTTGTACCAAGTTTGCAAGTGCTTTGGCATGGTCTTATTAAATTTGTACCACGTTTGCAAGTGTTTTGGCATGGTCTTATTAAACTTGTTCCAAGTTTGCATGTGTTTTGGCTTGGTCTTATTAAATTTGTACCAAGTTTGCAAGTGTTTTGGCATGGTCTTTTTAAATTTGTACCAAGTTTGCAAGTGTTTTGGCATGGTCTTAGGAAGTTTGTTCCAAGTTTGCAAGTGTTTGGCATGGTCTTATTAAATTTGTACCAAGTTTGCAAGTGTTTTGGCATGGTTTTAATAAATTTGTACCAAGTTTGCAAGTGTTTTGGTATGGTCTTATTAAATTTGTACCAAGTTTGCAAGTGTTTTGGCATGGTCTTATTAAATTTGTACCAAGTTTGCAAGTGTTTTGGCATGGTCTTAGGAAGTTTGTTCCAAGTTTGCAAGTGTTTTGGCATGGTCTTATTAAATTTGTACCAAGTTTGCAAGTGTTTTTGCATGGTCTTATTAAAATTGTACCAAGTTTGCAAGTGGTTTGGCATGGTCTTAGGAAGTTTGTTCCAAGTTTGCAAGTGTTTGGCATGGTCTTATTAAATTTGTACCAAGTTTGCAAGTGTTTTGGCATGGTCTTATTAAATTTGTACCAAGTTTGCAAGTGTTTTGGTATGGTGTTAGGAAGTTTGTTCCAAGTTTGCAAGTGTTTGGCATGGTCTTATTAAATTTGTACCAAGTTTGCAAGTGTTTTTAAATGGTCTTAGGAAGTTTGTTACAAGTTTGCAAGTGTTTGGCATGGTCTTCTTAAGGTTGTACCAAGTTTGCAAGTGTTTTTGCATGGTCTTATTAAATTTGTACCAAGTTTGCAAGTGTTTTGGCATGGTCTTAGGAAGTTTGTTCGAAGTTTGCAAGTGTTTGGCATCGTCTTATTAAATTTGTACCAAGTTTGCAAGTTTTTTGGCATGGTCTTATTAAATTTGTACCAAGTTTGCAAGTGTTTTGGCATGGTCTTAGGAAGTTTTTTCCAAGTTTGCAAGTGTTTTGGCATGGTCTTATTAAATTTGTACCAAGTTTGCAAGTGCTTTGGCATGGTCTTATTAAATTTGTACCACGTTTGCAAGTGTTTTGGCATGGTCTTATTAAACTTGTTCCAAGTTTGCATGTGTTTTGGCTTGGTCTTATTAAATTTGTACCAAGTTTGCAAGTGTTTTGGCATGGTTTTTTTTAATTTGTACCAAGTTTGCAAGTGTTTTGGCTTGGTGCTATTAAATTTGTACCAAGTTTGCAAGTGTTCTGGCATGGTCTTATTAAATTTGTACCAAGTTTGCAAGTGTTTTGGCATGGTCTTATTAAATTTGTACCAAGTTTGCAAGTGTTTTGGCATGGTCTTATTAAATATGTACCAAGTTTGCAAGTGTTTTGGCATGGTCTTATTAATTTTGTACCAAGTTTGCAAGTGTTTTGGCATGGTCTTAGGAAGTTTGTTTAAAGTTTGCAAGTGTTTTGGCATGGTCTTATTAAATTTGTACCAAGTTTGCAAGTGTTTTGGCATGGTCTTATTGAATTTGTACCAAGTTTGCAAGTGTTTTGGTATGGTCTTATTAAATTTGTACCAAGTTTGCAAGTGTTTGGCATGGTCTTATTAAATTTGTTCCAAGTTCGCAAGTGTTTTGGCATGGTCTTATTAATTTTGTACCAAGTTTGCAAGTGTTTTGGCATGGTCTTATTAAATTTGTACCAAGTTTGCAAGTGTTTTGGCTTGGTCTTATTAAATTTGAACCAAGTTTGCAAGTGTTTTGGCATGGTCTTAGGAAGTTTGTTCCAAGTTTGCAAGTGTTTTGGCATGGTCTTATTAAATTTGTACCAAGTTTGCAAGTGTTTTGGCATGGTCTTATTAAATTTGTACCAAGTTTGCAAGTGTTTTGGCATGGTCTTAGGAAGTTTGTTCCAAGTTTGCAAGTGTTTTGGCATGGTCTTATTAAATTTGTACCAAGTTTGCAAGTGTTTTTGCATGGTCTTATTAAAATTGTACCAAGTTTGCAAGTGTTTTGGCATGGTCTTAGGAAGTTTGTTCCAAGTTTGCAAGTGTTTGGCATGGTCTTATTAAATTTGTACCAAGTTTGCAAGTGTTTTGGCATGGTCTTATTAAATTTGTACCAAGTTTGCAAGTGTTTTGGTATGGTGTTAGGAAGTTTGTTCCAAGTTTGCAAGTGTTTGGCATGGTCTTATTAAATTTGTACCAAGTTTGCAAGTGTTTTTAAATGGTCTTAGGAAGTTTGTTACAAGTTTGCAAGTGTTTGGCACGGTCTTCTTAAATTTGTACCAAGTTTGCAAGTGTTTTTGCATGGTCTTATTAAATTTGTACCAAGTTTGCAAGTGTTTTGGCATGGTCTTAGGAAGTTTGTTCGATGTTTGCAAGTGTTTGGCATCGTCTTATTAAATTTGTACCAAGTTTGCAAGTGTTTTGGCATGGTCTTATTAAATTTGTACCAAGTTTGCAAGTGTTTTGGCATGGTCTTAGGAAGTTTTTTCCAAGTTTGCAAGTGTTTTGGCATGGTCTTATTAAATTTGTACCAAGTTTGCAAGTGTTTTGGCATGGTCTTATTAAATTTGTACCACGTTTGCAAGTGTTTTGGCATGGTCTTCTTAAACTTGTTCCAAGTTTGCAAGTGTTTTGGCTTGGTCTTATTAAATTTGTACCAAGTTTGCAAGTGTTTTGGCATGGTTTTATTAAATTTGTACCAAGTTTGCAAGTGTTTGGCATGGTCTTTTTAAATTTGTACCAAGTTTGCAAGTGTTTTTAAATGGTCTTAGGAAGTTTGTTACAAGTTTGCAAGTGTTTGGCATGGTCTTCTTAAATTTGTACCAAGTTTGCAAGTGTTTTTGCATGGTCTTATTAAATTTGTACCAAGTTTGCAAGTGTTTTGGCATGGTCTTAGGAAGTTTGTTCGAAGTTTGCAAGTGTTTGGCATCGTCTTATTAAATTTGTACCAAGTTTGCAAGTGTTTTGGCATGGTCTTATTAAATTTGTACCAAGTTTGCAAGTGTTTTGGCATGGTCTTAGGAAGTTTTTTCCAAGTTTGCAAGTGTTTTGGCATGGTCTTATTAAATTTGTACCAAGTTTGCAAGTGCTTTGGCATGGTCTTATTAAATTTGTACCACGTTTGCAAGTTTTTTGGCATGGTCTTATTAAACTTGTTCCAAGTTTGCATGTGTTTTGGCATGGTCTTTTTAAATTTGTACCAAGTTTGCAAGTGTTTTGGCATGGTCTTAGGAAGTTTGTTCCAAGTTTGCAAGTGTTTGGCATGGTCTTATTAAATTTGTACCAAGTTTGGAAGTGTTTTGGCATGGTCTTAATAAATTTGTACCAAGTTTGCAAGTGTTTTGGTATGGTCTTATTAAATTTGTACCAAGTTTGCAAGTGTTTTGGCATGGTCTTATTAAATTTGTACCAAGTTTGCAAGTGTTTTGGCATGGTCTTAGGAAGTTTGTTCCAAGTTTGCAAGTGTTTTGGCATGGTCTTATTAAATTTGTACCAAGTTTGCAAGTGTTTTTGCATGGTCTTATTAAAATTGTACCAAGTTTGCAAGTGTTTTGGCATGGTCTTAGGAAGTTTGTTCCAAGTTTGCAAGTGTTTGGCATGGTCTTATTAAATTTGTACCAAGTTTGCAAGTGTTTTGGCATGGTCTTATTAAATTTGTACCAAGTTTGCAAGTGTTTTGGTATGGTGTTAGGAAGTTTGTTCCAAGTTTGCAAGTGTTTGGCATGGTCTTATTAAATTTGTACCAAGTTTGCAAGTGTTTTTAAATGGTCTAAGGAAGTTTGTTACAAGTTTGCAAGTGTTTGGCATGGTCTTCTTAAATTTGTACCAAGTTTGCAAGTGTTTTTGCATGGTCTTATTAAATTTGTACCAAGTTTGCAAGTGTTTTGGCATGGTCTTAGGAAGTTTGTTCGAAGTTTGCAAGTGTTTGGCATCGTCTTATTAAATTTGTACCAAGTTTGCAAGTGTTTTGGCATGGTCTTATTAAATTTGTACCAAGTTTGCAAGTGTTTTGGCATGGTCTTAGGAAGTTTTTTCCAAGTTTGCAAGTGTTTTGGCATGGTCTTATTAAATTTGTACCAAGTTTGCAAGTGCTTTGGCATGGTCTTATTAAATTTGTACCACGTTTGCAAGTGTTTTGGCATGGTCTTATTAAACTTGTTCCAAGTTTGCATGTGTTTTGGCTTGGTCTTATTAAATTTGTACCAAGTTTGCAAGTGTTTTGGCATGGTTTTTTTAAATTTGTACCAAGTTTGCAAGTGTTTTGGCTTGGTGTTATTAAATTTGTACCAAGTTTGCAACTGTTCTGGCATGGTCTTATTAAATTTGTACCAAGTTTGCAAGTGTTTTGGCATGGTCATATTAAATTTGTACCAAGTTTGCAAGTGTTTTGGCATGGTCTTATTAAATATGTACCAAGTTTGCAAGTGTTTTGGCATGGTCTTATTAATTTTGTACCAAGTTTGCAAGTGTTTTGGCATGGTCTTAGGAAGTTTGTTTAAAGTTTGCAAGTGTTTTGGCATGGTCTTATTAAATTTGTACCAAGTTTGCAAGTGTTTTGGCATGGTCTTATTGAATTTGTACCAAGTTTGCAAGTGTTTTGGTATGGTCTTATTAAATTTGTACCAAGTTTGCAAGTGTTTGGCATGGTCTTATTAAATTTGTTCCAAGTTCGCAAGTGTTTTGGCATGGTCTTATTAATTTTGTACCAAGTTTGCAAGTGTTTTGGCATGGTCTTATTAAATTTGTACCAAGTTTGCAAGTGTTTTGGCTTGGTCTTATTAAATTTGAACCAAGTTTGCAAGTGTTTTGGCATGGTCTTAGGAAGTTTGTTCCAAGTTTGCAAGTGTTTTGGCATGGTCTTATTAAATTTGTACCAAGTTTGCAAGTGTTTTGGCATGGTCTTATTAAATTTGTACCAAGTTTGCAAGTGTTTTGGCATGGTCTTAGGAAGTTTGTTCCAAGTTTGCAAGTGTTTTGGGATGGTCTTATTAAATTTGTACCAAGTTTGCAAGTGTTTTTGCATGGTCTTATTAAAATTGTACCAAGTTTGCAAGTGTTTTGGCATGGTCTTAGGAAGTTTGTTCCAAGTTTGCAAGTGTTTGGCATGGTCTTATTAAATTTGTACCAAGTTTGCAAGTGTTTTGGCATGGTCTTATTAAATTTGTACCAAGTTTGCAAGTGTTTTGGTATGATGTTAGGAAGTTTGTTCCAAGTTTGCAAGTGTTTGGCATGGTCTTATTAAATTTGTACCAAGTTTGCAAGTGTTTTTAAATGGTCTTAGGAAGTTTGTTACAAGTTTGCAAGTGTTTGGCACGGTCTTCTTAAATTTGTACCAAGTTTGCAAGTGTTTTTGCATGGTCTTATTAAATTTGTACCAAGTTTGCAAGTGTTTTGGCATGGTCTTAGGAAGTTTGTTAGATGTTTGCAAGTGTTTGGCATCGTCTTATTAAATTTGTACCAAGTTTGCAAGTGTTTTGGCATGGTCTTATTAAATTTGTACCAAGTTTGCAAGTGTTTTGGCATGGTCTTAGGAAGTTTTTTCCAAGTTTGCAAGTGTTTTGGCATGGTCTTATTAAATTTGTACCAAGTTTGCAAGTGTTTTGGCATGGTCTTATTAAATTTGTACCACGTTTGCAAGTGTTTTGGCATGGTCTTCTTAAACTTGTTCCAAGTTTGCATGTGTTTTGGCTTGGTCTTATTAAATTTGTACCAAGTTTGCAAGTGATTTGGCATGGTTTTATTAAATTTGTACCAAGTTTGCAAGTGTTTGGCATGGTCTTTTTAAATTTGTACCAAGTTTGCAAGTGTTTTTAAATGGTCTTAGGAAGTTTGTTACAAGTTTGCAAGTGTTTGGCATGGTCTTCTTAAATTTGTACCAAGTTTGCAAGTGTTTTTGCATGGTCTTATTAAATTTGTACCAAGTTTGCAAGTGTTTTGGCATGGTCTTAGGAAGTTTGTTCGAAGTTTGCAAGTGTTTGGCATCGTCTTATTAAATTTGTACCAAGTTTGCAAGTGTTTTGGCATGGTCTTATTAAATTTGTACCAAGTTTGCAAGTGTTTTGGCATGGTCTTAGGAAGTTTTTTCCAAGTTTGCAAGTGTTTTGGCACGGTCTTATTAAATTTGTACCAAGTTTGCAAGTGCTTTGGCATGGTCTTATTAAATTTGTACCACGTTTGCAAGTGTTTTGGCATGGTCTTATTAAACTTGTTCCAAGTTTGCATGTGTTTTGGCTTGGTCTTATTAAATTTGTACCAAGTTTGCAAGTGTTTTGGCATGGTTTTTTTAAATTTGTACCAAGTTTGCAAGTGTTTTGGCTTGGTGTTATTAAATTTGTACCAAGTTTGCAAGTGTTCTGGCATGGTCTTATTAAATTTGTACCAAGTTTGCAAGTGTTTTGGCATGGTCTTATTAAATTTGTACCAAGTTTGCAAGTGTTTTGGCATGGTCTTATTAAATATGTACCAAGTTTGCAAGTGTTTTGGCATGGTCTTATTAAATTTGTACCAAGTTTGCAAGTGTTTTGGCATGGTCTTATTAAATTTGTACCAAGTTTGCAAGTGTTTTGGCATGGTCTTAGGAAGTTTTTTCCAAGTTTGCAAGTGTTTTGGCATGGTCTTATTAAATTTGTACCAAGTTTGCAAGTGCTTTGGCATGGTCTTATTAAATTTGTACCACGTTTGCAAGTGTTTTGGCATGGTCTTATTAAACTTGTTCCAAGTTTGCATGTGTTTTGGCTTGGTCTTATTAAATTTGTACCAAGTTTGCAAGTGTTTTGGCATGGTTTTTTTAAATTTGTACCAAGTTTGCAAGTGTTTTGGCTTGGTGTTATTAAATTTGTACCAAGTTTGCAAGTGTTTTGGCATGGTCTTATTAAACTTGTTCCAAGTTTGCATGTGTTTTGGCATGGTCTTATTAAATTTGTACCAAGTTTGCAAGTGTTTTGGCATGGTCTTATTGAATTTGTACCAAGTTTGCAAGTGTTTTGGTATGGTCTTATTAAATTTGTACCAAGTTTGCAAGTGTTTGGCATGGTCTTATTAAATTTGTTCCAAGTTCGCAAGTGTTTTGGCATGGTCTTATTAATTTTGTACCAAGTTTGCAAGTGTTTTGGCATGGTCTTATTAAATTTGTACCAAGTTTGCAAGTGTTTTGGCTTGGTCTTATTAAATTTGAACCAAGTTTGCAAGTGTTTTGGCATGGTCTTAGGAAGTTTGTTCCAAGTTTGCAAGTGTTTTGGCATGGTCTTATTAAATTTGTACCAAGTTTGCAAGTGTTTTGGCATGGTCTTATTAAATTTGTACCAAGTTTGCAAGTGTTTTGGCATGGTCTTAGGAAGTTTGTTCCAAGTTTGCAAGTGTTTTGGCATGGTCTTAATAAATTTGTACCAAGTTTGCAAGTGTTTTTGCATGGTCTTATTAAAATTGTACCAAGTTTGCAAGTGTTTTGGCATGGTCTTAGGAAGTTTGTTCCAAGTTTGCAAGTGTTTGGCATGGTCTTATTAAATTTGTACCAAGTTTGCAAGTGTTTTGGCATGGTCTTATTAAATTTGTACCAAGTTTGCAAGTGTTTTGGTATGGTGTTAGGAAGTTTGTTCCAAGTTTGCAAGTGTTTGGCATGGTGTTATTAAATTTGTACCAAGTTTGCAAGTGTTTTTAAATGGTCTTAGGAAGTTTGTTACAAGTTTGCAAGTGTTTGGCACGGTCTTCTTAAATTTGTACCAAGTTTGCAAGTGTTTTTGCATGGTCTTATTAAATTTGTACCAAGTTTGCAAGTGTTTTGGCATGGTCTTAGGAAGTTTGTTCGAAGTTTGCAAGTGTTTGGCATCGTCTTATTAAATTTGTACCAAGTTTGCAAGTGTTTTGGCATGGTCTTATTAAATTTGTACCAAGTTTGCAAGTGTTTTGGCATGGTCTTAGGAAGTTTTTTCCAAGTTTGCAAGTGTTTTGGCATGGTCTTATTAAATTTGTACCAAGTTTGCAAGTGTTTTGGCATGGTCTTATTAAATTTGTACCACGTTTGCAAGTGTTTTGGCATGGTCTTCTTAAACTTTTTCCAAGTTTGCATGTGTTTTGGCTTGGTCTTATTAAATTTGTACCAAGTTTGCAAGTGTTTTGGCATGGTCTTATTAAATTTGTACCAAGTTTGCAAGTGTTTTGGCATGGTCTTATTTAATTTGTACCAAGTTTGCAAGTGTTTTGGCATGGTCTTATTAAATATGTACCAAGTTTGCAAGTGTTTTGGCATGGTCTTATTAATTTTGTACCAAGTTTGCAAGTGTTTTGGCATGGTCTTAGGAAGTTTGTTCCAAGTTTGCAAGTGTTTTGGCATGGTCTTATTAAATTTGTACCAAGTTTGCAAGTGTTTTGGCATGGTCTTATTGAATTTGTACCAAGTTTGCAAGTGTTTTGGTATGGTCTTATTAAATTTGTACCAAGTTTGCAAGTGTTTGGCATGGTCTTATTAAATTTGTTCCAAGTTCGCAAGTGTTTTGGCATGGTCTTATTAATTTTGTACCAAGTTGGCTAGTGTTTTGGCATGGTCTTATTAAATTTGTACCAAGTTTGCAAGTGTTTTGGCATGGTCTTATTAAATTTGAACCAAGATTGCAAGTGTTTTGGCATGGTCTTAGGAAGTTTGTTCCAAGTTTGCAAGTGTTTTGGCATGGTCTTATTAAATTTGTACCAAGTTTGCAAGTGTTTTGGCATGGTCTTATTAAATTTGTACCAAGTTTGCAAGTGTTTTGGCTTGGTCTTAGGAAGTTTGTTCCAAGTTTGCAAGTGTTTTGGCATGGTCTTATTAAATTTGTACCAAGTTTGCAATTGTTTTTGCATGGTCTTATTAAAATTGTACCAAGTTTGCAAGTGTTTTGGCATGGTCTTAGGAAGTTTGTTCCAAGTTTGCAAGTGTTTGGCATGGTCTTATTAAATTTGTACCAAGTTTGCAAGTGTTTTGGCATGGTCTTATTAAATTTGTACCAAGTTTGCAAGTGTTTTGGTATGGTGTTAGGAAGTTTGTTCCAAGTTTGCAAGTGTTTGGCATGGTCTTATTAAATTTGTACCAAGTTTGCAAGTGTTTTTAAATGGTCTTAGGAAGTTTGTTACAAGTTTGCAAGTGTTTGGCACGGTCTTCTTAAATTTGTACCAAGTTTGCAAGTGTTTTTGCATGGTCTTATTAAATTTGTACCAAGTTTGCAAGTGTTTTGGCATGGTCTTAGGAAGTTTGTTCGAAGTTTGCAAGTGTTTGGCATCGTCTTATTAAATTTGTACCAAGTTTGCAAGTGTTTTGGCATGGTCTTATTAAATTTGTACCAAGTTTGCAAGTGTTTTGGCATGGTCTTAGGAAGTTTTTTCCAAGTTTGCAAGTGTTTTGGCATGGTCTTATTAAATTTGTACCAAGTTTGCAAGTGTTTTGGCATGGTCTTATTAAATTTGTACCACGTTTGCAAGTGTTTTGGCATGGTCTTATTAAACTTGTTCCAAGTTTGCATGTGTTTTGGCTTGGTCTTATTAAATTTGTACCAAGTTTGCAAGTGTTTTGGCATGGTTTTATTAAATTTGTACCAAGTTTGCAAGTGTTTTGGCATGGTGTTATTAAATTTGTACCAAGTTTGCAAGTGTTCTGGCATGGTCTTATTAAATTTGTACCAAGTTTGCAAGTGTTTTGGCATGGTCTCATTAAATTTGTACCAAGTTTGCAAGTGTTTTGGTATGGTCTTATTAAATTTGTACCAAGTTTGCAAGTGTTTTGGCATGGTCTTATTAAATATGTACCAAGTTTGCAAGTGTTTTGGCATGGTCTTATAAATTTTGTACCAAGTTTGCAAGTGTTTTGGCATGGTCTTAGGAAGTTTGTTCCAAGTTTGCAAGTGTTTTGGCATGGTCTTATTAAATTTGTACCAAGTTTGCAAGTGTTTTGGCATGGTCTTATTAAATTTGTACCAAGTTTGCAAGTGTTTTGGTATGGTCTTATTAAATTTGTACCAAGTTTGCAAGTGTTTGGCATGGTCTTATTAAATTTGTTCCAAGTTCGCAAGTGTTTTGGCATGGTCTTAGGAAGTGTGTTCCAAGTTTGCAAGTGTTTTGGCATGGTCTTAGGAAGTTTGTTCCAAGTTTGCAAGTGTTTTGTCATAGTCTTATTAATTTGTACAAGTTTGCAAGTGTTTTGGCATGGTCTTAGGAAGTTTGTTCCAAGTTTGCAAGTGTTTGGCATGGTCTTCTTAAATTTGAACCAAGTTTGCAAGTGTTTTGGCATGGTCTTAGGAAGTTTGTTCGAAGTTTGCAAGTGTTTGGTATCGTCTTATTAAATTTGTACCAAGTTTGCAAGTGTTTTGGCATGGTCTTATTAAATTTGTACCAAATTTGAAAGTGTTTTGGCATGGTCTTAGGAAGTTTTTTCAAAGTTTGCAAGTGTTTTGGCTTGGTCTTAATAAATTTGTACCAAGTTTTCAAGTGTTTTGGCATGGTCTTATTAAATTTGTACCAAGTTTGCAAGTGTTTTGGCATGGTGTTATTAAACTTGTTCCAAGTTTGCAAGTGTTTTGGCATGGTCTTAATAAATTTGTACCAAGTTTGCAAGTGTTTTGGCATGGTTTTATTAAATTTGTGCCAAGTTTGCAAGTGTTTGGGCATGGTGTTATTAAATTTGTACCAAGTTTGCAAGTGTTCTGGCATGGTCTTAGGAAGTTTGTTCCAAGTTTGCAAGTGTTTGGCATCGTCTTATTAAATTTGTACCAAGTTTGCAAGTGTTTTGGCATGGTCTTATTAAATTTGTACCAAGTTTGCAAGTGTTTTGGCATGGTCTTAGGAAGTTTGTTCCAAGTTTGCAAGTGTTTGGCATGGTCTCATTAAATTTGTACCAAGTTTGCAAGTGTTTTGGCATGGTCTTAGGAAGTTTGTTCCAAGTTTGCAAGTGTTTGGCATGGTCTTCTTAAATTTGTTCCAAGTTTGCAAGTGTTTTGGCATGGTCTTAGGAAGTTTGTTCGAAGTTTGCAAGTGTTTTTTTTTTTTTTTATAAAACATAACTATTTATTTAATAAATAGCGAACATAAATAACAAACTTTTTCTTTATGTCTAGAGTTAAACAAACAGGGCACATTTAAGGACTTCTAAATCGATCGCTGCATCGTTGTTGCCAACGATGTGGATGATATAGTTTGAAAAAAGACGCAGGACATTTATCCGCTTGGTGGCGCTGATTTCGCTTAGCATCGGTAAGCGGAGACATTGAAACGAAGGTTGACACCCTGGAGCTTCCTTCCTGATGTATTGCTGCAGCACGTTCCAGGCCGCAATCACGCGAGTGCATGAGGTGAATTTGTGCTCCAAGGTGTCAGCGTTGGTGCAGTGTGAACAGGATGCATCGGGTAACCGGCTCATCCGAGAAAGAAGCTCACCGTGTGCTATCTTTCCGTTCGCCAGTAAATAAAGCGTCGAACGCTGCTCAGATGAGAGTTTGCCGCTATTGATGTTCCCCCAAACTCTTCTCCAGTTGATCCCCCGGTATGAACGAAACGTCATCGGTTGAAAGTGGTTGTACCCGCGTATCGCTCCTACTTTCACCCAATAATTCGCCGCGTTTTTACCGTTCTCGCCGGTGTAACTTTGCACCAAGGATACATTCCGTCCAGCCTCGCTTTTTCGGCCACCTTAGTGCTGCTTAGCTCCTGCCCCGGTGTATTTTGCCCGTTTTGTTAATACGGTTCGTGTTGGGCGCCATCGCTCTCATTTGGCCCTTCAAAGATGTCGTGTGCGGCTTGCCTCCATCCCACCGCGGACGATAAAGTGGCATGCAGTGGTTACTGCGAAGGCTGCTTCCACTTGAGCTGCGCCGGTTTGTCCCGCGAGGCCACCAAGGAACTGGGAAAAAACCCCCAGTTAGGGTGGTTCTGTACCGAGTGTGCTGAATTTCGTAACGGCAACAGAAGTGGTTTGGTTGGTGAGCTCGGAGCGATGCTAGACAAGCAAAAGGCTGAGCTTCTCACCAAATTAAATGGCTCACTCGCTTCACTGTGGGACAACTAAGACACTAAGCAGGCGTTGAAGAGACTCGCCAACTCACACTCACTTGCTTCACCTTACCGCAACGCTCTGGTGTCACCACCACACGGTCGCACTCCTGTTCCCGCTACCATGGACATTGCACCGAAACGCCGTCTCATCGACTGTTCGCCGCTCGTTGCCACCGCCCCACCACCTTCTATGGCCCATGGAACTGCGATCCCACCGCCTAATATTCGCACAGTCCCGGAACACGAGGAGCGTACCTGGATTTACCTCAGCCGCTTTGCTCCTGATGTTACCGACAATGATGTCTTAGCACTGACCAGGACTCAGGTTGACACGCAAGATGTTATAGTGCGGCGTCTGGTCCGGAGCAATCGTGACCCCTCACTCCCGCTTACCTTCGTGTCATTCCGTGTTGGGGTTCCTGTGTCGAAGAGCGAGATAGCGCTGCTACCTTCCACGTGGCCGCGTGGTATTGCTTTCCGCGAATTCATCGACCGTCCTACTGAGGCACGCCAAGTTTGGCGACCGAGCCAGCGCTCTTCGTCTCCGATTGACCGGCCTAATTTACCCGAATCTGGGGAGTCTCTACCCCCAGCACCACGGCAAGAACTGGCCCGCATGGCCAGTGTTGACGTGTAGCGTCCACTGCACTCAACTTATGTTCCAAACCGATCACTACTCGATACGAATACGCTTTCATCGCTTCCTGCTTCGTTCGTTCCTACTGCTGCCACGAACACTTCCACCGCTGTCATCGCTACTGTTGGGCACCGTCACACTACTCCATGCCACCATCCTCGCCCTCCTGGATCTGTATTGGTATACTACCAAAATGTGCGTGGACTTCGTACGAAATTAGATGACCTTCATTTGGCTGTCCTCGAGTCCGACTATGATATCATCGTCCTGACGGAGACATGGCTGGAGGATTCCATACCGTCTTCCATGCTGTTCAACGATTTCTTCCTCGTGTTCAGGTGCGATCGCAACGTACATAACAGCAACCGATCCCGTGGCGGTGGAGTATTAATCGCGTGCTCTGCTTCACTCGCCGCCACCGCTGCTGGGTATCCGTTCCCGTCGCTGGAGGCTGTGTGGGTGCGTATCCAGTGCATCGGTGTGTCCGTACTCCTGGGCGCCGTATATATACCACCGAACGCCTCTGCCCACACGTATGAGTCTATGCATGATTGTATTAGCGAAGCCCTTGCCCGCCTGGATCCGAATGGAAATCTCCTTTTATTCTGCGATTTTAATATGCCGTCCGTCGTGTGGTCAGCCGATCCCAGCGCTCCGACTTACTTCGTGCCAACCAACTTCGGACAGCGTGATTCGGCTTTCATCGACGGCCTTCACTCGAATGGACTCAACCAGATCTCTGGGATCACCCACGCTCGCGGCCGACAATTGGATCTCGTCTTCGGAACTCCTAATGCCGTCTCGTATTGCGGCGTTGTCACCTCTGCGCCTGCGCCACTAGTTCCTCAAGATGCATACCATCCGGCTCTTGAATTCAGCATGACCATCAGTGCGCCGACCACCTCCACCCGCCTGCAACCCGCATGCCCTCGCCAGTTGGACTTCCGGAAACTCGACCGTGCTAAATTTGAAAACCTCATCCGGAATCACAATTGGAGCTTCCTGGAACTGGATTCAACTTTAGATGCAGCTACCGCTAAGTTTACGTCCACCATTTTGTTCTTCCTATCATCCTGTTGTCCCATCCGTAAGCCCCCTCCTAATCCGTTGTGGTCGGACAATCACTTGCGGGCATTAAAAACGGACCTCAAACGAGCGCTTCGTGCTTATCGCTCCCAGCGGTCCCTCTTTCGACGGCACGTCTTCAAATATGCTGCCTCTGCTTACCGAGCCTATAACCGCTTCCGTTACGGTGTTCATATTGCGCGCCTTCAAGCTAGGCTTCACTCGAATCCACGCTCTTTCTGGCGGCATGTGGACAGACGACGTGGTGTATCCCGCATTCCCACCTCCATGTCTTCTGACTCCCGCTCCGCATCCTCCCCTTTGGCAATTAGCAACCTCTTTGCTGATCACTTTTCTGGGCTCTTTACCGATCCTGCCTGCTCTTCCGCGTCACTTTCTGGTGGGGTAGCGTTTACGTCACGTGATGTGGTCAATTTATGCACCATCGAGATCAATGAGGCTTCGGTTCTCGCCGCCCTCAATCAGCTGAAATGTTCCTTCTCTCCCGGTCCGGACGGCATCCCCTCCTCTGCGCTCATTCATGCCGGGTGTGCCTTGGCCCCAGTTCTTACCCGCCTGTTCTCCAGGTCGTTCAGGGACGGGGTATTTCCCACCTTGTGGCGGGCTGCCTGGCTGACTCCGATTCATAAGAGTGGCTGCCGTTCCACTCCCTCCAATTATCGAGGCATTTCTCTCATCTGTGCCGTTTCTAAAGTCCTCGAATCTATTGTCCATTCCTTCGTTCTTCCCCCTGTTATCTCTCTTATCCCCTCCTCCCAGCATGGTTTCATGCCTAGGCGCTCCACCACCTCGAACCTTATGTCTTTGATGCTCGATCTGTATCCGCACCTCGCCTCCGGGAGTCAGGTCGACGTCATCTATACCGACTTTAAGGCAGCGTTCGACTGCTTGTCACATAGACTGCTTCTCGCCAAGCTCGAGCGGATGGGTTTCGGGGGGTCCCTCCTTCTCTGGCTCCAGTCCTTTTTGGCGAACCGGACCTACAGAGTCAGAGTTGAGGGGGCTCTCTCTGACCCATTCGTTAGACAATCTGGTGTACCTCAGGGGAGCGTCTTGAGTCCCCTCCTATTCTCACTTTTCATCGCCGACTGCGCTGGTGTTCTTCCACCTAGTGGTTGCCTGCTGTATGCGGATGATGTCAAGCTCTATCTGCCTGTGTCCTCGTCTATTGATATCCTCTCCTTACAACGTTTCGCTGATGCTTTTGCAACTTGGTGTATCGCCAATGGCCTTGTTCTGTGTGTGCCTAAATGTTGTGTTATCTCGTTTAGTCGTTCCTCGAATAAACTGATTCACAATTATAATCTGAATGGTTTGCCACTTCCGCGCGTGTCAGTTGTTAAAGACCTGGGGGTGTGGCTCGATGAAAGGCTGTCTTTCGTGCCTCATCTTTACTCGGTGATCGAGCGTGCAAACAGGATATTGGGCCTGATAACCCGAATGTCATCCGAGATTCGTGATCCTCTTTGCCTGCGGTCGCTGTACTGCTGTTGGGTGCGCTCTCTTCTAGATTATGGTTGTGTCATCTGGTCTCCCGCTGGAGTCACCGCGCTGGACAGGTTGGAGAGGGTGCAGAGGAAATTTACTCGACTCGCCGTCAGGCGTCTTCTAAATGACCCCAGTGTTACCTTACCTCCCTACCCCGCAAGGTGCCGACTTCTAGCGCTAGACAGCATCAGGGACCGCCATAACAATGCGCGCTCGTTGTTTATTGCCAACATCCTTCTTTCCAACATCGACTCTCCCACTCTGCTTGCGGCTATTCCATTCTATATTCCTTTCTACCAACTCCGCGAGCGTCCTCCCCTATTTATCCCCACCCGTCGTTCCTTGTTCGCTCAGAATGACCCTTGGCTGCGTGCCCTGCGGGCGTTCAATACCGTAGGTGATCTGTTCGACCATAACTTGTCCCTTGTCGGTTTCCGTTCCCGCCTCTTGTCCCCTACTCCGTAGCTCCTTCCCGCGATATATTGTACAGCCCCAGTGGCAAACAATTTCAAAGAAATAAAATAAGAAAAATAAGAAAATGACGTCTCCACTTTGGGTGCGGGGAGGCGGTCCACCAGTAGACGTCGAAGGGTTCGGGTGGAAGGATTTTTCCCAAATGAGGGAGGAATGTACGCCATCTGCAGTATGACGCTTCTCAGACATGGGTATGAGGTCGGAATAGAAGCAATATCGGGGGGGTTTCCAGCACACGAAATGTGCTGGGCACCGACCCGGAGGCTCCCTTGCTCCGCCACATACCGGTTGGTCAGCAATGCTGTTGTGTTGATGGAGGGAATATGGAGGTTGAGTCCTCCACGGTTGCGAGGTAACGCTAGCTGCAGGATCGGGATGCGTATGTCTCCGGAGCCGTTCCAGAGGAGAGAACCGATGATGCTCTTGACCTTAGCTATGTCCTTTGACCGGGCGCCACATACCGACGCAATGAACCATAGCTTTGGCAGTAAAAATGTGTTGAGCAGAACTATCTTCTGCATAAGGTTCAGATCTCTCACTCTGTGGAGCCACACCAGCTGCCGGAAGTGCTGAATCACCGTGTCCCAGTTGTGACTGGCCGCCTCTCGAACGTTGTTGGTGAACAGGACCCCAAGAAGCCGGAGACGTTCCACGGTGTGCAGCCAAGGTACGGAAATCCTGTTTTCCAGCGTTATCTTGCCAATGTCCAAAGCCGTGGTCTTTTCAACATTCAACCTAGCACCAGAGCAGACGCCATAAGCCTCAATGGCCGCCCTAACTCGCTCGATTGTGGATGGGGAAGTACTCACCACTGAGACGTCGTCAGCATAAGCATTGATCAGGTCATCCGGATCGCAGCAGATGCCTTCAAGTCTAGTGATGAGGGGATGGAGGTAAAGGATGAACAAGTGCATTGACAAGGGGTCTCCTTGTCGCACGGAACGTTGGATGGGAAAGGCGTGGGATAGGGAGCCGTTTACAAGCACACGGGACGAGGATTTTCCACCAATTGTCCTCAAAAGTCGTATTAGATCGGGATTGAACCCCAATGAACCCATCGTTTCAAACAGAAAACCCCTGTCGACGCGGTCAAACGCCTGAGAGAGATCGAAGGAAACGAGCTTACCACACTTCCTCCTCCGTTTAAGATCGATGATTCTCTCCTTAACAGACAGAACAGCTTGAAAAATATTGCCTGGTTTATAGGAGCACTTTTGTGCATTCGAGATGATTTGCCACTTGTCGATTATGGTTTCAAGCCGTCGTTTAATTATCCTCGAAAGTAGTTTGTAGTCCGTGTTAAGGAGAGAGATCGGACGGTATGAAGAGAGTGTGCACCCATCCCCCTTCTTCCTCACAAGCACTATGACCCCGTCGACGAAATTTTCCGGAAATTGACCGTTGAGGGCCTCGTTGAGAATCAGTATGATTTCTCGCCAGATTATCTCAAACGCTCTCTGATAAAATTCGATTGGAATTCCATCCGGTCCAGGAGACTTCCGAGGTGCCGATTTTCCAACTGCATGAAGGACATCTCCATAGGTAATCTCATCCATGCAGCTGTTGTTGGTTTCGCAATACTCGGGGATTACACGGTGACAGGCAAAGGAATCGTCCTTGTCTATTGTCTCGTTGGCGTACAACTCCCTGTAGTACGTATGTATGTATTCCTCCAATTGATTTGGAGAGTCAAGAACAATGTCATTTTCTGTTTTCAGGCTGGTGATCAGGGTGCGTTCCTGCCTTCGTTTTCCAAGCTGAAATGTGGAAATTTTTTCACCACTTACAATTGTTTCGTTAATACGAGTAAAGTCCTCGGAGAAGCGCCTCTGGAGGAGGAGCATTTCTCCTTTTATACGATTGATATTGACCAATTCGATCGGATTGGGAAGATACCGCTCGTATGAGGACTTTAACTCCGCGTAGAGGATATTATGTTGCAAGCGGAAGTTGGAGTATTTCTGGTTCGTTTTCCATCGGAAGAACGATTTTATTTTTGGTTTGGCAAACTGATCCACCATTCCATCCATGAACCAAAGTTCTTTCGCTGTCTTGTCCAATAATTCCACCTGCAACCGAATTCCTCTATGTTTTCGGCTGTCAAAATATGTGGCCGTAGTTGCCAGTAGCCATTTCGTCGCGCGTCAGGTATGTTCGGAAGGCAGAGACGCACCGTGAGCGCCTTGTGATCAGAAAAGGACACTAAATGCATGTCAGTTGCACGTAGCTGGTCTTTCATGGTCTTGGAGATGTAGCAACGATCGATGCGAGAGCCCGAACCACGTGCGACGTGGGAAAACTCTACAGAGTTACCTCTAAGAGCTTCCCAGCTGTCACACAGGCGCATGCTGTCAACTAGGCTTTGCAAAGCGGAGCTCACATTTCCCACACCCGTAGCGTCTTGGGACTTCAAAATGCAGTTGAAGTCCCCTGCAAGAATCACCGGTCCCGGTGCATTCCGCAGGTAGTACGCCAACGAATGGTTGAAAAAGAGCTCTCGCTCTGCTCTGTTATGGCTTCCCGAAGGAGCGTAAATATTGCACAGTGTGGATGAATTCTCAAGCCGAACGCAGATGAGGCGTGAAGCTACGCTCGACGTGAGAAAATTTTAGGTGCACCCGCAAGGCGATCGCAGTACCTCTCCTGGTGTGATCAATATTTGTTAATACATTGTACCCAGGGAGCGAAAAGTCTTCAACAGAAACTTCTTGTAGGAAGATTATGTCTGCGTCAGTTGTCTTTATAAAGGTCCTTAGAGCATCTAACTTGGTAGGATTAGATATCGCATTGATGTTGATCGATGCGATCGTCACTGATCTCATCAAATTATCCATTTCTACCAAGTTACTGCTTCTCATCTTCGGTCACCCCGGTAGGTCTCGCTGCGTTAGCGTTTGTCTTTCGGGCAGGACGGCCTACTTTACGCTTGGCCGGTTCCTCCGTAGACTTGTGCGACGTGTCGCTGTCCGTCAGTTCGTCCGTCTTTCTCTTACTTGTCCCCGTGTGGATAGAATTTGAGGAAGGGGTAGGGGAAGGGACACGAGGAGCTTTAAACTTTAATTCGGCATCGGCGTTCGAACGATACTCACCTATGTCCATTTTGGTGCTGGTCGATCTTGCCGGGATGTTTAACGCACTTGCCCTGATCAAAGACACAACAAGTGAAGCATTCGCCGGTACGCTTGGTGCTGGTGATCGGCCGGTCGGTGTGTCGGTCAAGACAATAGGTGCACCAGTCCGGGCGCTCGGGGGTATTGTCTGTACGGCCGGGACGGTCGGTGCGCTAGCCGGGACGGTCGGTGCGCTTGTCGCAACGATCGTTGTGCTTGGCGGGGCGGTCTGTGCACTTGCCAGGACCGTCGGTGCGCTTGTGGATACGATCGTTTTGCTTGCCGGGACGGTCTTTGTGCTAGCCGGGACGGCTGGCGCTAGTGCTGGGGCAGTTGGCGTATTTACGCCGTGTTTGCCTTGCACCGCTGATGCGTAGGTCAACCGCTCGTTGACGCTCGTTTTTTGTACCACGAGTTTTCTGCCCTGGGTGCAGGTTATTCCGTGGTGCACAGACAGTCCGCATGTACGGCACGTTTGCTGTTGGCCCCGGTAGGTGACCAACGTCTCTCCTCCTCCTATCGTCACAAAGGAGGGCACCGGCTTCGAAATAACCGCCGTTACATACCGGAATCCGTCCGAAACTCCGGCACATGGGAATCCCTTTGTCCATACGCCGGTACGGACCGCGCGAACCTCTCCGTAGCGCGAGAAGAAGTCGCAGATTGTCTTGTCCGTAATGTCATCGGACAAGTCGTGGATCTTTACGACCACGGAGTTGTCGACCATGCTGATCGGGATCGGGAAAAGCTTCCCGTCGCATTCTATCGAATGCTTTCCGTCGTGTTGCTCGACGGTTTTCAGGGCGAGGCTCTGCTCCTTCGTACGAATGAAGATCACGGATGATGTTGGCTTCAAACGCAAGGAGCTGATGTTGTTGTTGCTTAGACCCAGCTTGGTCATGGCGAAGGTGGTGGCCTCCATCGCTGGTGGTCTTCTGGGTAGCTTTGAGAAGTCCACCCGAAGGGTGCTTCTCAAAGCTTCCATGCTGTGGCTTGCTCTATAGCACGAAATATATTTGCTCTGCTTCGTGAAAAGAACGTCCGATCGTTGCGAGTCTCGGAGAGGAACTGTCTTATTAAATTTGTACCAAGTTTGCAAGTGTTTTGGCATGGTCTTAGGAAGTTTTTTCCAAGTTTGCAAGTGTTTTGGCATGGTCTTATTAAATTTGTACCAAGTTTGCAAGTGTTTTGGCATGGTCTTATAATATTTGTATCAAGTTTGCAAGTGTTTTGGCATGGTCTTATTTAACTTGTTCCAAGTTTGCAAGTGTTTTGGCTTGGTCTTATTAAATTTGTACCAAGTTTGCAAGTGTTTTGGCATGGTTTTATTAAATTTGTACCAAGTTTGCAAGTGTTTTGGCATGGTGTTATTAAATTTGTACCAAGTTTGCAAGTGTTTTGGCATGGTCTTATTAAATTTGTACCAAGTTTGCAAGTGTTTTGGCATGGTCTTAGGAAGTTTGTTCCAAGTTTGCAAGTGTTTGGCATGTGAAGTTACCGCCCTTTGGCTGACGGCCTCCGTTCCTAGAATTAGAGTTAATACCTACTGTCACCTTGTCAGAAATGGCTTCCTTATCGTGGCCAAACACGATTCTATCCTGTCGATGGCGGATAATTGTCAGCGGACGGCTCTTCCCAGGACGGACGACTCGAAGAAAACACGGACACGATGTTGTTCCTTTTGAGTGTAGCAAACAGATCACACCTGGTTTATTACAACCAAGTAATATTTATAACTAAATTAATCTAGGTTAGTTTGTGCCGCCCTCTCCCTACAGCCTGACCATTCCCTCGCCTCTGCTGTCGCTGTACCGTTCTCGCATTGATCGCTGCTTCGCTGCCGGGCGCCTTTTCCCCGGGCCGATTCACGATCGATCTCGTTCACTCCTGTTGGTTTGCGACACTTGTTTTCGCAACTCGCTTTCGATCGTGATCGCTTTTCGGTCATTAGCTTTGTAGGTTTGCGCGTTCGATTGTTTTTTCATCCTGAGCGGATGTTTACGACTTAAGTCCCAATCGTCCTCATTATCGGTCATTGCTGATATCGAACGATCGTCCGGTGTTTTTCCATGCTGCGTTGTTCTTCCTTCATGGCGGATGTTTGTGACTTAAGTCACGTATGATATTTTCCCCGGTGTCGATGCCCCCATGTCGTCATCATATTATTTGTCCAACCTGTGCCAAGGGTTTTGCACCCTGCGTGTTGGTGTACCGAGGATGGCGTTGACTGGTCGGCTTGGTGTTGGTGTTGTTGCTCGCCCGTACGGGGCGGTCGCGCATGAAGTGTCGTCTTGCACCGTAAGTCAGCCTGGTGAATGTAGGTCAGTTCTGGCTTATAGCTGACTCTGCGCTTTTCGTCGTTGAGTCGACATTTGAAGCGCCGTCCTATGCTGCGATGCGCTGTTTCCGTTGCGGCGATTCAGGCGTATGATTATGGGGTGTAGGCGAAATGGGTGAATGGTGGGCTGAGGGACGCCGGAGGGACGCTTCATCCCCCCCACTTACTTGAGCTCTAGATCCGTCTTGAAGAGGCGAATCTGGAGCTGGTTAGTCTGCTGGTAATATTGGAGCGTATTACCGTTCTCGCGATGAACCTGGGGTACCTTTCTCTGCTTTGATTCGATGCTAGTTGTCATCTGCTGCATCGGGGTCATCCTTCAAGCTGCCTGTAGATTGTTCATCCTGTCTGTCGTTATTGCGGTCGTCTTCATCATTGCACATCGTCTGTCGTCGCTGCTCTCGTCCTTGCCCAGGCCTAGGCTGACGTTAGCGTTGTCGTGTCGTCTTGTAGTATCCCTCATTGAAGCGTTATGGGATGGTCGTCGTTGGGCTTTCGGCTGATCCTGCCCTTGTGGTTGCTGCTGAAGATCGTCGGTGGATGCTGCGGCGTTGTCACTGAGGTACCCCTGGCTCTGATCGTCGCTGTTCTAATTCTAATGAGCGCTCTTAATATTATTCATGGAGCTTTCTCCGTTGGTTAGTGTCCCCATGGTTAGTATTATTTTCCCTATCGCAATTTTCTGACTGTAGGAGCAACCGTTGCTCTTTCTTTTCTTAGTTAGCAGTAACAACTTTCCTTCATAAAAGTGGGTGCCTATTGGTTTGCCCACACCATTAATACAATTCCTATGCCCGTCGGCATCTTCGCTTTCCTTTCAGCGGCAGTTTCTCATCTGAGGGTGTCTTCTGGTTTTCCCTATCAGTGTTCCTAATGATCTAAGCCCTGTGGCTCTTTGCTTCATGGTGTACTTCGTTAGAGCGGGGCTTGAACCCGGTTAGCTGGCTTGAGTTTCTCTTACTGCCGTATACCATGTCCCTAACAGTGCATACATATGCATTGAGCACCCTGGCTCCTTCGCTTTCTTTGCGGAAATTTACTTATATGAGGGTCTCCTGGTTTTCCCTGTCCGTGTTACAATATTCTGAGCATCTTTGGCTCCTTCGCTTTTCTTTAGCGGAATTTTCTATACAAGGGCTTTCCCTGTTGATATTTTGCGCTATATATCCTGAGCATATTTGGCTCCTTCGTTCCATGACGTATTTGGTTAGAGCGGGGCTTGAACCCGGATAGCTGGCTTGAGTTTCTCTTCTACCGTGTACCATGTCCCTAACAATGCCTACATGCACATTGAGCATATTTGCTCCTTCGCTATTCGTAGCGGAATTTTCCTATAGGTGGGTGTCTCGGTTTTCCCCCTAGTTTAATACCTTCTGAACACCTTTTCGATCCTATGGGGGTACTTCCTATTGCACGAAATGGGACCGGTTATGACGCTGTCGCGTTCAAATTCTACATCCGACAAGACGTGTTTCTCAATACGACCATCTTCCCTAGTTCTACTAATGGCTTTGAAGAGTATTGGGTCCCTAACTGTGCAACGCGTTTGCATCTTACTTTGTTTAATACGTGTTTCCTTTCAATTTCATTTGTAATACTTTTCCTCGCGGCATTTTTCCTCGCGGTATCCTACCTTTCATCATAGCTTCTCTTTTGACAGTCATCGTTATGAACGGGCGAATGGCTACTGGGAATTGAACCCAGCCCTAGGTCAATCTATGGTTCTAGGAATCTGAGGAATACAAGTACTCACACGGCCACAACACATCCCTCTTCGTCTACTACGTAATCCGTGTTCTACGTTTTTTCGTGTTCTTTTCTTCAAATTTATTTTCATAATCTTGCCTTTTTGCTTAGCCTTGTTACATTCACAATATCTTTTCAAAGAATATTTGGATACATATTTTTTAACCGCGGCGTACATTCATTTTAATTTCTTTCAGTATATTCATTTTTACGCTTGCGTACAGTTTCTTTTTTACTCATTATTTCTTTATTACATACATGTTTCTTTCCATTGTAACGTTTCGTGGTAATCATCTGATTCTTTTAAATCCTTTCCATACTTTATCAACATCTCATTTTCCGTGATTCTCTATTCGTAGTACCTTTTCAATCGATTGTTGTGTATCCTTTCTAACCTGTTTCCGTTTTTGATAACCGACGTCTGATTGCTCGGCACATCTATCACTACGTACGGACCTCTCCATGTACTCTGCAATTTCTGTCCTACTCCCATGGGGTTTGCTTGGACAAGCACTTTATCTCCCCACATTGGCTGCCAAGGTGCCGTACCTTTATCATATATCTCCTTACGTTTTTCTTTGGACATTACCAAATTTTCCCTAGCTACTTCGTGTATGTGTTTGAGCAGTTTCCTCATTTCCAATGCGTAATCGTGGTAATTTTCTTCGGCCAACGTACCTTTGTATATGGATGCCGGAATTCGCGGTTCTCTTCCATACATTAACTCGAACGGTGTGTATCCCGTTGACGAGTTTACTGTCATATTGTATTCGAAACAGAAATACGGCAGATGCTGATCCCAAATTCGCGGATCTCCTCCCACAAATTGTCTCAGATAAATTTTCAATTCCCTGTTCGCTCTTTCCACCAGGTTTGCCTGTGGGTGGTACGCACTCGTGTTGATTTTTTTAATCTTTAAAATCTTGCACACGCTCTTCATTACCTGCCCCATAAAATTCGTGCCCTGATCCGTGACTAATTCTTCTGGCATTCCGAATTTACAAATAACATGTTCTACAAATGTTTTCGCTACCGTGACGGCTTCTTGATTCTCCATAGCGGCCACTATTAAATAGCGTGTCAAATCGTCTTGTATTACCAGCCCATATTTGTTTTCCTGGTTTGTTTCCGGCAAGACTACGATATCCATGAACAATTTTTCGAATGGTTCCGATGCGGTTGTTGTGAGTTTCATAGGGATCCGGTTGTACTTGCAGATTTTATTCTTCTGGCAAGAGTCGCAATTGCGCACATAATCCTCTATGTACCGTCTCATGTTCTGCCAATGGTAAATTGCAGCGATCCTCTTCCGCATGCGCTTGGCTCCTACATGTCCCCCTAATGGTGCGTCATGGAATTCCCTCAATAATCCAGGCACCTCTTCTTTCGCGACCTCAATGCGCTCGGAGCTGGCATTGTACATGGTGATTTTTCTCCCATGTCGCTCCCCCAAAAACTGGATCATTTCCATTATCTCGAAAGGTCTAATCTTGCGAAACGAGATTACTTGAACGTCCAGAATGGGCTCATTCTGTTCGAGTTTATTGCATTCCTTCATGCACTTGTACAATCTCGCGAAAAACATTCTTGCGTTTACCACTGAGTTGCTTTTTCCTTCCATTATTATTCCTACGATTTTCTCGTTAGGAAGGAATACCACATTGTCTTGGGTGTAATCTTTCAACCCGTGTGGTAGCTCACACAATTTGCTGAGATCGCTATACGCAGATCGACTATTTACAATCGCGATCTTTATCGCCCCTGCCTTGACCTCTAGCGTTTTCTGAAACGCGATCTTTCGGACATCAATGCTCCGTTTTTCCTGATTCTGTTTGAATTCTTCATACATGTTCTGGATGTCATCGTCATCTTCTTCTTCTTCCCTTAAGCATGCAGGGTCCAGGTTCATTAGATCTGAAACAAAATCTTTCGTTCCCAAATCATCTTTTTCTCCCCGTTGTGTTGGGTTATTATTGTTTTCGCCGTGGCATAATGGATATGTGTTTTCCGGTCCGTCCGTTCCCTTTAGCTCATTACCCTGGGCTTGTGTACCCGCGCCCTCTTGGTCTGCATTATTTGTCCCCGTGCCGGTCGCCTGTTTCTTTCGTGATTTGCCGGTCACAACAGGTGCATTGGCCTGACCTAGGGAATTGGCGCAACGCCAATGTTGTCCAGCAATTTTTGCTGACGCCGTGTTGTTACAGCGATACGCTGAGGGTGCTTGGTTGTCGGCTGCTCGGTGGCTTCCCGCTCTACGTCGTTGGAAGGTTCCAACCGAGACAAACAATCTGCCACCACGTTCTCTTTCCCCTGCTTTGTTAAGGTCTGTTGTGCATGACTACTGTCTGAAAATTCCACCCGTCCTCCCTTGAGGCTCAGTTCCGCAATATGTTCGCGGATAAAATTTACACCTAATAGACCCGGAGGACCCGTTAACTCCGTGATCACGTAAAACCTCGTCGGGATTACTTTTCCTCCGACGATCAACTCGATCGTGCATGCGCCTACGACCGTTAATTTTGCCTCTGTTATTCCTACTAGGGCCGTTTGCTCGGAAATATCTAACTGTTTTATCCCTATTCTCTGGGCTTCTTTGTAATCAAGCAGCTTCACTACTGCTCCTGTATCGAGTAAAAATTCGGTAGTGTTCGATGGACTACCTATCGTAGTCAGGGTAACATAAATGAGACGGTTCTCTAACGTCCTTAGTGCGTGGGAAACCCGTGTTTCCTTTTTTTCCTGTTCCCTCATATTTTTATCCCCTGTTTTTGCGATAGCTATCTTTTTATGCTGCGTCAGTTCTGTGCTGTGGCGATTTTTCCGTACTTGACCTAAATATTTTGATTTCCCTAAATTTTCCAAACTATCGCGCAGGTTGGGGAATCGGGGCGGGTCATTCGATCCCCCGGTTAATAGTTTTTTGAACCGAAACTGCGGTTCCCTTGGTTTCCCGAGTGTCCTTGCCTTTTCGGCCCATTGTTCGATCCCTGATTTTGGGAGTGTCCAAAGCCTGAATTTCCTCTCGGCTGGCTTTGCTGCGGTCGGTATCGGTTATCGGGTTGCGAGGGACTATTTCCCGGTCCTCTCTGCCCGTTCCTAGGTGCTCTTGAAAAGTGCCTGGCACCTGACCCTTGGTTGCTTGAACAGTTCCGTTGATTTTCGTCGTCCCATCCGACGTTACGGTAATAATTCTGATCGTGCTGCGGCCAATCGGTTCTAAAAGGCGGTGGCGGGTTCGGATGCCGATGATCCGGCCAGTATGGCAAATCCATGTCATCGTACGGCCCTTCTCCGTGCCAACCGTTGTTTCCTCCGCTCCCTTGGCCGAACCAGTGTTCACCGTCATAATTTCCGTAGCGGGGTGGGAGAGCTTGACCAGCGCGCAAGCGTCTTGTGGCCTCGGTTACCCGATCAGCGTTATCGTGCACCTGCTCCAGGTGCTCCAAGAGTGGCTCAAGTTCCATGGTGTTTTGCATTAGTGCTAACACCCTCAGGTTTGGATCATTCAATCCTGTTACAAAATGATGTTTGATATGCCTGCTGGCATAATCTATCACCCCTCATTGTCGCTAGCGTGCGTTTTCACGAGCTCTACTATATGTCTTGCTCTATCCGCATATCTCCTAAACGTTTCATTCGGCCTTTGCGCCAGTGTTTCGGTTCGGTGGAAAATGCTTTCCACACTACAATTTTCCCCAAACTCCTTTCGCAACAGCTCTTTCATTTCCTCCCAGCTCTTTGCTCTAATGCGCTGGTAGTGGCTTACTGCATCACCTTTCAATTTAGCAAGAACTATGTCCAATAGTTCTTCTTCGTTAACCATTTCTCGCCTGGCGACGCGATCGACCTGGCGTACAAACAATCCTAACTCCTCGACCCCTCCACGGTACTCGGGAATGAGGGCCATGGCGCTTTCGATTGAATACTCCTTCGTTTCCGTCATTTTCTTTTCAACAAGGGTTTGGTCGAGCGAGCAGATGTCTCGGACAAAATCTTTCTTCACTCTTAGTAGATTTTTCGGAACAGTGCTACGACTAGGGGCCGCAGGGGTTTGTTCCAGGGGCGAAGCGTTGCTGTCCACCCTAGCTGGGGTAAATCTATGCTCGGGTGCAATAGTGCCGTCGGAAAGGCAAACCTCCCTAGAAATTGTCGGCCCTTCACTTCCGTTTTCTTGGCTCTTTCCGACGTTGCTGCGTAGTTGTCTATCCGTCATTTGAGTTTTCACTACGCTTTTGCACACGGCTTCTTTCCGAATTTCCGTGCACGATAAAAATGAAACTAAATTTCTCTCGTGCCTTCAAACAAAAACTTGAGGTCTCAAAAAAAAAATGTACCTTACGCACACAAAAATGTATTTAAAATGAAACTGTGCTCTTACCACAGGGTGAGTTCTGCCACTTTCATCTCGAAGGATTCCGTTTTCCAGCGTAATCGTCCTTCTCGTCCTTCTTAAAGGGGTGCTCTGCTGGTCCGCTGATGCTCCGCTGATGCTCCGCTGTTGTAACGATGAATGTCTCTTTGATGCACAATTCGCCACGCTTCACAACACTGCACTACTTTCACTATACTGCACTACTTCACTTCACTATTGCACTGCTTCACAACCCACCGGGTTGCTATCGTTGTACAAGGGATGTCTTATCCCACCGCTGTCACCAGATGAAGTTACCGCCCTTTGGCTGACGGCCTCCGTTCCTAGAATTAGAGTTAATACCTACTGTCACCTTGTCAGAAATGGCTTCCTTATCGTGGCCAAACACGATTCTATCCTGTCGATGGCGGATAATTGTCAGCGGACGGCTCTTCCCAGGACGGACGACTCGAAGAAAACACGGACACGATGTTGTTCCTTTTGAGTGTAGCAAACAGATCACACCTGGTTTATTACAACCAAGTAATATTTATAACTAAATTAATCTAGGTTAGTTTGTGCCGCCCTCTCCCTACAGCCTGACCATTCCCTCGCCTCTGCTGTCGCTGTACCGTTCTCGCATTGATCGCTGCTTCGCTGCCGGGCGCCTTTTCCCCGGGCCGATTCACGATCGATCTCGTTCACTCCTGTTGGTTTGCGACACTTGTTTTCGCAACTCGCTTTCGATCGTAATCGCTTTTCGGTCATTAGCTTTGTCGGTTTGCGCGTTCGATTGTTTTTTCATCCTGAGCGGATGTTTACGACTTAAGTCCCAATCGTCCTCATTATCGGTCATTGCTGATATCGAACGATCGTCCGGTGTTTTTCCATGCTGCGTTGTTCTTCCTTCATGGCGGATGTTTGTGACTTAAGTCACGTATGATATTTTCCCCGGTGTCGATGCCCCCATGTCGTCATCATATTATTTGTCCAACCTGTGCCAAGGGTTTTGCACCCTGCGTGTTGGTGTACCGAGGATGGCGTTGACTGGTCGGCTTGGTGTTGGTGTTGTTGCTCGCCCGTAAGGGGCGGTCGCGCATGAAGTGTCGTCTTGCACCGTAAGTCAGCCTGGTGAATGTAGGTCAGTTCTGGCTTATAGCTGACTCTGCGCTTTTCGTCGTTGAGTCGACATTTGAAGCGCCGTCCTATGCTGCGATGCGCTGTTCCCGTTGCGGCGATTCAGGCGTATGATTATGGGGTGTAGGCGAAATGGGTGAATGGTGGGCTGAGGGACGCCGGAGGGACGCTTCACATGGTCTTATTAAATTTGCACCAAGTTTGCAAGTGTTTTGGCATGGTCTTATTAAATTTGTACCAAGTTTGCAAGTGTTTTGGTATGGTCTTATTAAATTTGTACCAAGTTTGCAAGTGTTTTGGCATGGTCTTAATAAATTTGTACCAAGTTTGCATGGTCTTATTAATTTTGTACCAAGTTTGCAAGTGTTTTGGCATGGTCTTAGGAAGTTTTTTCCAAGTTTGCAAGTGTTTTGGCATGGTCTTATTGAATTTGTACCAAGTTTGCAAGTGTTTTGGCATGGTCTTAGGAATTTTGTTCGAAGTTTGCAAGTGTTTGGCATGGTCTTATTAAATTTGTACCAAATTTGCAAGTGTTTTGGCATGGTCTTAGGAAGTTTTTTCCAAGTTTGCAAGTGTTTTGGCATGGTCTTATAAAATTTGTACCAAGTTTGCAAGTGTTTTGGCATGGTCTTATTAAATTTGTACCAAGTTTGCAAGTGTTTTGGCATGGTCTTATTAAATTTGTACCAAATTTGCAAGTGTTTTGGCATGGTCTTAGGAAGTTTGTTCCAAGTTTGCAAGTGTCTGGCATGGTCTTATTAAATTTGTACCAAGTTTGCAAGTGTTTTGGCATGGTCTTAGGAAGTTTGTACCAAGTTTGCAAGTGTTTTGGCATGGTCTTATTAAATTTGTACCAAGTTTGCAAGTGTTTTGGCATGGTCTTATTAAATTTGTACCAAGTTTGCAAGTGTTTTGGCATGGTCTTATTAAATTTTTACCAAGTTTGCAAGTGTTTTGGCATGGTCTTATTAAACTTGTTCCAAGTTTGCAAGTCGTTTGGCTTGGTCTTATTAAATTTGTACCAAGTTTGCAAGTGTTTTGGCATGGTTTTATTAAATTTGTACCAAGTTTGCAAGTGTTTTGGCATGGTGTTATTAAATTTGTACCAAGTTTGCAAGTGTTTTGGCATGGTCTTATTAAACATGTTCCAAGTTTGCAAGTGTTTTGGCTTGGTCTTATTAAATTTGTACCAAGTTTGCAAGTGTTTTGGCATGGTCTTATTAAACATGTTCCAAGTTTGCAAGTGTTTGGCATGGTCTTATTAAATTTGTACCAAGTTTGCAAGTGTTTTGGCATGGTCTTAGGAAGTTTGTTCAAAGTTTGCAAGTGTTTGGCATGGTCTTATTAAATTTGTACCAAGTTTGCAAGTGTTTTGGCATGGTCTTGGGAAGTTTGTTTCAAGTTTGCAAGTGTTTGACATGGTCTTCTTAAATTTGTACCAAGTTTGCATGTGTTTTGGCATGGTCTTAGGAATTTTGTTCGAAGTTTGCAAGTGTTTGGCATGGTCTTATTAAATTTGTACCAAGTTTGCAAGTGTTTTGGCATGGTCTTAGGAAGTTTTTTCCAAGTTTGCAAGTGTTTTGGCATGGTCTTATTAAATTTGTACCAAGTTTGCAAGTGTTTTGGCATGGTCTTATTAAACATGTTCCAAGTTTGCAAGTGTTTTGGCTTGGTCTTATTAAATTTGTACCAAGTTTGCAAGTGTTTTGGCATGGTTTTATTAAATTGTACCAAGTTTGCAAGTGTTTTGGCATGGTGTTAGTAAATTTGTACCATGTTTGCAAGTGTTTTGGCATCGTCTTATTAAATTTGTACCAAGTTTGCAAGTGTTTTGGCATGGTCTTAGGAAGTTTGTTCCAAGTTTGCAAGTGTTTGGCATGGTCTCATTAAATTTGTACCAAGTTTGAAAGTGTTTTGGCATGGTCTTATTAAATTTGTACCAAGTTTGCAAGTGTTTTGGTATGGTCTTATTAGATTTGTACCAAGTTTGCAAGTGATTTGGCATGGTCTTATTAAATTTGTACCAAGTTTGCAAGTGTTTTGGCATGGTCTTATTAATTTTGTACCAAGTTTGCAAGTGTTTTGGCATGGTCTTAGGAAGTTTGTTCCAAGTTTGCAAGTGTTTTGGCATAGTCTTATTAAATTTGTACCAAGTTTGCAAGTGTTTGGCATGGTCTTAGGAAGTTTGTTCCAAGTTTGCAAGTGTTTGGCATGGTCTTTTTAAATTTGTACCAAGTTTGCAAGTGTTTTGGCATGGTCTTAGGAAGTTTGTTCCAAGTTTGCAAGTGTTTGGCATGGTCTTATTAAATTTGTACCAAGTTTGCAAGTGTTTTGGCATGGTCTTAGGAAGTTTGTTCGAAGTTTGCAAGTGTTTGGCATCGTCTTATTAAATGTGTACCAAGTTTGCAAGTGTTTTGGCATGGTCTTATTAAATTTGTACCAAGTTTGCAAGTGTTTTGGCATGGTCTTAGGAAGTTTTTTCCAAGTTTGCAAGTGTTTTGGCATGGTTTTATTAAATTTGTACCAAGTTTGCAAGTGTTTTGGCATGGTCTTATTAAATTTGTACCAAGTTTGCAAGTGTTTTGGCATGGTCTTATTAAACATGTTCCAAGTTTGCAAGTGTTTTGGCTTGGTCTTATTAAATTTGTACCAAGTTTGCAAGTGTTTTGGCATGGTTTTATTAAATTGTACCAAGTTTGCAAGTGTTTTGGCATGGTGTTATTAAATTTGTACCATGTTTGCAAGTGTTTTGGCATGGTCTTATTAAATTTGTACCAAGTTTGCAAGTGTTTTGGCTTGGTCTTATTAAATTTGTACCAAGTTTGCAAGTGTTTTGGCATGGTCTTATTAAACTTGTTCCAAGTTTGCAAGTGTTTTGGCTTGGTCTCATTAAATTTGTACCAAGTTTGCAAGTGTTTTGGCATGGTTTTATTAAATTTGTACCAAGTTTGCAAGTGTTTTGGCTTGGTCTTATTAAATTTGTACCAAGTTTGCAAGTGTTTTGGCATGGTTTTATTAAATTTGTACCAAGTTTGCAAGTGTTTTGGCATGGTGTTATTAAATTTGTACCATGTTTGCAAGTGTTTTGGCATGGTCTTATTAAATTTGTCCCAAGTTTGCAAGTGTTTTGGCTTGGTCTTATTAAATTTGTACCAAGTTTGCAAGTGTTTTGGCATGGTCTTATTAAACTTGTTCCAAGTTTGCAAGTGTTTTGGCATGGTCTTATTAAACATGTTCCAAGCTTGCAAGTGTTTTGGCATGGTCTTATTAAACAAGTTCCAAGTTTGCAAGTGTTTTGGCTTGGTCTTATTAAATTTGTACCAAGTTTGCAAGTGTTTTGGCATGGTTTTATTAAATTGTACCAAGTTTGCAAGTGTTTTGGCATGGTGTTATTAAATTTGTACCATGTTTGCAAGTGTTTTGGCATGGTCTTATTAAATGTGTACCAAGTTTGCAAGTGTTTTGGCATGGTCTTATTAAATTTGTACCAAGTTTGCAAGTGTTTTGGCATGGTCTTATTAAACTTGTTCCAAGTTTGCAAGTGTTTTGGCTTGGTCTCATTAAATTTGTACCAAGTTTGCAAGTGTTTTGGCATGGTTTTATTAAATTTG